>OY728164.1:1435316345-1436521970 GCA_963277665.1 Viscum album
AAGATTTCTCACTAAATTATTCTAATACTGATCTTAAAAATAACTAACACTTTCTCATATTCCAATATATGCTACCCAAACATTTCATATATTAATAAAACATCATGGTAGATGAATAGTCAAAATATCATAATAATTCTTGTCCTATAAGGATAATGTTTAGTGTCTTTGGAGACTGTATACATAAGAATATTTTTTCATGAATGATATTCAATATTTCCGTCAAACTTATTGTTATATAGTAAACATCATGGTTATACCCTACATAAAACCTATCTTCATAAGTTGGGGAAATATAACATAAGAAATAGAGATCATAAATGATAAATAAGTGTAAACATATAAGAAATGAGTCAATTATCAAAGGTATGAAAAAAATTACCATAGGGGTATGGGATTATGATAATAGAATTTGAAAATCATATGAGAAACTTCATTTTTTATAATTATGTAATAATTAATTGTAAGGTCATAATACATGAATCATTAAAGAATGAAATATTAAGGCCCCTAAGATAATATATTAAGCATAATAACATGACTTATATATTGGAATAAAAATTGTGTCATAATTATAATCATAGAAATATTTTGTCAATGATTCCCACCAAAATAGTTATCACAAGTTAGGATTGGGTAACCATTCTTTTACTTGCATTACTCATTAGAATAGCTGTTGTGTACCCTCTTTTGGGCTTGGTTTAACCAGAGATGTACCATCTTTTGAATTAGGATAACCTCATGTGTAACCATTGAGCTCATAAATACTACACACTAACTAATAAATTGTAGGTATATAACAAACCAACCCATCACCAAAAATTTCCAAACATTCTTATATATGACACAAGATCATTAAAACATTTAACATTTAATCATAGCTTAACTCATTGAAATTAAAATGTGTTTCATCGAGGATCCATCATCACTACAAATAACTATCAAGTGAAATAATTAAAATTGAAACATTATATTATGTCCAAATTTAAGTATAATAATTTTCAAATGATGTTGTTACGGGATAAATTACATTTATAATATAACTAGAACATTTATAGAGATAAATATACATTCTATTTATATATAACTTAATTAAAATCTAAAAAATGCATAAATATTAAGAAAAAGTATTTCAAAAAGAATAATAGAAATATGTAAAGTATTATTGAATTCAAATATCATTAATGATATTTTATAAATTTAATCATGAGCAATATGTTATACACTATATTTTTTTCATACATATGGAATAAATAATCTCATTTGAAAAATGACAAAAAGATTCCAAAAAACGTTTTTATTTATTGATAAAGATGGGTTAAAAAGACTTTAATAAATAAATTTTAAAAAGTAAAAAAATTAAATATTTTCTTAAATAAAACATGGTCATGTATATAAAATATGTCTGGATGAATTAAAAAAATAAAGTCAGTTTTCTTTAATAAATCTTTTGGACTTTTGAATACATAGAGAGTGGAAAATGAAAATAAAACATGAAATTTATTTAAATAACATAATGAGAAGATAATACATAATATGTGTGGGAGTGAAAACATATAATATTATCATTATAAATTTATAGATACAGAATTCCAATAAAAAGTGATAAGGTAACATAAAACCCTTCTGGCTTTGGAATCTTTGGAATCATAATCCTAATGAATGATATAACATCAAATGAAACATTATGTAATAATAATAAAAATATATTAATGATATAAAATATTAAAAGAGTAGTATATAAAACACCAAAAAGAAACAAGCGGTCAATATGACCTATGTTTCCAAGAAACAAAAGTGAGATGAGAAACTCTTACATCATGTTTTACTAGCTTGGTAATGCTTTTAACCCTGTATAAAATAAATATAAATTTATTATAAAACTATACCAGAACCATATAAATAAATATAATAATATAAATGGTTTACATATAAGATATTATCACCCATTCATTAAGAATATTTCATTATTATCATTATTATGGGTGTTAAATATTCATTTTTTTTCATTTTTGTTTTGTTTTCTGAGTTATAGTCCTTGCACTTTGACAATTGTTCAATCATATCTAGAATACTAATAATGTCATAAAAATTATACTTTATAATCATATTCACATTTATAATCATTCATATAAATAGGTGATAAATAATGTATCACATGACTTCATGGATTTGGTATTCCACACAAATGAACAAGTGACCTAAAAATGAATCATAAGTGGAACTTATACACTTTTCACTTAGTTTACCACTCGATAAACCATCTTTAACAATAATTATGGTAATTTGTTTTTACTCTTTATATCATTAATGATTGTTAAAGTAGAATGTAAAATTGTTACAAAATTTGGACATGATGACACCAAATATTGAATCCATTTTTATTAAATTCAACTTCTTCAAGAAGAAAAAATTAATTTAAAATTAAACATGAAAAACACACAGAAAATTTATTTTTTTCCAAAAATAATTTTTATTCATTAAACTAGATTTTCTGTCATTTCCCTCCTTTTAAAACTATTAAATGAATATTGAAATATTTTATTAAATATATAATATATTAATTTTAATAAAATCATTCATCAATTGTGATTAATGTTATTTATTAAGATAAAAACACATTTTATATATAAGATATTTTTAAAAAAATATAACACTGTTTTACATTCAAATTTTCTTATATTCATTCTTAAAAATTATAAATATAATTTTGGATTAATTATTCATACATTACCCATAATTGTGATTAAAATTACTTTTTAACAGTGATAAATATATATATTCATATTAAAAATAATAAAACATAGAAAAATAAAATTGATAATAAAAATAGGAATTTTAATTATTAAATGATATTGTTAAAAATTTAATGATATGTTTTGGCATTAATATATATATTTTAATTAAGTAAAACATGTATAATTATATTTTTTCATGTGGGCAATCTTATTTATTCTCAACAATCCTATGACAAAGTTATAAAAGATAGAATATATCATGGTTCATTTAGAATTGGGGTTTTGTGTAATGAAATATATTAAATAAATTAAATTTAACTCAATAGAATATGTATAAAATATTTGGGTATCACAATTAATAATAAATTAATTATGAATTGATATAAAATAATATTAAGATCACTTAATGTTTATAAGATCATATTTATTTAAAAGATGTTTTTATTTATACTTAATTATTTCATTTTAAATAAAATTTTTCAAATTTATAATTTAAATTTGATAAAATTTTTGTTAATATTTTAATTCATAATATCAAAATTTACTTAGTTTGAATTTTAAGTATTTATTATAAGAAGGATTTTTTTTATTAAATATTGATTTTTTACAAACACTGTTGTAACAACTAGAGCACAAAATACCAGAGCAACTGAATTAGTTTTTTATATTTTTATTGTTACAAGGAATATATATTAAAGGTCCAAACATTTTATATAACCCATTTATTAATAGTTTCATGTTCTTATATCATTTTAGGTTATATATAGTTTGTTGTTTGGATATGTTTTGACTTGTTATTATTTATCCTCTTAAATATTTCATAATTTATTTATTTACATAATATAAAAAATGTTATAAATATCATATATATTGTATATAAAAATATTTATGAAAATAATTATATTATGGAAATATAAAATGGAATACACCATTCATGGAGACAGTACGCCATACATATGCATGAATAATATTTCCATTTTATTATGCTGTTGAATGATTGATGGAAAATAAAAAATATATATATTATAATTCAAGTAGGATTATTGTTTCATATATATCATATAATTTTACTAAACTTATCCTTAGTATATTCCAGGTAAAGTGTGAACTAATCACATCCCTTTGAGGAGGTGATAGTCCAAACATCCTTATATAATGTTATCATATTTACTCCAAATTGAAGGAATAAAATTATATGTTATATAAAAAATATAAGTTTTAATAAATCATATATATCTTATATATCGTATAAAAAAGGGTTTCTTTCATAATTCACAACAATTATAGGTGGTAATGGAAAAACAAACGACATCGTTCTGTGAGATGGTAGATCATTGTACACGAATAATATGTTCATTACCTATTTGATGGTTGTGTTTCTAGGGGTAATATGTACAATTAAAAAAATAAAATTCAGTATATTTATGTTAATTATGCTATTATATAAGAACAATATAACAAAAATTTAATGGTTATGATAGTAATAAAACAAAAGTGACCGTTGATAAATGTTAAATATTTTTCTAGTAACTCCTTTTGGGTTACATCAAATATATTCCATGGATTTCCTTATTAAAAATGTGTGGCTTCTATTTTTAGGTTTTGTATTTTTTGATAAAATTATTTCATATGTTGGATGGTCCAAAGTGGATTTTGAGGATTGATTAAGGAAAAGATTCAATTTATTTTTATAATGTAGGGGGTGTAATTCTTGTAAATACCAAAAGGTAAATACCATCACAACGCCTCCCTTACCTCATGTGCCTAGAAAATCGACAAATAATAAATTTAATGGTAATTATGATTTATAAAGTCCACCAAAACACATTAATTTGTTTATTTTTATCATTTTTCCCATAACTTCTATATAACGACCCATACTTTACAAACATTGTTAATACTTCAAAATTGAAGAATACTTATTACAACATATAACAAACCCACGAAAGGACCGTATAGGTATAGTGTCTTTAGAAACTGGGAAACATAAACAACTGGTTCATAAAGCGTCTACACTGTCTCCCATTTATTTCATCATATCTATAGTCCCTTTTGGAATATCTTACTTAATAACCTTCTTCCTGACCTGGGGAAAGAAAACATACAAAAGGGTGAGCACAAATGCTCAGTAAGGGTAAACAAAAAAATATCAATCACATCGTATACACAAGCACATAACTTTTAGAAATCTTAACCTGTAAAAGAGATCATAATTTCATAACATGGGATAAATCCTGGCAGTGAAAGGTAATCACAATAATCATAAATTAAAACATGAAACATTGTGGCATACACACATAATCATAGAGAATCATTTCTTGTTAGTCAAGACTCATTGCCAAGACTATCTTAGTGGACAAAGTCCATTTCTGAACCGATTCACCCATGTTTCAGTCCTGTTTCACTGAACCGGTATAACCTACCGTTCCAACCATGTCTATCTCATGAGATATAAAATCTTTACCCAATGCATTGGAGGGAGATATAGGTCCCACCCATCTCATAATGATACCATTCTTATGTCCGCCACAAAATCATAAACTATACATCATTGCATAACCAATGTAATAAAAATGGGAATCTTAAACATCATGACCTCATAAAACAACTCATATACGATAAATGAATTCATAAAAATGATTACATCACAACATACTCAAATCAATGTAATAATAGGGATAAAAATAGAACCCTTTATTATCTTAGATGGAAAATAATTTTGATAAAACACTTGAACTTCATTCTTGAGGAAAATATCCTTTCTACTTCAAAAATACTTTTCCTTTTTTAACATCTCATACAATTTTAAACTAAAAGAAGTTGATTAAAAATAAACTTCAAAACTTGTAAAGGAATCTTCTTGGAAATAATGTTTTAAAAATCCATTCTGGCCGTATAAGTTAAAAAAAACATTCTTCTTACTTTTGTTGGAAAAGTCAAAAAGTACCTCGTACGAAAAACGACAAATGATTCCTTTCATATATTTTAAAAAAACTTACCGAAGGGTAAAATTTTATATAAACCATTGTAGAAGGATGGAAATAATATTACACATTGAGGGAACATGGATGTGGATAATAAAATACACCCCAGAAATTACCAAAGTAAAAACAATCTCGGATAAAAGTGAGATTGTGATATTTCCCTTACCTTAGGTCCGATTTGCTTTGTACGTGTCCGAAGCTCTTGTATAATGGTTTAAATAATGTTATTGACTTATTCCAGAATCATACATATTTATATGATATCATATATGGTCATATTCTTAACTTCTTATTAGTATTATTTCATTGTTAATTGTTACTCGGGTCTTTATTGACTTTTGTTCTTATGCGTGTTTTGCCGAATAAATTCTTATTCTTATTTTAAGGTTATAGATACCTTATATCCAGAATGGTATTAGTGTAACATATATCATATTTATTCATTCAATTCATTTATATAATTACTATGTAAAGATGATCATGTAGAACGAGTCGCATCACATCGTGGAGACGGTATTTCGTACGTACGCACGAGAGATGATATTGTTCCCATGATCGTGGAATTGTATTTAAGTGTATTTATACTATTTCAGTATCAATATCACTTTATAATAATCATATATAGTTACTCATTACACCATTATACCCATCCATGTAAGGTGATGGTGGAAAATAGATTACACCACGGCATGGAGACGGTATTCCGTATGTACGCACGCACGGTGATTTCATTTTTCCGTAGGATGGATAGAAGGTGAATTAGGTTTGTTTCATATATATAATAACATATCAGTATGTAAGTAATACTTATGTTATTACTTTATCATGAAACAACTAAAGAAGAATATGTTGAAGAAGAAAGAAATTGAAAAGATCGGTAATGGATATTACCTCTTCTTTGAAACGCCTCTTTGAATCCTCCACTTCGGGAACTAAGATTGGTCTTTGAAGAAGACCAGGACCTCTAGGATTATTCTAGGTAAGTGGAGAAGTAATTTTTCCAGGGTTTGGCCGAGCATGAGTGCTCAAATTGGTGTGAGGAGGAGGGGGAGGAGGTGCCCTTTTATAAGGGAGGAGAGGGGCACCATAGGAATATCTCAAAATATTATTTTATATTAAAGTCAAAATCGGTTTATAATGGTTCCAAAGGGTCTTATTTGGCAGGTAAAGTTGGGATGGGTCTAAATCCTATTAATAAATAGGATTTATACAAGTCTAGGTTTTTATTTTAACCTTATCAATTAGATTTAACTCTAAGTTAAATAATTTAACTTTTACCGTGACTTTTTGTTTTCTTACACTATATTGTTAATACACTTATATAACATGCCAAACGAACCCCAATTTGTTTATTATTAATATATATATCCTTATATATGTCATTTGGCTGAACCTTAGATTTTTAGAAATAAAATAATAATTAATAATATAATATTTGATTTAAAAACTATTTTGTGTCAATTTTGACACTATTTGATATATGATTTTTTTTAAAGTCATAACAGAATTATATGTTCGAACCAAGTTGATTAAATCAACACTAATATATCATAGTAACCTAGAAAATTAGTGTAATTCATAAAAAGTGTAAAATTACATTTTTTTGATCATTTATAGCATCAATTATGTTGACATTTCCTTAAAAGGGTAATTACTGCATCATCGCTGTGTCATAAATAAATTAATTTATTTAAAGTTTAAAAATTATAAATAATATATCATTATGTAGAAAATCTTTTTATCTTTCTAATGAATATTTATAATCGAATTTATCTTATGTATATACCTATATTAAAAATGTTTTAGTTATTAAACTTTGATTTTTAACTATTTTAACTATTCATTAAATAAAATAATATTAAATGTCATAATCTAATCCAAGTGGACCTAAATGGACATATTATATTCATAAGGTTTTTTTTGTTCGAATTACACTTATCCAATATAATTAGGACATGTTTTAGGGTAATATTAATATCATATTTACCCTTAGTTACCCTATTTACTATTAACCGCGGTAAAAAAAATCAAAAGTTACTATTCACCAAAAATTATTTTTTTCTCATTGAACCAAATTTTACTTACTGATATCAACCGTGTCTGTCGGAGTTTCGAAATTCCATTCACAGAAGCAGTAAAATTATGTTTTATGCAAAATTCATTTTTTAACCTACCACTTAGTGGTTTCACTATTCATCAAAAATTGAAATTTTTCAGAAAAATACCAAAATTTCACCCTAGGATAATTTCGGTATTCCGAATCCAAAAATTAAGTCCATTTTGAAAAATAAAATTTAAAAAATTTCAAAAAGTGGTTATTACTATTTATAACGGCTATTTTAAATAATATTTTAATAGCATATCGTCGTATAGTGAAACTCGGTATTGCGTACAACGCAAGCTATTGAGGAAGGTTGCGATTGCGTGTAAAGTAAGTCAAGCTAGTGTGTAGTGAAAGATTCATTTGATGATATATATATATAACATAAAAACAAAATATTACATAAAAATCTCGGGTGTTACATTCTACCCCCCTTAAAAAGAATTTCGCCCTCGAAATTCGTCACTTTGTAACAAACAGATGAGGATAATTCTCCCTCATCATATCCTCAAGATCCCATGTAGCTTCTTCAAGTTGGTGGTTCCTCCATAAAACATTCACCAATCGAGTGGTCTTGTTTCGTAGGACTTTTTCGCTACGATCCAGAATCTCTATCGGTTGTTCTTCATAAGAAAGATTTTGCTCCAGCGGTACAACTTCTGAGCTGAGTACATGTGAAGGATCAGGTATGTACTTTCTCAGGAGAGATACATGGAACACATCGTGAACTTGAGAGAGATTCGGTGGAAGCGCCAATCGGTAAGCTACCTTTCCAACACAATCCAGTATTTCGAAAGGACCGATATATCTAGGGCTCAACTTCCCCTTCTTTCCATATCTCATAACCCTCTTCCAGGGAGATATTCGTAAGAACACTTTATCACCCACTTCAAACTATAGGTCTTTTCTTCGGTTGTTGGCATAACTTTTCTGTCGACTCTGAGCTGCTCTTATGTGTTGTTGAATAGATCTGACCTTTTCTGCCATTTCATCAACGAGATCAGGTCCTAATAGCTTTCATTCCCCAACGTCATCCCAGAAAGTTGGAGTCCTGCATTTCTTTACATAGAGAGCTTCATAAGGAGCCATCTGAATACTGGAGTGAAAGATATTATTATAAGAAAATTCCACCAAAGGTAGGTGTTGATCCCAAACTCCTTTTAAATCCATAGAGAAAGCTCTCAACATATCTTCTAGGGTTTGAATTTTTCTCTCAGACTGACCATCTGTCTGAGGATGATAAGCAGTGCTGAAACTCAACTCTGTATCCAGAGTATGCTGAAGACTTCGCCAGAACTTCGAGGTAAATCTTGGATCCCGATCAGATATAATAGAAAGTGGTACTCCATGCAATCTTACCACTTCCTTTACATATATCCTAGCAAACTGATCTAGAGAGAAATCCTCTCTAATAGCAATGAAGTGTGCAGACTTTGTAAGACGATCAACTATGACCCAGATAGCATTATTGCCTTTGGATGTTTTAGGAAGTCCTGTGACAAAGTCCATAGTGATGTTTTCCCATTTCCATTTGGGTATGGGTAATGGTTGTAACATCCCCTTAGACTTCTGTCTCTCAGCTTTAACTAGTTGACAAAACAAGCATCGAGAGACATATTCAGCAACATCTCTTTTCATGCCATCCCACAAGAAGTACTCTTTCAGGTCCCTATACATCTTCGTGCTTCCAGGATGAATAGAGAATGAAGAACTATGAGCCTCATCCAGCAGCTCCTTCTTTAATTTGGGGATGGGAGGAACACAAACCCGATTCCTGAACTTTATTATCCCATCACAATCAAGGTTGAATTCAGGAACATTTATCACCTTCTTTTGTAACTCGACATCTTCTTTCTGTGCCTCTTTAATCTTTGAATGTATAGATGGTTTAACATTCATTTGAGAAAGATAAGATTTTTCCCCTTCCTTTATAATTCCAAGATCCATCCTTTGTAAATCCATAAATATTGGATCTTTTGTGATCCTCATCATGGATAAACTAGCATTGTCTTTTCGACTTAATGAATCTGCCACCTTGTTTGCTTTCCCAGGGTGGTAATGGATTGAACAGTCATAATCCTTAATCAGCTCCAACCATCTTCTTTGACGCATATTCAGCTCCTTTTGTGTGAAAATATACTTTAAACTTTTATGATCAGTATAAATATCACACCATTCAACATAAAGGTAATGCCTCCAAATCTTTAATGCAAATATTACCGCAGCTAACTCCAAATCATGTGTTGGGTAATTTTGCTCATGGATTTTCAACTGTCGTGAGGCATAAGCTATCACCATATCATTTTGCATAAGAACACACCCCAATCCCTTCTTGGATGCATCACTATAGATGACAAACCTTTCTCCACTATGAATCCCTTATCAATATTCTTCTTTTCAGTGTGCTCTTTAGATTTTCCTTTGAATTCCACTTTCCTCTTCTTATCAAACCCATATGACTGATGGGTTACTCAAATCTCTATCTCGACTTTGAGAGCACATCGAGCGATTTCCTCGTAGCTATTGAAGACCCTTATGGCTAATTCCCTTCGAAGACTTGGTTTCAAGCCACTAAAGAATCGATCGATCTTACTCTCTAGTTGGATAATAATACCAGAATCATACCTTGCAAGTCTTGTAAAATTTGCTTCATAGGTACCAACAGATTCATCATCCCTTTGCTTCAGTTCAAGAAACTCTTTCTCCATCTTTTTTCGGAGAATACGAGGTAAGTACTTATTGAAAAATAAGTTCTTGATCTTGTCTCATTCCATGGACTCAATTTCATCCCTTTGCCTCGTATTCTTAATAAGATTCCACCATTGATCAGCATCTCCTTCCAAACGATACACTGCTAGGATGACTTTATCATGTTCAGAACATTACAGAACTGAAAATATCTTTTCAGTAGTACTAATCCATTGTTCAGCAACTAATGGATCAGTAGACCCGCTGAAAGAAGGTGGACGTTGCCTCATGAAGGATTCAACAGAATTTTGATCCTTCCTTTGCTCGTTTGGAAGTCCTGCATGATTCATAGCTTGAGAAAGTTGTGTGAGCATGGATACAAGATTTTTCATTCCATCTCCCATAATGTTTGGTTGCTCAGTGGAACAATCATTGCATTTCCCATCGCATTCAGCATTAACACGGTTCCTTCGGGTTCCAGCCATTGACTAAAACCAAGAAGAATAGTGTGAGCAACACTAATTATAATAGGAAAACCACATATTTCAAGAATAAAATTTCCACGCTTAATTTCTTATCCTAGGTTATTCATGGCCATTTCTAAAACACTAAGATTGTGCTCTATGCTTAGACTTATCCTTAGGGTTCTTACTAAGGCTTTCACATCCTAGTTTCCAAAGGTTGACTATACTTTTCCTCTGATACCAACTATAACGACCCATACTTTACATACATTGTTAATACTTCAAAATTGAAGCATACTTATTACAACATATAACAAAACCACGAAAGGACCGTATAGGTATAGTGTCTTTAGAAATTGGGAAACATAAACAACTGGTTCATAAAGCGTCTACACTGTCTCCCATTTATTTCATCATATCTATAGTCCCTTTTGGCATGTCTTACTTAATAACCTTCTTCCTGACCTGGGGAAAGAAAACATACAAAAGGGTGAGCTCAAATGCTCAGTAAGGGTAAACAAAAAAAATATCAATCACATCGTATACACAAGCACATAACTTTTAGAAATCTTAACCTGCAAAAGAGATCATAATTTCATAACATGGGATAAATCCTGGCAGTGAAATTTAATCACAATAATCATAACATAAAACATGAAACTTTGTGGCATACACACATAATCATAGAGAATCATTTCTAGTTAGTCAAGACTCATTTCCAAGACTATCTTAGTTGACAAAGTCCCTTTCTGAACCGAGTCACCCGTGTTTCAGTCCAGTTTCACTGAACCGGTATAACCTATTGTTCCAGCCATGTCTATCTCATGATATATAAAATCTTTACCCAATGCATTGGAAAGAGATATAGGTCCCACCCATCTCATAATGATACCATTCTTATGTCTGCCACAAAATCATAAACTATACATCATTGCATAACCCATGTAATAAAAATGGGAATCTTAAACATCATGACCCCATAAAACAATTCATATATGATAAATGAATTCATAAAAATTATTCCATCACAACATACACAAATCAATGTAATAATAGGGATAAAAATAGAACCATTTATTATCTTAGATGGAAAATAATTTTGATAAAACACTTGAACTTCATTCTTGAGGAAAATATCATTTCTACTTCAAAAATACTTTTCCTTTCTTAACATGTCATACAATTTTAAACTAAAAGAAGTTGATTAAAATTAAACTTGAAAACTTGTAAAGGATTCTTCTTGTAAATAATGTTTTAAAAATCCATTCTGGTCGTATAAGTTAAAAAAACATTCTTCGTACTTTTGTCGGAAAAGTCAAAAAGTACCTCGTACGCAAAACGACAAAATATTCCTTTCATATATTTTACAAAAAACTTACCGAAGGGTAAAATTGGATATAAACTTCTGTAGAAGTATGGAAATAATATTACACATTGAGGGAACATGGATGTGGATAATAATATACACCCCAGTAATTACCAAAGTAAAAACAATCTCGGATAAAAGTGAGATTGTGATATTTTCCTTACCTTAGGTCCGATTTTCTTTGTACGTGTCCAAAGCTCCTGTATAATGGTTTAAATAATGTTATTGACTTATTACAGAATCAAAAATATTGATATGATATCATATATGGTCATATTCTTATCTTCTTATTAGTAAAATTTCATTGTTACTTGTTACTCGGGTCTTTATTGCCTTTTGTTCTTATGCATGTTTTGCCAAATAAATTCTTATTATTCTTTTAAGGTTATAGATGCCTTATATCCAGAATGGTATTAGTGTAACATATATCATATTTATTCATTCAATTCATTTATATAATTTCTATGTAAATATGATCAGGTAGAACGAGTCGCATCACATCGTGGAGATGGTATTCCGTACGTACGCACGAGCGATGATATTGTTCCCATGATCATGGAATTGTATTTAAGTGTATTAATACTATTTAAGTATCAATATCACTTTATAATAATCATATATAGTTACTCATTACCCCATTATACCCATCCTTGTAAGGCGATGGTGGAAAATAGATTACACTACGACGTGGAGATGGTATTCCGTACGTACGCACGTGCGGTGATTTCATTTTTCCGTAGGATAGATAGAAGGTGAATTAGGGCTGTTTTATATTTATAATAACATATCAGTATGTAAGTAATACTGATGTTATTACTTTATCATGAAACAACTAAAGAAGAAGAAGTTGAAGAAGAAAGAAATTGAAAAGATCGGTAATGGATTTTACCTCTTCTTTGAAATGCCTCTTTGAATCCTCCACTTAGGGAACTAATATTGGTCTTTGAAGAAGACCAGGACCTCTGGGATTATTCTAGGGAATTGGAGGAGGGATTTTGGCAGGTTTTAGCCGAGATTGAGTGCTCAAATTGGTGTGAGGAGGAGGGGGAGGAGGTGCCCTTTTATAAGGGAGGAGAGGGGCACCTTAGGAATATCTCGAAATATTATTTTATATTAAAGAAAAAATCGGATTATAATGGTTCCAAAGGGTCTTATTTAGAAGGTAAAGTGGGGATGGGTCGGAATCCTATAAACCAATAGGATTTAGACAAGTTTAGGTTATTATTTTAACCTTATCAATTAGATTTAACTCTAAGTTAAATAATATAACTTTTACTGTGACTTTTTGTTTTCTTACACTATATGGTTAATACACTTACTATAACATGCCAAACGAACCCCAAGTTGTTTATTATTAATATATATATCCTTAGCTAAGTAATTTGGCCGAACCTTAGATTTTTAGGAATAAAATAACAATTAATAATATAAAATTTGATTTAAAAACTATTTTGTGTCAATATTGATACTATTTGATATATGATTTTTGTGAAAGTCATAACAGACTTATATGTTCGAACCAAGTTGATTAAATCAACACTAATATATCATAGTAACCTATAAAATTAGTGGAATTCATAAAAAGTCTCACATTACATTTATTTGAGCATTTATAACTTCAATTATGTTAACATTTCCTTAAAAGGGTAATTACTGCATCATCATTGTGTCATAAATAAATTAGTTTATTTAAAGTCTAAAAATTATAAATAAAATATCATTATGTATGAAATCTTTTTATCTTTCTAATTAATATTTATAATCGAATTTATCTTATGTATAACCCCATATTAAAAATGTTTTAGTTATTAAACTTTGATTTTTAACTATTTTAACTATTCATTAAATAAAATAATATTAAATGTCATAATCTAATCCAAGTGGACCTAAATGGTCATATTATATTCATAAGGTTGTTTTTGGTCGAATTAAACTTATCCAATAGAAATAGGACATGTTTTTGGGTAATAGTAATATCATATTTACCCTTAGTTACCCTATTTACTATTAACCGCTGTAAAAAAAGTAAAAAGTTACTATTCACCAAAAAATTATTTTTATCTCATTGAACCACATTTTACTTACTGATATCAACCGTGTTTGTCAGATTTTCGAAATTCCATTCACAGAAGCGGTAAAATTACGTTTTATGCAAAATTCAATTTTTAACCTACCACTTAGTGGTTTCACTATTCATAAAAAATTGAAAGTTTTCAGAAAAATACCAAAATTTCACCCTAGGCTAATTTCGGTATTCCGAATCCAAAAATTAAGTCCATTTTGAAAAATAAAATTTATAAAATTTCAAAAAGTGGTTATTACTATTCATAACGGCTATTTTAAATAATATTTTAATAGCATATCATCGTTTAGTGAAACTCGGTATTGCGTACAACGCAAGCTATCGAGGAAGGTCGCGATTGCGTGTAAATAAAGTCAAGCTAGTGTGTAGTGAAAGATTATTTTGATGATATATATATATAACATAAAAACAAAATATTACATAAAAATCTCGGGTGTTACATTCTATGTTTTCCCAATTTTTTCATTTTTTTATTAAAGTAAATAGTTTTATAACCGATGTATCATTACCATTAAGACTAAATTAAAGTGAGAATAATTAAAAATTTAAGACCAAAACAATTTTATATATTTTATATAATTGAAAAAATATAAATATGATGTGTTTTCGGAATTAATTTTAAAACAATCGCATATAACACATACAAATATGGCTTTAACCCAAACTATGTTAACGATGTATTTACTAACTATGGGTAAATATATTAATTATAAAAGATAAAATTCTCCATTAATGGAACATATTTTATGTTACATTACACATAAAATTTACTTAGTATAATATAGTATATTTATAAATTTTAAATAATTTAGTAATATGTCAGTTTTTGTAAAATAACATTAATGATAATTAAGAAATTATTTGTTTAATTTTAATTTAAAAACATCAAAAACATTATTGTAATTAATATATATTAATTAAAATAATTTGTACCGTTATTTATTCATATAAATATAATGGAACACAATAATTTATTATATTTTCTTGTAATCTTTTAGCATCATTTTTTAATTAATTATTGACTAAATGATCCATGCATGAGTATTTATTTAGTGTTTAGAGTAATTATATTATCTACATAAATTAATGTTAAACTAAAATGATTAAAATAATTCAGTTTAAAAATAACTTTTATATGCAAAACTATGTAGCTTCATCCATACTCAAAAACATTATAATTGTTAACAGTAAGGAAGGTTCCTTTTTTGTCTTTTTCCTTACATAACTTATTATATGTGTCAATTTTATTAAAATACGTCCCAATAACTCATTAAATTCTACCCAATTTTCGGATATGATCTACCTTGGTATCCAATGGCTTTTGGACAACTGTCTAGGTCATTTTGGACCTTCTGTATAAGATTTAGTCCTTTATTAAACATAATTTTTTCTTAATCACTGCAATTAATTTTAATTACCTTCAAAAATATTTTTTTTCTAAAACCAACATGGTATTATTTTAAATTATTAATTATTATGATTCCAAATATGGATGTTATTCATCTAAATTACAATCACAAATGTGTCATAAATTAATTTATATTTAATCCCACAGATTGGATGACAATGCATGTCTTTTAAAATAACAATGTTCAAAAGAATGAGTGGTTTTCATATAAATTTCAAATTAAAATTGATTTAATTAAATAAATTGGATTAATTAATATGTAATTGATATAATTTTACATTTAAACCAATACAAAATATAATGTATCATTATAAATAAATTATACAAAAAAACATATGAATTAAAATTTAGTATATTTAATTTTTAATATAAACATATATTTCACAAAAACAAATCTCTATAACCTAATTTTGATATTTTAAATTAAAATATTAAATTTATTTTGAAAATTACAATTTTTAAATGTGAAAAAAATTTGTTTTAAAATATATTTTCCATTGAATGGAGATAAAAATCGGTCTTGAATGTTATATAAGCTAACTCATTGTTTTTTTAGAGTATAAATAAATCAAAAATGAAAAGTAATTTCATTACAAAATAAAAATATTTTAAATTCCTCTAATTTAAAATTATTACCACATTGATTAAATTTTTTACTCACAATTTAAAGTATATATTGTTAGTTTAAGGATTGATATTTGAAAATACTATTACTTAAAACCCCACATCGTATGTGGGGTTAATAACTCATCTTCTTAATAAAAGGTAAAGGAAAATTGGAAGGTCATAAAAAAATATGATTTTAAAAACAATAACATTTGTTAAAAAATGGAAATTAAAGAATGAAAAAACTATCGAGTTCGGGTAGAGAGTGATTAAGAACATATTTAGATAAAGTTAATGACCACAGAGACATAAATCAGAGTTAAAAAAGGTCATTGATACCATAAAAATGATGATAGAAGGAAAAAATAATGGTTTAAATACCATTTCCTTAGTGTTGTTAAATTCCATCACACTATAAGAATATAAGTAAATCTATGTTTCTATAAACATAATATTTTCCCTTGATCACACTGCGAACTATTTATACATCTTCTCTTACCACAATACGATTCATATATTGAAGTAATAAATTAATATCTAAAACCCCATTCAAATATCAACATAAACCATTTCTTAAATTTTCATCATTTACAAATGGTTATAATCGAACACATATAGATAGAAGGTTTCTTAATTTACTAAATGAACTTTTCATTAGCCTTTAATCAATATGATGTATCTCTAAACTATCACAATAAAATCATATAAATACCTTCATCATGCCTTCTATTGGAATATGGTAGTAACCTGAATTACCTAAAAATGTTACTTAAAACATTAATTATTTATTATTCCTTTCTTCAAACACATGTTGCTAGATATATTTATTAAAATTAAAAGTGTTGTCAACTCCATCAATGATATAATAAATCACTATGTCGACAAATCATTAATCAGTTACATGATAGTTAGTAATATCTAATTTACATAATACATATCAATTATGTCCTTATCCAATTATCAATACATAAACATGAGTATTATATTAATGATTATCTCTATATTAGCCATGTTTTTTACAAAAATTATTAACTTGTTAGTGAATCACTTTTCTATGTTTTCTGTAAAGATCAATATAAATGTTTAAATTCATGAAGAAAAATTATTGCTACAATATCTTTCTATTCTTTATAATTATATAACCAGTACAATAATGAAAAAATAATCAAATGATATAATTCTGGAAGAAAACAAAAGTATATTAATCATTACTCATTGTATATGGTAGTATAAAAATATTTACCAAGATACATTAGATGATTTTTGGGTTATTCATTTCACACATTAGGCATTGATTTGTGCAATTTAATATCTTCTTCTAGTTGAACCTCTATACAATGGGAAACATTATTCATATCCATTCGATCATAATAATGGAGTACTTTCGTTCCAAAATTTTAGAAAACTCACACTCCACTTAAGAAAGTATATAGAAGATTATTTCTAAAGTTAATATGCATGTTAATGTACTCCTTTCTATTCTTCCATTTATCCATCTTCTTCCCAACAGTTCTCATGTTCCTGTAATTCCTTCAAAAGGCATAATACTTAGTGATTTTTTTTATAAAATTTTATCACATGATACTGTATCCTTATATGAATATAAAGTTATGGAGACTAGTTCCCTTCAAAATATCAGCATAAACCCATAAATTAAATGATAATTCTTACTCTTTAGATCATGTTAATTAGTGAATTTCACATTCCTTCTACTATGAAAATTTTATAAAAGATGACATACATTTTTTAGATCATATCATAATGAATCATAATGTATAATCCCAAAACCTTCAAAATAAATAACATAATTTGAAAATTTTATGTGTGTTTAATCTCATAAACATAAACATGGTTTCATTGGGAATTTATTATATCCATATACCCAAATTATATCACAGGGTTAATTTCCCTAATATATATTTTATAAATATAGTTTCTCTCATTTTTGGTAAACATCATATGATTCAAAATATTGTTTCCAGACCCAAGAAATCCAAAAGATAGTGTAAACTATCATTATATTGGAATTATTACAAGGCATAAATTCTTAAATAACCAAATATTCTAGCTGTTATAGAAAACTAGATTACGTACATGATACCGATTTTACATTGGGAAAAGAAAAGAAAATGAAATGCCTAAAAAATAAATAAATGGAACATTTGAAAATAATTTATGAATTTATCTTCCAATCCTAGGTAAAAAAACAAAATAAGGGTTATCTCAAGTTCTTAGTAATGGTATGTTTTTAATATAAGTACTCATGAATCAATAAGAATAAACAATATGGAATGGTACATAATTTAAACCACACTACATTTAAAAAAAATAGTAAGGAATAATAAATAGAGAAAGTTAAATTACTAAAAATCATTATGTTTAATCGATAATATAAGAATTAAATACATTTATAAGTTTTATAATATTGAAAATAATCTAGAAAATAATTATTGAAATTATAAAAATGATTAATAATTTTATGTCATGTATTTAGACCAAGGACCACTAACACCAAGACGTTTCATTAGATGTTTTATGTCTATGTGTAGAAACAAAAATTTTCTACTTAATAAAAACCTATATGGTTTATATCATAACTATTTCTTCTCATGAGACTACTGATGCATTAATGGGATTATATTAGATGATCCCCAACATGTGACTTGCATCCCCAAGGTTTTCTTAATATATATAATAATAGAATTATTTAATAAACAATAAGTTTTATCCAAAAAGTTCCATATTGAATAAATAATAAAGATTTATCAATTTTCTCTCATTGTACAACAAGTAAAAACAAGGGTAGTTTATGCTGATTAATGGAAATACCATTGAAAGATCACTATTTTTTTTAAAGAAAATGACCTTTAAATATTCATAAGTGTCTCATACCAATTTGAAACATTCGAATCATAATCTCCATGATATAATAACATTAAATGAAACATATAATATCATTATAATAGTAAGATTTAATATATAAATTGTCAAATGGTTGTATATACCACTTATAAATTTAAATTGGTTTATAACAACAGTTACGTATTAATGGAATGTAAATAGAGATTCAATACCTTTCCTTGAGTCAGACTATTGTTGTGTGACATTATATTTTTTAATAATAAATATATGTTAATTATTTATTTACTCTATAATCTATTTCATGTTTATTATAACTTTTACTACACTCATTATAATGTTGTATACAAATAAATAAACAATTATGTTTACGTCGGGTGTTCTGACCAAATTCGGTTTATATGTGAAAAATATTTTGGTATGTCAAATATGGTAAAAGGGTTCATTATATAAAAATATCCCGAATAATAATCATGGAATAATTATTATATTTATATTTTAATTTTACTTTTAAATTTATTCATGAATTATGGTTATAAAAATTAAACCAATGTTATAATCACGGGGACGATAGGTCGTACATACGCATGAGTAACGTTGCGATTTTTCAATGATCATTATGGAAAGAAGGTAAGTAATGATATATATTTACATAATGATAATTATATAATAAATATCATGTTATTTAATAATATTTACTTATACATATAATTATTTTTATTTGAAAGAATCACATCACGTCCAGGAGGCGGTAGTCCACATGTCCATGAATGACGTTATCACATTTTTTCTATGTGAATATAGTATCAAAGAAAATAATAAATTACATCTAAAGAAAGTCAAATCTTTCATGAATATCTTACATATTTCATTTATCTCACATATATTCATTTAAACCCATCCTTTGTACATCTTGTGTAATATGTGAATGTATCACATCGCATTGAGGAGGTGGTAGTCCACATGACCACACATGATGTTATAATATTTACATAAAATTGAACACATAATGGTGTGTGTCATATAAATATTACTAAAGTATTAATACAATATAAATATCCCATATATCATAATAGGGTTCAATTATAATTCCTAACCATGAGAGGTGGTAAATAAAAAACAAATGATATCATTTCATTGGGCTGTAGTTCTCCATACATGAATGTTAATTTCATTATCCATTTTGTGGAATTTTTTGTAGGAAAAGGTATAAAACCTAACATAAAAATACTTTTGTTTATTAAGGAATCTTATTTTATTATATAATTATGGAATAATTATAATTTAATTGTTTAATGTATAAATTCAACAAAATACATTGTTGAAGAATGTTACATCTTTTTTAGGTAACTCCTTTTGGACTTCACCAATGGTCTTCCTCATATTGCGTTATTCTAAAAAATAGGATTCTATTTTTAGTGTAAGGATGTATAGAGACGCTTTGCGTAGAGTTTGGAGGAACCAATGTGGCTTGAGATGTGTGAGGAAGGGTAAGAGTGAATTCCTTTTTATAATAGTGGGGGAGTATCATTATAGTAAATAACAAATTATATATACTATTGGGAGGTCTCCATTTACTAAAGTGCATCATAACATGGAAAAAATAATTTATTAAAGGGTAATTTCGGTCAATAAAAACCTTTAACACCAAAAAAAATTCATTTTATCATTTTGTTACTTAACTTCTAGGTTTATGCAACATTATCATATTGGTTTTTATTATTGTAACTTCTTTTATAACGTATTTTACTCAACAAATAAGACTTAATTAAAGTGAGAATTAAAAGAGAATTTATACCAACTATATTATAAATATTTTAAATAATTTAAAAAATATAAATCCCATGTGTGTTGGAAAATAATTTTAAAACAGGCATATATAATACGCAAAAACACTCCTTTTACCCAAATGGGGCAAAGAATGTTTTTACTATATATGGGTCAATATGTAAATTATAAAAGTTAAATTTTTCAATGAATAAACCATATTTTATATTTATTAACACTTAAAATTAAATTAGTAGAATATATTATTTTTATAAATTCTCAATAATTTAATAAGATGTCATTTGTTGTGAAATAACATTAATGTCAATTTTGACATTATATATTTAATTTGAATTTAAAAAATATCAAAAAAAATTTAAGTTCAAACATATTAATTTAACATATATTTTAAATGATATAATCATCTAAAAAATAATGGAATAAAATTATTCATTAATTTTTATGTAATTTTAATGGATTTAGTGTCATTTATATTATTTAGTTATTAACTAAATAATCCATGCAACTTCCTTTATTAAGTATTTATGGTAATTATATCATCACTAATAATTAAAGATTAATGAATACAATAATAAATTATTTAACCATAAAAGTAATATTTATAACTGAAACTATGTAGATTCTTCCATACTATAACGCTTTATAATTTTCAATGGTAAGTAAGGTTCCTTTTTGTATTAAACAGGGGTATACTTTTTATATTCATCACTTTTATGAACTTATTTCCCAATAACTCATTAAATTTGATATAAGGCTATATATGGTCAAAATTCGTAGTAAATGGAATGTTAAAATGTTTATAGGTCATTTTGGCCATTATGTTTAATGTTTAGTCCCTTGTTATGATTAATTTAACTTAATAGCTATAATTAGTTTTAATTAATTTCACTAATATTTTTGCTCATAAACTAATATTTACTTATTAAATATTATTAATTATGATGATTAAAAATGTATGATCCATTGTTTATAATTCCAATCATAGAAGTGGCATAAATTTATTTACATTTAATCTTGTAGACGAGACAATAATGTGAGTTTTTAATGTAAAAATGTTCAAAATTTTGAGATGTTTTAATATCCAATTTAAAAGTGAAAATCATTACAGGGACCTAAATTAGATTTATTTATATTTAATTGATCTAATTAAACATTAAAAACCAAAAATATTTTAATATATTCTTATAAATAAATTGTTCGTAAAAATAGTTTTTAATTATTATTTAGTATATTTCCCCATTCATCAAAAAAATTAATATTTCCAAATAATACCAAATATAACATCATACCTAATTTTGAAATTCCAAATTAAAAAAAGATGTTTATTTTAAAATTTAGATTTTTCAAAGCTTCCATATTTATTTTCTAAATATATGGGCCACTAAAAAGTGCTAAAACATGGTCATGATTGTAACGCAAGCTAACAAATTGTTATTTTATAAATAATCTATTTAATTTCTATAGAATTATTTTCACACATTATTTTGTTATAAATTCATTTTTATTCTTAAAAAGACATTTCTCTAAAAGCTTATTTTCATTTCATTTTTTTTGTTAATATATAAATTTATTTTTATAGCCTCTAAGAAATGAATCTGGTAAAAATGATACCAAGATTTAAATTAGAATTTTAAAATTATATAAAAAGGTCATGTTAATTTTTATACATAATGAATAGATACCATGGTAAAATGTTTATCACCGTGGACAAGGTTAAAATGGATAACTAGGGTATAAAATAATAGATAAGACATTAAATTTCAAAAACACATGTCTAAATTTTATTTTTTTGACTGTTTTTACACATTAAATTATCCTATATTTGAAAACATGTCATTTCGGTTCCACATTCACTTGGAAATTACATTATATTATTTTAATGTTAAGGGTATTTATATAGATGTTACACCCCTCATATATAAATGGGAACCTCCTATATAAAATTATAGACTCTCTAAAATATAAATTATATAAACTAATACTTACCCAAATAGCATCCAAACACACTTTCCCATTACCAGGACGTTCTGTTCTTCACAAAAGCCCCACCCTAGAAGGTGTTTTTTAAAGGTGACTATCCAATGAAGAGGTATCAATCCATTCTATTATTTTTAATGTTTTATTATTATTATTACTACTCAATATATTCTATAAACATATTAAACACATTATATAATAAAATTTACAGTACTATTTTTTTATGTTAATTACAATTTTCTATCTCATTTGTACCTAATAGAAAGTAAAAATATTTCTTGTGCATATATGAAGATTACCACATCCACAATGAGATGTAATTGATTTTTTCATCACCACATAACATAGATTATTATATTGGTGAATATAATGAATAAAAAACAAATTTATTAGGAAAATTATTCTTGTGTAAATACTAATCAGAATCTACCTTTTTTCATTACGTTCGCAGAAAAAGGAAGACAATGCTTATGCATATGAGCGGGCTTCGACCCCTATAAATGAAAATTTTCATATTTATTAATTTAATTACATAAATGTTTATAAATTTATATTTTATTTTTTAATGATATATATATGTGTGTGTGTGTGTGACATCATTTACATTATTTAGGTGATGAAACCATGGAAAAGGTGCAAGTACTAGAACAGTGAAAGCACAACACGCATGAAAAACCAAAAAAATTAACACCAAAATAATTGACTTAACAAAACAATATAACTAAATGGGAAAAAATAAGTTATTAATAATTAAATCTAGAAATATATATTTAATTATATTTCATAAATATTTTAATAATAAATAAAAAATTATTATACAAAAGGATGGAATAAATCTGACCAAGCACGAATCCAATGTGTGGGTTTCTCATCTCAAACATCATCATTGAGACATGAGTTTAATTATGAACCAATATCCATTATATGTTATATATTATTAATAATTGAAAAATTATAACTCGATAAAATATTTAATAATTTTTATTATTGTTACTTTTCAATTTCATTATTGTAATAGTTTTTTATTCAAGTGTTATGAAATATGTAAGGGTTCTTTGTCACAATTTTGATTTCTCAAGACATGTTTTATATTATTCACTATGTTTTCTTTTATATTTTGTACATAATAAACCATGCGTATATTTTAAAATAATATATTATGTAATTCATGGTATTTATAAAATCATATCATGTTCTAATGTTTTTGTCCTTTTATCCAAAAGTTACCAATGTCATAAGGGTTTATTTTAAAATCTCATTTTATCTGAAATGTTTATATTTCAATTTAAATTGTTTTAATTTAGGGTTAATTATCTGTGAAACCCCATATATTATCATCTACTTGATTTATAAATTTGTCTTAAAAAAATTTCTTCCATTTTCACTCTCATTGATACTAAAAAGGATTGAGTGAATGTTTTTAAGAAAATATGAACACATTCCTTTTTTAGTTGATAATATTTCTCTTCCATATCTATAATATTCAAATTTATTTTATGGAATTATTTATATAAATAAAAATTATTTATAAAATTCTTCTTCTACAATATTTTATTTAAAAAAAGTGAAATAGAATATTATTATCAGTTTCCAAACGGTGCATTTTTGTCATTCTTTACAAACTTAAGAAAAAAATGTTTTATTAAAGTTTACAGCATGAATATAGTTTTCAACCGTAATATATTTTATTAATTATTAATTTTAAATAAAAAATTTCTATGTTATTTCATGGAAAATAAAAATTCCATTATTATGGGAATTTTTTATTTTGAAAATTGAACAAAAATAATGGGATATTATTTTTTCAAATTCTATAAAAGAGGGATTTTATTTTATTTATGAATATTTTTATCTACCACTAATTACTTTTAACTTAAGAATAGTTTATTTTCAATATTAAAATATATTAATTTATTTTAAAATTAATATATCAAAACACTCCTTGAAAAATCAAGAAAATAGTTTTAAAAATTATTTTCTTACTATTCTTCACAATAAAATTATATTTTTTAAAGAAAGTTATTTTAATGTTTAGAATTAATTTTCACTATAATTATAAAATGACTTTACTTTAATTAAATTAATTCATTTTTTATGAATTTCTTATTCTCGTAATTTCAATGTTATTTTTTTATCATTATTTTATTGTATATAATTTCAAGAATTTATTTGTATGTATACACATTACTCTAAATATTGTAAACACCATATTTTACACAATTTTGATTATGGTTGTTTACCAAGAAATATAGATCATTTATTGAAAGGGAAAAATTTAACAGTTATGTTACTTGTTACTTCTATACATATTATTATTGATTTATATGGTTGTTTAATTATGCTCTGGGTAAATTTTATCATTTTGTTTGACTTTTTTTAATATCAATATTCAGTGATTGATAATTTATGTTAATGATGAATTTTATTATTCATCCAATATATGATGACTTTATTATAAATTTGTATGTTATAGATTAGGATAATAATTATATATTCCCTTGATGTATGAGTGGGTCTCATAAGACAAATAATAATGTGTATCTCTTGTCATTTTCTTGAATTATGTAAGATGATGATGTTTTGGAATGAGCCTATGACGATAATATCATGACGTCTTGATAGAAGACCTTGATGTAAGATCGTGATATCATAGCTTGCAGCCTTAAAGACAATATCATGATGTATTGTGTTGAGAATTAATAGGTCTGATATTATTCATTAAATCATTAAGAAATCAGTTATAGTTTCTCAAATGATTGTTTACATTATTGAAAATGGATATATTTTTTTATGAATTTATTTATTATATGTCGTATTAATTTATTATTCACTATTTTATAATTTTTATGCTATATGAATTCTTGATATCTCTGATTTTACTCAGTATGTTGTTGATTAATTTACCAAACCCTTTATGATGTTTTCATCTCCCAATGATATGCATGAAACATATATTTTCACTTCAAGATAAATCACATTTTAGGTTTACTTATAACCTACACAGATTTCTAACTACAGAATATAAAGTCACATATTACATTTAAATATCATTCTAAAAAGATAATAGAGTCATTTCTATGAAATTTTAATATTTTTAATTAAATTGAGCATGCCTTTATTTTTATTTTTATCACATACAAGGTATTTAAATAAGTATACCAAAATATCCAACGATGATAGTAACTATTACCATGAGATTTTTTCCTCATTAAATCCTTATACTAATATTTGATTTTTTGTGTTAATGCATTTTGATTGTTCCTTATTGGCCTCAACTATTAATTCTCTTTGAATTGATTTTTTTTTAATTTTATCTAAATATTAATGGATTATTATATAATGTTCAACATATCATTATTATAGTTAATTATAATGTCTAAGTAAAATTGAGTTACCTTAACACTATTCTTCTCCTTTAGATCCCCCACCACCATAATGATCATGTTCTTTGAAGTTCATACACTAAGAGAAAACCATTGGTTCCTAAATATGGATTAGATAATGATCTGTCCTTTATTAAATGGAGTCAATACCGAGTAAAAAGGTGAGCATGTGTCACTAACACAATTTTATTGGGGTTATTACATTCTAGTCAAAGATTTAGGTCAAATGGGATAGAGTCTAGTTATAACAAAACCCTCCATCCCCCAAATTTCATCCACATACACACTATACTTATCCTTCTGATTGGACATATTTTAATGTGGTTATTCTATCGAAGAACCTTCCATTGTTATGGGGGATTTATCACTTGTCTTTATACATTTAAATTTCCTCAACAAATAAATAATAATTGGCCTGTGTAGATTGGAATAATAGTTCAATTTTAAAAATTTCATTCCCTTTTTTATTAGATAACAACCCAAGTAGAATCCACCATTATTAAATATTTAGAACCTACATGACAAATCAATTTAGAATACCCCTATGAATGACAAGCATTTCCAACCATATCTCATGACAGCTTCCTTTTTCATTTTAATTTAGCTTTTTCTTATCCATTCACAATATTTTTATCCATTCCATCTACACATAGTAACTCATATGTTCTATTAACACTGATTACTTTATCTCCATCCCACATATTAATATCTTCACTACAAAACCTCCAGACACCTCAGGGAAAAAGAAAATTTTATACATTCGTGGGTTTCAGTTACAAGCCCAAAAAACCAAAATTATGATATATTATCTAATCCATATACTAGGAAACCATGGGAGACAAAAAAAAATACCTTTATATAATGTATATGTTTATAGACATCATGTGTTTGTTTCCCACATCATAATCTTAATATGACGTCATAATAGACTGACTCAAACATGGCTCTCTAGGGACTGTAGATTTCATAGTTGATGGGAGCTTCAAAACACACAGGGCCTTTAAAATTAGAGGGTAGAGTGGATTATTTACACATAAAAACCCTAAAAATTTGAGCCATTGAAAGATTATACAAATATATATTTTAAGGTATGAACATTATAAGATGATATTCCATGGACTCTCTTTATCCTAGTAAAAAAATATAGACACATGGGTCCTGGAACTAAACACTTATCACCACCTTGAATTAGGGCTATAAGAAGTGGCATAAACATTATTAGATGGTTTAATATTGAAATGGTACTTAGTTCTATTAATTAATACATTATTATACAATATTTTATATAGAACTATAATTTCATAAAGAAAATATTTCATAAAATCACAATGGTAGATGGATTGGTTGTGACCATATCAATTATAAGAGGAAGAATAATATGTCATGGATCCAGTGGTCACATGTTTCTTCCAATGATATTAACTTTCAACTTCAATCCAAATGAAATAAATCATTTTCTCTAAAACATTAACTTCAACAAAAATCTAAGGGGAGGTGGGATGGAAAAGTGAATCTGTTTTATTATCAACACATAAGAATTTACCCACCATTTTCTAATTAATAGGATAATCAATATATATTATTATGTAATAAGTAATTTGGGGAGGTAAATATATATGGTATTGTTTAGGGGTTCTTGTTTTAGTATAAAACAAAAACACCACTATAAAAAAGAAAATAAAACACATTTAATACTCAAAAAACATTATACTAGGCCAATATTAGGTTTTATTTAGTCAAAAATGTATAAAAATATGATACATATATTGAATAATTATAATATAAACAGCCTATATGAACAAATATTATAACACTTAATTATTAAATCAGTTGACTAATCGAGGTCTGTGTTTGATAAATCTATGAATGTTTGGGTCCAAGGAGCCAAAATAGCTAAGGAATATTCCTCCCCTTATAGAGGGGGAAGGGACGAAGGTCCATCCATTTGGTTTGGATTTATTTCCACATGTTATTAAAAAAAGTAATATATATGATAAATAAAGAAGGTTATTTTGTGTGGATGATTATTTGGAATACGTTTAAGTCTTGTTATAGAATTTTAAAGTATCAGAAAAATGGTAAAAATGGCCATGAAAAAGGAAATATATTAGCTTTACTAACTAAATAGGTTTCCTAATTCAATAAAGATAAAGAGAAAAATTTTATTGTGTGTGTCAAGGACTCAATAAATTATTTTGATGATGTAATTATGAAAGGTCAAAATTGAATCACATGATATGGTATAAAAACTAGTATGTAAAGGTTGTGTTTTTTTCCACTAGATCTAGGTGTATGTGTCTGAGATATTACAATTGGTATCAGATAAGGGATTATTTAACTTTATAGAATAATGTGTTATCAATTTAGGAGAATTTAATAGTTTAGGATACCATCATTGGATAATATTTTTGTTTTTGATCATAATTGAGAGGCCTAGATACCATATTCAGGTATTACATGACTAGAATTTAAGGTGATTAATGATATTATAGGAAATTATTGAGATATTTATAACCCTATAGATTTGTATGAAATTTAATTGATGGAGTATTTTTATTGTTTATAGATTAAGATGATAAATTAATTAAATTGGTTAATTCATATAATCATGCAAAATCATTATAAAGTATTTAAATATATTTTTAAGAATCTTATGTTGGATAAATTGTGTTTAATGGGTAAAATGTTTTTATTGATATTGGTAATATATATTGATCATTATAGATATCCTTGATTATTTAATATTGATTTTATGCTAAGGTGTGTCAAATAATTTTGGGATTGATTTATATTTTTTGTGATAATATATTTCTATGTTTTTTGGGAAGATTGTTAATGATTATTAAGATTAAATAATGTTTTATGGAAAAGGATATATTTATTAAATCATTTTTTTACTTGGGATTCCAATTTTTTAAAGAATAATTTGAGGATTTTTGGTATGATTAGGTAAAACATTATGTTATATTTTTATGGTTTTGTATATTTTTGTATTATTTATTCACATTAAATTTTATTGATATTTTGTATTTTCATTACTTGTGATGAACATTTTTTGTTTTATTAAATATCTAGAGATAGGTAAAATAAAATACATTCCCTTTCACGGGTCTTGTAATCCTATAAAATTTAACATTATTTATTTGGGAATGAACTATTTATTATGGTATTAATCATTTAGAGTATGAGATGAATCAGATGTAGAAATCTAGTCAAAACACTACCAAAATTATGGAATTATTCTTATGAAATTGTATGTATTTGAGTAATTATATTTCATCATATTCTATATATTAATGGTAAAATAATTATTCAACTCAAGAATGAAAAATATGAATCAATATAGCCTTATGTCTAAATCACAACCCTCTCAATATGGGATGATTTGGAAACATAATAAAAACAATGAGTCTTTAATGATACATATATGGTTTTAGAAATATATCATAATGAAATACTAGGTTTTTATTACTGATTAAAATTAATTATCATGGTAAAATAAACATTATATTTAATTATTATTCAATGATAGATTCAATTTGGTAATAAAAAATTATTATTTTCAGGATCTAAGATGGGAGAGTGTAACACCCAGAGATTTTGATATCTAATCCTTATTTAAATAATACTATGTTGGATAGATTATGATACACCCTAAAAAATATAAAACAATCAATGATATATTACTATAAACTATTTTTAAATAGAATGATAATTATAAATTATGACTCTATCATTATATTATTTTGAATGATGAAATTTAATGATTAATAGGTAAAATATTAATTTTGATATAATAAAAAAACATTCATTGTAAAAAGTGGTATTTTAAAAAATTAAATGTTTTCTATTTTAATAAATTTAACACATTTAATAAAATTAAATTTATAGAATAAATATTTAACACTTATTTAATTATAAATTTATATAAAATAATATTATTAAAAGTTGATGATTTAAAAATCAGTTTTTATCAAACTTGTGTTTATTTTTATTTAATATTTTAATTTAAAAGATAAATTCCAACATTTATAATTTAAATTTATGGTAAATAATTTTTTTATTTCATATTGTCAAAATTATTTTTGGGTTACTTTGTTATATTTTTTCAAAAGGGTTGATTTTTATGTGAATAATGAAAAAATATAGTTTTTAAAAATACTATCACTTTTATGAATTCATCCAAACATAAGAAAGAAATATAAATTTTTGAAATATTTTTAATAAAAAAAAAATATGTTTAGGGTTTAAAATAATTTTTTAAATATTATGTTCAATATGGAAATCCATGTATGAGGTTTTAAATCCAATGTGATGTTTAATTCTCATAGAAGACCTATTTTGGATCAATTTATTTTATTTATTAATTAGAAAGTTATATTAATGTTTCCATTTTTTAATGTCACATTAACTTATTTATTTATAATAAATGTAATTTCATGACAATCAGTTATATACATGATTTTTGGTATGAATTCATTTTTACGCATAAAAAGAAGTTTTTCCTAAAAACTATTTTTCATTATGTTTTGAATACCTATATAAAAATCATATTTTATGAAATCTTGGAATTGAATATTTTAAAATAGATTAAATATTTTTAATTACAAATTTCATATTATTTAATAATATAAGTCTAATTTTTAATACATAATGAATATCAACCACGATAAAAATTAGGTCATTATGGTAGGGTGTAAAATGGTTAATGAGGGGGTCGAATTAATATTTAAGGATTAAAAAATCACTAAATATTCTCTAAACTTAATTTTGAGAGTGTATTTAAACCCCAATTTATAATATCTTCAAATATGATTCCATTTTACTCCACCTATCCATAAAAATTACTTTATAATATTTAAAATTTAAGGGTTTTTACAGGGGTTCCAATCCCCTCACTTATAAAAGGGATCATCCACCACACACTCATTAAAACCCTAAAATATCTCTTATAATTAATATGATAAATAAACACACCTTATAAAAACCATTATATAATGCCTTTAGGTTGCTTTATTCACAAAATAACCATATAATAATCCTTAGGGGGTTTCAAAGGAAATTATCTAAGGAATAGGTATATGTTCCTACCAATATTATTCTACTTTCTTTCATTATAAAACGCATGAAAATATTTCATAAATATATAAAAAGAATTAAATTAGAAACATTATTATACTAAAATGTTTTTTTACTTTTATATCAATGTTCTATCTTATTTCTATCTAATGGAAAATGAAAATGCCACTAATGAGAATGTGTAAACTACCACTTCCATAAAACGATGTAATTCACTTTTCATCACCACCACACATGAATTTTACTATTGATGGATATAATTAATAAATATTTCATTTATTACATAATTAAATATTATATCATAAATATTGGATTTTTTTAATGAAATGATGACATTATTTATCCTATTTAGTCAAGAATATTTCTTTTCCATATCATTTTTATTAAAAATTGATTTACAGAAGTCACTAAATACTATTAAATTATTTTTAAATGTTTTTGAACCTATATTTTACTTTATTTATAATCCTTTTATACGAACATTATTTATTTTTTCCAAAAGAGTCAATTTTTACATTTACAAAAGTAAGAAAAGAATATTTTATCAATTTTTATGAAATGAAAAAATATTACCACCACAATATCATTTCTTTATTATCAAAGTTCATTTTCATGATTTTATTATTTTTAAATTAAAATCATAACCCTATTATTTTGGGGATTTAAATTTATTAAAAGTTACCAAAAAAAAGGGATATAATTTTCTCAAAAGCCTTAAAATTATGATTTCATTTTATTTATGAATATTATTATCTTCGACTCAAATTTTTCTTAATTAAGAATATTTTATATTCAAAATTCCTTTATTTTGAATTATTTTAAAATTTTAATTTTAAAATTCTCCCAAAAACCGCATTAAATTTTTTTTCAAACTGATTCACATCATTTTTTTGTAATGAAATTATAAATTTACTAATAAAGTTCTTTTAATGTTTTTCTTCCATTTCCTACCAAATTCTAAAAATAATTAAATTTTCTACAAAATATATATTTTAAATTAAAGGATTTTCTCATTCACATCCATTTTATTTCTTATCATGTATAAATTCAATATAATATCTAGTATTCCCAATGTCATATAACCATTAGTATATTAAATTTAATAACCCAATTTTAAATTTATTATATTCAGATTTTCTACCAAGAATGATATATCATTTATTAATTAAATAAAATATTGAAAATATGTCTACTTGTTAGTTTTATACAAATTATTACATTGTTATAAGGATGGTTGATTTTGCTTCAGGGCTATATTAACATTTTTTGTTACTACATTCAGTATAGATATTTATTGATTGATAAAGCATATTGATGATGAATTTTATAATTCAATCAATATATAAATAATGAATCATAAATTTGTAATTGATGGGGGGACTATAATGGTTTTTATCACTGATGCATCAGTGGGTCTCATTTTTTGAAAAAAAAGAATGGGTATCAAATGGCGTATGTTATCCCATATATGTATGGTACTGATGTCTTTTAATTAAAATATAATAGTAATAACATGATTTATTTATAGGATCCTTCAACATAAGGTTATGATTTCATGACATGAGGATTTGAAGATAAGACCACGATATCTTGGCTAGAGAATCAAGATCTACGAAATTAAGCATTCCATCTTTATGAAATCAGTTATTGTTTCACAAGTGATTATTTAAATAATTATACACGTATATATTTCAGGTTATAGTAATTTATTATATGGTATATTTATTATTCACTGTTTCATATTCTTTATGCCTAATGTATATATGATTGATTTTATTATACACATTCCCTTATTGAGCATATGAGGTCACCCTTTATTATGTTTCTATTTTTATAGGTTATGAATAAAATTAATACCTATTATATATCAAGAATGTAACTATGAGTGGAGATATTTGTAAGTGAAATTTTAGGATTATTATAGAATATGAATATCTTGATATAATAGCAAAATTAAAAATAGAATTTGAAATATATGAGTTTTATTAAGGAAATGTTTTTCCAAATTCTATAAATAGAAAAACCTAAATTTTCTTGTTATATAAGTAACAAAAAAATTTATATTTATGAATCTATTATAGAATTTGAAAAAATTTCAACTTGATTTGGCATCAAGTCTAGTCCATAATTATAATGTTTTCAGCAATAGATTTGGGTGTATATGACTCGGCTGTTACAGGTTTGGTTTTTAGTTGTTTTTTTCTATTGTATTTTAATAGTTCAGGTTTCATATTCATGTATGATATCTTTTTTATGAATTATTTAAACATTTCTGGATTAGTTTGTATTTATCATCCATGTCTGTTTTAGTTTTTTATATTGTTATCTATTTAAATTTCTTATGCACATGGAATGCTGAAAAAATTAATTGTCGAGCTAGAATACCAAAAAAATGTTTCATGTTTATCTATTTTATTAGAATAAATAATTACTAGTGCATTTTCTCGATTCAATATAACTACATTCCAATATAGCGAGATCTGGATTAAACCTTAGTTATGTTACATGAAAACCATTGTATGATAACCCATATTTTATCAAACTTTATTTTATGATGTATTACATAAACATACACATAATAAAACCTAATATGATCATAATTCGTAGTGTATTTGGGTAATGGGGTATATAAGATAATAACATGAAAAAAATACAATATAATTAAATTAAAAAACTATAACATGCTCTTATATTCCATGTTTCTTCCAAAATGGCACGGTATCACATAGCCACATACAAAAAAATGATTGAGCTGTAAAGCCTATAAAGGGAATATTCTATGCATGTTATGAAGAAAAGTAATATTTCTGATCCAATTGGAATATAGAGGTAAAATAATAGGTGTGAGAATCATAAACTTGAACATCGAAGAAAGATATAAGATTATAACTTAATGGTAAATTAGAAGTGTAAAAACAACATAAAACATGACCTCATAAGAAAAATTGAATACTAAATTCCCTGAAATAATAACATAATGTTCCGAATATAACATCCCTTTCATAATATATTGAATCTGTGGAGTTAAAAATATTTACCAATGCATTGGAGAGCTATATATTTTCTAGCCCACTGGTTACATTTATATTATGTGCATGAAAAAGTTCACCAAATAAATCATTCAATAGAAGATATTTGTTCATCACATTTATTCCCAATATTTAGGAATTTGGGTTATATGCATAGATGTACTAAGTCAATTACATGAATGTTCATCTAGTAAAATAAAATTGAATAAAAATTGGGATGTGTAATCACTACACAAATTATTAGTACGGACAAATGGTAGAATAATTATAGTATCATAAATTTGGTAGATAAAGATTAATATAAGGGCTAATTATGAGTGAAAGGGGAATCCAATCACATTGAAATCATATTTCTATTATAGGTGATGTGTATGAATATATCCTAAAATGGAAAATTTAGAATTAAAATTCATAATATAATGAATGCACTTGAATAAAGAGGAGAAGGGGAGGATCCAAACTCATAAGAGGGTTCAAATTAATGATTCTAGGGTGATTATTAAGAGCATGGCTGATCTTTTGAAGGGATATTGGGAGTTAAGGTTCAGTTATATTCATGTCAAATGAATTTTGAGTGATTATGAATGGGAGTAAGTGTATTGTTTTATATAAAAATAGAGGATAATTATTTATTAATTTATAAACATTGGTTTTGATCTCTATAAGATATATTAATCCATGTGACATATTATCCCTAGTATTTTTTCCAATGACTATACGAAATAGGATAAGATTTTATTACTTTTCATTACTATGAACCTAACCTATTTAAATGATCTAACATGTTATGTAAATGTAAGACATGTTTATAATGAATTGATTTTAATCCCTTAAAATAAAATATACTATTTGTAGGATTCATTAAGGGTGTATAAATTTAATCAAATTACTTAAAAACACATTATTTAAAATGTAAACATAACTTTTATCATGGATTGGATTTATATTATTTATTAAATCATTATTGGGGTTCTATTATTTCATAATACATATGAAATATTTATATCATATTTATGTTTTACCCAAAAAATTCACCATTGGCAAATTTAAACCGGATAAATTTAGAAATAATTTTTATATTATAAAATTAATTATTTGAATATGAAAATTTATAATTTTAAATAAAAAACACTCAATTTATTGAATATTATGTGTTTCTATGATGATAATTGTTCTCGACCTTTATAGAAATTAAATTTTTAATAACACAAATATTTTATCACTTATCTATAAATAAATATTATTTTATAAGAATATATTATTTAATTTAAATTTATTTAAAAAATTATTGAATTATCAAAATGATTGTCTAGATTGAAACTAGATATTTCCTAACAATATAATATGTGTTTCATCATAAAAAATCTAAATTTTTTCCAACATATTATTTAATAATTATAATTTAATAAAAAAAATAAATATAAATGATATTTTTTAAGACGAAAAATGAAAATAATTCATACTACTAGGATATACAGACAAAACAAATTTTTAAACAAGTGTATACTGTAAGGGTAAGGTGTGCGATGGTGGGGGAATTCTTAGGGTGGTTTGATGAAAATGGATTGGGTCGTGATCACTATAAGATTGAACTTCCCAAGTAAGTTATTTTTTTGTGCATCAATTATTGAATATCAACTTTGTATTGGTCAAGGTAAAAAACTAGTTCAACCATATCTCCCATATGTTGCATGAAATGGGATTCATAGTGTATGATCCTACTGGTTGAGGTCATCGCTTTTTAAAATCTATGATAATTGGACTTCATTACAACTTTTAATATATACTAATCATAATGATCACTATATAATGTCAATATTATTATTTGTTATGATAATTAATGGAAAATATGACCAACTATATATTATAATGGTAAAAAATAACCAATGTTGTGCATGAAATTTAGATAACTACATATCATAATAAAGAATTTATTCATTTGAAGAAAGGATTTCACTTATAAAACTATAGGTTATTACATTCACTCCCCACCTAAAACAATTTTCCCATCAAATTTTCATTCACTAAAACAGATGAGTGTACTGTTTTTCATCACCACTTCTGATTCCCAAGATGCTTCAACATTATTGTGGTTCCTCCATAGTACTTTGACCATGTGTTATTTCTTGTTTCATTGAAATTTGTCTCTATAATCTATGACTTTCACCGGTTATACCAAACATGAAATATTATTCCCTAGGTGAATCACATCATGATTTATTATATGTGAGGGGTCGGTTATGTACTTCTTCAAGTGGGATACATTGAACACAGATTGTGCTCGAGATACATTTGGTGGGAGTACTAGTTGATTGGTCCTGGATCAAATGTAATCAAGGATCTCAAAGGGTTAAATGTATCTAGGACTATGTTTTCCCTTCTTCTAAAGACATAAGACTTTCTTCCACAGAGAAATATAAAGGAACACCTTATCTATGGCCTCAAACTCTAGGTCTCATCAACAATTTAATAAAATGTTTTTATATCCACTTTGAGGGCTTTTCATATGAGGATTAATGGTTTGAACATTATATATAATCTTGTAGAAAATATCTAGTCCCATAATCTTCTACACTAAATATTCATCTGATCTTGTAGGATTCTAACACCTATTACCATATAGATCCATATAAGGTTTAATTTGAATTCTAAAATGGAATGTTTTTATATGAGAACTCCACTTGGGAAAGGTGTTAATCCCAATATCCTTATATATCTATTTAATAAGATCTCAACATATACAAAATACAATCAAATGTTCTTTCAAACTAACCATTCTTCTATGAGTGATTAGAAGTGCTGAAACTCAGCTCTGCATCCAAAGATTATTGAAGTATTCTCCATAATATCAATGTAAACCTTATATCTCAATATGATATAATGTAGAATGGAACTCTTTTCATTTGTACCAATTATCTTACTTATATCCTAGGGAGTTTTTCAAGAGACAAAATATTCATTGATAGAAATGATATACATATAATTTGTAAGGCAATCAACTACCACCCTAATTGAGATATTACCATTAAGTATCCTTGAAGTCTTACAAGGAAATACATGATTATGTTTTCCCATTTCTGTAGTAGTATGTGAAATAGTTTCACCATATAAATAGAATTATTTTTATTTACCTTGGAATTTCTAGAATTCCATGTATCATGATAAAAATTCAAAAATCTCCCCCCTGTATTGTCCCACTAAATTTTCTCCCCCAAATATCTATCCATATTATTCCTTCTTAAATGAATAGAAATGGATATACTATGTAAATCATCTAGAAGTTCATTTTTATCTCTAGGATTAATGGAACACATACCCGAGTTCCAAACCTTATAAAACCAATTATAGAGAAATTGACCTCTATAATATTCTATTCTTTTTAATGTTGTACTTTATCATCAACATGGTACTCATTGATCATATCAAGAATATTTGGTTGGTACGTTACATGAGTAAGATAGGAGGAATATAAATTCATTCTTCCTATTTATATCCTTTTTATGAATAAAAATACGATATTCCTTGTAATCCTCATCATGGATAGGGTTGCATGATATTTTCTAATCAGAGCATCTTCTGCTTTATTCACCATACTAGAATGATAATGGATTGAAAAATCATAATCCCAGATCATATACAACCACATTCATTGGTTAATATTGAGTTACTTTTGTGTGAATATATATTTGAGTATTTATGATCCATATATATGTCATAATTATCCCCATAAAGATATTGTCATCAAATATTCAATGTGAGGATCACTACATCAAATTATAGTTCATGTGTTGATTAGATCATCTAATGATAATTTAATTGATAGTAGACATATGAAATCAATTTTTCATCGTGCATGAGTACACAACCCATTACGTTTTTGGATGTATCGTTTTAGATCAAAAATCCTTACCCACTAGTGGGTAATGTGAGTATAGGTGTAGTGATCTGCCTCTTCTTCATATCATTAAATATTTCATCACATTTATCATTCTGGTCAAACATTATCCCTTACAAGTGAGATAATATAGTGGGTTTTAAAAACATGAGAAGTTTTTCTCAAATCAATAATTGTCCCTATATAATCCAAGGAAACTATGAATTTCATACACCCATGTTGGTATGGGTCATCCACCAGTTGCCTTTATTTTTTATGGATCCACAAATATCCCTTTGTTGGTGATAATGTTCTCAAAGAATGTTACTTTATCAATCAAAAACCTACAATTACTATACTTTTCGTACATATTTTCTTTCCAAAAATTATTAAGTATAGAATCTTAATACTTATTGTGATCCTCCTTGATTTTCTAGTAGATAAGAATATCATCTATAAATACTACCAAATAATTTCAAGCGAATCTAAAAAGACTATATTTATCATGGTCTTGGTTTTTTTATAGAATGAGTGAATCCAAATGGGATTACTATTAACCAATAATATCCTTGTCTTTTACGATATGATCTATTAGGTATATCCCCATTCTTTACCATTATAAAGTGTATACAGACTGAGGATCCAAATTGGAGAAGTATTGGGATCCATGTATCTAATCAAAAAAGTCATCAATCCATTATATATGACTATTCTTTTCAATCATGAGCATGTTGATATCATGATAATCAATTTAGGGGAACATTGGCCAATCATTTTTCATGATTTAGAGGTCAGGTGGACCCCATGGTGAATCACTTCAGTGTATAAACCCTTTATCCAAATTTTCATACAATTGTTTCATTAAGTCATCATGTTTAACAATATTTATTATATATGTATTCATGGATATTAGAAAATATCTATAAATAATTTCAATCGATATCTCAACATCTCTTATAGGAGGAAGACCAGAGAATTATTGAGGAAACAAATCATTAAATTCCCTTACAATGGGATTGTTCTCATGGATGGTATTTTTTTAGTCTCAATCAATGGAACTAGATATTCTTTCTCAAAAGATAATAAATCCAAGATTGATATAATGTTAACAATAAATTCATCATCTTTATTTAACTTATATTGAAAAAGAGGTTGATTATAGATATCGTGGGTGATTTAATTTCCTTTGAAATATATGTTGACTCTATATATGAAAATCCAAATAATTCCGAGAATATTATCAAATTCTACTAAAGAGAGTATCACAAGGTACATTGGTATAATCATCCCAAATTTTTTTATAAGGGATAAATTATATTCATGGGATGAAACGACTACCCCATTTTCTATCTTCACAAATAAATCAACTTCTATGTATTCAGATTGTGTTTTGATAATTATACTAATCCCAGGAGATATGAAGGAATTAATTGAACCATAATCATGTAGGAAATTTTATGTTCATGAATGTGAGATAAGCCTTCCAATCACTATTTTTTTATCATTATTAACACATACATCATTAAACATAAATTTACAAATGAGAATTTTGAAATAATAAATCATATAAAAGGGGAAAAATAAAAAATTAAGGGATAACTCATAAATGATATATATTCCTTATCTATTGAATTTATTTGTTTTAAGTTAATTTATCAATGATATATATCCTAATATTAATCGTTATTGGTTATTTTTTTCCCTTCATAATGTTTTATTATGAGATTATATATTTAGACAACTTTATCCCTGAGAGTTTCAAAATAGGTGTGCATCATGGCCTTTTTTCACATAATTAGTTTTTATTGAGTCTCACTCAATGCACCTATTTTGGGTTTATTACCCCAAGGTAAAACTATTCAAGATCAATATTCACTTGTACTATCAAGAAATGGATGTATTTTCTAGGAAACCACTTCCTATATACTCTATGAATATTTAGGGATGTTTTAATAAATTTTTTATTATACCTATGTATTTCATTATGGTTTTCTAATCCTAATATTGAAAAATAACTTGACTTTCCTCAAGTACGAAATATAACTACCCATATTTTAATACACTTTATTTCATGAATTGTTACATAGTGATACACTTAGTATAACCCCATAAAATCATGACTATTAGTTAATTTTAGTATTTTTTTACATAACCTAACACGTAGAAATATAAACACAATAAAATTAATTAAAAACTCCATATCATTCCATTATATTCCATGGATCTTTTAAACATGCATGGGATAACTTGGGGATGTACATAAGAAAGGGGTGATCTATAAATCCAAATAGAATAATAATAAAAGTTATACATAATGTAAATAAAGTAATGTGATTAAAGATTTATATCATGGTAACAAAACAGTGGTAAAAATAATTAACATGAACATTTAAACATGATATAAGATGATAACATAAAAGAAACATGAGAATATAAAATCAATATGAAAGATGATATTATAAGAATTTTTTAAGGATATACCCTATGAAATCATAACATTGTATTATTAGGATAAACACCCAAATTATACATGGAATATCACGAGATAAAAATTACCTAATGCATTAAAGTGATATATTATTCCATCCGCACCCATCACATTTATATTACATGCTTGCATAAGTGATCCACATTGATATTTCAAAAGAGGATAATATTTCATAAAATTTAATCCCATGATTACGTAATGTAGGTTATATAAATAAATTTATGAATCTAATGAAATATTTTTACATCTCAATGAATACCATTGAGTATAAATGGGTATTGGTATTCAGTACACAATTTTATGGTAAGGAAAATCACAAGGCCATTTATACAATATAAAAGGGGAACATAAAGATTCTTGGAAGCGTTAAACAAGAGTGAAAGGGATATATCATCACATTTAAATAATAAGTATAGTAATAGGGATGTGTAAGAACATATAAAGACAAAAGAAATAGGGAATCAAGAGGCATAATTTGTGGATGGATCATGGATAAAAAAGAGAATTAAAGGATCCATTACCTTGAGAGAGTGCTTCATAAATATTGGGATGATATTCTTAAGAGATTATGGAAATTTCAGAGGGATAAAGAGATGAAATATTATATTAAATTAATTATGTAAGAGTATTTATTTAAGATTAATTTTACAATTTCTGGGTTTTTATTGAGAAGGATATGATAATTCATTATTAATTTCTAATCATAGGTTTTGGACTCTGTATGATATGTTAATCCAAACCATAGTCCATCTGAGGATTTTTCCCATGGTTTCCCCCAAATAGGATTGGATTTAATTATTTTATAATTTTAATAAATGAAATCATTAAAATAATACTATTTGTGATGTAGAAGTGAGTCTTGTTTAAAAAAAAATTGATTTTTACAACTATAAACTATAATATAGATTTTGGAACATTACTTAATGTTTTATAAAATAAATCAAATAAAATTGAAAATTAATTATTTTAAAGGGGAAACAAAATTTTGGTCATGGATAATCTATATAGTATTTATGATATAACTTTTTGTATTTTATGATTTAATAATACATGACATGTTTTTCATCTATATTTAATATTTATCTAAAAATATGACTATCTTGGAAATTTATGAATAATTCAACATTGGAAAAGATAAATGTTCTGATTTAAATAAAATAAAATTCTTTTAGAAAAATATTTTTTAAATATGAAAATTTATAAATTTTTATTAAAAATTCTATATTTACTAAATAATGTGAGTTTTTACAATAATTACAGTTTCCATCCCTTATCAAAATTTAATTTTTAATAATAAAATTATATTATATTTTATATATAAATAAATATTTTTTAGAATAATATTTTATTAAAATAAAATTTATTTCAAAAAACATGAATTTAATAAAAAGTGTGTGTTATTTGGAACTATATATTTCCTAAAAATATAATTTGTTCTTGATCGTAACAAAATCTAATATTCATAAAACTTATTATTTCATCAATATAATGAATAATAAAAAAACATAAATATAGTAAATGTTTTATAAAAAAGGGAAAAAGTAAAAATTCATACTACTATTGTCTAGATACTTGACCCCTTATTAACAAAGTTTATACCCTAAGAGTAAGGTGTGTAATGGTAGAGCTGTTATAGAATTGTTCGGTGCACATGTTTTATACCCTAATCTCGATGAGCTTGAACTTATCTCATTAGTGGTTTTGTGTGCGTTAGTTTTTGAATATCAGATTGGATTTGGTCATGGGAAAAGTTGAGTGATTCCATCTCCCTTATAATATATGAGAAATGAGAGTCATATGGTATGATCCAACTTGTTGAGGCAATCACTTCTTCTATCTTGGTTGATTGGACTTTACCACAACCCATAATATATAATAGTAATAATTATCACTATAATACAACTATAATATTAATGGTAATGATGATTAATGAAATTTTAAATCTGAATAAATAAATTTTATAATGATATAAAATAACCAATGTAGTGAATATTTTTCTATAACTAATTTAATTATTAATTGATTAATTCTGTTGAAAATGTAATTTCATTTATAAAACATTGGGACATTACACTGGGTTTATGGTTCAAGTGTTTTTTGGTGATAGTTCCATACATATCGAGTTTGGAAACTACAAACTCTTCTTAAAATTGTTTTTTCTTTTAAATGTTTTTAATATTTAAAAAATTTAGAAGTGATTTAGGTTTATAACATTATGTAAAAGATTAGTGTATGTCCTAGGAAACCACCTACATAGTATAATTTCATGTCACCTAAGATTGTGGTACTGATCTGATAGTCTGTATTCAATTAAGGTGTGGAGGATTAAAAATAAAATACAATCATTTTTTAATAATTTTGTGGAATAAATTTTAGTTCATGAATTATTTTAGGCATATAAGAACATATAATATGTGTTTTTTCATATGTTTTCACTACCGATATCGGATTCTTCTGAGTTTAAATTTTCATAAAGTGATTTAATCACTATTAATTTATATGATAATTTATCAAGTAAATTTATAATAATAAAGTAGTTAACTAAATTAGTGGAAATTAATATAAGTTTATTTATTTGAAAAAAATTATGTTCCTTTGTGTGTTGAGCATGATGTTATCAATGATGATGTAAGAGATCATGAAATATAAATGTTTAATTTTTTAAAACATAAACCTGGGTAAGAGTTTATTTTGATGGTATGAATTATCATGTGATTGATTTTAATGATTTAATGATTATATGATGTTAGTAATGTGATTGATTATAATCAATTTACAATAAAAATTTATTACTCGTGAGATTAATTATGATATTAATTTAGTATTATTTTATTGTGGTTTTCCATAAATTTAAATGATTTATAATTCTACTTATGGTGACATAAACCCCTTATAATAAGTTTTTTGGTATGGAAAATAATATTTGGATAAAACATGATTATATAAGTAATGTGAAATATGTTATGAATTGTGATATGAAATATATAATAGTAAAATTTAAAATTAAATCAATATTAAGAAATATTTTCATTAATTAATTATTGTATGAAGTGTTACCGAAAAAATTATAGTGTCTTGAATTTTTCATTCAATCAATTTAAAATTTATAATAATATTTTATTAGATGATCACATAGTCGGTTCCTTCATTTTTTTCTTCATGGGAGCCATATTAATTTTTTAATGTTTAAAAAAATTATTTTTATATTTTTCACATGTGAATGAGATAATTAATTAGTAACTCCAAAATGGATCCCTAAATAGAAATTTTGAAAAAATGGTTATGTCAAGAACATAGTGTTTTAGCTATGAGATGTGTAATTTTTATTTTTGGATTTTGGGCCCTTGACCGAGCCTTTGTGGGTATTTAATTATTTTTCTAGTTGACGTAAATTAAGTTTATAAATAGATTTTGAATCTTTTTTTGGAGGGGATTTTAATTTTCAACAAGATTATATACCTAAGTTGATAATTTTTAGGATCATTATTTGATAAGGAATTGAAAATGTTTGCGGATCAAGCATGAATCCTCGATGCTCTATCAATTAAAGAATGAGGTATTTGATCATTATTAGTATTCATTCATCATTCATCATTAATTGTATATTTATATATTGATATAATTTAAATTGTGATGTTATGAATTATTTCGAATTATTTATTTTATTTTTATTGATAATGTCAAATTAGGAACCCTATTTTCTTTATCGAAATTTTCTCATGGATTCCTGATCTACACAAGTTCATCAAATAATGTGCGAGGAAATGATGTTCAGGTGGATAGAATGAAACATACAATAATTCCTTCATCTATACCCACATTTATCTTCTTTATCATGATGTGAATTACCAATCTAACATTTCAATGGGTGGAGGTTATTTGATGGTTATAAAACCCCAATATTTTTTTATGTCACTTTTTAAATAAATTTTATATATTTGATATCTTATGTTGAACAGAACACTAATTTTAAGCAAATGATTAAATATTATAATTTAATTATGACCTATCCATTTCGAATAGAGTGAATTAATGATATTAAATTAATTATAAAAATACAATTTTCACTTGTTTATAAAATTATTTCACTAGTTTGTAATTAGTTATAAATGAAAATAAAATACAAACCAAATCAATAAAAAGGATTTTTTTTTATAAAATAAAAAATATCATTATTCTCACATTGGAATTTTTAATAAAAAACTAAATTCATAACTATTAGTGAAATATATTGATAAAATGTATATATAATATATTTAATAAAATATTATTTTATTTATCAAATAATTCTGATAGTTTTAATCTTATAATAAATCCTTGTTTAAGAATAAAAATATATTTTTTTTAATGCTATATTTAGCACCATTTAATGGCGGATTTTTTTAAAAATAATTTTTGAAACATTTATACATTTTATTTAAAAAATTAATACTCAATTTTTAAATCACAATATCAATATTATATTAGGGTGAGTATTAGGTATTTCTCAGAGAAGATTCACTTTTAAATGAATAGTAGAAACTACAGTATGTTAATTTAAAAATTAATTTATATATAATTTATATATATAATATATTTTAAATCTATATTAATGTATAATTAGTTCAAATATACATAAATCATCCAATTTATTTCATTGTAATCAATTTTAAAATTATAATTGGATATAAAAACATTTAGAACTTTTTCCCTTTTCACTTTAAGAACATAATTTCTCATTGTGTCCACAAGATTATTTTTAAATATAAATTTACAAATTATATTAATTTAATTAATTAAAAATTTATTCCATATTATTAATCATAACGTCATAATTAAAGTATATTTTTAATTTCATTTTTAGGAATAATAAACGATACCATGGATAAAAGTTTTTTACAGTAGTATATGTTAAATAATAAGTTATTGTTAAATGGAAAAATCATAACATACCTAAAAATTAAAACATTAAATGGTTTTTGAGGCACTTATCATCCCTAAAATTTCTTTAAAACATTAATTATCATCCAAATTCATTGAAATTAATTCCAACTCAATGTGGTTGGCTTGAAACATAAAATAATAATTATTTAATCCATTATACCCACTGCTCCTCATGTACAAAGCTTGAATATCATAAAATATATGAAAAAATATATCCTAATCACTATTATCCCATCCATGTACTATTATTCTCCCAAAAATACCAATACATGATTCATTATGAAGAGACCTAAAGGATGTTGTTTGAAGAAGAGGTAACGTTCTTCAGCGAGCACTTTTTTTTATTTTTTTCTCAACCAATTAAATTATTGTTATCTATTAATTATAAAATAAACTAATGATATTCAATATACTGTGATATTTTTATGTCCTGTTTATGAAATAAAATTTTTTACACTTATATCAAATTGGATACTCATTCATCATTCATATATATAATGGTCAACCACCTCACGAACCAATTTATTTCATTCATCCATTACAACCATTAAAGGTTGAGACTAATGACTAATTTACAGTTTATATATAATAAATAATATATTTATAAGGTATTTATGATTATTTAATTATTATATAAATCATAACTTCACGATTAACATTTTTTGGGTATAATATAACATCATTTGTCGACGTGTGGACTACTACATTCTCAATACAATGCAATTCATTCATGATTTACAAGGAATGAGTTAAATATAGTTTTAATAAATTAATTTTTAATATATGACTTAAAAATGATACTGTAATTTTAAAATACATATATATCATTTATGTTTCATTATTTCAAAATGAAAAGAAAATGTGAACAATGTTCATTCATACATATAACCAACCATATCCCTGAAAGGTGTATTTTATTTCATATCACAAAATGGTATGGATTATTATAAATATGTATATACTGATTTTTTATGAATATTTATTTCTAGGATTATGTTATGATAATTATTAATTCATGATCAAATTATGAAAAAAATCAAATAATATGTCAAAACGTACTGGAAGAACAAAGTAGTTATTACCCGAAACAACAAAAATATTAAGTGATTTTTAATAAATGGGTAATAATATGTTATAAAATGATCATATATGATATCATGAATATTTATATGATTCTATAATAATTAAATAACTTTTCAATTATAATTATATATGTGGTTAAATTACATTCTACAAAATTTATTTCATGGTAAGTGTTTCTTATCACACTTTTTTTCTTCTGTGAGATATATGCTTTATTCACCAATAATGTATTTTATGGGTTGTATATACAAAAATTTTATCTTTAATATCATTATATTAATGTTATTAAATTTTTTATTTTATAATTGTTACATTTATGAGGCATACAATTCGACTGATTATAAATTTGTAAGGGTCTTCTTAACACAGGTTCCATTCTTTGGGTTAAACTTTTACTTCCTTGATTCAATAATAATAAGATAATTTGTGAAATCTTTTTTGAATATATTATTATTATATAAACATTATATGTTACTTTATTGAAGATACGATTGGACCCTTTGGACCCTTTGTAATATATTAGTTTTCATAATCCCAAATCATGCCAATCTAAAAATCCAATTCATTCATATATTAAATTATAACTCAAGTTAATCATGTAAATGTGTATTAAGAAGTAAATTAATTATGTAACATTGTGTATTACATTTCAATAAGTAACTAAATTATGAATATTTATGCTTCAATATGTTTACATGTATATACATACAATTATTTATTAATGTCACTTAATCTGGTAGTGTTTTGTGTAAGACATACACTTTATATGGTTTTTAGAGTCCCTGGAACCGATAGTTCAAAAGGAGTCACCATCGGTCAAATCAATGATGATGACTAACAGATTGAAGAATTCACCGATCGAAGAAGACACCGGCTGAAGAAGTCACCGATCGAAGAAGACATCGATGCTGAACACACTGATAAATCAATGGACTCACCGATGAATGAGTCACCAATGATAGGTCGCATCGATAGTTTAAGAAACTCACCAATGATCGAATCACAGATGGATGAAACACCAATAAATGAGTCACCAATGTAAAACACACTGATGAATGACTCACCGATGGGTGACACATCTGTAGTTCACCATGAGTCACCGATGACAACTCAGTGATGCCCAGATAGACCGATAGCACAAAGGACTCTGCAAAACGTCAAGTCACCGATACATATGGATAGGACTCACCAGTACATGGAGTCACTGATGATGATAGACAGATGACAATAAAACAATGAAAATGAGTCCCCAAAACATATGAGTCACCGATAGTCATAAAAACTATTTTTAATTTATTAATTAAAATTTATATATAAGAGTCAAATTTAGACAAATTAATGTTTCTGACATTATTTAATATTGTCCATAGGACTATCAGTTAAATATATGAGGTAAATCCATGTGGGGAGATCTTTGTGTCTTCTTGAACTAAAGGTATAAAATAATTATAATAATGATTTTTCAGAGCTGGCGTATGCTGAAAAGTTAATGAATAGAAGAACTGCAAACTACTGAAACATTCAAATCACTCTTCCAAATCCCATGAGATCGAAGGAACAACATATGGGGACATCAACAAGATGTGAAAAAAAAATGTTTTGCTGACCCGAACATCTTAACAACAAATAGATGAACTTTTCACACTAGAAAGATAGATCACGGAAGCCATGATACTCTGTTTTGAAGTCAACATCTTGAATAAGACTCAAACATCATTTCCACTGCATTAAAAGAGTCCTTAGATTCACTTCATAACACACAATGATTTGTAAACATCTATCAACAACTTAGCTTTATGGTGTTTGTTTTCTTACATTTTTGAGCAGCATGTGTATCTTTCTCTAACAAACACATTGTCTCCTGTGCATAAATAGATGATACGTGATATCCTCAAACTCAACCTCATTTTTATCCTTTGTATCTAATGTTGAAAAGTTTAAGAGGTTAGGTGTGAAATGATTGTTGTTTTTTACCACAAATAACTATAGTAGTGGTCAAGTGTGACCTGGAAAACCTTGTTTGATGTTGTGAACAGTGGTCCAGGGTGTGGATCAAAAGGTTTATTAATTTAAACTGTTTAGTCCCAGGTGATCACCAAGTAGAGATGACTATGTATCAGCATGAGATAGCACCTATGGTTTTTATCTATTGTTCCATTGCCTTTTAGTTATAATCTGTGTTTCATTTATTTTACATAAAACTAAATTTTACTTTGATAGTTATTTTATAAATTGAATAAATCTATATTGAACTAGTAGGTTGGATTCAAAATTTATATTAATATTAAAGATAGTGTAGCTAAGAACTAATCAATCTTTTGAGAAATTAATTGAAAATTCAGTGCTTTTAAAATTCACTAAAAACATTATTTGATTCAATTTTTAATCGAGGTAAATTTTAAAAAAACCAATATTAACAGAAATTCTGATAATACTCAATTCACCCCCTCGTGAGTAATCTACTCTACCAATATTTGGTATTAGAGGATATTAGAAATTTCTCAATTTGTAATTATTTTTTCCACTCCTTATCAACTGTGATTGTAGTTGTATTTTAAAGATACTAAAATATCTATTATTTCTAAATTTTTATCTCTTTGAATGTTTTTTACAATTTATATCATGGAATATAGTTTAGAAGGAGCTTCTATGAATAGACCACCATTTTTAATGGAACAAACTATGCCTAGAGGAAGCTTAAAATGAAAATACATCTATAAATCAAGGTATTAGAAATATAGAATGCCACTATAATTAAATATGCAATTTCTAAAACTGCTAGAAACCCTTGGGATGAACCTACCAAGACTGACGTTAATAATAGTTGTAATGCAATGAGTTTTTCTATACCATACACTAGGAGATAAAGATTTTAATTTTATTTCTATATATATAAAATGCCCATGAAATTTGGGAATCATTGTCTGTTTATTTTAAAGGAACAATTAATTTGAAAGATATGAGACTAAAAAATCATACTATTAAATATGAAAATTTTATAATGATGCCTAATGAATCTATTTCTGATATATATCTTGGGTTCAATGAAAAAGTAAACAAAATGATCTCACCCAGAAGACATGTTTCAATCAAAGAAAAAATCATGTGGATTCTCTGATGTTTCCGAGAAATATGAAGAGGAACCCCTATCTCAGTTAGAAAATCACGTGAAATTATAAGATTACTTATAAAGAAATTATTGGAAATATAATGATGTATAAAGACGAGATTAAAGTCAAAAAAGGAGGATGACGAACTTAATAAGAAATATGTAGCTTTCATGACTAATGCTTCTAAAAATATAGACAAATAGAATATTCAAGATGCTGGTGAAAGCACAAGTAGTAAAGAATAATCTTTAGACGGTGGTGAAAAAATGGACCAGCTGGCTTGGAGATTTAAAAAAAATTTAGGATAAAGATGTTTTTCATAAATCCTAATTACAAATAAATTATGATAACATGTGTAGTTGGAAAAATTATTGGATGAGAAATGATAAAACAAAATATATAATTTTTTAATAATGTAAAAGGAAATGATAGGTCAAATATAACTGTCCATGTTGAAATAAAAAAAGGAATTATAATAATAAGGACAAGAAATATAATAAAGAAAAGAAGGCCACCTGGAGTTCCTCTAAGGACGGCTCCAGTAAATATGCTTTCTATCTTTATGAGAAGGATGACATGGAAAATATTTGTTTTATGAAAAACACTTATGAATTAATCTTAGACTCTTATATTCACAATTATTATAATTATGAAAAAAAGTGAATATGAGAATATTAAAAATGTTGAATTATTTGAATATTACAACATACTAGAAGAAACATGTAATGAGATAATTTTTTTTAAGGAAACTTCATGCTATTTCTATAACTGTTAAATCTTAACATAAAATTGTGAAAGGAAGAAACACTTAATTTTTCAAGGAAGACAATGAGTTAAAAATGTCTAATGATAAATTCAAGAAGCACTTAGAAAATTTTACCAACGGGTAGAACCGACTTTCTCAAATTTTTGGTAAATAGAAATCTCATAAGTACACATCTAGAATAGGATATCAACCAGGGAAAAGTAACATATAAAAAACATTTTTTTATGGAAAAAATTGGAAAATATGTTTTTTTCTTCAATAATCATAATTGTACCGCATGTTCTGGTTATCAAAATCTGTTTACTACATCCAGTTCTTCTAGACCAAAAAGTATTTATTTTTAAAATACACAATATTATACCTCTAGGAAACAAATAAGACATGTGTGGGTTCTTAAATCTCTTTTTACCAATATTTTTGCACCCAGACAAATATGGGTGCCATAATCGTTCCTTAGATAAAATATTTTATAGGTAAATTGTCTAAAGAGTTCATGTAGAAATATATGGTACATGGACAATGCATGTTTAGGACACATAATAGGGGAAAATTCTTTCTTGAAAAGTCTTATCAAGATTGATGGGGGGACATGTCACATTTGGTGACAATGGTAAAGGAAAAATCATTTTCCTAGGCAAGATTGGTAACACTAACACTATTTCAATTTCCAAGTACATTATGTTGATGGATTAAAGTATAAATTTTTTAGTATATCCCATCATTGTGATGATGGATTTAATGTTAAATTAAAAATTGCTTCATGCCATGTTTTTGATTCCATAAATAACATAGTATTTATTGATGTTAGAAATGATAATGTGTATTCTATAAATTTAGACACACTAGTCTCACACAATGTTTCGTATATAAGTTCCATTCACAATGTGTCTTGGATCTGGCGTAGAAGACTAGTACATTGCAATATAGAGTCACTTAATATGTTAATAAAAAATGAATTAGTTAAAGATTTTCCCAAACTAGAGTTTCTAGACAATAGTGTGGGAAATCCTTGTCCAAAAGGAAATCAACCTAAAATCTAATTCAAACCAAAGAAAGAATTACCATGTTATCAACTTCTCCAGTTGCATCAAATGGATTTTTTAGACCTCATATAATTTCATGTATCAATGGAATGCACTATTGTTATGTTCTTTTAGATGACTTTTCTAGGTATAATTGTACCATTTTCATAGCTCACATAACTGAAGCTTTCTAACATTTTACAAAGTATGTTAGGAATATAGAAAATCTTAGTGGACTTAAAATATAATACCTATGGATTTTCCAAGGCCGTGATATTGAAAATAATGGAATTGAAACTTTTTCTCACTAAATAGATAAAGGAAAAACATCACTTCCCCTAGGACACCTCAATATAACGGGGTAATATAAATAATAAATAGAACTCTACAAGAAATTTCTTAAACTATGAATAATAAATGTGAATTACTAATTTACATCTATGTTGAAGTTGTTATTAAATCTTGTTATATAATAAAAAGTGTGTTAATTATACCCATCCTTAAGAAAACTCATTATGATTTTTGGGATACTAGAAAACTCAAGGTAAATTATTTTTACATGTTTGGATGTAATGTTTATATACAAAACACTAGAGACAGTTTAGATAAATATGACATCATAAGTGATGATCGATTATTCCATGGATATTATACATCATGAAAAGACTATAAAGTATGTAATATGAAAACCAAATGTGTTGAAGAATATGTACATTCCATGATTGATGAAATATATTCACATGAGCATCAATCCTCACTAGAATATCTTGAAGAGGATATATGAAATCTAGAAATTAATGAAAACCCCTCAAACTATTATGTAAAGTAATCTCTAAAAACATACATTTCTTGGAATTATCTATAATCCATCCATAATGACCCAGAAAAAAATGTTGAACCTGAAATGATGAGCCATACTTTTACTAGACCAACTGGGACCCTTAAAAACCATCCAATAGATGCTGTTGTTGGAGATTTATATAAAAGAACACAAACTAGATCTTTTTTGAGAAATCAGGTTGATCATCAAGCATTCTTGTCCAAAATTGAACCTAAATGTATCAATGATGAATTTTGGGTGATGGATATGCAAGAAGATATTAACATATTTGACAGTAATAATTTCTAGAAACATGTTGATATACAAACATATACATTGATCATGGGAACTAAATGGGTGTTTAGGAATAAAGTAGATGAAGCTGGTAATAAAATTTGAAACAAATCTATGTTGTTTGGAAAAGGCTATAATCATGAATAATGAATTTATTATGAAGAGACATTTGCACCAGAAGCTAGGCTTGAAGCCATTATAATCATACTTTCTTATGCACCACACTTTGATTTCAAACATTATAAAATGGATGTAAAAAGTGCACTCTTAAATGGGTATATAATTGAAGATTTTTTTGTTCAACAACCCCATTTTTTTACAAATAAACATTCTCCAATTCAAATTTCCAAAATATCTAAATCATTAAATGGTTTAAAATTATCTCTATGATCTTGGTATGGATAAATAAGAAACTATCCTATTTATAAAGGTTTTACAAGAGGAGTTGGAGATCCGACATTATTTATAAAAAATAATTTCTAATGTAGATTGGATATCTCATATATATTTTGAAGATATTATATTTAGATCTACTAAATATTCTTTGTGTGATGGTTTTTCAAAAATTATGCAAATTAAATTTTAAATGAGTATGATGGGAGAACATAAATATTTTCATGGATTAAAAATATTTCAAATCAATGAAGGTATTATTATAAATAAACACAAGTATACTAAATTTATTTTGAAAAGATTTGGATTTGATAAAATTAATAGTAATGAACCAACTATGAGTTCTACTTGTAAGTTAGATCATGATGAAAATTGAAAATCTATTGAGCAAACTGCTTATAGAGAAATTATTGGGAGTTATCTATATAGAACTTATAGTATGCCAAATATTATATTGTATGTGTGTATGTGTGAAATATTTCCAAAAAACCCAAAATAGTCTCATTTAAATGATGTTAAAAGTGTTTTCAAATAACTCATGTATATAACCAGTTTAGGATTGTTCTACCCTAGAGACAACCATTTTGTTTGGTTTGTTTTTTATATTATAACATTGGTGGATTTATGGTAGATAGATGGACTAGATCTAGAACTTGTAAGTTTTTGGGAAAGACTACAATATCATATTTGAGTAAAAATCTAAATTCGGTTCCATTATCAACTATTGAAAAATAGTAAATTACTACAATTAGTTTATGTATACATCTTTTGTGGATGAAACAAAGATTATTAGACAATAAATTTCAATTTTTTCATATCCCCATAAACTGTGATAATACAAGTGCTGTTAAAATCTCTTAAAATCCAATTAATCACTCTAAAACGAAACATATTGATTTAAGAAGTCACTTTTTGAGAGCAGATTATCAAAAAGGTTATATAACTCTTGATTTTATTAGAATAGAGAATCAACATGCTGATATATTCACCAAAACCTTAAACTCTATGTGGATAAAATACACCTGACATTAACTAGTAATGATTAATATATAAAGCATGTCTAACCTTATCCCATAAGAAGATTCTATCAATTAAGTGAAATTGATCTATCAAACCAATTGGGTGAAATCGATCTGTCAAAATGATTAGGTGATGGTGATCTGTAAAACTATTTAGATGAAACTGATCTGTCAAACTGATCAGTCAAATTGATTAGTTAAAACAAATCAAATAAGACCAATTTTGTGAAACCATTCATGTGAAAATGATTGCATGAAACCAATCTTATGAAATTGATCACATGAAGATGATAGTGTAATACTGGTAGTACTCGCCCGGGCTATTCCATGGCATATTTGATTACTGGCTTTTCTTTTAATAAGAGATTAATATTTATAAAATTTGAGAAGAAACAGTAATGTTGAATAAATTTTAATTATAAAGTAATGGTGTATTATAATGTTATAGGAGTGCATAAAATATGAAAACACCAGTCAAATAGTAGAAAAATAAAAAAGATAGAGTAAAAGATTATGAATTTTTAAATATTTAGGAAGAATATTTGAATTAATTTTAAATTTTTATCACAATAATCGTAATATCGGAACAAAAATAAAACGTGAAACATAAATCTATGATAAGACATCGGTTTTAATAATAAAAATGAGAAGTGCGAAAATAACTGAAATAATAAAAAATTGAATGAGTGGTATTTTTGGGAAAAACGGAGTGAAACTATTCATCATATATATGGAACAATATAGATGAGGGACATAGAGATTAAAGAAATAGATGAAACTGAAGATGAAATGGAATAATATTAATAGATGAAGAAAGAGAGTTTACAACCACTTGATAATACTTGAAAAAATTTAGTTGAATCAAAAAAATAAAAATAAAAATTGAATCTGGTTGTTTCTTTAATAAATGTCAACATTCATGGGTTGTATATCTATATTTAGTACCCAAACCTTTCATTTTCATGACATGATCATTTAATTATACAGTTACTTACACATAATTATAGATTTTTCAAATATTAATTTTAGGAAAATAAATTCATATAAGAATGAACATATATTCTATAGAAGATTATAATGGTATTTCAAAATGAGAAAAATATTAATTACATGATTTCATATAGTAGTAATGCCATAATTATTTTTTTATGTAAGTGAAAAATGATAATGTATATAATGTTTTCTAAATAAGTGAAAACTGATAATGCAGATGAAAATAAATTTAATTATCCTCATTAATCATATAAGTTATTTAACGATTATTTTTTGGAGGAAATTGAGAAAACAATATCATATATATTGTAAATACAGGTATGTGAATAAATAATATTAAGAAAGAAATGCTAATAATTAATGATGTCTTGTATGAAATTTGAATGTAATTTCAATGAATATATACACATTCATGACTATAGAATACATAATATAGGTATACATGTCATCATAAATTAATGAAACCATGTCATTGTAAACATACCCTTTTTATCGTATAATGTGAATAGTGATTCCTGTCTATACATAAACCCACTTAGCATAATATTTTTCAGAAAAAATATTGTTGAATTCAATAAAAATATATAAATTAAAGAATATTGAAACACCCACATATTTCATACTCTAAAGTGAAGTCTTATTTATAATGTAATAAATATTAAAGAGTCATTCTCTCATAGATATAAATAAATTACCTGAAATGTAATCATGCAACTGAAAAAATATGCATACAACTGTATATGCGGCCACTGAAGTGCATCTGATAGTTAAATTGCAAGAATTTATAAAATGGATGCCTACAATATACAAACTATTGGTGGAAAACCGTTGGATAATAATATTTAAATATGAAATTAGTTATATACAAAAAGATTCAATGTCAAATAGTATAATTACTCTCTATTGAGACTTGAAGAACCACAGAAAATGATCACTTTTAGATGGAGACAAATGACATGGTGGATGATATTATGCTGGAATTTAAATTATCATCAGTAACACCACAGCATTGCAAAGATGTGTCACACTTGTTTCCATCCTATCATCTCAAAAATAGGACATCAATATGTTTTGTTGTTCTTGACAAAACAAATGATGCCCCTCCGGTTAGCCACACACATTAAATACGAACAGAAAAAATGGAATTCTCAATGGTAAAGGAAATAAAAGTCAGAAGCAAAAGACAAACCAATTACAATGATCTAGTTCATGCAAAGGGTTATTTAGAGAAGTCCCATAAAATTAATTGCAAGAGAAAAATATTTGATATAATCGGTATAGAAAATTGATGTGGTGGATAGGATATATTTATATGAAACATATGTGTTGTGAATCTAAATAGAATACGGAATAGTCATAACCCAAATATTCTATATAGATTAGGACCATGCATTCATTAATGGGTTATTAAAATGCAAAATTGAATGTTGGTTTCACAGTACATATGATATCTAATCGTGTATCATGCATTAAATGAATTTGAAAAAAAGAAAATTTAAAATAATACATTTCCTATAAATCATTTAACCTATCCATCAAGAGAATAAAACCTGTTGGAATAAATAATTGAACAAAATGTAATATTATTACTTACGAATAATAAAAAATTTAATTTTTCAAATGGAACAAAAACATTTTTATTAATAAATATGTGTGTGAAAATCCCATAGTCATGAGTGGAGGGAATTCATAGTATAATAACATATTATACTCGATGAACCTATACACATTGTTAATGCTCACAATATGCTTAGTTGACTTGGTGCACTTATTCAGGCACTTAGTATCCCTGCCTTAGATATGAGAAGAAATAATGCATGGGTTCTTGGGAAATGTAGTAAAAACAACCCAACAGTATTGAAGAAGATCATGGTACATGATTCTATAACAAGTCTAATAAAAATAGTGAATTACAGTTCTATTGAAGAAGCAATGAAAGAATTAAATTATATTTCAGTCATAATTAGAAATAGTTTATATAGTCAGGATTTATTATATACATAAGCTGGGCACTTACTCCTTCAGTGACTGATGTTCAACTCATGCTTTGAAGAACAATATAAACTGAAGTGTTCCTCCAAAGAATGTTTGGAATCAAAAAAGGATATTCAAATCAGATTTAGACAAATAAAATATTTGAATTCATTGTTTAATGAATTGAAAAAATGACTAAAATTTCATAAAATGTATAAAGATACATACCATGTCCCTCCACCAACATGAATACCCTTTCGATAACATCCTGTGGGTGTGTCAGGAATGGAATATTTTTTAGGATATCCAAGTGAAGGAGACTTCATCTCTTGCAAAATATTATTCATCATAATGAAAATCCATTTAATAAATGAATATAAATCAGGTAAGAAATAAAAAAATTAGATATTAAACGTACACAATAGCACCAATTTCAGCCTCAGTTTTTTTCAAAAAATCTCACCACTAGGCAAATAGAGACAACCAAAATGTTCCTGAAAATTAAAAAAAATTCGGCCATTTTAATGTTACCTTAATTTCAACTGATGCATTGATGAAAAATATTACCAGAAGTTTTCCCCTAATGAAATTTTTTAATCAAAAATGAAATTGAATTCATAATTAAACAAATAAAATTTAATTATAAATTTTTTAATGAATTTAAAAAATGACCAAAATTTCATAAATTGTTTATAGATACAAACCTTGTCCCATAACCAAATCGAATACCCATTTGGAAACATCCTGTCGGTGAGTCCAGAAGGTAATTGTTTTGAAGATATCCAGGTGAAGGAGACTATGTCTCCTGCAAAAGAGTATTCATCATAATGAAAATCAAGGTAACAAATATATATATATATAACTGGTTAGAAATTAAAACTACATTTTTAGATATACAACATACACAATAGAACCAATTTCACCCTTTGTTATTCTTGAAAAATCTCCCCATTATGAAAACAGAGACAACCAAAATGTTCCTGAAAATTAAAAACACCACACAATTCAGCCATTTTAATGTTACCTTAATTTCAATCAGGCTCATTTCGAACATAACCTTCCCAATATTAATGTAACTGAATCATTTATAATTATATGAGAACTAAAACACCAATACAAATATTTAATGCATGGTTAGTAGAAAATATCATCATATAGTAACTTTGGAAACTGTGATTATCTATTGATTCTTCATCAATTGCATTATCATTTTTCCATGAATCAACAAGAGTCACATAACAATATTAAAAAGGGAAACTAATACAAATATTTTATAACTAATAATATATTTTAAATCTCCTATATTGGTGTACATTATGAGAGGAATCTAATCTAATTTTATGTAAGATTCAATGTTTTTTAATGATCAAAGCATGTAAAGACATGTACGTGGAGGCGCCATGCTAAATTAATGGTTGTAGGTGTATCCAACATCATGTTTAGTAAAGGGATCCATTCACTACAGGTTAGAAATAAAAACAACATTTGTAGATATAAAACAAACACAAAAGCACCAATTTCATCCTTTGTTATTCCGAAAAATGCTCACCACTATGAAAACAAAGTCAACCAAAATGTTCCTAAAAATAAAAAACAAACCATTCAGCCATTTTAATTTTACATTAATTCCAATCAGGCTCATTTCAAACATAACCAACCAAATATTATATCTAACCAAACCATTTCTAATTATAGGAGAACTAAAACACCAAGAAAAATATTTAAATCATGGTTAGTAGAAAATATCATCACATAGTATCACTAGAAACCTTGATTATCTATTTAATCTTCAACCATTTCAGGATTATTTTTATAATTAATAAATAGGAGGAACTTAACAATATTAAATAGGGAAACTAATTGAAATTTTTTGGTTCTAATAATAAATTTGAAATCACTTATATTAGTGTACAGAATGGGAAGATAATAATCATATATGATGTAATATTCACTGAATTTTAATGATCAAGGCAAGTGAAGCCATGGAAGTGGAGGCGCCATGCTACATTAATGGTTGTATGTTTAGCCAACATCATGTTCAGTGAAGTGATCCAGTCACTATATGTAGATATATATTAAACGACTGTGTCATAAGAATTAAAAATTAAATGGGAATGAATCACTATAGAATAAATCCAATGTTATAAAGACAATACCACTAGGGAATTTCCACCTAAATCCATGAAATATAAAAATGAAATAACATTAAATATTATTATTTAATTGTGACTTAGATGTTGTAATTCAGGGAATGAATGAGAATAAAAAAATTATGAAAATATATTTTTCACAAGTTTATAAAATATTTTCACTAGTGACCAATAAATAGTAAATTAAAATAGGAAAACCAATTCAATATGATGGATGTGTTTTTATAAAACGAAAAAACTATTTTTATAAAAATGGTGTTATTTTACATTAATAAATTAAATTAACCAACATTAGTCAAATATATTAATGAAATTTATATTTTATATATTTTATTTCTTAAATAAATCAAATATTTTTTATATGCCTATCATAAGAATAAATCCAATATTAAGCATAAAATGTTATAATTTTTAAAGGTAGTTTTTCCCGTATTTAATGAAGTAAATATGTCAAAACTAAATATTGAAAATTCAATAAATTTTATTTAGAAAAATAAAATTCATTTATGAATTTTTTTATCAAAATCATCTTAGGATAAATATTTTTTATTGTTCTGAGATGTTTTATTTTTTGATTAATAGTGAAACATTTTGAATTTTATTTGAAAATTTATTTTTCTTCTAAATTATTTATATACATAAATGATCTTTTATATTGATTTAAATGTATACTATGTTCATTTATATATAAATAAATCCAATTTATGTCATTTTAATCACTTTTACATTAAACTTGATATAAAATCTTTTATATCTTTTTAAATTATCAATTTAAAAACTCACTTTCTCCTTGCGTCATTAAAATTAATTCCTAATATAATATTTCAAATTATTTGAAATTAATTTTCATAAATAGACTAAATACATGGATTAATAATATTTAAATTATCTTTTATGTTCAATTTCATTTTTATATATAAATAATTTACCGTGGTAAAATGTTATTTACCGTAGTATAGGTAAAATAATGACAATAGTAAATGATAAATGGTAAAACCTTAACATACCTAAATAAAAAACATTAATGGTTGGTTGAGGTATTTATAAACCCTAAAATACCTTTAAATATTTAATTATCATCCAATGTTATGGAAATGAATTTCACCTCAATGTGGATGGCTTCAAACATAAACTAAACATCATTTAATCACTTAAACCCACCTTTCCTCAAGTATTAATACCCCTCAAAACCCCATTTAGATTAAAAAAATAAAATATAATAAAATATCCCAAAAACCTATCATCATTAATTGATTCCATCATACCCAAAATACCAATCCTATATCCTTTGAGAAGATATCAAAGGAAAGACTGTCGAAGTAGATGTAACATTATTCAACAATCCATTTTGTTTTATTTCTCTCTCTAAAACATAAATTATATTTATATCGTACATATATAATAACCTAGTATTCTAAATATACTAAAATTTTGTTTTGTAAAGGGTACTACCTATAACATCACATACTTCATTAAATTGAAATACGCAATCATCATTCGTGTCTACGACAGACTATTGCCTCATGAATCGATGTTGTTTTTTCATTCATTGCCACATTTAATGGTTCAGAATAATGACTGATTTATAGTTTTTATAGGATATATATTATATTTTTAATTTATTTATTATTATATAGTTATTATATTACACATACCTTTATATTTTCCATTTTGTGGGAATACAATAAAATCATTTATGGATGTGTGGACTACCGCTCCTCAAAGTGATGTAATTCTATTACACATTACATGGAATGTATTATGTATGGGTTTAATAAAAATATGTGTCATATATTTCATAAAAAAATTTCTTTAATTTTTATATATAAATATATTACATACGTTTCATTCTATCAATTCTGTAAGAAAATAAAAAACAATGTTAATGCGTACATGCTACCTATCATCTCCATATACCGTTTAATCCATTTCTTATCACTAATTATTATGGATTATTATAAATATATATATAATTAATATATAATATATTTATATCATGATTTATATTGTGTACATTATTATATCTTTATATAATTAACCGTAATAATTAACCAAAAGTCAATACATACTCGAAAAAAACATTTATTATATAAAATAATGAAAATATGAAGATATTTTTATTGAGAAAGTAAATAATATGATATAAAAGTTCATATATAATATAATAGTTATAAATATGGTTTTTTAATAATTTAACAACATTATTAAAATAATTTTATGGGCGTTTAAATAACCTTCTTCCAAAATAAAGTGTAAGGTATGTGTTTATCTCCTCAATGTTTTCCTTCTATGAGATATATGAATTATTCACCACTTATTTTTATATGTCTTTTACATACTAATTTTTTGTGAATATAATTATCTTAATAGTATTCAATGTATAATTTTATAGTTCTTAATTTTACATGGAATATGATTCTACTTATAATAATTTGGTAAGGTAATCTTTATCCCAATTTCCATTTATTGGGTTAAACCTGTAATTCCTTAATTATGAAATAATAAGATAATTTTTTAAATACTTTTTATTATTTTATGTTTTATTTAAACATTTTTATTTTTATTTATATTTTATTCACATATTTGATCCATTTTTTTATTCCTAACTTCAATTATGTTATATTTATAAGGGAAGTTATTTTAGAAATTATCATTTTAATGGTACACATAAAATATATATTTTCTTCTATTTCTATGATTATTTAATTTATTAATAAAATCATTCTTAATATTCAATTTTTTTTGATAATTACTCATGGTTAACTTTTAAAAAAATGTTGTGGATTCTTTTTTATCATTTACTAAATGATGTTCTTTGTGACTTGTCTAAAAAAAAAGTTCGTGTTTTTTAATGTGTATGACATGAGCATATTTTTCCAATATCATAATGATTTAATACCTTGAATCTTCCTTTACATGAAAAGAAGGTTATTTTAAAATAAAATGTTTGATTTATATTTTTCAAAATAAAAAAAATCTTCTCAAAAGAAATGATGTTTTCCTAAAAATTGATTTCAATTGATCTCTCAAAATTATTTTTCATATAATGTAAAATTATTTGATGCTACTTATGATTTAAAAGGGATATTATTCATGGAAATTATGATTATTCCTTTTATGGATGGATTATTTTTATAATGGATTGATATTAATGAAAACTATTTCATTTTATGGGTTCTGAAAAGATGAATGATTTTTGTTATTATGGAATACGTATTAATGGTTTTAATTATGTGATGGGTGGGTCTAATATCTCTCTAAAATACATAGGGTAATTATAGATAACTCATGAGTAAATATGTTATACATTAACATGGTTACATGTTCACATTATTATCTATTAACATGATTAAATGTTCACAGTGTTATACGTGAAGCTCGTTACATTTTCACAAATTTTATGCATGATCTCGATTACATGTTCACAATATTATCTATGAACCAGGTTACATGTTCCAAATGGTAAGCCAAAGCCTATATTTTATGTCCATGGTTTTTTAGAGAGTGTTTTTATTTCCCTTGGAATTGGTATTGTTTTTAAATATCACCAATTTCATGATATGGTTTTACAAAAGGGGTCTTCTAGGAAGTAAATATTTTAAACATATTTTTCTTTCATGATTTTAATGTGAAATTAAAACCCATGTTTACATTAATTATTTTTAAAAAATCATAATTGTTTTCTTAAATTAATAAAATGAAATGGAATAATGGGTGTATCTTATTGGATTTTGATCACACCCTATATACTCGTGTTAGTGGGAATGTGTCTTCATGTATTATGTAGGTTCCATGATGTCTTGTCCTAGGGTTGTATCTACATCAACCTTTTTTAGGAAGCATGTGGTGTTTGGATCATTGAGGTGATTTGAGTTTCATATAGATAAGTTTGTCAGACCGTTATTTTTTGAAACATGTTGGCTCAAGTTGGGTTTTACTTTTTGGGTTTTTTATTTTTCTTCATTCAATTTTCATTTTATTTTACAAATCTTTTTTGGATTTTTTTTAATTAAGATTCCATTTGGGAATGTGACTGCTTGTTTATATTAATCCCTTTTGGTATTTTTTATTGTTCATCTTATTGAGGTTGAAAAAATCTCTAAAATTCAATAAAAATACCCTTGATTCTTGTTGTTATCTTGGGGGTATAGAGCACGCTCCTATGAATGTTGAAATATATTTTGGGTTACAGTTTAGATGGAGACCGAGGTTGGATCATAATACAATAGTATCCGATAATCTAGGTTCATGAAAGGGACATGGATTCATGAGTCTCACCTTCTTTATATTTAGGGACAATGGTATAATGGATACAATACTGTCAAGATTTGGGTTGTAGGTCAAGGAATGTGCTTATCCAGCTCTTTCTTGCATGATATATTTAGTTTATATGGATTTTTATGAATCTTCTTTTTCTTTATGAGGTCATGGTGGCCCCTTCTTGAGATATTTTGGTGTAGAGTTTTAATACATTGAGTTATATTTTGTTTAATGTAGATTTACCATTAAATTCAAAATTTTGGAGTGAAAATATGAAGTATTACATGGGGGATCTAGTTAAGGTATATTATCATTCAAACCATGTGCATTTTATTAGGAACATTCAGGAAAAACTTCCTATGGCACATTCACAGTTGGCACACGGTCTGAACATCCGTAAGGCCTAATCATGAAAGGTGAACAATGCTGGTAAATGTTTTTGGTTTCAACACATATTATGTTTTTGGGATTTTTGTGTATTTTTATGTGAGTTTTAGTTTATGAAATTTGTTGAAAGGTAATTTTTTATGATTTATTATCTATGATCTTTTCAAAACCAAGTTTTTTATTGGGATTTCTTGGGTCAAAATATTTTGATAACTTAAAAATGTATCTAGGTTGTGTTTTTTTTCAAAGAGGTAATTTTTTTGGTTCATAGATGATAGAATCCTTGAAATTTGTTGACTAGGTTGAGTTTTTATTAGAAAAAGTTTCTAATCCATTTTAATGGAAATTTTGAGGTTGGGATATTTTCAAAAAAATTTGGGATTGTGGTGTGAAATGTTTCCAAATATTCTACAAGGTAGATTGTGACCTTGATTTGGTTTCATTGAGTATGTAATTATATTATGGGTAATTTTGTGGTGATTTTTGATCTTTTTTTCTTTGGATTTATTATACTTGGTATACTTGTGTTATGATATTTTATGTTGATTTTATGGAGTGACTTTTGTTTTGTTTTAAAATTAGTCTTCTATAATTGAATTGGAAATTCATGAAGGGAATTCTTCAGGGTATTTTCTTAGTATTACAAGAGTTTTTCTTTCCAATTTATAGACCTACAAGGACTAGTGATAGAGTGGTAGAGCTATAATTTCACATCTCATAAATCATGCATGAGAGTTTCTCAACAATTTCAATTTAGATTTCTATATTGGTCGAGGACCACCTGATGTGATTGGGTGGTTAGAAAAGGTTAAAGATATGTTCAACTTGCTACAGACTCCTAAAACCTCAAGGGTGAGATGAAATGTTACCTTGTTTGAAGTTTTGGTTATGGGATGGTGGAAGCTTTCTCATCATACCCAACCATTTGAGGATTTATCTTGGGGTTATTTTAGCGAGGCATATATTTAGTGGTTTTATCCCTAAGAATTCGGATTTGAGAGGGTAATAGAGTTTCTTAGAATCCTCAAAGGTGATTATTCATTGAAAAAAATGTTGAGAATTTTCCTAGCTTTGTTCCATTAACTCTGAAGTTTTCTACTAATGATTAAAGGATAGTTTGGTTCTTTTATATAGGTCTAAGTATAAAGATACATTTATTAGTGATTCATTTGGGTCTAGATGCATTTTAGGAAGTAGTAATAATGGACATTATTTCCCAAGAAATATTGTTATGGAATCCCATTGAAGTTGATGATTTATTTTACAATATATATATTAAAAAAGATATGACTATAATATAAGGTAATTAGAAAGCTGACAAAGGAGGGAAATAATCTTAGCAACCTAAAATTCAAATTCAAGAAAGGTGTTAGCTAGTATTGTGTTTATAGTATGAGATGTATAGGAACCTTATTTTGTTCCAATATATAATCTCCAAAGACATTTAATCTATGTGGAATAGCCATTCACATTCATAATTTCATTGAGATGGTTGAGAATTGAAGGAATAATGTTTTGAACTAACCAGAATAAGGTTAGTGGTGTTCTGTTTTTTCATATCCATTGGATAGTTTGGAGTGGGGATTTTTTTTTGAGAACATCCTATTTTATAATAATGATTTTGTTTTGGTGGTTTATTACATCTTATGTGGTCATCGATTTCTTTTTGAGAAATATATTAGATTCATTTTAATCCAACTATTGTATAATGTTACATATGTGTGTCTTATTGTTTTTAATTATTTATCGTGTATGACGGAAACAAAGATTCGGTTTTCTCATTAATTTAGACATGGGAGGATCCTAGGGTGCATGATATGATTATAAGTGGGGTGATTTCATTTATAGTTGTGTTATGGAAGCCACATTTCTCTATTTATCCATCAAATTTACCAGATATTGGGTTTTCATAGATATGGATGTGAACACACCTATATTCTAGTTGTGACCCTTCTGTCAGACCCTGCTATTTCTTATTTGAAAATTTGTTATAATGTTGTGCTTCTTGGTTTTCTAATTTCATGATATTTGGTGATCCTTCTTGTGGTCATTAATTATTTATATCCCTTGTACTCTTCTCCTAGTCTCATTAAGGCTATCCATGGTCTATTTAGATTTTTGATTCCCTTTGTATCTTTCAGGATTATGGTTTTCCAGTGTAATTATCTTGTCCTATGGGATATGTTTGTTGGTTTTTTCACTATTATTGATTTTCTCTAAATGGTGGGGAGACCGATGCTTGGGTTCTGTTGTATAGGGATGTTATCTCTTTTGGTGTTTTGAACTACATATTTTGGTGAGTTGAATTATGTATCTTTAGAGATGATCATTTTATTCGGTGTGTATATCATGTGTTTCAGTGTTATTAGTGAAATTCTAAATTGTGGTGATAGATTTTCTAAGTATCCATTTTTTCTCCCATTTAGTCAATAAAATACCACTTTGGAATCCTAGTTAAATTTATTCTTTCTAAATCATGAATCATTGGTTTTATGAACTTTGTCCTTGGATTTGGAGTTTTAGAGGTTGGTGGTAATTGATTCTACACTACGGTAGAGTTTTTTTTTAAAAAATCTCACTTATATGATATTTATAGGTACGTTTTGTAGGTACAAAGTTGATTGGTAATGAGTTTTTGACACACATTGATGTAACATACTTGGTAGTAATCTTTTGTTCTCCTTTTTTACATGAGATCAAGTGTGTTCTGGGTTGGACATGGTGTTTTTTGGCATTTTCCAGGTGTGTATAGTAAAGGTACTTGTTTTTTATAACATGTAGGCTCCCTAGGGGAAACAGTGCACCCTTTTAAGTTGAAATTTTGTTATAGAATTGATAGGGTGAAAATTTATGTTACAATCCAGCGAGAGATTGAAGACTATGAACCACTTAATAAATGTGATCCACATGTTTATTTTCATGGATTGTAAAAATTTGTGAGAAAAGAATTCAGTTTACCTAGAATGTTGGTATTTTGGCCATTCCAAATCTTGTTAATTGAGGATTCCACCCCAATTGACCCCCACATGACTCTAATAATCCAAAATCCTCTATTAAATATTATTCTTCCATCTAATCTTTTTCTTGATTGATTCTAGGTGATTTCATTGTGGTTTTTCATCTGGATCAAGAGGCATGAGCTCTAATATCATTTTCCCTTGGTTTTTGACTTTTTATCCACTACTAATAACCATAGTGGTATTTTTTGGATGAATATCTTTGATAGTGTTTCTAGAATTTGGATATTATTGTTTTTAGTAGTTTTTATACATATTAGGAGTCACATTCAGGTGGGGTTCTTCCTAGGTGGCATGATTCCATCAATTGAAGTAGCTGTTTACATATCATCTTATTTTATTCAATAGTCCCATTGTATCAAGGGTCTCCTAAATTAATTTTTTTGATATATATTCATGGTGTGGACTATATAGGGTTTTTTTCAAAACCTTTCATTGACATATACCGATGTTCATGTGACAATGGGTTTAATTTTAAGTTTGAAATGATAACTATATATGAAATAGTATTTTATAAACTCCCCATGTTTTATAAAATTCTAATGTTGGTCTTATTTAAGAAACAACATTTTCCTGTGCTTTAAGAAAAAATATGGATTGTAGATTGGGTTTCAATTTTGTGTTAAAAGTTGGATTTCATGTTTCATGGGGAATTTTGGTGTAAAAAATTGAAATAGAGATTACCTTAAATTGTGTGGTTTTTCTTATTAATGATTACATTTTAATTGGGAATTATTTTTGAAATTCAAAGATGTTTTAAAAAAAAGGATTCTTATGTTTATAGATTATATGTATAGAAATGATTTTCTGGTTATCACATTGTGATGTTTTATTTATTAATTGTTCCCTTAATGATACCCTTGATTTTGTTTCCAGGTTTTACTTATCTTGATGATGGATTCATGTCTTTGTGACTCATGTTGTGCTTCTGTTTTGGGGATCACATGAAGGGTTGTGATGGAGGTGGTAAGGATATTATTGTGGTGTTATCCCTATGAGTTTCTTATTTTCATGTGAAGCCATAATTTATCATGATCCAACTCCATTATTATTCATTTAGGATACCATTGATTCTAATTGATAATTAGTTGTCCATTTCTTGGATTTTTGTGGTTTTTGACTATCCATACCACCATTAGTTATATGTAACACCAATAATTGGGTTCTTCACTAAGGATTTTTCTTTATGATATTTTGTGGATTGATTTGTTATTGTTTCTTTGCTGATATCTAGGTCCATGTTTTGACATCTTGTGTGGTCACGTTAGTCCTTATAGGGTTTAATCATGATTTTTATTTATGTCATTCATATTTCCTTTACATGTTGGATTGTGTATAGATTATTACATAGAAAGAAATGTCTCTTTTGTTATCCTTTTTGCCTTATTAATTTAATTCAATAGTTTTATTCCATATTTATAATGGAAATATTTAAGACTATTTTTTCATGTTGATATTATTGTTTCCCTTTTCCCCTTATTTACATTGATTTGGGTGTATATAATCATTAAATGTAATCAAAAATTGAATTGTTTTTAATTTGGAATTCCTGGTATAAAATTTTGATATTGAAATATTTAACTTCTTTTTTTTACATTATATTCAAATATTTTTTTGGAGTTAATTTTTTGGTTTCCATTGGAATTGGATTTTACGGAAGTAACAAAAATTTTATGAATGGTTTTTACAAATATTATCTTTTATTTTGTGTGTGATTTAAACTTTTTTCCCTCATATTTTTAAAGTGGAAATGAAAAAATATTTTTCCATTCCATTTTTTCAAACTAGTATAATTGGTTTATTAAATAAAATATGTGACACAGACTGATGGTGGTATCTTAATGGCTTTGGATCATACGCTATGTACTAAACTTCATGGGTATCTGCCTTTTATGTATTATGTTATTTTCTTATGGTCTTCACATTAGGTTGGATTTGGTTCCACCTTCTTCGAGAAGTGGTTGTAATTAGGATCATGATATTGAATCGAGTATCGTATAGATATGTTCATCAAACATCTGGTTTATATAGCCAGTTGGATGAATTTGGATTAGACTTTTGAGGATTTTTCACATGTTCTGATTTCATTTTTCATTTTAGATTATAGATTTATATTGGAAGTTTATTTATTTGAGATTCCCTTGAGGTAGGTCCATTATCATTTATTTTATCCCTTGTTTGGATTTTTTCTTTGTTCAAAATGCATGAGTGTGAAACCTTCCCTAATGGTTATGTCAAAAACACTTGATGTTTCTCAGCAACTTAGGGAGGACTAGGTATACTCCATGGTTTGGTGTAAGGTCAGTTTATGTTTCAATTCATATATAGACCGTGGCTGGTTGATTATAAATTTATTGGGAGGGAATTAGTGATTAAGATATTCCTATATAACAAATAATATACGATTTGGGAAGGACTAGGTTTTCTAAAAGTGGATTCATCACAAAACAACAACCGGTTATAGTATTCAACATCTCATTATCGAAGGCAGATTCATTCATGATCATGGTCTAGGAGATGTTCAATAGAAGGATCCTTTGTGGGGTCTAATCAGTAGTGATCAAGGACTTTCTATGCATGAAAATTCATAGTACATATATATCATAGTCTTATGAAAAAATAATAAATAAAGGACAACCATGGTAGTATTGTGGAAGGAATGCTATGATATAGAAACATTGGACCTCCGAAAGGTAGATTAAATAAATGAGTTAGAGGCCCAACATATGGAGCTAGATGTGGATGATCCATTAATTCACTCCAACCACTACCACCATCAGGTTTTCCTCTTCATTCCTATGGTATTAGCAGCTAAGTCCCTAGAAATATTCATGTAATAATGTGTTATGAATTTGAAACATTAGATATGGTTCATGGTATTATCTGTCTCTTAACTTTTCTAACACTCTTACTTATTAAAATTGACATGATTCATTCTTTTCATATAATATAATTAGTCTAAGAGTTATAAACAATAATCGATCCCCTAGTAAGAAATTATTTTTATAGAGATGCCTACATGATTTACTCATCCTCTCACCCATTTCTATTATTAATTAGAGATTACTCCAGGAAAAGAGATATTATTTTGGGATCTCAATGTGGTGGATAAGAGACCCTATGATGTCATCCAAAACATGGAATTATTATTTTTACTCCTTTTTGGGGGTTTAATATTGTATAAAAGTGAAATATAGTTGAGTATATATGTCTAGGATCACCTTTATTTTTTAGTAAGACCGACTCACCTATCGTAGGGCGGTATAATTTTTTTCTAATGCATCACTAATGATGACTTGAGTTATCTCGCTTTCGGAGTTTCATAGTCAATAAAACACTAATATTTAATTCACCTAATTCTTTTTATTATGGTTTTTATAATTTATTATGAAAAAAATATTTGTGGTTTGTGTTTTGGATAAAAAATGAAATTAAAACATTAAACCAATCTAAAGATGAATATGTGGATATAATTTTGGTTAGGTATAATGGATATAGTCATAGGGTTTGATTAATTATTTTCATTAATTATTAAATAAAATTTGAATATATGTCCCCTATATATGGATTATTGTTCCATACAATGAGTGAGATTTTTTTCATGAATAGGAAACCACTTTGGCCCAAAAATTATCACATTCTATTGGTATAGAATAGTAGTGATTTTGATATTCATTTCAAGGCTGATAAATGGTGAACCCTTGAACATTCCTCACATTAACCACATATAAAATTTAAAACATTTATGAATTTGAATCAAAATAATTAAAAACTTCATGAATCCTATCACAAGGACAAACCTATAGTTAGTCAACTTACATTTTTAAGTGAATTTGATTATGATTGAAAGATAGAAGAGATAAATAAATTGATATCTAAAGAAGAATGATAGTGAAGTAATAAAATAGAAACAATTTAATCAAAACATGAAATATTCAATTTAATAGGATAGAATGAAATTGAAAATAAAAGGAAACAAAAACGTAAATCTACAAAACCCTAATAGAATAGTCTAGTGGCATATACCAGGGGACTAATGTAACCCCCCAATATTTCATACTATGTTATTTCGTCAAATTAATTCAATAACATGTACTATAAGCAACATATAGATTAAGTGCACCATGACTTACCAAAGTAGTTGTTTGAAAGCGATTATGAATAGTATTAACGGAATTTTGAAATTTATATAATCCTAATAATTTTAGAATCCATATTTTAAGTTTCTATGATATAATGTATGCACTAATTGTTTTCTTTTCATATAAAAGAATTATTTTTCACAAAAAATGCACTTTTATTGCCTTTTAATAGTGAACCCTTGTTAATTCCAAGATTTCAAACTTTTATATATTCAATTTGACAAAATAAACTTCTTATTTAGAATCGGGACATAAGAATTTTGGTTTAATAATTTTTTTATTATTTTTTTTAAAACATTCAATTTTTGATGAATAGTGAAAAACATTTAGTTATTGTTTAAAACCAACTTCTTATTTAAATATTTATTTATTTTAGTTAAATTTATTTTAGGTCAAAAAGGAAACATAATTCTTATATAATTTTAATGTAATTCATTTGAGTGATTTTATAATACGTTTAGATATATAAAAATTTTATTGAACATTTTACTGTCTTTTACCCACCTTTTACAAGCATTTGCAAATTTGCATAAGGAATAAATTTACTACTTCTTTGAATTTAATTTCAAAAATATGAGAGACGCAGTTGAAATCAGTATGTAAAATGTGGTTCAATAAGATAAAAACAATTTTGTATTAATAGTAATCTTTGACTTTTATTTACCACGGTTAAAAGTAAATAGGGTAATTAAAGGTAAAATGATATTATTATTATCCTAACACATGTCCTAATTCTATTGTATAAGTGTAATTCGACCAAAAAAACTTAGGAATGAAATATGATCCTTTAGGCCACTTGGATTATATTGGGACAATTATTATTATTTTATTTAAAGAATATTTAAAAGTGTTCAAATCAAAGATTAATAACTAAAACATTTTTAATATACGGTTATACAAAAGATAAATTTGACTATATATTCATAAGAAAGCTACAAATATTTCCTATATAATGTTAGTATATTTATAATTTTTAGATGTTGAATAATTAAATATATTCATGACCCAATGATGATACAGTAATGACCTTATTAATAAAAGATTAAAATAATTGACATTGTAAATACCCAAATAAATGTAATTTGAGACTTCTGATTAACTAAAATAATTTTGTAGGTTAATATGACATTTTAGTGTTGATTAAATCATTTGTTTTTTTGGAATTAATCCAGCCGTTATGATGCTAACAGAAAACAAACACCAAATTGTGTCAAAATTGACATAAAATAGTTTTTAAAACAAATATTATAATATTAATTGATATAATAGTCATAAAAATATAATGTTCTACCAAAGGACATATATAATAATATATATGAAATTAATGAAACAAATGGGGTTCTATTGTAATTTTATAGTTAGTTTATTAACCATATAATATAAAAACAAAAAGAGGCATGGTAATGTCAAACTATTTAACTTAGAGTTAAATCTTAAATTTATGGTTTATGTGGTGACCATAATCTGTCTAAAACCAATTTTTTGGTAGTTTTTTGAACTATACCCACCTTATAGTCCAAATAAATCATTTTTTAGCTATTAGAAACCGAAAATTATTTTATTATAAAATAATATTTCAAACTTTTCTTAAAGTGACCCTCACCCCTCTTATAAAATGGCACTCCCACATCTCTCTAATTCACACCTTCAATGCCATTTGGCTGGGAAAAAACTCCCCAAAATACCCTATAAAATGACCTAACTTCATCTTATAGGCCTTCCTTTAGTCATAAATCCAACCTAAGTATCCCGTTTGATCAAATAATAAGGAATAACTCAAAGAATAGGTAAATATTTCATCACCTCTTTCAAGTTCCTTTCTTCTTCCACTTCCTATTGCTTTATTGTTTACATTATTAAATAATAACTCCAGTATCTTATATATTCTTTGATGTTATTATATAAATGGTACAACCATATTCATTATTCTATTCATCCTTCGAATTAAATTTCACCATATGTGCGTACGTACGGCTTACCGTCTCCACGTCGTGGTGTAACTGATATTCAGTACATTATAATTTGGATGGAAATAATAATTATGTATAATTGATATAAATAATAAATATAACATGTTAATGATTCTTTATATAATATATGATATCTATTTAGATATTATTTTAAATCAAAATAATGATATTATCGCTCGTCCCTACGTAGGGATTACCGTACCCATGACGCGATAAGATTCATTTCCATGTTCACCGTTCAACGATGATTATAAAAATATATATTATTATTAAGTATGTAATATATGACATAATTATATTACTATAGATATATGTATGTATGTAATTACATATATCATATTCACATACTTCCGTTCAATACGATATGAAAACGGAAACAATGTTTATGCGTACGTACAGCCTACTGTCCCCATTAACGCTGCCATCCATTTAATATATACATCTATTATAAATATTGATTTTATAAATATATTTTATAATATATCAAGGTTTATATTATGGAGTCATTTAAATCATGATCTAAATGATATGGTCAAGAATAATAAGTTAAAACACATATGATAAAGAATGTGATTATTATATAAAATGTTAATTTAACAAGGAAATCATTATTAAATGGATACTATAAAGTCATAAATGATTCATGTATGACTTAATAAATATGAATATGGTTATGTTATAATTTGATAAAAATATATGGTAATTATACTAGATTTTAAACGTACCCTCTACTAAAGGAAAGTGCAAGGTAAGAATTAATTTCAAAATCACTTTATTATCCGAGGTTGTTTTTACGTAAGTATGTACTGGGGAATTTTTTATCCGTGTCCATGTTTCATAAAATAGTTTCCAAAGAGATTATTTTTAACATTATTTTCACTAAAACATAAATTTAAATGTTTTAAAGATTTATTCTTATAAACCATTCTCATTAATGTCCATGTTTTCAATATGGTTTTAAGGATTTATTTAAATGGACATGAATGACTTAAAATATTAATTACATTAAAAAGTTTCAAAGTGGTATGAGAAATTTTTATTCAAAAATGTCTTTAAATTTCATCCTCTCTAAATTCTGTGTCCTTTAAATTTTTTCATGAAAAGGGATATTTCTCTCAAAAAGTTTTACAAATCATTTTCATCTATGTTAAAATCCGTTAATGGATCTTAAACTTGATTGAACTTGATTTATTATTATACAAATATTATATATTTTATTGAAGGTTTTGTGATATGTTTGACAATGGATGTGTTATTATTACACCATTCATGGTTTATGGGAATGTATTGACATTTTTTGTGCTAGTTTTAATATAAATGTTTTTGTTATATTTAAATCTTTTCATATGAGGAATGCATTGGAATTAGTATGTGATGGGTGGAGCCCACTATATCACCTCGATGCATCGGTAGGTCCCATGAGAAAAACTAGTTTCTTGGCACAAGGCCTTGAAAAAATATTATTTTTAGTCTTGGAACAAGGCCTTGACTATGTGGTTATGAAAGTCTAGCATTATGCATTCGGTCATTATGAAAGTACCTATTAACATTGCATGTGATTATTCGACTAGTATAAAATCAACATGAATAAGTAAATGGAATTAATTTATTTTATCTCTACCATATTATGCAGTCGTTTTAGTTTCATAGGATTCTATTTTAGTCTTATACATTACCTTAAATGTTTTTGCTTATTTATGAATTTTCTGCAATATTGTTATCCTTACTAAGCATATGAGCACACCCATTTATGTGCTTTATTTTTCCCAGGATTCCAAGAAGTGTATTATGATTCATAATCATGGTTAAGATAGAGGATTAATAGAGTTCTCAAAGGATCATTTATGTTGTGTTTAATATTCTAATGTGTAATGTAATGTTAATGTTTGTAATCTATTCTCTAATAATGCTAATGTGATTGGTCTTTCGAGAATTCATTCCTTGTAATCATGCCAATGTATTAAAATAATGCATTGAATCTGGGTAACTATGGTGGGGGAATTATAGTTGGTATTAGAGGAAGTTTAGAAACAACCTTGGAAATAGTTTTAGTTACACTCTAATTAGAGAACATTCCCTATGATAGACTTTGAGGATTAGTATAGAAAAACTTCCATGAATTTTGGTTCTATAGATATTTTGTGAGTTTTCCAAGAAATACATCCATATCTGGATACAAGCAGGTAGATGCGACTCTGGAATAGATGTATCTAGGGGTAAAACCCAAAAACACTACTTCAAGCTAGACGTGATCGGGAACTGGTGCATGACAACGGGCCTTGCTGCACTCTTGGTTATGACTCTCCCAGGGGATATGCTTAGGATAATTCTCATTTTCTTTACAAACCATTATGAAGGGTTTTGAGTATTTACTTCCTCAATGAAAACATTTTTATGATTATGTATTATATCCATTAACATTTCAATCTACATTATGTATTTTTCATGTTTGGAATTATTCATTTCAATTCATAAACAGTCCTAGTGTATTCCATTGTATTGAAATGGCACCCATTAGAAGGAATGTGAATTCCAGCAATACGTATGATCCAAAGAGTAAGAAGTGTCATATATTTCATAGTATTAAGCCAACATTTAGAAGGGAAATTGTCTCCCATTATTTTTAACATATGATGAAATATTATCATGTGTTAATAAGATATGTAAAGAATTCTATGAGTCTTATGGCTTTGAAGGGAAGAAACAAACGAAAAGAATGGAAGAGATAAAGATGGATAAAGGGAAGAGGGAAAAAAAGGATTTTCCAATATGTGATAAATTTGGAAATAATCACTTTGGTAAAAGCTTGAAGGGAATAAGTGTTCATTATATGTGTGGAGAAAAAATACACCAAATACGTGAATGCAAGGGTAAGAAAAAAGTTTCAAATGTACAATGATACAACTGCAAGTATTTGGGACACTACGCGAATCAATTTCCAAATCATCAGATTATACTTCAAATGCAGATATTGGATAATAATAATGTTATGATACTATCGAATATGAAGGGGAATGATTAGATTTCTTACGTTGTTATTAAAGTATTGTGTCAATTGAGTATTGTATTAATGATGTACATGTTATAAGAATTATAGGGTATTTAAAGATTTTACTGCAGTATGATTTCGTTAAGGACTTGAGATTGTGTGGAACCAAAAAAATTGACTCAATGATAAGTTAGTTTTTTTGGAAAATACATGGTTGAAGTAAAGACAAGACTTTAATATGGTCTTGATGCTGAGGTATTAATTTTTAAATAAGAGATGACTGATTTGGATAAATTATATTGAATATTCTTGACTACCTTGAAACTTATTAATCTTTGTATATTCCTTCATTGTTGGAGTTTAGAATTTTTTGGATAGAATGAGTATATCTAGTATTCTATAATGAATAAGGAAGCATGATTGTAATAAATAATGTTTTATGGTAATTAAGAATGTGGCGGTGTTTTAAATGAATACATAACATAGGTGTTCAAATGTTTTTATGTGGCAAAAATAATCTTCATTATGATTAACTTCCATATAAATATTTGACTGTGAGTTTGGACACAAGTATTTTGGATAAGTCTTGTTTGAGATTATTTTTGGATCTCCATAAAAAGGACAACCTGGAGTTCAGACGGCAACCTGTCATGTCTGGTAAGGCCGTGAGACTTGAACCCACAAAAAAAGGGCAACAAGGGTGTATCACCTACCACTGACCCACGTGATGTCATGGATTGAATAATGTTGTTTTTTTAAAGGGTCTGGTAGATAAATTATAAATTCATTTTTTTGGAACCCTATACAATTTGGATAAATAGAATATTTTTTTAAGTTCAATTATCTTTTAGAGTGAAAGATGTGTCTTTGGTAGGACTTAGATAAAGGATGGAACTCGACTTGTCAAGTATATATATATATTTTTTGTTATGCTATGAACAAATTAATTCTTAAATTTTATTTAAGGTATCTAAAAACTAAAAATGTGTTATCCAAAGACCTTATGTTTTGTTGAACCGATGATATTTTAAATCATCATAGATTGAGGGATTTTAGGCCCTTAACTCTATAATTTTTTATGGCTGATGACCTCAATCCCTCCCTATAAATGTTTTTTCCTCTAATTATGTATCTATAATTTCCATCAATGTTCTCTCATTCAAGATCATAATTTTGTAATGAATTTCTCATTCCCCTTTTCCTATTATTAAGACTAAATTTTATTAACCCAATTTCTGGTATGATTTTCCCTACAAAGGTATATTTTATTTTCAACCTTTTATTTTTGATGAATAATTTCAAATTTCTAGGAAAAACATTATTGAAGGAGGTAAGAATGTCACATCCCAAGATTTCATATTAAATTATTTCATCAAATTAATTTATTATCTTTCACTATAAGAAACATCGAGTTCAAGCGCACCACGACTTACCAAACTAGCCATTAAAAACGATTATGAATATTATTAACTGAATTTAGAACTTTATATAATCCTTATAATTTTATAATCCTTATTATAAGTTTCTTAGACATAATTTAAGAACTAATTCGTTTTTTCAGATAAAAGAATTATGTTTTTAAAAAAATTCACTTTTACTGCCTTGTATTGGTAAACCCTTATTAAATCCAATATTTTTATTTTTATATATTCAATTTCACAAAATAAGCTTATTCTTAATAATAGGGACATAAGAATTTAGATTCAATAAATATTTGGTATTTTTCTGAAAACTTTCAATTTTTGATCAATAGTGAAAAACACTAAGTAATTGTTTAAAAGTGACTTTCTATTTAAATAATTTTTTATTTTATATAAATATATTTTAGGTAAAAAAATACACATAATACTTATATAATTTCAATGTAATTCTTTAGAGTTATTTTATAATAAGTTTAGATATATAAAAATTGTATTGTTCTTTTTACCGTCTTTTACCCTCCTCCTTAGAGCATTTTCAAATTTGCATAAAACATAATTTTACTGCCTCTATGAATTAAATTTTATAAATTTGAGAGACACATTTGATATCAATAAGTAAATTGTTGTTCAATAATATAAAAATAATATTTTTTGAATAGTAACTTTTAACTTTTCTTTACCACGATTAAAAGTAAATAGGGAAATTAAAGGTAAAAATGGTATTATTATTACCCTAACACAAGTATTAATTCTATTGGATAAGTGTAATTAGACCCAAAAAAAACTTATAAATAAAATATGATCCTTTAGGTCCACATGAGTTAGATTAGGATATTTATTATTACATTATTTAAAGAAGAGTTAAAAGAGTTCAAATCAATGTTTAATAACTAATTTTTTTAATATAGGGTTATACATAAGATAAATTCTAATATAAATATTCATTATAAATATAAAAAATAGTTCATACATAATGGTATTTTATTTATTATTTTTAGACATTGAATAAGTTAATTTATTTATAACATAATGATGATTTAGTAATTACTTATTAATAACAGATTAAAATAATTGATAGTATAAATACCGAAATAAATGTAATTTGAGACTTATAATTAATTAAACTAATTTTATCTATTAATATGAAATTTTAGGATTTATTAAATAAATATTTTTCAATGTAATAGTGCTGTAATTATTTTAACAAAAAACAAGTACCAAATTGTGTCAAAATTGACATAAAATAGTTTTTACAAAAAATATTATATTATTAATTCATATAATGGTCCTAAATATCTAAGTTTCGGCAAAATGACATATAAAATTATATAAATTACATTAATGAACCAATTGGGGTTCTATTGGCATCTTAGTGTAAGTTTATTAACCATATAATATAAAAATAAAAAGAGACGTGGTAAATGTCAAACTATTTAACTAAGAGTTAAGTCTAAATATAAGGTTAATATGGTTACCTAAACATGTCTAAAAACAATTGGTTGAGAGGTTTGATACTCATCACCACCGTAGACTCTAAATAAATTATTTTGGATCCATTAAAAACAAAAAATGATTTTATTATAAAATAATATTTTATGGTTTTCCTAAAGTGACCCTCACCCCTCTTATAAAATGGCACTCCCCCTTCTCTCTAATTCACTCCTTCAAAGACATTTGGATTGGCCAAACCTAGAAAAAATACCACCTGAAATTTCCTCCCTTCATCCAAGAGGAATTAATTTAGTCTGAAATATTATCTAATGAACTCTTTTAATCAAATCAAAAGGAAGAACCTGAAGAAGAGGTAAATATTTTATCACCTCTTTCAAGTACCGTTCTTCCCCCACTTCCTCTTTCTTTGTTGTTTACATTATAAAATAACAATTTCAGTATATTCTATATACTGTGATGTTATTATAAATATGGTAAAACCATATTCATTATTCTATACATCCTTTGAATGACATGTCACCATACGTGCGTATGTACAAATTATCGTCTCCACGTCGTGGTGTAACTGTTATTCAGTACATTATTATTTGGATGGATATAATAATGATGTATAATTTATGTAAATAATAAATATAATATTTTAATGATTTGGTATATATTATATAACATCTATTTTCATTTTATTTTAAAATAATGATATTATCACTCGTGCATACGTACGGATTACCATCTCCACGACGCGATGGGATTCATTTCCATGTTCACCATTCAACGATGATTATAATAATATATATTATTAATATGTATGTAATATATGACATAATTATGCTACTGTAGATATATATATATATGTACTTACATATATCTTATCCACTTACTTCTATTCAATATGATATGAAAACGGAAATAGCATTTATGCGTACGTACGACCTACTGTCTCCATAAATGTTGCCATCAATTTCATATATACATTAATTTTAAAAATTTAAATTCTAAATATATATGATATATAAATCAATGTTTATATTTTTTAATCATTTAAATCATGATCTAAATGATACGATCAAGAATAACAAGTTAAAACAAAAACGATAAAGAAAGCGATTATTACCCAAAATGTTAATTTAACATGGAAATCATTATTAAATGGGTAGTATAATGTCATAAATGAATCATGTTTGATATAATATATATTAATATGGTTATAGGATAATTTAATAACATATTATGGTTGTTATACAAGGGTTTTAACCTACCCTCGATCAAATGAAAGTTCCAGAAAAGTGTTAATTTCAAAATATGTTTAATATCTAAGGTTGTTTTTACGTATCAACTGGGACATATTTACTATCCAAGTCCATGTTTCATAAAATAGTTTTCAAAGGGATTGTTTTTGACAGAATTTTTACTAAAACATCATTTTAATTTTTTAATGATTTATTTATAATCTATTCTCATTAATATCCATGTTTTTAAAATGGGTTTAAGGATTTATTTTAATGCACATGAATATTTTAAAATGAACATTACTTTCAAATGTTTCAAATTGTTATGGGACACTTTGATTAAAAATGTCTTTAAATGTATTCCTTTTTAAATTTTGTGAATTTTAAATGTTTTCATGAAAAGGGATATTTCTCTCAAAACGTTTTACAAATAATATTCATCTATGTCAAAATCCATTAATTGATTTTAAACATCTTTGAAGTTGATTTAATATTATACAAATCTTTTATATTGTACTGATGTATTTGTGATATGTTTGAATATGGATGTGTTATTTTTATACCAGTTATGGTTTATGGGTAAATTATTGACATTTTTTATGGTAGTTTTAATACCAATGTTTATGTTATGTTTAAACTGTTTCATATGAGGAATGCATTGGAATTAGTATGTGATGGGTGGATCCCTCTATAGCTCCTCGATGCATCGGTAGGTCACATGAGACAATCTAGTTTCTTGGAACAAGACCTTGACAAAATATTATTTTTAGTCTTGGAAGAATGCCTTGACTATGTGATTATGAATTTATGACATTATGCATTCCTTAATTATGAAATTAGCTATTAACATTGAATGGGATTATTCTACTATGGGAATATCCATGTGAATAAGTAAATGAAATTATTTTATTGTATATTTCTTATCTTATGATGATGTTTTAGTTTAGAACGATTTTGTTTTATTGTTATACATTTCAATAAATGATTATGATTATTTATGAATGTTTCTTCTATATTGTTATCCTTACTGAGCACTTGAGCTCACCCCTTTATATGATTTATTTTTCCCAGGATTCCAAGAAGTGTATAATGATTGATAAGAAGGGTTAAGATAGAGGATTAATGGCATTGTAAAACTATCATTTATGTTTTGTTTTGTTTTCTAGTGTGTAATGTAACATTCATGTATGTAATATATTCTCCAAGATTCCTAAACTAATAGGTCTTTCGGGACTGTATTCCTTGTAATGAAGACAATGTATTATAAAAATGTACTGACTCTGGGTAACTGGGGTTGTGCATTACAACTAATTTATTTCCCCTCTTACTTTTCTTCTTATTTGTATTCCATTAAGTTTCCAAATCCATCCTAAATTTCACCATAAATGGTTGAAAATGTCATTCCTGACAATCCTAATGATGAACATGTCATAAAAAAGTGTTGGAGACATTAAATCTCTTAAAAACATCATTTTCTCAGTTAGTTTCAATGGTTTTACTCCATTAATAATATTCACCAGGTGTAATTTGCAGGAAATACTTATCGCGGCATGAATTCTTGATAGGAAACTTTTTATGTCATTATGGGGTGTGTCATGTCATAACTACATGAGCCGCCCCATGACACATATTGCTCTAGACTCGAAATATTTGTTTTCTTTGTATTATTTCTTCACGTATTGCATTTCTTCTTGGTTCACATCTTGAATGAAATTAATGATGTGAATCATGTGTTTGTAGTATATCTTACTCTTTTTAATACCATTTTTTCATTTTCAATAATTGAACGTGGTCCTTGACATTCCTTTGTCACCAGACATAATTTTCAAGATGATTTATGAGCTTCTACACTATTTTCTGGACAATTTATATAACCTTCAATAAAACATAAAAATTAAAATACCATAAATTTAATCATTTAATATCTATAAATTATGTTTTATATTAAAATATTCATCAGAAATATGGCTCTGATAATTCCCATGAATTTAGACGTTTCTTTTCCTCATGAATTTAATCTCAATGACATTTCAAAATAATTTCATAAAAACAATTTTGATATTTAAAATGAAACAGATTCAAATGTATGGAAGTGAAAAATAATATTTAAAATTCCTCTCAAAATAATTCATTAAAAACCTCATTCTATTAAAAAATAATGTTAAACAATAATTTTACATTTACTCATTCAAAATAACAATTCCCTCTATTATTTCAATTTTAATTTCTCAATTCATTATTAATATACACGCCACATACAATTTACCTTAAATTTAATTCTATTTACTCATATCTCAATGTAATAAATAGTATGGAGATGTGATCATACATCAAGTACATGTCAATGACCATATACATGGAGGGAATTTACCATCTTTAACACATAAATCTCGAATCGAAATTAATAATGTGTTCTTTTCATTATGCTTGAAATATTTTTTGGGTTTAGTTTTGGTAGGTAATGAATAAAAATGAGATCAATTGGAAGGTTTGACTCTTAAGAATATATCAAGATATTAAAATATATGCATAATCAAATTCCCCAAAAAATGTAATATCCCCATTCCAGAAAGTTCAAATTGGGAACATCACACATGTAAGTATAATGAATGAATCAACCTATCTTCTTTTTCTTTCTATAATATTTATTTTTTTGAAATTTTTTCTTTAATATAAATCTTACATACACCACCTAACTTCATATGATATGAATCATCGATATCGAAGTGGTCATTTTTTATCCTCCCAAGTCACAACCCATTTTTTTTAGAAAATTTCATTTTTTTAGTTAGAGGTAAATAATGATGTTGAAATATTGATTACAGAGAATATCTCAAAATATCAAACGAACCCAAATAAAAATTATGTACATCCCTATATACCATCTAAAACTACTCCCCCACACTTAGTCTTTTAAATATCATGAAATATACTTTGATTTAGGTATGAATTGATACAATAGTCTTGTATCATGGATAATTTACAATCAAAGTCATTAGTGGATTCTATCAGAAAAATATGGATTTATATTATTGTGGGTACAAAAAGAAAGGGGATTAATTAAATAATTCATCAATCATATTAAAATTTATTATTTTGAGTTGTACAATTGATAAGATTCAAGTAATATTATACAAAATAACATGAATGGGTCTATCAAGAAATATATTATAAAAATATAAGGGATGTATTTTTTAGAATTATTCTCAGGGATGAAAACATATGGTTTGGGAAAATTATGCATAGAAATTCCCCAAAAAAATAATCCATGAAATATCAACATAAGAAATTCAAAACAAGAAAAATCTAAGAAGAATTTCATTTCAAAAATTAGTTTTTTCCAAAAATTATTAATATGTAATATTATTCCCCCATATTTTAAACCTTACTCAATCATTTTACCATTTCACTCATCAAATAATGTCAATGGGGAAAATTAAAAAATGGAATAATGATTATACTAAGAAAATTATGTCTCGTAGAGTGACAATGTAGTACAAGAGTATAAGTGGGTCATGATATATCATTTAAAATAAACAAAATATATTAAAAAATATGATTTTAAAATAATTTAAATAATTTAATACCCATAAACCCCTATCATTGAAGCTTCATTTCATATTGTGTTTGTTTTGTAGTTTTGATTCCATAGTTTATGTCATAAATACTTTTCAATGGGTAAATTTCATTTTTGTGACTCTTGTTATGAAACATCATACATCATTGATTTCCATTTCGCATAGTGAATTTTAATATAATTACATGATTTGTGTCTAGTTTTTCTAATTTTATTCTATACTAGTATATCACGGTAAAATAAAATAGGATTAAACTTCCAATAATGAGTACCTTGTCATTAATGTACAAAAAATATAAAGGGACCTGTGATTCATCCTAATTAATTTCCCAATATGAATATTATAATTCTAATTACATGAAAAAATAAATATAGAATATAATGAAAAATAATCCTTGATTTTATCACAAAAGTGGGCCCCTAGGGGTTTACAACCTCTATATAGGCATTATCAGCTATTATATGAAGTTTTTTTTGGTGATTTTGGATTCATGGATTTGAACAAGAACACGATCCCATTCCATATTTGACTTATTTTTTGTTATATATGAGGAAACCATGGGTACGTTAAACAAGATTAAATACCTTATCAATGAGGTGCATCTTTCTTGGTAGGGGTCAGATGATTTATAAGCCCCCCTTCTTTTTGGTCACTATGTGTGTAACATCATATTCATTTTCTCATTCCAGTTAGAAGTCTGAATCATTAATGGAATAATAAAAATAAAATCATGGAGGTATTTTTTTATTTGAAAAATAAATTATAATTTTATAATTAAAAGATAAATCTTTCCCTTTAATGTATGTAAATTTTGTATTGGTTTCTTATAGAAGTGTCACTTTGTTCTATTATAGTACTCTCTCAAATAAAACATCAATATATTTTGGGAGATTCATATTTTCTGAAATAGGTTCATTTTATATTTATATTCCTATAGCGAATAATATGAGTTATTAGATTCTATAAAATAAAAATATGAGTGAGTGATACAACATTCATTTTCAAAAATATTAATTGAAATTTAGATTAAGAAATGATACACTCTATTGGTTTGTTTAGCTTCATTATTTTATCTAGTCGAATGATCTTCTTTGAGTTGAGAAATAATATATTGAGGTAGGTATTGAAAATCCTCTTCTATTTATTAAAAACCTACCAATTGGGTGGTTTATTTTTCTTTCATTCCTTTACTGACATATAAATGTATTGAATCTTTTAAATTTTTTCATGTATGGGGAGATCATACATAACATAATACTCAATCCAAAAATTATCAAGATCTTTCTTGTCTACCATATGTATAAAATCAAGAATGTATTTCTTGTTAGGAATCTACTATATCTCTTCATCACCTTTTTAGATATGTTACTTGAGGTGGTTGAATTGTGGATATTCTTCAAGGTCAGCCTCAACCTCTGGTATTTTTTTAGAAAAATTTGGAAAATATGATAGCACATCTTAAATATCATCTAGTTTGGGTTTGTATTTCTTTTAATTTGTATTGAAATATGTTATTATCCATTATATTTTTATGTTCAGTATTCTAGAAATTTACTCTTCCTTTTCACCCAATAATTTTGATAATTATCAACCATTTCTAGTATTTGATGTTGCAACTGCTAGTAGTCTTACCATTTATAATAATAGTAGTTCATATTCATCATGTAATAAATCCATATTTTTAGATTATTTATATTTATTTTAAAAAAGGAAAATATGAAAAAAAAAATTGTGAAAATATAAAATTTTAAAGAAGAAATGGTTATCTCCCCATCAATGATGCTTGTTTTAATGTTCCTGTCACAAGGAAAACCAACAGATAATTTATTTTTTCTCTAATGAAAAAAATGGCTGACTTGGGTCATCTCATTTGGATATTATCATAGAAAATAAATCATTAATTTCTAATGAACCTATTCTAATTTTTTTTTAAAATTTTTGAAATTATAGATTATTTTGGTTTTGGGTTTTGGAAAAAAATTCATTGAAAATTATAAACCTAAATGGAGATGAAAAGTTAGAAATAATAAAGGTTACAGATAAAGGTATTTGTCAAATGGTTTGTTCATATGGGTTATTTATTTTTTGAAATTAATTTGACAATAAATCCCTCCAATCATGGATTTATATTTCCCACCTTTTGTGGGATTTCTAGGATTCCTAAAAAACTAATTTGGCAAACAAATTTTAACCGCTTCTTGTCAAAGAAAATGAATGAATTCATGATTCATCCATTGGAGGATGACCACTGCACCCAAAAAAAATACACTCATTCACAAAGAATTAAATTTAAAATATTTAATAATATGAGGCTTAATAATTAATAAGCTCATGAAGCCTACACTAAATCCAAGACATGGGTTATTTAGTTGAAAATTTGTATGTGAAATAGATTATGATGGAATATATAAGAGAGAAATAAATTGAAATTGGATGAAGAATTATATTGGAATAAAAAATTGTAATACATGAATTAAAATATGGAATATGAAATTCTACAGGACAGAATGAAATTAAAACTAAAATAAAACAAAAACCTAAAAACAACGAACCATAACAATAAAATACACTGATAGATCCTTGCAATGGTATTTCATTATTTTTTATGCTGGATTCTTATTTATTGTCCATCTAGATGATTGAGAAATAATAAATCACCTCAAAAATGGTACATAATTTTATTCTAGTAATTCCTAAGGGTGGAGATGTCATAAACAAGTGAAATTTAAAATAAATATTTTCAAAATTTTCATTTCTAGTTCATTCTCAAGGGATTAACATCATGAATCCTATTCACAACATGTAATGAGAAGATTCAAACATATTTTGAATAGTATTCATGATCTAAATATTTTCCAGGTTATCATGGGGTGTTTTATAACATAACCATATGTATCACAACACAACACGTGTTGATATGGCCCAAAAAGATGTTTGTTTTTTATGTATTGTCTTCATGTATTGTATTCCATCAAGTATCACAGAGTTAAGGACATTATTGATGTGGAATATACGATTCTAGAATATATTTTCTCGTCTCATCCAATTTCTTCATTTTAATACCTTGGACTTGGTCAATTACATTCCCTTTGGTGCCAGACATCTTTTTCTTGATTATTTTAACACTTTTATGCTTGTTTTTTTACATTTACTATATCATGTAATAAATTATAAAATATTTAAAAAATTACAAGTTTAATCTTTTAATGATTAATTTATTATACTAAAATATTCATGTAAAATATGACTCTTTTAATGAAATTATTTTGGAATGAGTAGTTAAACCCCTAAAGAAGATGTAATTAAATTCCCACAAATTTTAGAGATAAGCATTGTGCACTAAAAGTTCCTTAGATGAACAGATCATCATGATCATTGGTGAGTATATGGATTTTTTCTATAGTAATTATTAGGGTTCCACTTTCAGTAAATGATAAATTTCCGAATTAATTAGTATTCATTGACCACATAGGTATCTTAAGATGTATATAAGAAGGCCCTAACCAAGCATAGTGCGGCAAAGTTGGAGTTTTAATACCATTAGAATATATTTTTCATGATACCCAGTGTGTCCACCTAGGGAACTCTAGATGCATTTCATAAATATTATATATCAGATTTTTAGGCTTTGAATTGAAAATAATTGCTTAAACCAGGTGGAAATCATGGGAAAATACACCACTTTAGGGATCAATGACCTCTTGAATAAGGTGAAGGGAGTGAATTCGTTCTCAAACATCTTCCTCATTTATAGATTTTATTGTCATCAATTTCATTAGGAATATATCCTAAATATTTTTTTTCATGGGTCGTTGCATCCATTATGAGTTACAAGTGATGTTTTTCAGTGTAAATAATTCCATATCCATGTTCATTTGAATAAAAAAATAGATATTTCAACCATTCATCAACTGTTTCATAGTGATGTTTATTTATTAAATCCACATCTATTCTGGATAATAGAATGTGAATAGGAATCTTTTTAATATTATTCTATAGTTTCTTCAAGGGAATTATCTATATGATAAAATATTAAAGTGAATGTTTTCAATTTGGGATGTTAATTTATGAATGTATGTCATCATTGAGTGTGGAATAGTAGTTTATCAAATGAAAATTGTGGTTTTGATAGGTTGGGAGACATACAAAATTGTGTCCAACATAAAAAGTTTCTTCTTGTTTTTTAGGTATTACCAAAGCTTCATGAATGGATTCTCTATGATTTTACTTTGGAGGATTTCCCTTTTCAAAAATGGGCATCCTTTATTTAGTCTAATAAATGTTATAGATCATTCAATGTGAATAATTGAAGGTTTATTAGCGCCTATATTTTACATTTTCAAATGAAGGAGTTCAGTTTGTTGTGTTTTTGATCTCCCTATAATTAGTTTTGGATATGTGATGATGAAGAGGTCGTTGATTATTGCTTATGGGCCAATGTTGCTGAGACCCCATAAGAATAACATTCTTATAATATCACAAAAGTATCATATAATAAGTCATTATAACTTTAATAATTGTTCCCCCTTATTTCCATTCATAATGTTTTATCATTTTGTAATTTGTAATTATACCTAAAAAATTTTCATTCAATTTATTTTATCATCATAATAAAACAATAAATCTTAGTTTTTTACCATAAAATATCTTTAAATTATAAATATAAAATATTTATAGTAACATCATCATGTAATACTATTATTAAATATTAAAAATATTTATAATTTTGATAACCAATTAAACACCAACTTTATGGGGCTCATATCTTTAATTCAATGGAATACCCTTTATTAAATTAATTCATGAGATCATTGTAAAATATATACATCTAAAAACATTGTTATTCTACAAAAAAGAATTATTATTTTAGTGATAGTAATTTTCATAATTAGATATCATTAATGGATTAATGAATATTACAAATATCCATAAAATGACCCAAAAATGATTTATTATGTTTGTGGTTCAATATGAATTCTGGAAAATTTTTGATTTCCAAATATGATGCTACACACAACCTCATATTTCCTAAAGTTTGTCTTGCTAACAATTAGTTCCATGTTGTACTCCCCCATCCCCCCCTCTACCCCAAGATCAATCTTCCCATATGTCTCATCTTCTATTCAAGCAACCTACTGCATTACAATATTTAATTATATAACCTATAAATTTCCACTTGGGGGACACTGATTGATAACACTTTATGCTAAATTCTTTATTTTATTTAAATGTGGAAGTGTATGGAGATTGGAAATTTTAATTAATATGATGGGTGATTTAATTTTTAAATATATACATGTAATTTTATCAATTCATTGAAATGAGAATTGCAAATTTTTATCTTATGTAATTATTGAGTGTGATTTTATAAATTAATTAGATAGGTATTTTTTTGTCATGTGATTAATGATAATAATATTTGTTGGTAAATTTTAGTATTATTATATTTAAATAGATATATTTCAATAATTCTAAAATTTATTTGCGAATATTCGTATAATTTTGTTTTACATTAAGTTTGTGTAATAATTAATAATAATAAAGAAGATTTTATAATTTGTTTGGAATTTGATAATGATTAAAGAAAATTTTTTGTTATTAAGTATTAATCATATTTTCTATTTATTGAAACAAGGGGCCTCTTTTTTGGGGTAGAAGACACACATTACATGGCCTATTAGAGCATAGAAAGTTAATGCCAATTACATGGTCTGAAGGGTCATATTTTTTTTCCAAAGGCCCCTCTAGTGAATGATACCGCTACAATGCCTAAGATGCTATAGTACCATTTCTAGTACAGTTCATGTCCTACTATAACAGTGTCTTTGGTGCTATAGTTTCGCAGTAACAATTTTTCTACGAAACTGATCCTATAATGCTGCTACAGTATCCTTCTCTCAGTGGGTGTTGAACTGCCATGCATGATGTAGTATTACGAGGTACTTAACACTGATCCAAACGACAACTATAAGATAATAAATAACACTAATTAAATGAATCATAAGATATAAAACCATTTTCTTAGGATCTCTCATGCATGACATGTGAAACCTATGACAAAATCATAAATGCTGAACATAATAAAATTGTTTTTATCGATCATTGAATATCCAAAAAACCTTTGATTTCCATATTCCTATGTATTTGATAAAGGTTACTAAATATAAAACATAATAATTCCATATCTATTGGTATCCATAGGATAATCTCAAATTTCTTGATGCCCAAGCAGGATCCAAATTTCACTTCAAATTATTTTAGCAACTATATTAGAAAAGACAGAAGATGAAAAGATATTTGGGTTCAATTAGTTTATGAATCATGATTATTGTGAAAATACTTAAATTATACTTCTTTAATATTATTTTTATTAAATAAAGGAGGCTTGTCCTTTTGGAAAACTTCTCATTCAAAATAAAAAGGAGGGACACTCCTTATGGTGTATTATTTATTCATTTGTTTAAATACTTCAACAAATATCATGTTTCATATGAATTCAACATATAAATTTACACCAAACCATTACATTAAATAAAATATTTTATTAAATGATAACCTTTTTGAATTTTTAAATATTCATATGATAATTATTATCATAAAAAGTGTAAACAGTATTCCCCATTATCATATCATATTTGATAATCCTCTAGAGCATTATTCTATTTGTTAAACATTTTTGGTTTTTTAAACTCATTACATCATATGAATTCCACATCACATATTTATGTGAAATTTTAACATATCTATGTTACCATCTTATAAAAAACCTTCCTCTAACCTATTTAGTGACAAACATCTATGAAGAAATATAGTTTGAATAATAGAGAGACTTTGTAATTTTATTCATTATCGTTTAACTCTTTGAGCATATTCAAACTTATTAACTTTAAAGGATCAAATGATATAGTGATAAATTCTATTAACTACTTAGAACCCTTTCAAAGGACATATCATCATCCTTGAAACCCTATTCGATGAAACTTTTTCCCTTGAAATAATATATCTTCAAAAATGATTTTTTAATGTCCCTCCTAAACTCATTTAAGATAAGGTGATAACACTTTGATTTTTTAACTGATTTAACTCTATACATTTTTTTACAAACATATCCAAAAAAATAGGATATAACGTGTAAATTAACTTTTTAATTTTTAATGGAATAAACAATCATGAAATATTAAATTTATTTTTTCATGATAACTAAATGAATCTCATTAAATTTATTATTATCATCACAAATCCTAAACTCTTTTAGGATATTGAATGATAATAAATATAACATAAACTAGTACAATAGTGATATGTACTTTCAAAATGGAAACTAAATGTTATACTTTACATTTTTCTTTACCATCATATATCCTAAACTATATTATTATATATGTTGAAAATACTTAAACACAATATTGATGTTATCCTTTATTACTTAATTTTGATATTTTATAAGTCCAACCATAATACTACTAGGATTTTATACACTATTATTTTTAAAATATATTTCAATGAATCAGAAAATATTTTGTATTATGAAATGTAATTTATTTCTTTTTTCTGGGAATATTTAAAAAAACTATTTTTTCCATATCACATATGTCATTCTTTTATTTTTTAACATATTCATTTGGAAAAGGAATTTTTTTAATAATATACCACCAATGTATGACATGAACACAGTACCATGTATTATACCTAATACATGTATACACTATTTTATTCATATTTTCCTCTCAAAAAATGTTATATAAAAAGTTGAATAATAAACCAATAATATACAATTAATCATATCATAATTTTTTATAACTAATTTGTATTATTGATCATATTCTTTTATCACATAATATAAATGAAATGAATACACACATATTTAATTAGATTTTTGTGATATTCCTACCATCTTTTATATTCAGATATAGAAACTTTTTTGCTTCATGAATTTAAAATACAAGCTAAAATTATTATTACTTTTATTTGAACTTTTATAAATTTACAACACTTTTTAAAATATACACTATGAACCACAATATAATGAAAAATTAAACAATGAATTTTTATAAGAATCATACCCGAAATGGACATTCAATAGTTATTAAAAAAATTCATTAGCTATATATTAGATAATTCAAAAATATTAAACTATTTATCTTCCTTCCAAAAACCCCTAGTCCTAAATGACCTTTATTGGATTCTTAAAGAATCATTTCTGATATTTTAAACCATATTTTTCTTCTTATATTTTAACTTTTATCCAATTTTACATCCCAATAAGTACCAGAATATAGCCATCATATGCCATGTTAATCAATTAAAAATGCATTGAGAATACCAAGTGATCATTATTTAAATTCAACCATATCATTGGAAATTTTTAAAAATTTCAATTAGATGAATTGTCTAACTATAAAAAACCATTTTTAGTATCCCATAATAAATTTTATATAATTGAACAAAAAATTAATATTTATCATAAATACCTAATAACACATTATAAAACAATACTTGTTTTCATTATCTCCCCAAGAGATAATTAAGAAAATACAAATATTATCATATGTTCAACCAATCTTCAATCATCCAAGTTATCACTATAAATACTCAATTTCTCCATTACATAATGGAACATTCAAAATATAATTCTTTCTCAACATATAAACTTTATTATATTTACAACACTTTGGAAACCATACAAACGATATAATATATATATATATTAAAATATCATCATTTAATTAGATAACAATTAAATATTTAATAAAACCTTTAGTCTCATTGAGTCATAAACATATTCAATCATACTGAATATTTTTCGACAAAACCATCCATATTATGTTCATGAGTGGAGACTAATATTCATTTGGTAATTGTTCTTCTAATTCCATTAAAACCTTAATTGAATCACCTTATGATTATTTAAGAATATAGATTCACTTATTAAACAATTGCAACACATTTTTTTGAGGAAGGAACTACTATGACACATAAAATTTTCCTTGATAACATTTCTAAGATTTCCAAAAAAATTAATATCATTTCATTAGTTACAAGTATAAGGAGGTGCTTATGTTAATTTTATCCTTTTCAAGGATTAATCACAATGTTTTTCGTGATGCTGATTATGATATGTTTCTTCAACAAAATATTTCATTATAGGAGTATCATGTTTTATTTAATATTTAATAATAACTTATATTAAGTTGGATCCAACTAAAATGGTGACCCTTTTAAAATTCATCATATACACTATTGAGAAAATATCCAAATTTCATTATGAAAGGATCAAAATTTGTGTTTATCTCACTACTTAGTTATTTAGATAGGGAATTATCCATATAATATCATTTATTATTCATTTAATATTTAGAGAAAAAAACCCTTTATAAAATACATTATATGGATAAACAAAACTCTATTACTATGCTAACTTACTCCTATTTGTGTCTCCGGGTTAGTGTTACCCAAAAAATGAAAAGAAAAAAATTAATAAGGGTATTAAAAGGGTTCCTAGATAAAAAATAGCCTAATCAGGGATGTTCCAATGTTACCTTTCCTTACATGACTTTCAAAATATAATCTAGTGGTACCCATTATTATCATGAACTACCTAGTTGGATGATCGAGGTCTTGAAATGTGTCATTTTTGGACAGAATCAAAATCATAGTATTTTAAGTGGATTTTAATCTCACCATCTTATCCTATGATATTCTAATTTATATATAGATTCATATAGTCATTATTTTCATGAATTCAATTCCCTCTACGAAATCAGTATATTCAACCCATATTGATGTGTATGTCTTCCCACAACCCATATGTTATGGTTATTAAACCAAAACTTGAATTCATACATATTCATACATATCTAAATGAATTATATGAATAATATACACAAACATTTAAAATAAATGAATAGATTTTTATCATGAGTAATCCCATAGTGATTGATATCCAATCCCATTCGATATCCTTGTTGAGAAATAATCCTCCAGGTAGGTATGTAGTCTGACCCCTAGTCCTTCTACTAAGGGATATGTTTCTCAAGAGAGAATTAGATTCATCATAACTTTAATACATAATATGAAAAATGTATATTCAACAACAAAATTCAATTGTGTAAGTCCATTTACAAATTGAGGTTAAGGAAAATGAAAATATAAATTCATTATGGAGTCAATACTAGTATGTAATGCAAGTATCAATCTTAGATGTTATTAACATATTATTCTAAAGTATGCACAATGTTCACAATTATTTATAAATTTACTTAAGATGAATATAGTATGTATTTACAAATAAAAAAAGAAAATTCAAATATTTAAAATGAGATAAATATTTATAACTAATTCATAAAATAATTCTCCTAAGTAACCCTTATAAAATGTTCATATTTATCATCATGTAAATTCATAATTTTTAATATAATTTTTTTATGAATACTAATATGATCTCTAACATATTTATCATTATATAGAATTCCCATTTTAAATATAAGATATATTTGAATTTATAATTAAATTTATATTCTGTAAAAAAATTATCTAATTTAAATATTACATAATATATACTAATTAATGCATGAATATATTATTAATAAAAATACATTTGATGCAACTTAAATAATATCCAAATAGATCCCCATTAATTTAAAAATTTATAATTAATTCATTATGAATAATTAATAATTTAAACATAAAATTTTTATATTTTGACCTTATTCCATAATTTTCAACTCTTTATAAATTCTGTCTTATGATTTATAAATAAGAAATTTTTTTATTTATCATAATAATTTCCTTATGAAATTTTATTTTTTTAAAAAAATATTATCTTTTAATATTTGGGAATAACATGTTTCAAAAAAATTTAATTTATTTAATTAAAAAAATTAAAAATTAATTAATTTAAAAAAATTTAATAATTTCATATATCCAACAATAACATTTTATACAATTTATAAATATTTTATAAATGTTTAAAAACATTAATGAAATTTAATATAGTTTTAAAAATATTTACTATTTACCCTTACACATGAACCAAATTCTATTTAAGGTTATTTTCTTTTTAACCGTACACTAAACACATTATGTTTGCATAAGGATATTTTGCAACAGTAGTGTAATTTTATATACACTATATCGTTATGCAGACACTCTACATAAGGGTAAGACACTCATTAGCGTACCTGCATCAGGGTATACTCCCTTTACCCTTATATCGACTATCTATTTATGGGTATAAAGGCCATAAACCTAACTTTATGCCAATTGTGTACGGTTATGTTGGAAAAAACATTATGTAGAGCCTCGTGTAAGTTTAATAACTTTACGAAATACCCGTATGTAATTCCTTGCATAAGGGTAAAGTTCATGATTACCTTTACACTACACCATTACACAGTGCATTGCGTTATGGTAACATTGAGGTTACCATTATATAACACCATAACATAAGATTATACGTAAAGGAAATGAAATTACAAACATTATGAAAAAACCATTTACTATAACATTTAAGGGTAATAACCTTTATGAAAACTATTTTTGTAAGGAAAATCCATGGGAATAATTACATTCAGAAGGTTTATGCCACGTGAACTTTACATAATTTGATCTACCTAAGGGTATGGCGCGATGACCATTACCTAGAACACACTATGTAAGATAATATAATTTATTAACATAACTCATCTCATTGTAACAAAGGTAAGATCTTTTCTAACATTACGTATCCTATATACACAAGGGTAATCCCTTTTTTAAAAAATTGGAAATCCGGAATATGAAACGAAGACCAATTTTCAGTTTTCTTATTTCTTCTTACTTCTATATTTCATAAATATTAATCATCAGTTCACTTTGATACCACTATTAGGTTTTTATAGAGATTAAAAAACTCTTGTTTAATTAAGAAAAACCTATAAACCCTTGCTTGGGGATCCCCTCGGTTAGAAAAATGAAACTATTGTGAAATCTATAAATGAAGAACACTATAAAACTGAGCATAATATTCACCAAATATTCAAAAAAATAATCTTTTCCTTCAAATTTGATTGATAAATATTACTAATTATAATAAATTACCCTTTTCCCTATATGTTCCAAATACGTAATATGAATTAGTCAGCATTCAAGAAGGATCCAAACTTCTTCCCATGTAATACTTGGTACTTAATATAAAAAATTGGATGATGAAATGATATTCAAGTTCAAAAATGTTCAACAAATAATGATGATCTAAATCCAATAACTATTACTATTATATGTGTTGGTCATAGTGGAAAAATCAAGCGGGGGTGAATTGATATTCCAAGAATATTTTACATTTAAAAATATTTTAAAAACTTAATCCCTAAATTGATACAAATTCATATCTAATAAAAATATTTTAAATATATATTTTACCTTTAGAAAATGTTCCCAAAAGATCAATCACTCCTCAGTTAGAAAACATTGGAAAATAATTTAACATCTAAAAAAAGTCCACTCATATCAAACACATTATATAAAGAACTAGTTTTTGTCTACTATCAATGTTATGTTTTTATTAAAAAACTTCAGAAAAAACTAATTCAATTTGAATTTCTTAATACAATACTGATAAAAAAATCAATAGAAATTTAACAAGGGATTCAATGACATGCTGAGATATTATCCCCTCCACAAGTAAATTACATGCTCCCATTAAATTTATTAACATATAAAATAATCCCCAACATGGATCTTGTTTTTATAGACAATATTGTAAAGGGTTTCCAAGCCATATATCCTCTTCCATAGTTATATGTGGGATGAAAATATAACTTTTCAAACATTACCTCTTCCACAGTTCTTCTTGGGAGTAAAAATAAAATATTTAGGCGTGTATTAATTACTCTGCAATTTATCATAGGAGATTGTGTTTTTATAAATAAATAATTTAAAACAAAAAATTACTCAAATATAAATAATAAATTGAAAAATAAAGAAATAAAATAGGAAAATGTGATGCAACTCAATCTGAATAGTTTTGGTTTTATTGATTCATTGAATTTTTATATGTAAGAATCTTGGATAAGTTTCAATGGATGCTAATGAAAATAAAGTTTCACAGAGTCTTCACTATCATATAGGTTCACATATAGGATCCTCTTTATTTCTCTATAAGAGAATTTATTCATAAAAAATATAATAGATATCTTCTCACAAGATCAATTTTTATTCGTAAAATAATCTTTATCAAAAAGTATTCATTGAAGAATAATGAATACAATATTATATTCACTAAAACATTATTTAATGATTTGAAAAATTTCCATTGTATATTTGAAATTCTCCACTAATAATTTATACACAGAACATGTATTCACTTAAAATATGGTAAGTTGGAATTGAAACATCACATGGTAATTATACATTACCACATAAAACATAAATTTTATCATAGTTAGTTCATCACTTAATAGAGTCATCTCAATTTCTCATGTTGTATGTTAGTTCTTCAAGTGGTCAATATAATAATATACACGGTAAGTATATTAATTTAAAAAATATATATACCTTGGTATGGTAACTTATTTTCTTAATGTGGTGGGTAGTTTCCTTTACATGGTCACTTCCCTGATTTTCACAGCCAGGTACATGGTGGCTACATCGCTATATAATTGTAGGATTGGTGTCCAGGCGGTAAGGGTATTCTTAATGCATTGTAATATCAAATCAACTTCATAGTAATTTCATGGAATTGGCATATTTTTCTCATATAACTCATGGTAACAATTATTATCATGTGGTCATGTGAAATATAGCATGTAACAAGGGGACACAGTCCCTTGAACTTCACATGATACATTGGAATGATAAACTCCAATCCTATCGATTTTTTAAAAAAATTTCCACATAACTATTTAGAGATAAAAAACATGAAATTCATTAGTAATATTATAAACATGATTTGGGATCATTAAAATAATGTGGTACTACTCCAGTCCAATAATATCATAATTATGTATGATCACAAGTCATGGTATGTAAATAGAAATTAATTGAATTAAATGAAGGTATATTTGTAGATGATTGAATTAGATATTTATAATGTTATTATAAACATGAAAAGTTCTCCAAAGAATTATGGTTACATTAATTGATCACTAATAAAAAAAATTATTACCCTTTGGTATTATCATAAATTCTAGGAACTAAATGTAAAGGTGAGTATAAAGTTAATAAAAGAAGAGAATAAAATATATTATTCAAATAATATATCAAGAGGAATTAAAAACATAACACAAAAAATCCCATAAGAGAGATCCTTATCTGAATCTAACTATGGGACTTCCGAAAACTCTTTAGTAAGAGAGGGACTTTTACTTTAGATGTATATCTAGGTATAAAGGTTGTCTAAGGTTTAGTAGAGGAAGCATGCTCTCCATGAACTACACATCCAGAAACAGGTCCATGTTACTAAAATTACTGAGCATGAGTCTATCAAAAATGATTATTAGTAGAGGTGGAAGTAGGTAGGGATAATGGAATGGTTAAATTATCTAGCACATTTTTCTGTGAATTATCAATATAGTGTTTTCTCAACTTGGTAAAATCACTGATTACTCAATACATTTTCTCTAATACCTGAAGGAAATTATTACTATTCGATATTAAAGATTTCAAAAATAGATTCATTTCTCAGATATTCTCAACATGGGAAATAAAATCCGTATTTAGAGGTTGTATCTTCATGTAAAATTTATGATTTATAAATAATCCTTTTAGATATTATATTGTGAAGATCCTTCTCAAGTAATAATCTATTTCTAACTTTATGGTTTCTCTATCCTGACCATATTTCTTGGAATTCTCTATAAATACTTACACGAACATAGAATCATGGTTTTGATATTCATAAAAATAGCTTCTGTTATCCTTATAAATTCATTAATCGTAGCCTTCAACTTATCATGGATGATTTTTATAATAATAACTTCTTAAAAAGCTGATAAAAGAGGACAATAAAGAGGAGGGATATGAGCATGTTGAAATGGAACTTTCATAAAACATTAGTCTAACTAAATCATTATAATATATAGATTGGCTCAAAGAACACCAACATGATATCCCAAACCTACAACCTCATTTTGAATCATTTCTATCATGAATTGAAAATAATCCTGAAGATTATTGATCACAAATGTAATAGCTATATAAATTCATTCCATTAGCACTTTTTTAAAGGAGTTGAAATAATTTAAAAAAATATCATAGAAAAAATCCATCATTTCTAATTTGAACACATCTAAGGTATCCTTTGTGATATATTAAGTATAAGGAATATTGGGTAAATGAGAATAGGAATATGAATCATTAGATTCATTCCTAAAATCTATATTAGGCACATCATCAAATGATCTATATATCATAATCTGATTTTAAACTCTACTAAATGATTTACCCTAAACCCTATTTGAATCATTAATTATACAGACATGTATAACAACATAAGATTACACACCTTATTTAATTGTTGTAGGACCAAATTTTTCATGAATTTTCTAATCAACAAAAGGAATTACATGATCAACTTCAAGTCTCTCTTCTATATCAACCCAAGAAACAAATTCCCAATCTAAATTTATTTGAACCGAGAGAATGGTAGGCGCACCATGTCAGTGTTTACTATGACTAAGATAATCATTATTAGAGTCAAGATAGTCTACTATAAATGATTAAACATTTCAAATTGCTTTTTAGAGTCTTCCAACCAATCCTTTCTCCATGGTTTTCAATTTACTCTCATTTTTAAAAAAAAATTAACAATTTCTATCTTATGTAGTTATTATTTTATCCCCCTTGATAACTAACCCTTTATAATATAATAAGTGAAAAATATTCTTAGGATAATTTAATGAACTGATCTTTATGGAATGATTACATAACTCAACCATATGGATCACAAAATATATTAAAATAAAAATTTGGATTTCAATCTTCATCAAAATAACGAAAACAAATCCTTGTGACTTAGGATAATAAAATACCATTTTCTAATAAGAAAATTATGTACTATATATACATGACTAGAAGCCAACATTATTCACACATTTTGATAGAAATATCCCTCTCTGGGGTTCTATTGTGAGTTAGTTCATCCAAATAAAAATGAAACATGAATTGTGGATTAGGAATTGGATATGATCATTGGTACTCCTCTTATTCTCCTTCATTCATCTCGCCCAAATACTTTGATTAATACTTTATGAAAAATAATCGAACATCAAAACTAGCTATTATTCTGCTAATATATGTATTCTCACTTATGTAAAAACTCATGGTGTGGATAAAACTCATTGACATGTTTCAATTAAAAGGCCTATAATTTTATATAAACAAAAAATAAAATCCCTAAAATTGAATTACATTCCATACAAAAATTCTACAAGATTGTAAATAAAGTGTGAAAATTTATTGTTTATTTAAATTAGATGTTTTAATAAGTGAAGATTTTCTAGCATTAATAATTCACTCATGGTCTCCAATGATTTCTTTGAATTCATAGTAGGAGATGGATCAACAAGAGGTATGAAATTGGTGTAGTGCATCACATTCTTCTTTTTTGGTTGTTATTGACTACCAAAAGCCTAGTTATGGTATAAACAATGGAGAGGTTTGAGTTTGAGAGAGTGATAATTTAAAGGTAGGGGAAAACTATTATCTTGGAAGATCTCGAAAGGATATAGGATATACAATGGAAAATATGAGTGTGGATTTAGATTCAAATTTCAATTATTATTAAAAAATTTATAAATTAAATTAATAATAAACATAAATAATATATATCCAAAAGGATTTTATGTAAGATTCAAAGTAAATAGACATGTTAGTTCTACTGAACATGTATCTCTAATAACATATTCCTGATAGGGTTTATAATCGTGACCTCACGGTATGTATATTAACCATATTAGAGAACTTATAAAAAATAATAATTGAAACCATGTGAGTCAATAATCATGTAAAATATGTTTACCACATGAGTTAGTATTCACAATTTAAATACTAACTATGTGAAAAAAATATCACCATCAACATGCGGACTATGTGGACATAACATTACCGTTATTCCCATAAAATAATCATAAAATAGAAGTTAAAAAACGTGATTGACTTAAAAGCCTTAAATTAAATTAAAATAATTAGGAATAATTTATCATAGATGATTAATTTCTAATATAATTTATTCTCTAAACATTCAAGGGTCTTATAAATATATCATCATGCAGATTTTAAGTACAAATGAACTCAATATTTATATCATTCTTTTCCATATTATCTCTCAAAAAGTAATATTGTAAATTAATGATAATTTTTCTGTAATGTGATATAGAGTTATTATAAATATTAATCACATTTTTATTATCACAATTTATCATAATATTATGGAATTTATATCCATAATCTTGTAACATAAGTTTCATCCATTGAATTTGTCCATAGAAACACCCTACAACAATATACTCATCTTTTTTAGTAGGAATGTCAACATAATTCAATTTCATGGTACATCATGATATTAGAGACATTACTAAAAAAGTTAAATGTTCCACAATTTAATTTTTATCTAACCTACAACAACCAAAGTCAGTATCTAAATAAGTCACTATGTGAAATGATTATACTCTTGATAAAAATAATCCTATGTTGTTTCAATTTTTGAGTTATTTTGAATATTATATTTAAATCATGAAAATGTATCTCCTTTTTATTTTCATGAAAACGGTGACATACACAAAAAATTATATCATGATGGAAAGTAGGTAAGTATTTTAAAATTCTAATAATAACATTATTAGTGGGTTGATCAACTTATTTCGTAGTTTTATCAAGATCCAACATTCAGATAGTACTCATGGGAGTATATGTACATTTAATACTATAAATTACAAAATGATTAAAAATTTATTTAGTTTAATTTAATTTATTTAAAATAATTTCATATTTATTTTGAAAAAAAAAAATTAATAATTTAAGCAGATCCATGAAACTGTTTTAAATTTATTTTTTAATCATTTTTAGAAACTCTAAAATAATTAATCTCATGATGAACTAAAAATATTTTAATCAATATCTATTTGTTCTACTAAAATAACTTTTGAAATTATTTTTTAAAATAAATTAGAATAATATATTCTTTTATTAAAATCTTTCAAATTTAAAAAATAGTTGAGTATTTCATATCATGCTCAAATAGATTATTTTACACCATATAATGATTTTTTAATTTTTTAAAAGGATTTTAAAGTGAGGGTTTTCAAATAAAGGAGTTTGTTCAATAATAACATTTTAAACAATATAAAAATTTATGAATGAAATCTTTTCAACTATTTGATATAATATGAAATCTAATTTTATTATATATGAATGAAACAATATGATGAATTCATGTCTAGGTAATGGTGAAAAATATTACTCCTAGTTAGTACATTATTATCGAATATATCATTATATATCCAATCTATTTTTCTTTATAATTATTGATCCTAAATAATCAACCTTTTTTTCTAAAAAACCTTTAATACCATATGGTTAGGTAGTATTTGGGTCTATAAACTAGTTCTGTGAATCTATTAATTTCAAACTAATTTTACTCTACATGAATTTCCATTTCCAATAATTCGACATTTATTTTTTTTTATGTTATTTGCTTTATGTGTTGATAAGAAAACTTGAAGTTCAATGTGGTTTCTAAGAGAAGGTATTTTCTAGGTTTTGTTATCTATGTCACCTACAACCGCATCTAAGGTATAATTTTTATGAGTCCTAATAACTCTTGAAAACAATACTATTTTAAATCCCATTCCCATTTATAGTTTCATGTTTAGGAAATTCATCACAACTATGAGAGTTATTTCAAGGAGGTCCAGTAGAATCATCATTTGGATTATCATTTATTTCTATATTTTAATGATCATCTTCAAAAGGTTCTAATAAATAATTTCATTCATGCGGATCTATTTCATCAATAATGACATATAAAAATTCTTTCAGAAGTTTTCTCATTTTTCTAAACACAAAATGTGTTATACTAGTTGTAGAATATCTAAATAATATTCCATCATCACTCATGAATGTAAAATTGTATAAAACCTCTTTTTTATTGATTATAGAGACTTTACATCCAAAAACACTAATGTATTTAACCATTTGTTTTCTACCATTTCATAATCTATATATGGTATTTTTTAAAATCTATATAATTAAAACTCTATTAATTATTTATCATGGTGTATTTGTAGCTTCTAAAGAAAATAGATATGTAAACAATACTCATTGAAAATGGTATAGAAATTTTATTAAAGGGGTGTATTTCTCCTATGTACTACACTGTTTTATTATTGGGTATTATGAGTATAAAATTTTTGACTATATCCATGTAGTGATACAAATGATTTAATATATTGATTTTAAAACAGACTACCATGATCAATTTTTATGTTCTTATTTCTATGTCCAATAGGGTTTTGTAAATATCTAGAATATTTACAAAATCAAGAATGATATCCACTTTTATGAGAAAGGAAACATAACCTTGTATATCATTAATTATCATTATCTTTAACATTATCATAATGATTTATTCTAAAATAGAATCTCTAGAGAGTCCACAAAAATCAATATATTCCAACTCTAAATTTTTATAAGTTGAAACTCATTTCATTGTTTAAAAATATATATTTTTTTATTCCCTTTTGATAGTGATTGAATGATTATTTATTGGTAATTATAGTTTAGTTAGATTCATAACATAAATATTCCTCACAATATTTCTAAGTGAGTGAATATTTTAATGGTCCAGTATCCTATTCCATTGATATGATTCATTCTGAACGGCATCCAAAAAAACATTCATATAAAATAATTAATTTAAATCTACAACATCAATATTTTAAATTATTATATGAGTAAAACCTCAATCATGTTCATAATAACAATCCTTTCAAGAATTGTTTTCCAAAAATAATATGAAATCCCTCATCATAGAATTGTGAACTGATAATGATATTATATTTTAATCCATGTACAAATAATATGTTAGAAATTAAAACTGTAGGAAAGTTACCAATTTAGCCATGCACCATTATATTCCCATATTAATCGTCACAAAAATTGACACATATAACATATTATTTGATAATTTTCTTGATGATTTAGTGTTATCTTATCATATTATTAGACAATTAATTTATTTGGTAACATATTTCATTAAATAATATTTTTTTGCAGGTTTTCTACAAAATATATTTAAACTAAAAATAATTTTGGAACCCTTATTTTCTTGGGTCCATAAATTTTGGTAATAATAAATTTTTTAATCCTTAATTGTTTCAATGATTTTATAATAGTAGATCTTAAACTATTAAAAATAGATTATTTATTTGGTCCAGTAGAATATGAAGTGTTTCTAAATATAAGTGAATAATAAATTTGAGAAAATATATTTTTATTAATTCTCCACTATCCAGGTTGGTATCCTATTCATGTGACATATTTGGGAGTTGTTTACATTCCAATAACTTTTGTTAGGGTTTCTATAAGATTAGTATACCTTTAAATGAGACTTTTTAATTGTTTATTTAACATATAAAGATCATTGTGTTTTAACCACATATAAGTTTTCTTTGTATATAAGTCAAAATAAGATTGAAAATATGCATAAAAATAATTCTATTTCACTAAATTTTTTAATAAATTTATCAATCCATTGAAGTTATATTCTAACATAATATAGAACTCAAGTAAATCCCCAATAGTCATTTTTTATTCACTAATTTAATTCAAAAATATGTATGAAATATTTTTAGGTGATGCAAGAAAAATATTCTAAACCTTATATGGATTTCTATAAACCACATATTTTATATATCATTCTTACCCTAATTGTTTATAAATTGCTTCATTTATCCTATGTGGCACACTATGTGGATTTTAAATCCATTGTCCACATACTTTTTCTTATATATTAGTTTGGGACAATCTAAATTAATGTGTCATTTTTTCATTGATATATGATTACTTCAATTGCAGAATCATACATCCATAACTATTTTCTCTAATTCCATATATTATCTTTTTTACCATTATAGTTTAATTTCTCGAAAAATGTTCTCTCTTTGGAACTTTTTGAATCATATGGCCAAATAATCCATCTCCTCATCACTCTCTTATGATGATTATCCATATCTAGAACATTTCAGATTAATATTTTCTTTATTTTCTATGATTCAAAAGTATTAAAGGATACTTAGATTTTTTTCCTTCTCAATATTCTTATTTATATAACTTTTTCTCCTCTACAAACATCATGATCTTTCTTATAATATATTTCATGGGTAATATACTTATGTGACATGATTCCCTTATGAAAAATGAGGTTCCATGCCATATCTTTGGTAAACATCTGATATGTATAAATTATTGATCTTTACAATGAATGGTATTCCCATGTGAATTCATTATACATACAATATTTTTGAACTTGAGATAAATATAAAAAATATTCCAATCAAGTTTCATCATAAAAGTATCATTTTTAATAAGGAAAGTATTTGACCTGATTTCATTAGCATTGAATGTTTCTTCATGAAAAAATGGTTAGTGTATCCAAATATTAGAAAGAAACTACTCATGCATACATTCTATTTAATTATTTATCTCTTAAGAAATAATATAAACCATTTATAGCTTTATAGTCAAATTCATATGTAGTCCTATTGGAATCACCCAAATCTATTATTGGAGATTTAGGTAATTTATATTTTTATTCAACAACAATCCAAATATAAAACCCTAATCAATCTATATGAATATTAATCATAATATTCCATTGAGTATAAATAGTTCCATTAAAATAATGAGGTTGATTAGTGGAAATTACTTCTTTTCTATTTTTATACATAAATAATATGATTTGATAAAACATTAAGTTAAGATCTTTAAATATAACTAGATTCCAGTATTTTTAAATCATAGGATTCCAAATTATTGTCAGAGTGGAAATCTCAAGTGGGGGGATTGTGTTTCCTATAAAAATGTTGTTAAAAAAATTAAAACTAAATCCAAAAATCGATTAATTTTTTAAGATAACAAAATATTATAAATATATTATTTGATTTTGGAAAAGATTCTCAAAATCATAGCCACAAATTAGTTAAAATACATTGTAAAATTATTTAACTTTTGAAAAAATTATACTCATATCAAAAAAATATATAAAATCTAGTTTAATTAAATTATTAAAGTTAAAATATTTTAGCAAACTAAATGTAGAGAATAATTAAATTTTAATATTAATAAAAAAAAGATAAAAAATAATTATAAAATTTATCAAGGGTTTTGGTACAAACATGACACTTGACCCCCCCCCCCCCACATTTAAATCACCCAATTCCATGAAGTATGTTATTAAATAACATAATCCACAACTTGAATCTTGTTTTTATAAAAAACAACACACAAAGATTCCAAACAGTAGATCCAATTACATTGTTATATGTGGGATGTAAAAGATTACAGGTCACACAAGACCTCATCCATAACTATTCAAGGAAGAAAAAATAAAATATTTTATAGAGTATCATGTACCATATACTTTGCATAAGAGACAATATTTTAAAAAATCAATAGTTTAAAACAAAAAACAACACGAATGTTAATCATAAACAGAAAGAGAACGAGTTAAAATATAGTGAAGTTTAAGTAGCTCGATATTAGTATATTTGTTTTTCTATATTCCATGAATTTTCATTTGGAAGAAGTTGAAAATATTTTTATACTTAATGTAGGAAAACAAAGTGTCATTGATTATTCTCTATAGTAAATGTTTATCTGTAGGAACCTCTTTTATTGTCTATAGGATAATTTTTTCAAAAACTATGTACTAAAATCATTTTTCCCACGACTAATTTTTCTTCTTAAAATGATAATCATCAAAAATTATTTGTTGAAGAATAATTAATTCAATATTAAATGCATTGGAGCCTCTTTTAATGCTTCAAAAAACTATCCATTGGATATATGAAACACTCCACTAAAATTTTTGACATGGAAAGTTATATTCACTAAAAACACAATTAGTTAGCATAGAAATGTGATATGGTAAGAAGAAGATGTAAGTTCATGTTGCAAGTTTATCACGATTAGTTTGTCACTTTAGGTTGTTAGTAGATTTTCTCATGCTTTATGTTCATCACATCATGTAGTATGTTTTTTTCTTCATGAGTTCACTATAACAATTGACATGGACAGTATATTACTTTATAAAAAATTATACATACCTTAAAATAATAATTGTATTCATTATATTGTATGTAGTTTCCTTTAGATGACTACTTCACTTATTTTCAAGGTCAGGCACATGGTAGGTACATCTTCGTCTCAAGGTAGGATGATTGTCCCATGTTGTAAAGTGATTCTCAGTGCCCAGTTATCTTAATTATACATCATGGTTAGTTCATGAATTTGACATATTTTTCTCATTTGACTCAAAAGTAAAATGTTTGATCATGTGGTCATGTTGAATATAATTATCAGTATAATTAAATGACCACATTACCTTCATAATGTAAGGTGTCACAATAAGCTCTATACATAGCAATTTTTCATGTTTTTTATAGAATAAAATTAATAATAGAAAACATAAAATTAATTAGGGACATTAAAAACATGATTGAGATCATTAAAATAGGGAGTTGATCTTCTTATATAATAATCTAAATAAGTTTGTAAAATATATAATAAGAAAGGATAATCCTTGGGTTGTTTTATTTATTCAAGTGTTAAAATGCATGAATAAATACTTTGGATGATATGAATGAATCCTATTAATTTACTCTAATTTTTTTTATAAAACTAAATTACTCATTAAATGATGTCCATGTTAATGATTTAAATTCTCAAATGATATCTATTGTCAAGGAAAATTTTAATAATATTCCATTTTTGTATAAAAATTACAATTTTAAAGGAATCCTTATTTTATATATATATATATATATCATATATATATATATATATATTAAATTTGGGATTATCCCAATCAATATGATACTATTATCAATATTATCATTATTTTTAGCTATTTTCTGGGATGAATAAACTCTACTTTGAATTTGATTCTCTCCAAATTGTCAATATTTTCTAATGAAATAAAATCTAATTCCATAAAAATTCATATTGGGATAGGAAGGATTGTTTCATCTACTATGGAAACATTCCATATATGGTCTCTCAAATATATATATGGGTAACATAGTGGAAAATGTTTATTCAATGTGAGTTGTGGAAGTGTTTGATTTAGTTTGGTTTTGGAGCCTTCATGAAGGTTTTATTAATATAAATGATTTTAATGTATGAGGTGATTTTTATGGTCAATTTTAGTTATAAACTTTATACCAATCTCCATTTCTTATCAATAAAATTCAAGTTTTTGTTCCATTTTGTTTATATATTGGTGCCTTTATTGATTAATAGCAATAATATTATTATTAATATAAATATTATTAATAATACAACTACTAGCACATCGGTAGACCAATGGTACTGGGTAGTGCACCAAAAGGCAAAAAACATATGGGTTTAAAACTAGGAAAAAACAAATTTATGGAGATAATATAATTTTACTATAGTGGGAATCAGTATCAATTATTGTAATTGGCATGTATATTATAGTATAGAATCAATAAAATAATGCAAAATACCTCTTTTATAAAGTGAATTTTTAATGAATTCAATCTCTATTGCAATGACTTCGGGTTTGATTGGGGTGTGTCCCTAGCACAAATGGGGGTGGGCCCGTCCTTTCGTCAAATGGTGGTATAGCTCAGGTGGGTTTTGTGTGCTTTTAGTATTGTATGATTATAACCTAAAATAATATGTTAGGCTAATAATATTATTATAATTATTGTTAGGTTTTTTGAATCATTATTATCCACTCCTGTTGGTGAATAATGTTTGTGTGCGGTGTGGTCAGGGTTCATGTCCTGAGATGAAGACCCATTATTTTCTTATATTTTTGTTATTCCAATATAATGTACATTTATATTTGTTGTTAATTTTTTTGTTTTTATTCTCATTTTGTGGGGTTTCATGTGTCGCAATTACCATCCTGGATTGTACATTATTATTATTTTCATATTGATGTTGGAATATTCAATAAATTGACTTATAGTGTGGTGTTGACCATCATTGATGAAAAAATTAACCAGAAATATGAATATTAAAAATTACCAAAATTTTGTAATGAATGTTAGATGATTTTCAGTGTGATTTAAAACTAAAATAAATTAAAATTGATTTTATAATTATGTATGATGGGTAGAAATTGATTTTTAAAATAAAACGTAGAAATTTTTTGAAATAAAAAATGTAAATATTTTTCTATTTATAGAATTAATTATAGAAACTCATTCTTATATAATTGAAATTGTTTAGAATTGTGATTTTAATCATTATAATGGATCTTAATTGAATGATGCTGATCTTCGTGTTGTTACTATGGATAATATAGGAAATGAAAATTATGTGGAATAAGATTCTTGTGTAGGTAATCCTTCTAAAATAGTTAATGAAGAAGATAATGTTGACAATAATGTTGAGGTAAATCTAAAGAAAGAAGACATTAATGTTTCTTCTGTTCTGAATTCTTCATAAATTAATGTGTAGGATTATTTAAGGGATCAAATAGAATCTATTTATGATGGTAATTATGGGGACCACTGTTAACTTATAGCGAATCAAGTAAATTCTTATAAAGAATCTCTATATAATGAGAAATAGTATGATATTAAAGATTGATATAAGCCTCCTTAGAAAACTCCTAAGAATATATTCCAAGATAAATTCCAACTTGTTTTTAAGAAGGAATGACATAAAAGGGATTATAATAATCATCATAAAACCATCATAACCAAGTATTCTTCTGTTGTAAGAAAATTTACATGATATTATTAAAAAGAGGTAGACAGAATTCCAAATGAGATATTCAAAGTTCATGCTAATCTAAGTGAATATTTGACTGATAATATTGAAGAACAAGATTTTAAATCCTTTAATATATATGAATATAATGAAATTATATTTTATAAGTACAAGTAAATAAAAAATTAAATGACTTCTGGAATGGATTTTTTTTTCAAAGTCTTTTTGTTTAATTTTTTAAAAAACCATTCTGGATATAATGTGTCTCTGTTAGATGATCATTGAATGAATTATGAGAATAATTTATTTCTAGATGTATGATTCACTGGAGATCTTGAATAGCAATGATGAATAATTTAATTTAATTTTATCTTGATATCATGATAATATATTAATTCATTTTTTTAGAGTATGAAACATTGTCTCATTGATATTTAAAATTAGTTGTTTTCAGGGAGATATAATAAATTAGTATGCTAATTTTCTAAAACTATTGTAGCTATGGGTAATTATAATTGTTTTGTGTACACTAATTTTGAAAATTTCAGTATTGGAGTTGTTTTATTATAATTTAAAATTGGGGTTTTTTTCTCATTAATATTCTCCTTTAAATAAACATTTTACAATGTTTGGTCCGATTTTATTTTTTGTTGGTCTCAAAGTGGAATTCAAAATGATAATCTATCCCATTTTTCCTAGTGGTATGAATTGTTTTTTCCATTATGTTTTTAGTTTATAGAGGATGTTTCCAACTAATTAAATGAAAATGAATTCAAAATGTTAGTTTTTATGCGCTAGGATAAGTATTTATATATATTGGTAGTTGATTTGGTCATAATTTAGTGAATGTCTTGAATTGAATTATATATTTACTGTTTTTTAAATTGAATGGTGGGAGTCACATAAGAAATCACGTGTTCAATTTAAGAATCATTTTCCCGATGATGTGTGATTTTGGATACTATTGAGGGATGCAAGAAACTTTTTTAGTTTTTGATGCAACCAAATGTTGGGTGACTATGTAACACCATTATTTTTAGAAGGAAGTTATGTTGATGGAGTCTATGACATGAAAATGAGTTTTAACATAGCTCAAATATACCAGTAATATTGTTATTTAAACATGAATATTATTATTTTTTGTTAAATTTTGATGAATTAAGAGGAATATATATATTGAAATTTAGTTTTGAAGGATAAAGAAAATATATTAATAATTATGTACTTTATTATTAATAAAATATTTATATAATTTAAAAATAAGTTTTCTCAATAAAAATCATTTCATTAATTTTTTTGAACAAATTTCAAATTTAATTCTACTATTTTTTTAATATATATTTGAAAATTTTATTTTTATTTTATGAATAAAAAATTAAATATTTTCATAGGAAAATGTTTTTGGATTTTTCTAATGGTTTAATTTTTTTGTAATAAATAGTTAAAATGAAGGATTTTATTGAAAACTACCTTCTTGTTTATATAATTTACAAAATTAAATAATTTTTTAATGTGGTTTAAATGTAAATTTAGTAAAAAAATTATGATTAATATAATTTGGGTCATTTAAGTGAATTTCATGTTGAAATTAATATAAGAAATTGTATACTTATTAAATCTTATTTCTTTTGAAATCCATTTTTTCATTATGTCTGCTTGTTAAATTTTAAATTGAATTCCACCAATTCTATTAATTAATTTTTTAAAAATTTATTATTTATTTGGAATAAAAGTAATTAATATTATATATTAATGTCAAATTATTTTTTGTCCCTAATTAATAGTAAAAACTGTAAAAATTAATTACCTCTATTAAGGGTAATACCTATTTACCAGGGATGAAACTAAAAAGATAACAGTTTAGATGAACTAAAAACTCTTCCATGTACTTTTTTTGAAATATTTAAACCTAATATCATGTAATACTATATAATTATATAGTTTTTATTATTTTGGTATGTTAAAAATATAATATCCCAATATTTCAAAAGAAATAATATGACCGATATAGTGAAATATACATAACATTGAGAATAAATAGCGAAGAAATAATTATTATTTCAATGTGATCATTATAAAATATGTATTTAATTGGTGGGTATGAATATTATTAAATTCATTATAAAATATATAATGGTCCATATCATTAATAATCCATTAGATAATTATTAGGAAATAAGCACTTATTTTATAGTATTATTATTTTATCTTTCAAAAATAGGATTATCCAAAATTGAATTTTTTTGTTTTTTTGGAGAATATTATAATTAATTTTTTTAAAATTTAGAAATTTTATTTTATATAAATGATTTAATTTTGAAAATAATTATAGAAATGTATTTATATGAATTTTCTAAAAATTTTGTCTTATCTGTAAATAAGGAAAAACCAATTTTTATTGAAATATATATTTTATTTATAATTATTTATGAATTAAAATTATATTTTTGATTAGTTTTAAAACTTAATTAGTTCCAGTTTTTTTAAAATAATAAAATTACTGTAATTTAAATTAATTTTATACATAAATTCTGTTTAAAAACATTTTAAACTATAAAAAGACATTTTTGTAAAAAACAATTTTTCCTTATGTTTTCCAGTTTAATTTTAAATTACATTATTAAAATTTGGTGATTGGATTTTACAAAAAAATTCCATAATCTGAATAAGTGTGTGAAAATTTTTAAAAAATTATTTGTATTATTTTTGGTCAATATGAATAATATCATTAATAATTTTTATTACAAAAGTGAAGGGTAAATCAGGTAATTAAAGTTCTAAATAAAATGACAAGGGCTAAATAATGACACTAAAACTTATCTTAATTTATTATATGACTGCCTATCATCCATAAAGAAACAATGTTATATTATTTTTTTCTATTTGTATATGATTATAACCATTATAAAACATTTTTTAAGGAAAAATAAAAATATCAATCTCTTGTTTTAAATAACAATAATATTTGTAACATGGGAATAATTAAAGGATATATTAATTTGTAAACATTGATTTTGTAGATAATTTATATATCTTCATCATGGTGAATTATCTCTTATTTTTAGTTATGATATAATTACCTTAAATTCTTACACAGTGATGATGTAATAATTATTCAATTAATAGATAAATAAAATAAATCTTATTAAAAATTTAGAATTTAGAATAATTTGAGAGAAATAATTTGAAATAATATTTTTATAAGTACAAATTAAATATTATTGAAGTTTTTTTTCATTGGATTCAAATTCCATTATTTTCATTATGTTATTATTGTCAAATTAAATGAATAGTTTCTAAAGTTGACATTTCTGATCTTTTATAATAAATAATAATTCATTAATTGATTTAAAATTCATAAAAATATTACCTTCATAAAAAATAAATAGATATGGTTAGTTATATAAGACATGTTCCATTTAAGGGTCTTTTGTTTTATTGAAATATTATAAACCCTTAACTTATAGAAAAACATAATGCTACGATAATTGTCAAAAAAAATTCCGAAGGATTAAAATATACAAAACAGGGGTAAAATTTTTATATAAACTTGTAATAAAATTATGTTATGAGAGTATTAAAAATAATAATCATCACATATTCTAACATGATCTAGTTGTTTTCATTTCTCATCAAAATTAATTTATATTAAATTAACATTTTAGTAAATTTCAAGAGCTTCCAACCCCTCTCTTGAAAAATACCGCCACTTCTAGTCATACCTTCACAATTAAAAGAATTTAGTTTTATAAAATCTGTTCCTATAATCCATACCCTTTTGTATATTCCTTACATTTAATATAATACTGATCTTTTAGGTCTTAAGGTATTATGAAAAACTGATATCCAAAAGATGAGGTATAGTTTTTGACCAGTTCTCTAGACATGCGTGTTCCTAAAATGACTTAATATATTCTTAATCCATGAAAAAAGAATAAATTTTTTTTCCTATATATATTTTTATGTTTTTATTTTAATTTCATAATCATTATCCTTCTTTAACATCGATCAATTCAGAATAGAATTCATCCTTTGTGTGTACGGTGAACTACCACATCACGAACTGATGTAATTCATGTCCCATCACACTCTATCATGAATGGTCATAATGATGGAATTAGTGTGTATATAAAAACATTAAGAGATATTTATTATTATTTTGAAAATGTAATATATCATTTACTTTCTTATATTTTCATTCACTGAATATTTCCAAAAGTATTCCTACGTAAGTGTGGACTACAGCAGCCATAAAGAGATGTGATTTTGTTTCATAAATAAATCACATAGATGATATATAAGAGTATAATTAAATAAAAAATATTACACTATTCATATTATTATCATTATTTACATATAAAATTATAATTTCCTTCATTCCATAATGATATTTGAAAAATTAAAACATTACTGATGTGTACGTACAACATAACGTTTTCATGATTACAAAATAGTTCATCTTTCAAAAAAAATTTATGATTTTTTAAAATTTATAATTTATATATAAAAATTTTAATCATTATAATGAACCGACCCGGGTTTCCCAGAAGCCAGACACCCAAACCGATCCGTCACATACCAGATGGGTGTTCCAAATCCCCACGAGATAGTGATAAGAACCCGATCATCGAACAACAAAACTAGGGGAATGATTTCACCCATTCCGAATAACCACACAACTTTTATATGTATATATACATATATATATATATATATATATATATATAAAATAATAAATATAAAAATAATAACAAATATATATGCAAAAACTATAAGAAAAATATCAGAAACAAAACAACAAAAATTGTAGCTAAAACTCCTAAACCCATGTCTGACTGTAAGGTACTCAAAACCAAATAGCTAATCAAGTGATGGCATGGGTTAACTCCAACCATATCACCACCATCTACCCATCACAATAGACACAAATATTACTACTTCACTGTGGATCATGTTTTTTCCTTATATAAGGAGACAAACAATTGTCTATACCCTACCGAAGTAGTGTGCAGGGTGTGAGCTAATAGGCTCAATAAATTCCCATCAATGTGTTCCATAGCAACTATCTATATAAAAATTCATGTATTATTATTTAAAATTTAATAAATTGTATGATATTAAGAAAATAAGTTTTATATAAAACATGGTAAACATTCCCTTTTCCATCATTCTAAAAAACAAGTGTATATGTTTCAATGAAAATTCTCAATATAATTTTCCCCATGCATAAACAAGAATATGAAGGCTAACATAGAAAGCAAAGAAATACAGAACAGATGAAAAGTTATCACAACACCGTGGAATACTATTGGTATAGGTAGTAGAATATATGTATTATAAGAATAAAGTTCACAAAATTGATTATAGAACAATTGGTCTGTGAAGTAGAGAAAACCCCCAGGAGTAATCCCCCGAAAATTTCAATTTCAGTCTCCTAGAGTAAATGGGCTTAGGGAGTAAAGGAAAAATCCAAGACAAACCTCCTTGATAATAACAAAAATTGATTATTCCTTAGGGATAAACCTTCCACCTAATTACCCAAGGTATCACATGGGTTCAATTTCAAAAATCAATATCAATGTTTTAAAAACCATTCAAAAGTATTTCCAAAAAAATCAAAATACAGGGAAAAACAATATATATTTCAAAACCCTTTTTCAACACAAACAAAAAATCGTGCCAATTTCATAATTAAATTTATAAAGAAATGGAAATCAGGCCCATTATATTTGGATAGTGACAAAACCACTTATATCAAATTTTCGGTTGCACATGACTATAATCGAATCCAAAACCAATAGTGAAACCCAACAAGACCATAGGTAGCCCTAGAATCTAATCCATGATAATATTGATTCAAATATACAAAAAAACATTTCAACAGAAGAAAATAATTCCACATAACTTGAAGAATAATTCCCTTTCGTAAAATAAGAAATGATGGAATATGGATTACGGAAAACGATCTCACTATTGATCTTGAATAAGATTACAAGGATCGACCATCATAAATCAGAATATATGATAATGAAAGGTTGGGGCACTACCATGATCAATTCAAAGAAGAAACAAAAATAAAACTTACCCGGTGAAATGAAACACAAATGTAATGAAGATAAAACACCGATCGAATTAATCCAGAAGGTGTTGAGTCTCTAAAAAATGCATCGGAACTACCTTAGGATGGTAGATTCAATGTTAGGAGGGAAAAGTACTGAGAAAAACTTCCATACAAGTGACTTTAACCGGGGTGCAGGCCATGTCACAACGTGAACCCCTTGGAAACGATGTGTAAGACATGCTCTATAAGTATGCTAAAAACCCCATCTCCTTGGGATGAAAATCCCATATATAACCCCTAAATGACATGTACATCATGCATATGTCATGTACCATCTCATGGAATGAACTCCAAGTTCATGACATGAAACCAGTGTACTTCAAGTACACTTCATGGACTTCAAGTACACAGCATGTACCTGTTTATAGTCTACATCAATCCTAATAAAACACATCTAAGGATTTTAAAAACCATAAGGTAATTTAGAAAAAGGGATAACATACCTAATAAATGTAACATGATGTTATAATCTTTCCATTATAAGGACTTTCCGTCCCTAAGAAGTCATGTGAAATATGTACTCCGTAGAAAAAGATGAGGACACTAATCCCTTATCAAAATATTCTATTCCCCAGTCCCTTGAGAATACAATACTCACTTCCATAGAACCCTGACCAATGGAATCAGCATCCCACACAATACTATCATATTAGATTCAACCATCTCAACTAGTTTCTCTGGAGCTGAAGCATCTGGCTCTAACTCATTTTATTCCCAACTTTTGATGTGAGTGGAATCAGGGTGTTTCTGTTAGGGCATTGATATGTGGAAAAAAATAATGAATGTATGTCAACTGAGATGGAAATTCTAATGGATATGAATCCTTGTAAAGACATTTAGAGATTTGAAATGGTCCAACATATCTATGATCAAAAATTCCCTATTTTCCAATTCAACAGTGTCATAAATGTGGAGAAAAATTCAAGAAACCCTATCCTCTAATGGAAAACTCCAATAGATGATGTTGTGAATCTATATATGATTTCTGCCGACTCTGGGTTGTAACTAGACATCATCGCTCTTCTTGAATATTTTCTGATATATCTTGAACTAGACTCAGTCCATCCAAAGATATTTCTCCCACCTATTACGAAAAAAGAGGTTATATGCAAGGGAAACCATAAAATGCTTTAAAGGGTTTCATTCTGATAAAAAAAATGATAACTTTTTTTGTAAACAAACTAAACTGTCTCGGATACCTATCCTATAATCCACTGAATCAGAAGACACATGCACAAATCATATCCTCTTGTATATTAATTTCATGTTTCACTTGGACATCTATATATGGATGGTATGTTGTCATCAAATTGACCTGAGTCCCCATTCCCTCTTGAAAAATCCTCCAAAACCATGAGGTAAACCTAGGTTCCCTATCTTAAATAAAAACATAAGGACTCCCATGTAGCCCCGTGATCTCCTACACATACGGGATACCCAAATATTCCACTATTGGGGTGTATATGATCAAAATGAAATGATTAGACTTAATCAACCAATAAAAAATTACCCAGATAGAATTTCTACCTTGGGAGTTTGTGGAAAACCAAGAAAAATCTATCAACACCTCATCTCACTTCCAAAATATCTTTGGAAGAGGTTAAATCAAACCAGACGGTTTTAGGTGATCTTCCTTTATCTTTTGAATGGTGTAATAGCAAGACACATAATATACAATTTCACACTTCATACCCGGAAACCAGAACCATTTTATCATGTCATAATACATATCTGTAGATCCTGGATAAATGGACCATGAAGATATATGAAAATCAAACGAATAAAAACTTCCCATAAATGCTGGGAAGAAAACTCACTTTCAATAGAAAATAATGAATTCTGAAGAAAGAGACCAACCAGGAACTATCTCCCCACCATAATAGTTTTCATGAATCTACTGAAAATCATCATCACGTTGTTGAATTTTTATCAAAGACTCTAGGAGAGACTATGAAAACTCAACACTAGTCAGAAAAACACATAAGACGTCCTCTTGAGCATCCAAGCACAACTGAGTGAAAATCCCAATAATATTCCTCACCTCCTTCATTTCTAGAACAACTTCTGATGGTGCCTTCTTATTTAAAGCATCTGCAACAATATTCTCATTCCCCATGGTGTAAGAGATGTAGATGTCAAGTGTCTAAAGTAATTTTACCCATTTTCTTTTCAAGATATTCGTATACATCATGAAAAGATATATCTTATACTCTTATAATCAGAAGAACCGTGAACTTATTCCTAAAGAGATTGTGCCACAAATAATTAAGCGTTTGAATCACCGTAGAAATATATAAATCATATGTGGGTTAGTTCATCTCATGTGGTTGGAGATGATGAGATCCATAATATACCAAATGATCATTATATACATGCACACATTTGAAACCAACACCCGATGTATCCAGAACACCACATACCCCTTACCGAGGTTATGTAAGATCAGAACAGGGGCCTAGGTTTGAAGTCGTTTTTTTAATCAAAGGAGGACTGAAAATTTTCATCCCGTTATAATTTCACTGCCTTCTTGGTAAGTATAGTCAATGGTGACACTAGCTTAGAGAACTACTTGAAAAACCATCAGTAGTATCCATAATGGCCATGGAAGCTTCATATCTCAAACAATGTCTCTGGTTCCTTCCATGACAAAATTATTGTTACCTTATATGGATCAACTCATGATCCATGATCAGAAATTTTGTGCCCCTATATCTTTTGTTCTCAAATCCAGATACATCATTTCAAAGTCCTTCCATACAAATGGTGATTTCTCCTAATCTAGATAACCAAAATCATATGGCTCTCATTATCATTCTTGTTCATTGAATAAACTAGAATATCTTCCAAAAACTATAAAAAAAGTTTCAAAATATTGGTGTAATATATGATTCATCATGGCCATAAAAACATCTTTAGCATTATTCATACCAAAATTCAACATAAAAAATTAACAATTATCTTAACTTCTACTGATGTCCATATTTATTATATCATTCTCCCAAACTCTGAGATGGTGAAAACCCTACCAAAGATCAATCCTATAGATCAAATTTTCCCACTATAACTGATCGAAAAAAATCATCCACATGAGGAAAATGATATATGTTCTAAATTGTTACCCAGTTTAACTTCAGATTTTCCACACATAAAAAAGTGTACCATTATATTTCATGGAACAGAGCATTGTGTATTCCCATAGAGAAACACTTGGGTTGAAAAACCACTTCTATTTCAAGTCGTTCAACTAAATATCGAGTTATTTTTACTCTGTTGGTGCCATACAGTATGAAGGAATTGACAAAAACTATGTACATGGCACAAGGTCAATTGTAAGATCTACCTCTATCTCTGGAAGAAGTCCAGAAAAGTCTTCATGGAAAACATCTATAATTCCACGAATCATAATAGAAATGTAATAAATAGAAGAAACATCATCAGGCTCATCCTCAACAGAAAACAAAAAAAACTCATGAGCTATGGGTGGGATGGCCCTACACGAGCCGACCATGGGTATCACTTTCCTTGAAACACAAGAGAGATCCCATAGGCAGTAACAAAAAAAACATGCCGATGATAGAAATTGATATCAGCTCGATGAGAAACCACCCAATCCATGTAGATGATGACTTCAAATAGATCCAGATCAAGAATGATAAAATACCAGACAAAATATGTGTCAGTTAAACTGAATGACCAAGAAAGACATCAGAGCCCCTGTATGTTACAATTTCCAAGAGGTGTTACTAAATCCATGTTAAATTTCATAAGGTCTATTGGATGTTTAATAATATCAACAAAACATGAATATATAAAAATGTGGGAGGCACTAGTTTCAAACAAAACATTAGTTACTCTAGATGAAATAAGGAGCGTACCTCTAACAAATTCTGAACCTATATCAAATTCCATTAGAAACTAATCTTCTATGTGTAAATGGTTCCCTCCAGTGGCCTTTGGATGGATCCCTATAGTAATTGAAGCTTATGAATTTACCACAACAGCCTTTGGAGATGATGAACCCTAACCATAACGTGGGGTATTTACAGCATGGATGAAACTCTATAGATGACCACCATCACAGCTATTGCATGTCTTCACGGGAATATGACATGAACATCTATTGTGACACACCTTTCCACACTATTATCAGGTCAAAGGCACAGTGCCAGCTACAGCTGATGATAAATTGGAGGTTCACTGCATAGACCCACCTCCACTACTCCTGTGACGGTCCTGCCACTTCCTCTTCTTCTCATGCACGCCACTAAAGCTATAACATGTTGGAAGAGATGGGGTGGTAAATCCAACATTATATGTCATGTCTATATCTTCCATCATTTCTATGTACACTGAATCTACATAAGTATAAATATTCCACATGAACACAAGTGATCTTATACCAAATTAAAAACAATTTAGGTACTTCTACGCCATCATCTGGTCATTTTTTACCACATCTAGAGCAATACGGACAAGCTCAAAAAACCGGTTGGTGTAACATGAAAAATATTCTATCCTTACTGTAACGAAATGAACTCCAAATATTTTTCCAACCTTAGAGACTCTGTACAAATCTTTTAGAAGAAAAGGGCTTTGAAAAACTTGAAATCCAAGGCACATGTTTCTTTTCTGGTATGATAGAGTCCATCCAATGATTTCCACAAACCCTAAAGTCTGAACACTATGTACATCACCCAAATATTATTAGGTGTCCAAATGAATTTTATTATTTTAATGATTATATTTAGATAATTATTACCTTTTTGAGGTTCAATCGTCCCTTAAAGGATGGTGGATTCTCATGAAATAACTCATGTGATCGATATCTTCCCCCTCTAGCTTCTAGTTGTACTTCATCCTATACGTTCTTAACACATGGTGAATCTTGATCAATAGCACAGACTGCAGGTATGATAATCTTGATGAGATTCAAATCCATAGGTGTATCCACTTGAGGATAATAAACTGCACCTTCCTGAGGAACCTGTGGAAGACCTCTTAGATGCATATTGTTGCACACAAAAACCTATAAATTATTAGACACCCAAAAAATCTCAGATCAAATTTGAAAACCCATAACCAGAATTTGATATTTTTATAAGTAAAACCCAACACTTGAGACTCATATCCCATCATCCCATTGTATCTTGAGTATACGTAGCTAAAGAGCTAGGCATGAACTCATCGCAACTTATATCTCAAACCTAGACAATCTTTTCTGAAGTCTAACCGAATTTCCAATAAAATATTATTAAGGAAATACCTCATTTGATACCAAACTATAATGAACTAACTAGGTTTCCCTAAGACCCAGAACCCGACCTGGTCAGTCACATACCAGAAGAGTGTTCCTAATCCCCATGGGCAAGTGACAAGCACCTAGACATTGAATGAAAAAACTACGGGATTGACTTCCCCAAACATAAATCACCTAAGAGAATATATATAGAGAAAATAAGAAATAACTGATGAATAACAAGTATATATTCTAAAACAATAACGAAAATATAGGAAATAGAACAACAAAAACTATAGCTAAAAACCCCGAAAGACAATTCTGAATAAAAGGGACTCAAAACCAAATAGTTACTCCAACAATGGCATAGACAAACATCAACCATCTCACCACCAGCTACCCATCACACCTGACATGAATCTCATCGACTCAATGCAACGCCTAGCCTTTCCTTGCACTAGAATACAAACAATGGTCTATTCCATACCAAAGTAGTGTGTGAGCGAACATTATCAATATGATCCCACCCATGAGTTCTATAGCAGGCCTCTATATAACAATTAATATTTTTTTAATTAAAATTTAATACATGGCATGACATGAAATAAAGCGGTTTTAAATAAAACATGGTAAACATTCCCTTTTTCAGAGTTCTAAACAAAAAAATGTGATATCTTTTTCAAAGAAAATATTCAATATAATTTTCAAAAAGAATAAAAATACATATCATGGATATTTGAGAAATACATGATATAAAAAATAGAAGTACATGTATCACATAACCATGAAATAATACCAATCTAGGAACCATACTACTTATATCATAAGAATCAAGTGAACAAAACTGATCCCAGAACAATGGTCCTGGGATGAAGAAGAAATCCCCAAGAGTATTTCCCCCAAAATGACAATATCGGTCTATGAGAACAAAGGACCTAAGGAATAGTGGAATTTCTAAAGACAAAACTCCTTGATAATAACAAAAATCGATGATGGCCTCATGTTAAACAGCCCACCTAAGTACCCAAGGTAACCCATGTGGTCTATTTAAAAAATCAATTTCAATTTTTTGAAAACCATTCAAAACCATTTCACAATAAATTTATCAAAATCCATGGAAAACAAATTTTCATTAAAAACACTTTTCAACACACACAATCAATTATCCAATCTTCTTAAATAAATTTATAAATCAATATTAATCAGGCTCATTTTCATAGGCTAGAGACATAACTACCTACGTCAGTGTTCAGGTCTCACACGTCTGAAACTAAATCCAATACCAAGACTTAAAACCAAAAACACCAAAGGAGGCCCTATAATCCCATCCATGAAATTTTTGATTCAAATATACACACAAAATGTTAGCAGAAGAGATAAAACCAACATAACATGAATAAGAATTCCTTCTGCACTACATAAAATGATGCAAAATGGCCTCTAGAACGAGATCTCAAAACAAATGAAGAGGAATACTAAAATGATAAACCAAATTAGATGAGAAAATCTGATAACACAAGGCTGGGTCCCTACCGTGATCCAAGAAAGGCTAAACTCGAAATAAAACATTACTAGTGAGACGCACTAACAACAAAATGAAGATCCAACATTGATCAGATAGATTTGGAAGGATTTGAGACTCTGAAAATGCACCAGAATTACCTTAGGTTGAGAACCACAATTTTTGGAAAGAAGAGGACCAAAAAAAACTCCCAAATGTGTGAATTAAACCTAGGGGTTGGCCATTTCAGGACATGTATCCCTTGTTGATGACGTTTACACCTTGCTTGATATATTTTCCAAAAAAACATCACCTTGGGTTTAAAATATGATTTTTAACCCTGGAATAATGTGTAATTTAGGTAGACGAAGTGTACGAGTTCATGACATGACCTCCCCATTCATGACATTAAACCTTTACTAGGAACATGACATGTACTTCAATAACACTTCATGTATCTATTCTATTTCTGTAGTAAACCAATCCAAACACATATAATGTTTTTAAAAACTACAAGGGAACTTAGAAAAAGGGAAAACATAACTGATTAAGGTAATATTATTATAAAATTATTTCATGATTGTTATTATAGAGATTATTGAATAATATCCTATTTTACTATATTCATATTATTGATGTAATTTAGGAATTATGAATAGAATATATTAGAAACCTTCAACATCAACAATAATTATTATTCAATTTTTTTAACATGGTAATAAATCATATGAATGGAATAATAATTTTGAATACGTTTCTCAACAAAAGAAATAATTAATATAAGTTTGTTATTTAGGAAGATTAGGAATGTACACAATGAGCTAGACTCCTACTAAGAAACATTCCCTTTAAAATATATTTTAATGATTCCCTTAAAATTATAATTTTCTTTCATATCAATATTTTTAATATTATTTTACAAATATATATATGTGTGTGTGTGTGAATTATAAAGAAAAAATTATGTTTCACTTGAATTTCATTCAATGGTTTTCAAACTGAATACATCATATAATGTTTTAATTTCTTTTACGAAAAAATAATGTCTGATTTTGATTTATATAGTAACAAAAAAATTTACAATAGTAATAAAAATTATTTAAATTTTATCATACATTACCAGTTTTCATGTTTTCATAAAAGAAAAAACCCTCATTCCAGATGTTATAGGGATTTTAAATGTGTTTTTAAAATTATAATAGATAATATAATATATAAATATGTTTTCTTATGGGTAAAAAAATATTTTTAAAACAATATTTCAATTTTTAGGATTTTGTTATTGATCATGGGAATTATTTGATGACCATGGTTCCTTTATAAAGTGAGGGTGGTTGGTAATATTATAGACATCCAATACATTGGCCAATGTTATAGATTTAACCGATCGGGTTTCTCTTAAGATAATATGAAAATATACTATAATGGTTATTCCAAATATGGGATGAAGTTAATTGATTAATATTTTACTAGGATATTTTTCTAATAGGATGTGATGGTTATTAAAAATATAATAAGGATGGTTATTTATTGTGTAATTATGATGGTTATCTTATATTTAAGAGTGATATGAAAATGATTCCCAGGTTTTCTACTTGTTTTATCTATGATTATTATAGTATTTAAATGTTTCATTTGAGAAAAAGTGTGTTTTTTTAATGTTGAAATTATTTATTTCAAAATCTCAAAGAATAATTTGATAACATATGTATTTTTTGGGTTTTCACATTTTTCACTAGACTAATGGATTTATTTATTTTCATGTTTCTTAGTGAGATATGTTTTATCACCCCACATTTTAAAATTTCATTCACCAGTTTTAATGTTGGATAAGAAACAAATTAATTCATGTTAATATTCATGAATATTTTTTATAAAAATCAACCATGTTCATTTTTAAAATAGATTTTGGTGTGAAAATTTATTCTAAATATAAGTGTCTAATTTTTGATATATACGATTTTAATATTACATTTATGACCTAATTATTAAAAACTATAATCCATAAATATCAATGGTAATGAATAAAATTAATTCTAGTCTATGTAACTAGAATAAAAAATATATAATGTCATCTCTATATAGTTGGTATTAGAAGAAGAGTTTATGTAAATTTAGTTCTTAGGATTTCATTTTAGAGTAAATTAAATTTCCTCTATAACAATAACAGATAGTATATTATGGATAGTTATATTTATATTAGATAAATAAAATTATTTGAATATAAAGTGGTTTTCTTAAGGATATATTAATATATATCTTCCTTATAAGATGGTTTAGTATAATTGATATATTCACACTAATTGTTCAATGTTTTAGAAAATGGTTGGAAATACCAAGATCAAATTAACGACATATGTGAAACATAATGTCATGGTTGTTATAATGAGTAAAAGTAATTGGAGCTACAATGATATAATTATGGTTAGTCTTTACTAACTATCAAAATTTATGATTGAAAACATGAAAATATGTGAGTTTCCAAACAAATTTAACTAGAAAAAAATGGAGTTCATTGGATGTTCATAATATAATTATCCAAAAGTTTAAATGATTCAGCATTCTTCATGACAATAATGTGGGATGCATCACCCTGGGTAATATCTTAATGGAATAGGAATATGTTTTATATGTGACAAAGTAGGGAAGAGAGCAATAATCTTCCTAGGAAAAAATAATTTTTTAGTAATTTTCATATAGAGGAATAATTTTCTTACCAAGGCATCTACAGAATTATCAATTATGGGGATATGTGAATTATATAAATTGATGTCCTAGGGGAAGTATAAGAATGGGATCAAAAGGATAGTACAGATAATTATTTAAAAATTCATAATTTCGTTAGTGTTTAAGATGAGGAATCTACAAATGGCATAGTAAAGGTATAGGTTTTAACTAGTCTTTTGATTTGATCTAGTTTAATCATGGGACATGATTTATATTTTTCCTTGTAGGAAGAAACTATTTTGAATAAGATGGAATGTAAAGGTTAATTTATTATGAATAATGTTAAATTATATAGGTGACTATATATAGGGATTCGTGAGTTATGATATAGTGGTTATTTTAAGGATGACCATATGTATAAAATAATTAATACTACTTTGATGTTTTATGTGATAGAAGTACTTTTAGTCACATTTATTGATTATTGATAGATGTTTGAGGTATGTGTACCCCTTAATCTCGTTGTTCATATTGTTATTTTAGGAAGAATAATCCTTTCATTTTGATTACATAAGTTAAATATTACTGATAACCTTTAAAGTTTATATGATATTTGATGAATCAGGTCATTTTTGAGTATGTTAATAATATTTTTGGGAAACGTATTGGAATTATACTAATATAGTATTACAAATGGAAAAAACATAGGCCAGGTAATGACCTATCAAATCCTACAAGGTCTGGAGTTTCGAACCCATAACTAAAAGCCGATAAGGGTTCTATGCCTACAACTAGAATTTGTTATATCCTAGTGAGTATGAAATTATTTTCCAATAATATTGATTTTGGTATACTTATTTTTTATCATAGATATAAACATGATATTGAAAAGTGATTTGTTGATTTAGAGACTAATGTTATTTTTGAATATGTCTACTATTGGGGGAACATTATATGATTAAGTTAAAAAATATAGGGATTTTTATTTATGATTAAAGGTTGAATTGTATTTTTGAACAATATATGATTTTAATGTAGATTTATAGTGATTGAAATTATTTATAGAAATTATTTAAATATATTCGTGATTATATGATTATGTAATATACATTTTTGGTATGAGACGTTAATAGTGATTAATGTAATTTGAAAATAAATGTTATATTCATTTTGGATTAATATTTTAATTTAATAATTATAATCACTGAGGTTAAAATCTTGTTCATGAATATTTTGATAAATGTTGATGTTAGTTATTTGTTTAATGATCTATTTTAAATATTGGGCATGCTTTGGATATTAATTTTGTATGATGGTTTTTTCATTACCTTATACTAACCAATTTTTTCATTACTATATAAATATAATATAAATTCCTTTCTATCATTTTGAGGAAGTATATGATCTAATAGAAGGTGATTTTAGTGCTTCAAAAAAAATTCACTTTAAATTCTTATTTTTTGGAGTAAAATATGATATTATGGTGAAAATTAATTAAATAAAAATATTTTATATACCAAATAAGTATATTTCATTGCGATTTTAGTCTATATGGTAATGTGATTTCTCAAATATTTGAAAAAAGGATCCTAAATGAATACTATTATCCTATTAAATTCATTTACAATGCATTCGTGGTCTCTTCACTAATCCTAGATTTGTGACATTCTAGTCAATAATTTTTTTAATGACCATGTTTTATATCAGTCTATATTAATCCTCACGTGATATTTTTCTCTTTAATGTACATATTTTATATTCTTACCAATTTTTCCTACATAGAAGCATATTTTTTTTATTTTAGATGCACATCATACATCTCTTTCACTCTTATCAACAAGATGTTTTATTAACCCTTTCTACAATGTGGGATTTCAAAAAGGGTGTTTTAATTTTTAAAAACATTAATTACAGAGTACAAGTTCAAATTAAGAAAATAAAATAAATAAAATTGAGGCAGAATGCAATATCTTTATATTTTAAAACAATCTTAATGATCAATGGTGTTTAAAATATAAAACTTCAAGCTCAAACAAATTGTGAAATTTTATTATTCAAATATGACCATTATAACATAGACACTAAATTTGAGGGAATGAATATGATTAACTTAATTATGAAATATATTATATACCTACTCATTAATAATATATTAAATATTTTTTAGTAAATAATAACTTAATTATTAGTAAATCCATTTTATTCTCTGAAAATACTTTTTCTTCTAAAATAAATTTTAATAATTTTTTGAGAGAATATTATAATAAAACATTGAAACATTTATAACATTTTATATATAAAAATAATATCATTTATAAAAAATAATTTCAAAATTATAAAAGGATTATTGTTTTTTAATTTTCAAAAACGTTTGACATTTCACTAAATAGTAAAAATTTCATATTTTTATTGAAAACTTTATTTTAATTTAAATTAGTTATTAAATAAAATTAATTTAACATTAGTTTTAAATTTTAATAAGTTTATTTTAATTAAAATAATCCAATTATGGTTTTTTAAATGAATTTTATACTTTAATTTACTATAAATACGTATTATTCTTAAAAGGGATTTTTTCAGAATATGGATATTCTTTGCCTTTTCTACTTTAATTTTAATTTAAAGTTTTCCACTTTTGAAATTTTATTTTTTAAAAATGGAATCCATAATAATTGGGTGCTTCTTTTAAATAGTAAACTTCTATTTTCTGTCAATATGAATAGTAACGTTATTATGTTTTCTTTTCACAACAAAGGGAACCTCAGGTATTTAATGTTACAAATAAATAGATTCGGACTAAATAATGACTCTGATGGTTGAATTAATTTTATTTTATGATTATGTGTCATCAATAATCCGATAAATTTCGAATATATGGAGTTTGTTTCTATTTGTATGTGATTATAGTCATTATAATAATTTATGTAAAGAAAACTAAAAAATATCACACTCTAGTTTTTAATAACTATATTATTTTTAGGATAGGGATAACGAGAGGATATGTTCTGTTTTAAAAAATTAATGTTAAATATACCTGATTTTTATTCATTATGGTAATTTATTTTTTAATTTTAATTAAAAAATAATTACCTTAAATGTCAACAAATTGTTGGTGTAGTAATTATTCATTTATTAAAAAATTAAAGTAAATGGTATAAAAAATAATTTACATTGTATAATTTCATATAATTATCGTGAACCACTATTTTTATAAAAAAAATTAAATATTTTAGTGGTTTGATTCATTTTATTCTAATTAATTTCTGCCTTGTTGTTATTAATGTCAAATTAAATGAATAGTTCTAAAATTTACATTAATAATAGTTTATAATAAATATTATTTTATTAAATTATATAAAATTCATAAAAATATTAATGACAGAAAATTAATGATATATGGGTTATTAATTCCAACATGATTAATTTATGGTGAATTTTCATTTTATAATAACATTAATAACCTTAATGTTTATAAAAGTTTAATATTATGGTTATTATCAAAAGGGCTTATGAAATGTCAAAATAAAAAATAAGTGAAAATTGTAATATTAAATTGTCTAAAAGTTATTGGATTTTATTATTTTAAATTATCTTCACCTTATATTCTAACATTAAAAATTTTTATATACTTGCACATCTAATGAAATATATATTAAATTAATATTTTAATAAATTCCAAGACTACAACACCCCTCTCTTATAAAAGGGAACCACTTATTCTCAATAGATCACACATAAAATCTATTTTTGGAAAATAAATACTATAATATATTCCTATAATACCTCCCCATTTTTAGAGGTCTTATTTTTGGAAAAATACCAATCTTAGTGGTATTAAGGTATTAAGAAAAGAAGACCTTCCAAAGAAGAGGTATAGGTTTTAACTAAATGTTTTTTATTTAATTCTTCATAAAAATCAATAAAATATTATTCATCCAGGATTAAGTAAAGTAATATATTATTTATATACTTATAATTAATTATTATAAATACATGACGTATATCCCGCATCAATAAAAATAAATTGGGAACGAAATTCACCATTCATGTGTACAATGACCTACCACCTCAGGGACCAATGTAATTTTTTTTCCATAAGCACCTATAATGGTTTCTTATAATGAATGAATTTATGTTTTTACATGATATTAATGAAAATTTTAATATTATTAAAATATAATATATCTTTTAATTTCATACATGTCAATTCTCTAAAAAAATAACGTCGTTCATGCACCAATGTGGATTACCACCTCTTAAAAGCGATGTTATTTGTTTTTCATCACAAAATCACCAGGATTATATATATAAGTATTGTTAAATAAATTATATTATATTTATGATTATATTATAATTCTATAAATATAAAATGATACTTATCATCATTCAATGATGATCACTGAAAAATGGAAATGTTACTTATGCGTACGTACGACCTACTGTCTCCATGATTGTAACATAGTTCATTTTTCATAACCATACATTATTGAATATATAAGAAGTAAAATTGATATAGATAAATGATAATTATTTCATGATTATTCCTTTGGATATAATGAAATAATAGCCTATTTGACTATTGTCAACTTACCAATGTAATTTTGGACTTATTAATATAATATGATCAAAACATTCTATGATAACTAAAATAATGAATTAATTATTATAAAAAGGTAATAATTGAGATAAAAGTAAAAATAAACAATAAAAATGTTCTTAAAAATGTAAATAATTGACATAGGTTATTTATTCTGGAATATTAAAATGTATTTGATGATTCCGACTCAATGAATGATACATATTTTAAATGCCTAATTTAATATTTCCCCTAAAACTCTTTATTTATTACATATCCATATTTTTTATATTAATTTATGGATGTATTTATATTAATATAAGTTAATTATAAATTACACTATATCTTTTGATTGAATTTATTTCAAAGGTTTTCAAATGAAATATTTTACATAATATTTTAACATCATTTAGAAAAAGAACAAATCAATGTTTGATTTTGATGTATAAAACAACAATTAAATTTCCTACAGATGTCACCATTATATTATTTATTTATTAATTTAAAAGATTTTATGTTTTCTTAAAAACTAAAACCTCTTTTACTATGATTATTTTACTTTAAAACATTATTTCAAATTGGAATGGATACTTTAATAACCAAAAATGTTTTCTTATGCGTAATTATAATAATTTTAAAACTTCATGACATTATTTTTTATCATTTTTTCACTTTTATGGGGAATTACTTATCATGATGTGTGGTTACTTGATAAAATGAGGGTTGGTGAGCCCATCATAGTTATCTAATTAATTGTGTAAAGGGATAGGTTTTTTCGATTGGGATTATCCTATGGGAATATAGGAACATATTACAATAGTTATTCCAAATATGGAATGGATTTAACTAATAATGTTTCTCCAAATTTGTTATTGGAATATAATGTGATGGTTATTCCATGCATATCTATGATGGTTATCCCATGTGTAATAGAGAGGGTTACTACATATGTAAGAGTGATATGAATATTATTACCAAATATCCTAAATGTTTTATATATGATTGATATGGATTTTAAATGTTTTCTTTGTGAACGGTGTGTGTGTTTTTCATGTCGAAATTATTTCTATAAGATCAATGAATAATGTGATAAAGGTAATTATTTTATGTATTTAATTTTTTCACTAGACTAAATTATTTATTTCTTTTTTATATCCCTTACTGTGCTAGTTTTTATCATCCCATTTTCTAAATCTCTCATAGGGTATAAGGATGGATAAGTGAAAATAGAGAGTCAAGTTGAAATTTTTAAACATTTTACATGAAAAGAAAACATGTTTATTTTTAAAATATTTTTTTGTGAGAAAAATATATACTGAATTGAAGTGTCCACTTTGTGATATACAATATTTTTATATATGTTTTATGTCCCACTTATCTAAAAATATAAAACTAAATTTTTATTGGAAATGAAATAAAATGAATTCTAGTCTAATTCTATAGAATATTAAATGTATATTGTTGGTTCCTTACAAAACATGTGGGTATCACTTATTATTTTCAAAACATTAAATTTTATCCTCTCCCCCACTTATAAAATGGTACCCACTATACTATATTATTTAAAATTGTAAATACTTGTGGTTCAATCAATAAATTACAAAACACCTTTATTAATTCCCTAAACATTTCATAGTCCACTTGGTTTTTTCATAAATCCAATCTATGGAGGCTTTAGATATAATCCTAAATATGTGTTCTAGAGAAGAGTTATTTTTCGGAACCATTCATTTTTGGTCTATTTCTTATTTAAAATCATTAAAATACTACTCAATCATGATGGTATAATAACATAATTTTCTGAAATATACTTACATACTATTATGTAGATGGAATAACAATAACCCATCATCACATCCATAAATGGGAAATGAAACTATCATTTGTTTGTATAGAGTAATACCACCTTCCAAACTAATGTAATAAATTTTCCATCATAACCTATCAAGTATGTTCATTATTATGAACTTAATTCATACATATTGTACTAATTACATATAAATCATTCTGGAAAATAAATATTTTATATACTTTTTACCATACAATCCATTAAAGAACGATAACATCTTCTGTGTGTATGGAGAATAACCACCTCTATAGGTGATATAATTTAATTTTTTTAACTCATCACATGGATTGTATATGTAAGTGCTTTTAATGAAATAATATTTTATTTACTATATGATTATAATTGTAGAAATATAAAAAAAACCTACCTCAATTCTTTTATGGTCATTGAAAAATGGAAACGTTACACATGTGTACGTATGAACTACCATCTCCATGATTGTAACATACTTCTTTTTTCCTATACATAACTCATGGATTTTTCCAAATAATTATATTTTATATATAATATTTGTAATTATGTCATGAATATTATTTTGGATAATATAAAATAGTATTCTCTTAGATCATAGTTAACTTTCCAAATACATTTTAGATATTTGAGCATAATATCATCAAAATGACCTACATGAACATAAATGTATAATAAATTTAATAAACTTTTATAATGAATAAAACAAAATGAAATATAAAATTCAAAAAGGTTCCTAAAAAAGTAAATAATAAACATAAGTTTATTATCTTGGAAGAAAAATAATTTACGCGATGAATCGATCTGGATGTTAGGGATCTCTCCAACCCCCCTTTTTTATTTGGGTTATGACCAATTTCTCTATCACACACTTTTGATAACTATTTAAATATATTGAATGATTCTATATTATGTATATATGTGACTCACATGTATTCCTATATTATTATCCCTTCCTTGAAAGGGGGAATACATGACTTTTGTTTGTTTCTCAAATTATTTCATTATATAATTTCCTTTGATTATGATTTGAGGAATGATTATGCAACCCGATTTCATTCCATGGGAAAATTTTATGTAATTCCTTATAATTTTATTCTTTTATGTGTCACACATATACTATGATCTTGTTATGATGGGTTTTCTTGGATATCACTCCAATTCATTGGGTAATGATTTAGTCTCGTGAGACTTCATGTGTGGGATTGGGGAGTAAACCTAATCCATTATGAGAAACTATCCTCTTTGTGATATTATCTATATTGTTATCTTTTTTTCATAATTATGTCATATTATATAATGCTTCAACATTTTCATTGTTACAATGATCTTATGATATTATGTTTCTTATGTTATTCTTTTATGAAATTACTCATGATAATTCTATTTTATGATATCATGTTATACAATTGACTCACATGTTTTGTTTATTTATCATTTTTATTCCATTGATTTTTTATCTCATTCCTTTCTTTTATATATTCCCCATGATATCTTATGTATATTTAGGAGATAAAATGGACATAAGAGCTCATTATAGTGAATAAAACAGGGATTTCATGTTTTATGTAATTTTTTATGTAATATAATCCTTCTCTTCTAAACGAACGTTGCCTTATGATCTTATATATGTATTAGTTTATCTTTAAAAAACTTGTAATAATATATGTAAATGGTTTGGGTCACAATAGTCCATTTAGAGATGGTTTTAGATGAATTTTAATTATTATGTAGTTATACAAAAGTGGTTTTAAACTATTTTGATATTTGTATTATAGGGTTGTTTCGATATTTAGTTTTCTTATTGAGAATTTAATTCCTTAGAATCCTTAAACATGTTTTGTGTGTGTATTTTTAATAACAAAATTATGATCATTTGTTTTACTTTCAAAATTTATGGTTGAAGACATTTATGATTATTTTTTTTTATCAATATTATTCCTTTTATGGAAGATAATAATAATAATAATAATAAGAGATAACATCACCGTTATTTTTTTATTATGTAATAGATTTACATAATTTTGTTTATTAAATAAATGAATTAATAAAAAACGTGCAGGTGAGTGTGTTGGGAATGAGTAGTGTGTGTAATTTTAAATGTTATTTTTTATTATACTATGATTTATAAAAAAATCAAAAAAAAAATAGTGGTTTGTGTAGTCATTTTATGATTTAATAAGTAGAGGTGTGAACTACACATAATGTGTGAGGGAATAATACATAAATAAATAAATGTTTTATAACTGAGGAGTCTAAGGGTGTACATCTGGTGTGTGTTAAAATCAGCGTAGAAAAAGTTTGGTTTTGGTTATAACCAAATTGAATTTAATAAAAATATGGTTTTAAGATTTCCAATTTTATAACCAAGTACAAGAATTTGTTTTTTCTATATTTTAGTTAATAAATTTCTATAACCATTTCACTATTTTTAAACTTGAACAAAATGGGTAACAAATAGCAGCCAAACTATAAGGAATAAAAATTAAAAAACATATATAATATTTAAATTTATTTTACAAAATTATTCCAAAAAAAACATGAACTTATGAACCAAAATTTGTTCTTTATTATGTTATAATAATTCCCATATGTTATATAAAATATTAAATTAATAAAAAGTTATAAATTCATAATTTTTTGATTTTTCGTAATTAATATCAATAACCAAAACCCATAAAATTTTGGATATTATCAAAATAAAATTTTTACAAACCAAAAACAATTTTGGTATATTGATTCTTTATTTTTTTTTATTTTGTGTTTGGATACAAATTCACCCAACCCTAGTTACTATATAGATGTTGTGAAATGATGAGTGGTGGGGAAATTAATTTTTTAAATTAAAATAGAAATAAAAATATATACATTTGTTAGGGGTATATGTGTTAATGGGATGGGCCAAATTGTACCCTGAGATGGATCATGGAAGCTGTCTATATTGCAGAGAGGTGTAACTTGGTCCATAAATAATGTGGTTTTCATAATTATATGCCCTAACCCTATCCATGCAGGGTCTATATACCTATGACACATCCTGTTGGAATAAAAAATTACATATAATTATAGTTTTTTTCGTGATGGACTATAAAAGAGGGTAATGATTTGGTGTACTTGGAGGGGAAAAATATAAAATATCAATGTTTAAAAAAAATTTAAAAATCATATCCTTGATTGTTCATGTGTGGATGGACAATGTGTGTCTAAACCTCAACTGTTTTTTATACACCCCAGTTGATTTATTTTATTAAAATATTTTATTTAATTTTTTATAATTAAACTTGGGTATCCCATTTATATATTACATTCCCAATTGGTACCCATGACACCCGATAAGATAACAAATATGGGCTATGGGTTTCACGGTCTATATCAAACACAATTAGAATTTTTGTTAGCCTAAATATTTAAATCAATAACCCTCAAAAACCAAGAAGCTAATATATTATCCAGCGGTCATGCCATGTTTTTGACAGGTATAGTTAGGGGAAATGGTGTATGTTTGGGGAATGTGTGAGATAAATCCATTTGTCTGAAAAAAAATTAAAAATAAAGATAGAGGAAATTTATGAATGGTGCTAGTTACTTGAGGGCTAAAGAGGGGATACTGGGATTGTTGTCTGGTTATAATAAAGAAAAAATGGAATTAATTTAAAAAATAAATAATTTTTATTAACCTAGGGGCATAGTGTGAGGGGATCGACCCACATAATTTATCTCTCATGATGTTCCTCCCTCTATGAATTAACCTGTCATCTATTTTCTGTAACATCATAAATGCTCATCCAAGGGATGAATGGTCTATGGAATTATATTTTAACATAAACATTGAAGGTAATACCTAATTTTATTTGAAAATGGTTTAGGTTTAGAATTCTTGTTAGGTATAATTTTAATTTTCCCTTTGTAATTTCATGATAATTTGTATTTGTTTTCTTCAACAGGAAGTAAATTATCATTTTTTATATGAAGTGTTTGAGGGATTTTTTTAAACAAATCCTACAAACCTTATAATTTGATTATGTCATTTTATATGAAATAAGAATTAATTTATTTATTTGATAATTTGTCTGAGTTTAATGACTTATGAATTGAGACTAACTGATTAAAAAATATCAATTATTATGTGATGGATATATTTTAATAAATATGTTTAGGGATGGAATTTTATAATAACATCAGTTAAATTTTGATTTCATGGAATAAATAGTGATATAACTTTTAAATATGAATATATAGTAATTAGATGATATAATAATGAATTTCCATGGGATGAAATTGATGTTTGATTTTCATTTAGAGATGTGAATATGCTATTTGTGGATATTTAAATTCATGTTATTATTAAATATTTATGGATGAATTGATATGGATAATTTTTTTGATATTATTTGAGTATGAATAGTTTTTTATTCTAAAATAAATGTATTTATATGTGATAAATTTATTTTCAAAGGGGTCAACAGATATTATTGAACTAAAGAAGTTAGTAAGGTTTTTTTGGTGATTTAATAATTAATATTTGTGCTATATAATGTTTTTTTATTATTAGAATTTTTTTTAGTATTAATGTAAAATATATATTATATATACAATTTTTTTCTAATGATAATTTAATTATATTATGAATTCAAGTCATTACATTTTATTTCTTATTTTTCAAGTTTATTTTAGAAATTTTGAAACTAAAAACAAAAGTTGGGTTTGGGATTTAAGAGTTTTAATTTTCATTTAGAAAGTCAATAAATTATTCACATGAAATAACTAGGGAATGAAATTTATATTTTTTAGCGAAATTACATTTTTCTTGAGATATCACGAAACAACTCTTTTATCTGGAATATTCCTTGAAGTTATAAATTTATAAGGATCATTGGGTTACTATGAAACCTGTGGTGAGAGTTTTGATTAAAATTATTTGATGATTATAACATGGTGTCATTTTCAAAAATGTATTTTCTCAAGGTGGGAAATGTGAAACATATTAATATTTAATATGTATTTTTTAAAACAATATTTAAGTATTTTATTGCTTCCGTTACACACAACTATGAGTCTAAATAAACCAAAAAATATATTTTAAAATTTAAAAAACCAACATTGGATTGGAAGGTAGGAATACGATTAATAAATTATGAAATTTATATATAAACTTTTTCCTTAATATAAATGTATTTTTATATGCCTATGAAATTTTCATTAATGTTTTTAATACAATCATTCATGATTAAATGACTAATTTTCTAAAGAAAATTATTTTTCTTGGTGTTGTGAATTTTTATATAAAAAATATATTTCTCACTATAAATATTTAATCTTAATTAAATGCATTTTTCATTTATAAATATTCATTCAAACATTAGTTATCAATTGGTTAGGAATTAAGATAATATTATTTAAAATCTGCAATATTTCTTTAGAATTTTTTTTATATGTTCATTGTGTTTTTTAATAAATTAAATAAATAACTATTTATGAATAAAGTAAATGTAATTTGTAAAATTTATACTGAATATTATATTTTAACATTCATCTAATTGTTTTTTCATTGTATAGAATGGATGTATATTGTTTTTTATGCATAAAAATACATTTTTTCTAAAACAAAGGTTTTTATTTCTTTTCTCCAATTTATTTTCAAATAAATTTTTAACACAGATATAAATTGAATTTAATAAAATGGATAAAATATTTTTAATTATTGTGCTGAAATTTTTTAGTTATTTGACATTCAATTTTTTCATAATAAATTGTAAATCATTAAAAATTGGTTTCCATGGTTATGGTTAAAACAGGTTTACCATGTATTTAACTAAGAGATAAGGATAAAACGGAAAATTAATATTATCTCAATTTTATCGTTCTAAGATATTATGACCATATATTATCTTATTTAAAAATAATTTTCCATTTTTCTTAATTGGACAAAAAAGGGTTAATATTATTTAAATAATTTTTGTAAATCCAGGTGTGTCTCTCCCTTCACTTATAAATGGGATCCTCCCCTCCTACCTTAATCCCAATATTTTTACACTATAGATCATGAAAAACCAATATAAAAGAATTATTATATTCCTTCACATTATTATAGATCTCTTGGTCTAACCCTAAAACCATACTAATGAGGATTATGGTGTAAACAAAATTATGTCTCTCTATTAAGAGGTTATCATCTTACATGAATCTTATTTCTTCATATACATCATATAAATCTGTTTTATTCATACTAAAATAATGAATTAGGTTTCATAATTACTTTTATATGTTATTATGATTATCTTTCAATTGATTTCTATATTTTTTCCATCAAATAAAAAATGAAATTATAACTCATGAATACATGTGGGCTACCTCCTCCACGTAGCAATATCATTAATTATCAATCACCACCTAAAATTTATGGATATATTTATGGATTTAATAAATATATATGTTATATATGATATAATTATATCGCTATGATTATAAAATATTATTTATCATTCTTTCCTACTTTTTGTTAGAAAATGGAAATTGCATACACGCATACAGGAAGACTAATGTCTTGAGGAATGAGTTAATTAATTTTTTCATATTCAACTTTTATAGATGGATATAATTGGTATATAATAAATTTATGTGATATTAACATACTACTATCTTGACGAATGAGGTGAATCTTTTTTGAAATATAACCATTATTGATGGTTATAATTTGTATATCATAAATATAGGTGATATTTATGTCATTGTTAATATTCTGGATAAGATGGAACCATGATCAATAAAAAAGGATCACAACGACTCAATCAAAACATACATGAAAAATGAAGTAGTTAACACATGAAATGACAAAGATACTAAAATATTTTTCATAAATTGGTTGTAATATGGTAAAATTAATCCATTTATGGTATTATAATTAATAATATTAATATTTTGAATAATTATAGTATTTTTAAATTTATTATACATGAGGTTAAAATAACATATGATGCATGTCAAACCTGAGATAAGTGTTGTATGGAACAATCTCAATATTTACTAAGATTATTTATGCCTAAATTTATGTTGATGAAATTATATGATATATCTCTTAAAAATTTATGAATTTTATTTTTCATTGGTAGTTTCTAGATATTAAAAGTTTTTATTTCATTTCCATATATTTATTTACTAAAAATTACAATTGATTATTTTTAGGGAAAACGATTATTATTTCTCAATTAAATCAATAATATTTTCAGTAATATCTTTGTTTTATTTAAAATGTTTTAAAAAATGTTTTCAACATTTACAATGATTGATTTATCAATTTTTTACCAATTTTCTTATTCCTATAAAAAATTATAAATGGAATCCTATTTTTATTTTCTAATTGAGATATTATTAATCAATGTTGTAAATGTAATCTTTATATTAATGTATATCACACGAATGACTTTTATTACTATCATGATTACTATTTCATTTAAAATCATCATTTAAAAAAATTTACTGTATTTTTTAAATAATATTTTTCATTATAATATGGATGTTTTTATATTTTAAATATGTGATTTCAATATAAGTATTTTACTGAATAAATATCCACTAATATTTTAATGGTATTTTCATCTATGAAAACATCCACTGATGTTATTTATGGTTCACTGGGGATATGATCTAATGGTACCATCATAATTCTTTCATAGTATGGTAATTTATTTTGGGGATGTAATATTAATGAAACACTATTTGTTTTCAATTATTTTACCTATGAAAAAATCATAAATATTTTCATGATCTTTTGGTGTACATATAAATGGGTTATAATTATGTGACTAGTGGGTGTGTTATTTCCCTCCTATTCATTGGGTAAATATTAATGTTTATAAGCTCAATGGGTACACAAGTGGATAACCCTGACCCAAATTATCAAACAAAATAGGTTATCCCAAGCCCAAAATATGGTTAATGGTTTTTCAGCGTAAGCCTAACATGTGTTGAATATATAAATGGGTATCCTTCACATAATATTTATATTGTTATGAATATTTCACATTTTATTCTACTTTATAATGAAATTTTATTTTTCATATGACATGATCTCATGTCTCGTGATCTTTTATTCTTCCACAATTCATTAAAAATGAACATATAAAGGCTTATTCTATGTTTTTGACTAATATATATTTGGTATGATTTTAAAAATGTATGTTCATATTCTAAAAACTTTATCTTCATGTTATTCTAACATATGATAAATGAATGATACCTCTCATTTTTACACTTAATAATCATTCTCTCCCACCATTTTATATATTTCCAATAAACATGTTAGAAAGAATGTTTTAAAGTATGGCATGTCAAATAAGTGTGGTTGGTGTGAAGAAGTTTTTGATAGATATTCAAGATCATTAATGAAATATAATTATTTTTTATCTAGTCTTCAATGAAACTAACTTGTTATATTTTTATGTTGTGAATTTTTATGAAATTTAATTAATATTCATCTAAATTGATGAAATATTTTTTGTTTGTAATATTTGGGTCACCTCAATTGGTATGAGAGAGGGGTTTTTTAGATTAATATTAGAGAACTCTTTTGAAACCCCAGGGATAGGTATAAGTATGTGACGACATCCTAAAGATTTATTAAATTAAATATTATGTGATTTTCCTATAAAATATATCCATATCTGGATATAGGAAATTTTATTTGACTGTCGTACATATGCAGCTTGGGGTAAAAAATTTAAGTAGAAATTTTGGTTATTAACTAAATCATTAAAGTTAAACTATGAGTAGAACTAATAGTGCACGACATTATAGAAATTCTAGGGGGATATAATGCGGATAATTTACATATTTTATAAATTATTTTGATGAATTTTATTAGATAAACACCATGGATAACATTTCTTAATCGTAATGCGCCATATATTGAACAGAAAATTTCATCTTTTAGACATCATTTGAATGATTTTTCCGGATTATATGATTCTCAATATGATAATTAGCACTCAAACTATGTTTTTTCGTTTTATTCAATGCTTTGAACTAGGAGGATTCATGTTAACACTAAATGTTATAGATACTGAAATAATTTTCTACCTGAGAAACCTAATGTTATCGAATTTGGAATGAAAAATCATGTTTCTATACAGAACAACATTCTCAAGATATGAATCATATTAATATTCAAAATGAGAAAAATAATGAACACTATAATATTGATATTTGTATAAAGAAACAAATATATTATTATAGTGGTTCCATTAATCCACTAATTACTATGAACTATATCAGCACCATAGAAAATATATTTTCTATTATCAAGTGATCAAATCATGAAAAAATAATTTTAAATTGTTATCATTTTTGAGATAAATCATATCAATAGAGGAATATTATCCAGAACCAAGGGAAACTAGAATAATTTACCCTTATATAGTGGGCTGAGTTTAAGAGGTTATTTTTCAATAATTATATTCCTTGAATTCTTTATTTTATAATGGAAAATGAAAACTTGAGCTAAATCATTCGATTTTCTGTCAACTTATAAATGGAGATTGACGTGACCCAATGGAATCATGGCTTTTATAAAAAAATGACGATAGAATTAATAGGAAATTATATTAAAAAAACAATAGATGGAAAATTTGAGCCTTCATTTCTCTAATAACTGTAAAAATAAGCAAGGAGGAAAGGGTATTAATGGGACTAGTAAATGATTTAAGTGAGTAAATGAACATTACCTAGGAATCAAATTTTGATGTGATGGGAGATGTTATACAATTATAAAAATGGAAATAAATGTCTGTAGAGTGAACTAACAACACTCTAGTGTATCAAATAAATGTATTATAGAAATTATTCTATTGAATGCTTGAATATAAGGTTTAATGATAATGGTAAATATGAGACACCACTTAATCACCTCAAAAAAGGAATTTATCATATGCTCATTATTTCATATGTGATTTATGATAATGAAGTGGTGAAAGTTCACATACCATCAACTCTTAAACTCCTAATTTCTTGTCAGATTCTTATTTTATGAGCTATTTTATGTCTAAATATTTTAATATGGGTATCGCAATATCTTTTTAATGGTTAGATGTTGAAATATTATTGAGAACTCATAATGATAATATGATCCCATCGAATATTTATTATTCTTATATAATAAATTTTTTATAAAATGTGCTTCTTAAAAATCTTTTAATTCGCACATTATCTGAATTGAACATGATTTTGGGAATGTAAAATCTTTTTATTCGCACATTATTTGAATTGTACATGATTTTGGGAATGTACTTCCTCTCTCTATAAATATCCAATTTTAAATTACATGTAAGGGTAGTCACATTTCATATCCATAATGAAAAATTGATCATTTATCAACATAAGTAGGAATAATATCATTAAATGGAAATTACATCCATTTTATGGTTCATGATTTCTATTAATAAGTGGTATTTAACTCATATGGTGTGGGAGAAACTAAAAATTTTGTATATTATCATTATATGAGTGTTTGTATATTTATTTTTATAATAGTTTCCATGTTTTTCCCTAGATTAATAAGTTTAGTTTTCAATAAAACATATACTTGGTACTAAACATATTTCAAAGAGTCCATATAGGTTAGAATTGATTGTGTCACATGAATTGTATAACCAACTACAGGAGAATATCGATAAGGGATTCATTTGGCCAAGTGTATCACAATGGGTAATACCCATTATTTTTTTAAGAATAAATATTCAATAACCAAAATATATACTAATTATTGGGAACATAATAATATCACAATAATGAAAAATTATATTCTTCCCCATATTGATTATTTGTTTTATAAAATATGAGGAGATCATTACTTTTCTAGGATTTATACTTTTCTGGATACTGATAATTGTGGGTAAAAGTGAAGAGATACATAATGTAGCATTCTGTATGAGTTATGGAAACTATAAATTTATAGTGATCCATATGGAAATATTGATTCCCCTACTATATTTCTATATTTAATGAATAATGACTTATAGATTAATTTAATTAATTCATGGTAGTCTTAATAAAGAGTATTCTTATATACTATAAGATAATTAAATAATATTAACACCACTTTATAATAGTGTTGAAGCCCTTAAGGAAGGATAAGAAATATTATAAATTCATAAAATGTGATTTTTAGAAGAATAAATTATAATTATTACTTAATTTTATTAATAGAGATGGTATATAAGTAGATCCTTTTAATATGAAAGCCATTGAACATTACCTCATACCAACCATAGTAACTAGGATCAGTAATTTTCATATATTGACTAGATATTATATATTTTTGGTGAATAATTTTTCATTTATGTATAAACCACTCACAAAGTTAACATATAAGGGATTCATGTTCTTTTTGACTGAGAATGTAAAGAAAATTTGAAATAGCTAAAGAGAGGGTTGGTCAACACACATCTACTATGACAACCTTATCGTGGAGAAGGGTTTGTGATTTTATATGATGCATCGAAGTAGGGACTTGGATGTGTGATAATATATAATGAGACAATGTTATATTATTGATCTCATCAATTAATGTTTCAAAAACTAATGTACCCAACCCATGACTTGGAGTTATTAGTAATAATATTTTCATTAAAAATATAGAGTCATAATATTTACATATAAAATTGGAATATATATACTGATAATAAAATTTTAAAGTATATACTTAACTAGAAATAGTTGACTATGATTTAGAAAAAATGGTTGGAGTTCATTAAATATTATGACATCTCAATAAATCAACACCCTGGGAAAGAGAATAAGGTTTATGATACTTTGTGTCAAAATGATTGCACTAGCATCTCTTTGATGAGTAAAAAAAGTTCAAATATAAATGTATTTACAATGGATAACCCCTGACATCAAGAAGGAAGGATATAAATATGAACTTACTTAAATGAGTGTTGAACCATCAATCTATTTAATGATTAAATAGGAACATTATGAATTTTTAGATATAGAAAATAAGGTGATAAATGGTCCTGACTTCAACAATGATTATGTTGGAATGATAATGATTATTAATTGAATATGATTCCTTGTTATAATAAAATTTAAGGATATATTGGATGAAGATCATAACAAATCATTTTATATTCATCATAAAAGTATTATTTTTTATTGATATCATAAGGAGATTTTATGGTGGGATAACATGAAGTGAAATATTATAGAGTATATATCATGGTTTTTGGTATAACAAAAAGTTTTTTATATGTGGACTAATTCTAAGGGGATGTTACAACCATTACCCATGCCAATGTGGATATGTTGATATTTCACCATGGATTTCATTATATGTCTCCCCAAGAAATTTAATGGGTATAATATTATTTGGGTCATGTTCAATTACCTTACGTAGTCAGCACATTTCATTACCATAAGATGATATTTCGCTCATTTTATTGATTCCTAGATATACAATAAATAGGTGTTATGTTTTTTTTTGGATTACCATATTCTATTATTTTTTATCAAGATACAAGGTTTTCATCAATGTTTTGGAGATTTATTTAGTAATCTTGATATATAAAGTAGTGTTTAAGTGATTCTTATCACCCTTAGACAGATTCTATATATGGGAGATCCATTTAAACTATATAGGACATAATATGATCAAATTCTATATATTTCAAAGGGGGTTGGGACCAAAAACATCCTATTATAAAATTATCTAACAATTATCTCATTCCCTCGAGCATTCAAATGTATCCTTATAGATTCCACTATAAAAACATGTACAAATATTAATAATAATGGGATTTTGTTAGAGAAAGAAGTCTATTGTCACCTTTTCTAGCTGTGTAAATGGTAGGTATTCTTAGAGCCATTCAAAATCACATCATGGTAGCTTAATTACAACCAAATTGGTCAATAGTGTAAAATATATTTTACTATTGGTGAGAATTTATTACATTGAATTTATACATGTGATAATGTTATGATATTCAAATATACCGTAAAATTGATCCCTTTTTATATTAAACCATTTGAGATTCTTAATTGAGTAAGGATGGTGGATTATCTCTTAGAGCTTCCCTGAAACCTCTATTAAATTCATGATTTGTTATTTGTATCTCTATTGGTGAAGTACATAACCAATACTTTACATGTAATGAAATCAATGGCTTCACCATTCATGTACGATCTTTTCTATAAAGAACATGTAGTCAAAATCGTGGATCTTATAGATTAGGCTCTGTGAAAGAAGTTGTTGTTTAAGTTAACATTCATTGAAGGAATTCGAAATTTGAGGAAGCAACATGGGAACTAGATAATGTTATAATGAATAAGTACCATCATTATGTGGCATCAATGTTATTGAATTTTGAGGGTAATTTTTTTCAATGTTGGTTGAAAGTAACAAACTAATATTTTATATATATTCCTTTTAAATAAACATAATGTATACAATAACATTATTTATACACAACACTTTGTCGAAATGAACTTTGATATATTTTATCATTTAAAAACCATCTATCGTATTTGAGGTTTTGAAAAGAATTAAAAAAATTATTAAATTTATATAATTATTTTTCCTAAATTAAAATGTATTTTTTAATTCATAAGAAATAATTATTAAATTTTTAATAATAAAATTTGATTATTAAAACTCCTTTTTTATAATGAAATATATTTTTATAGGTATTATAAATTCTTATATAATAAAATATATTAATAAACAATAAAAATTGATTTTATTTAAATTTATTTTTAATTTATAAATAATAATTCATACATTATTTATCTAATAGTTATGAAATAAGATAAAATCATTTGAAGGTAAAAGGACTATTCATTAAAAACTATTTTATATGGGAAATGTGTTTTAATATTAATAAATTTTAAAAATATATATTTATTAAGGAAATAAATAAAAATTATATATTTTATATTCAATAAAATGTTTTATAATTAATATAATATTATATTATAATGAAATTAATGAGGGTAAATAATGTTTTATTATTAATAATGCATTTTTCTAAAAATAGTTTTTATTGATTTTTTTACATTTATTTTAAAATTAATTTCTAAAACATATAGAAAATGATTTTTTTAATATATTGAATATTTTTTATTAAAATTTTAACAATTTTTTATGAATCAGATTTCATTTTTTGTCATAATGAATTGTAAAAATTATAAAATTGGTTTTCATTAATTTGCTTAAAAATTGGTTACATAGGGGTATAACTAAGTGATAAGGGTAATAAAGTCACATAAAATTGTCTAAATATCATTATTTTATAATATTTAGAGATTATATTATCTGAATTTTTTCATATTTTCTTGACACATTCATAAGAAAAAAACATTACAGTATGTAAATGTTTTTTGTAATATCATGTATTTCACTACCCTCACTTCTAAAAGGGATCATATGATCCTCCATTATTCACAATCATTTGACACACTAGATCAGAAAAGGGAAACCCAAAAACAATCATATATTATTTACTTATTTATTTATCTCATAGTATTAATATAACTTTATCTTAAGAATGATTAAGTTGTAAGAAATAGAGGTCTCTCAATGAATAGGTAATCATTTTACCTAACTCTATCAATGTTTATTTCTACTTCTACATCCTATAAATATATTTTATCTAGAATAAAATAATTAATAAAAATATATATATATACTATGATGTCAGTTTTATTATTGAACAATTATTTTCCACCACTTTTCCATAAAATAAATAATGAATGTATCACTTATGTGCTTATGTGGACTACCACATCCAAATAATAATATGATTCATTTTCCATAACCTCCACACATTGGTTAATATAATGATCTATTTGATAAATATATATTATATTAATGATATAATTATTATTCTTGAATAATAAAATACCTTTCAACGTTTTCTCTTCTTTTCAACAAAAATGAAAATAGTGTTTCACTATACTTACTGACTACCATCTACATGAATGATGTAATATATTTTTCAATATCTAACATTTCTGGATTGCTATAAAAATGTATATAATTAATATGTTTGATATTTATATAATTATTATCATTATTGATAGTGTGGAATCGTGATCAATATGCATGGACTATAATTTTTCGATTGAAATATACAAGAACAAGAGAGTAGTTAACACCATAGATGATGAAGATATTGAAATACTATTAAAGAACTAGTGGTAAGATTTCAATTGTAACAATGTTATGTTATTAAAAATATTAATATTATTTTTTATATAATTATAATAAAATAATTTTTTTTACAGAAATATAAAATCACTTAATAAGAATGTCATGCCTGAGGTAAGGGTTTCATGTTTCAATATTACTATTTACTAAGATTGTTTATGATTAAATTTATAATGATCTAATTATATTATTTATGTATCATAACACTCATGCATATTTTTATCCTATTGTTATTTATATAGATTAAATGTTTTTGATTCATTGTTAAACCTTTACGTACACAATATTTTACATGACTATTTGAAAGGAAAAATAACATAGTTTTTCTAATTGGTAGATATCTTGTTTTTCAATTAAATTATTTATTGGAAATGTTTACAGTAATATTTTTAATATTAAATAGTTATTGTTTAAATTATTTTTTACCCTTTTTACATTTTATAAAATGTTTTAAGAGTAATTTTCTAATTATTTTATAATGAACGAACTATTTATCAAAGGTGTGAAAAAAAATAATTATTTTAACATATACCCAATGTGAAATATTTCATACTATCTTGAATAGTAATTTCATTAAATAGCACTTTTAAATCATCTGTTTTTTTTTTCAAATAACTTTTTCCCTTAGATTATGGAATTTTTAATATTTTAAAAATGTGATTTCAAAATGAAAAACATATTTCCCTTAACAAATCCCTTGTTAAATTTTAATTGTTTTTTCCATGAAAAAAATCCATTGATATTACGTATACTTAAAAGGGTATATTTACATGACATTATCCTTATAATTTAAATTTATTTTTATTGATTATAATCATGAAATATAGATGAAGCGTGATTTCATTTCTAATGGTATAAATATAAAGAAATGATTAATATTTTCATGATCTTGTTTCATACATATGAATATATTATTACTATGTGATGGGTGGGTCTGTCATTGTCATCCAATTCATTGGTTAATGATTATTTTTATGAGATAAAATGGTAAATAAGAGGTTATCTCAAGCCAAAAATATGGTATATGGGAGGTCATTACAAGCCAAAAGTATATACATGGGTTGTTATACCAAGCCTAGAATGGATTGGAGGGTAGCCTTGACAAATGATTTCTATGATTATGAATATGCCACACATTATGATACTCTCATATTAAATGTTCATTTTATTGTGATATGATGAAATGGATCAGTATATTTTATTTTTTTGTGATTCATGTCTTATTAATACCCAGAGAAATATTCCATGACTATGTTCTCTGATTTGGGGGTATAGTTTTCAAATTTATGCTCATATTATCATAACCTTATACTCATTTTATACTTTCATATGATCAATGACTGATACCTCTCATATTTAACCTTATTAAGCATCTCAACTCACATTATATTATGATTCAATTACAAATGTTATGAATCAATTTTTATATATGGTATGACTAATATGTGTACATTGTGGAAAGAATATTTTGTGATATATTGAACATATTTCTTGATATAATATGACTATGGATGTATTGTTCGATGAAACTAAACCATTATGGTTCTAGGTTGTGTATTGTGATTATATCTATTGAATTTTCATCTTAAATGGTGTAATATTTTTGTATGTAATATTTTGGTGCCCAAGAATGGGATTTGTGTTAGGGTTGGAATATGAAAAGTGAGGGGTTGGGTGTCAAGAGTGAAAACGATCTCCCCACCAAGTGGATGTGTAGTGCATGATGAAAATTGTGTAATTGATATACTCACCTAATTTGAGAAATGATTTTTCCTGATAAGTTTTTTATCCTTGTATCTTGATACTTTGTTTCTCAGAATATATTCGGGTTACAATGGTAATAGTTAAATCAAGTGAAAGGATATATAAGTGAATTAGTTTCCACCTAATTCCTTGACATAAATTTTATAATTGATTTTGTTAAATATCATAATATCTTTACACATTTTATATATTATCCCACTAAACTCAAAATGATTTTTTGTTATTAAGGTTGTTTCTTCTATGGGTTTATTCTCACTCCCTTAACATACACACCTCATGTGTATACTAATTAGGTGTCTAATGATATAGTTAAATGAAAAGTTATATTTTACTTAATAGATGGTGTTAATAAACATATTTTATTTATTTTTCTTATATATTTTTAGTATCGCTTTAATTAATTTCTAATTTTACTCATAATTTTCATATATTGGTATTTTATTTTTATTTTAATGTCTTGTTGAGATATTCGACTAACATGGGTATTTTTGAAAAATATCCTTATCTTTACGAGGAATTATATTATTAGTTTCTACTAAATGTTAGTAAAATATTTTTTATGTATTTTTTATGGATTATTAAATGGTAAATCAATTCTAAAGAGATATTTCATAACCCCTTAGTGATACTCTCCATCCTCTTATGATTGAGTAATGCACTTAAGTCCATGTGATGTTTTCATTGATGGTACTATAATTTGGGTTTAGGTGTTACAAAATGGTCTTGTAGAATGTTTTTATTTGATATGGTTTTGATATTTGAGAAACGTGTTAAAATATGATGGTTTTGTCACTACGTTGTAAACAATACATGGAAATGGGTTTTTAGTGTTTAGATACAATTTAAACCCTTGTTCAATATCTCACAATGATTCTAAAAAACCTTCACAAATTTCTAAGTCATAAATCATTTCCCATTGAGTTTTTTCAGCCATCAATCCTGATTTATTGATAATTAATAATTAAAATTTTTATTAATTTATTTTTAATCCTATTAGTGTTTATTATTTAAAATATTTTATTTATTTATTTAACATTTATTATTTCTTTCTTACTTATTTTCAAATTTGTATACATGGAATAGAAAATTCCATGAAGTTCACTCATATTTACACCACTCTAAATTATTCTCTCTTTACTCTCTAAGTACAAATGTCCTTACAAAATGATTTTTCATGTTTTAATATGTACAAAAATAACCAACTGATTACAATATTTTCCATACATCACGTAGAAACATCCCAGAATGTCCGTCGTCCTCACACTTCTGTCACAAATTTTCTCTTAACTCTCTATTTGCTAACCACTATATCAAATAAATTCAACATAATTATATATAAACAAATTATTTATAACCTATTGGATTAATAAAATATATTAAATATATAATTTATGAATGAAATTACAAATTCATATTTAATTATTAATTGAAAATAATTAATCATTTCTAATATTTATTAATTCAAATGAATGATTGAATGAATGAATTAAAAATAAATACATTAATAAAATGTAATTTTTAATTAAAATATCAGTAATGATTATTAAGAAATTATATGTAACAGAAATTATAAATAATATATTTTTAATAATTCAAAAAACAATTATAATTAATGAATAGTAATTGATAATTAATAAATAATCATGTATATTTAACAGAAAATAAATTATAATTGATAATCGGTAACTAATAATTAATAATTATTTATTTAAAATTATTAAATATTAACTATTAATTTTTAATTTTTAATTCGTAGTAACTAATTAATAATTAAATATTAATTTATAATTGGAAATTACTAAATAATTATTATTATTTACTTTTTAATATTTACTAATTAATAATTAATAATTATAAAAAATTAGTAATTAAAAATTAACAACTATAAATAATTAATATTGAAATTTTATTAATAATAAATAGAATAGTTGTTAGATCAATGGCCCATACCCCACAAATTTATTAAAAAAGATTGACAGAACTATAATATTGAATTTTGAACATAATTGTAAACATCAACAACCATATTAGATAGGGCTACATACATAAAATGTTTAATTAGATGTATGGACTAATATGATCCCATTTATTTGATAGTTTTTTTAAAATGAATCCACCACCATATTTCCTTCCTTGTGAATATTATTAATTTTAATAACCATCTCAACTTGTAACATGTATTTGATCTCATCTTTGAGAATTGGACACAAAATCCCAAAACGAGATCATAAAATTATTGTATTGTACCCTTATAATTACTTTATATTTTCATACTATTCTGGTTATGTTTTTTGGCATACAAAATTTGTTTTTTGATATATAAATACATCATATAAAATGAAATAAAATACCCATGAAATGAAAACATAAAACCTTTGATGAAGACTTGATATGTTCTAATAATACCACTATAGAATAAAGTCTAAGGTACTCCCATTATTTCTCTATAATTATTTATCTTGATCCATTTATCTGTGGAGAAATAATGTAATAATTTGTATATTTAGATCATTTTTGAGGTATCCAACTAACTCTTATGGTTTTAGTGATAACCAAATCTAGGATATTGTTCTGTGTAGGTCTTGATTGTACTCTATTAGAAGCATGTAATAAAACCTATAACAATCAACTTGGTAGGTTTTACTTTACCTTCAATCATGATCAGATTTCTAGTAGTATAAACAATGAATAATCATTCAATAATGGGTTTCATTATCAAATTAATTATATTTAAACTCATTCTCAAATTGAAAAAAAATATATCATGAAGGAGTGAAGATCAAATGAATTAAGAAAATCTAATTAAAATGAATCAAATATATGTTTCTATATATTCAATTAAACAGTGAACATAATTAAAATATGTGTACAACATTATGATTTAGAAATAAAAAACTAACAAGTAGATGTATTATGTAAAACATTGATCTAAAGTCTATATTCAATTTCAAAAATATAATAAATAAATTTTTAAAGTAATATTATTTTACCAATATGAATATTTTTATACAAAATTATGTAATTTATTTTAGTTGAACACCAAAAACACCACTCTATTATTTGTATTAATAATTATCATTGAGATACCATAGTCATAAAATCAGCCAAATATTCTTATCATGATAATAAAAATGAATGTCTTTTATTTATGTAATAATGTACATTGTTTTGTGTTAAACAATTATCTCCCAATTTTTAATGGAAACTAAAATATATTGATTAATAATCCTATTAGGTACACTATATAATTCCAAAATTAATAATTCCAATCATTTTTTGTTCTATAAATTAATGTTGGAGTCCCTAGTGAGAGGACCAGTTTGGGATATACATAACACAAAGAGGGGGGGTGAATCAGTGTTGGGGACTTTTAATACCAATTTCAACTTTTATCCTAGTACCTCTTGACTTGTTAGGATCTTGATTCTCTTAATCTCTTTTCCATGTCTCATGCAATAATAGAAAGTTGTAAAAATATGCACACAAAATTTTTACTAGTTCCACCACTCAATAATAGTAGCCACGTCCTTGCCATGCATGGGTATGACCAGTGCATGGATTCTCCATTATGATGTGATATGTAATTACAGTGGAGTATCTAGGAAAACAATCCTCTAGCTACTGTGAGTCCCTACACTTTGGAGGGGGGTGGGAAACAACCTTCTTCCTTGGATTGGTGATGGCCTATTCCAACATGCAGCCTCTAGCTGCGTTGTTATACTACCTATGGAGACAGTATTCTTCCTTATTCAAAAGGTAGATTCTCCTCTTGGTCCTCTTTAGTACTCTTCACTTGATTACTTGTAAAGAAGTAGGCAAGTAATTCTTTTCTTCTTCTTTTCTTCTTCACTAGTGCCAAACTAGCTGCACTAGGACTTCTTCTTCTCCTTTAGTGCAATGACAGAATGCACGTACACTTCTTCTTCATTCTTAGAAAGAATCACATATACCAATGTGATTAATCATGAAGTGAATATCGGTTCACTTGGCCTCATATGAATCAAACAACTCTGAATAGTTTTTAGCCTTCAGTTGGGTATACTCTGTTCTTCTTCTTCTCTTCCTTCTCTTCTCAATACCAACACCTGAGTGTATTGGTATACTGAATTCCTCCTTTTTGCAGATATGAGTTCAATTTCACATCTAGTTCTTTTTCACATCACAAACCACAATGAGAGTGATGAACACTAGTCATGTGAGTTCGGTACAACTTCTCTTTGTGAAGCTGAATGGTTCACAGTTCGTTCTTCTTCACAAAGTTGCTTTGAGTTTGATATTAACCTATCAGAGGCCTGCAGGACCCTCAAATTTTTTATGCACCCTTCTAGGTGGTTTGCATGTAAATTTCAATCCTTTCTCATAAAAACCCATTTTGGCATGAAAAACCCTTTTCGCGCAACTCTTCTTTTTCGCGCAAAACTCCCCATTTTCACACAGCACTTCTTTTCTATGATGTAGGTCTTCTTTTTGCGCAATACTCTATACTTCAATTTTTCTGCACATCAGTGCTCTGGATTTGTCTAAGTGTCGAGTCTCTTAATATGAGTGGGGGTCACCTCATATTTATAGGCATTTTTGACCCTGCGCGTAAAACCCCATCCAGTGCGTAAAACTCCTTCTAGCGCGTAAAAATTTCTTTTAGTCCTTTAATTATGCGAACCATCCTTTATTTGAGCGCACCACCTAGATTTTTCGCACACCTCATGACTTTGACATTTTTATTCATTCTAAGCATGAAGCACCAGTTTTGCGCAAAATTCCTCACCGCGTAGCATATTGTGCGAAAACCCAGCCTTTCACGCGACATCGTATTTCACGCAATGATCCAATTTTTCATGCATGTCATGCCATTGCATATTTTTGAGCTTCTGATCTCGAAACTCCTTTTGCACGAAAACGTCATTCCTCTGTTTCGTGCACCAAACCAACATTTCATGTAACCTTCATTTTTTGCATATCTCGTCGATATTTCGCGCATCCCGCTACTATTTCACACGACCTTCATTTTTTCGCGCAACCCGCATATATTGCGTGCCCCACTTTCTTTTTGTGCGCAACTTGCCTAAATTTCCCGGTACTACATGACTTTGTCATTTTTCGATGTTCTAACCACGAATCATGCCTTGCACGCAAAAATCTAAACCATCTTCAATCATGTATGCTCCATCCATTGTCCAAAACACATCTTCATCTCCCGATTTTCAGGCCCTAAAATTTGGAAAACACTGGACAATGGATCCACCTTAAACTGTGCTTTTGTGCCGCCCCTAGATTGTCCATTGCTTTTTTATTTCTCTCTTAACTGCTTCCCATAAAAATTCTTCAGCTTTTATCACGAATCCTACTAACGTGATATGTATCCTTTGATAGATCAGCTTTAGCATTGTCAGAGTTACAATGGGAAGTACGGAAACATCCCATCTTCTAGCAGCATCATTCCTTACAATCAAAACTGTATAAGAATGGAATCATCATTTCTCCGCCTTTACTTTATAAGTCTTGTATCACAATTTTTCCTAACTTATTATATTTTAGAAATACAAAACAAAAAATCATCTTCCAGTTTAGTCCATTCTTAATGGAATTTGAATTCCAATGTACTTATTCATCCTCACCTCAAATCCTCAATGCCTTTTAGAGTGTTAATTCCAAAGAAATATAATCATCTCTCTTCATCCAAAATTGTATGCTTGAAGCTTTATCAAATACCTTCAATGTTGCAGACACTTTATCCCCATTGATACATGTATTTGGAACTTTAAGAACAGTGCAACAATCATCTGATTTCAAGGAAATGTGTATTTCATGACCTTGTTAGAATTCCAAGTCCTTTCGCACTCTTTCTTCTTCTTAGAAAATCATTCCATACTTTATGTAGATCATATGATTCTTTTCTTCAAGTATGCTCTTTCATGGTTTTCATGCAATAGTTAAGCATTACATTGTCTTCTTTATATCCTCATTATTCTTCAATCGCCATTAGAAGGATGTTACTCCACCATTCTTCATTTTTGTGAACAATGTGTCACTTTTGACACAAGTTCATTGAACATAGGATCATTGCATCAATCGTTTGAATTTACTTCATAGAGAACTGTAGATGCATGACATTAAATGCTATGATTACATAACAATTATCCAAGCATCCTCACTTCAGTCGATCTCCATTAACTTTGGAGTCCTTCTTCATCCCCTTCTTTATTTTGACCGGCATTGACAACTGTTGATAACAAATACAATCTTCCTACATAAAATGGTCCCAAAACCTAGATGGTAACCTCTGAATATGATGAGTAATATCCTCAATTGCACACTTGATTGTGTACCACACATTTAGACCAAGGTATAAATAATTCAATTTAAAAAGTATATAAATTAGCCTAGACTATTGAAAAATGTCTCTTCTATATTTTTGTTATGAATCTTCCAAATAATGAAAGATATAATAGAATCATTGAATTTCATTAGTCCAATGAAAATACGAACACCCAAATCTAATGGTTTTGAAAAATTATTCCAATCCAAATTGATAAATTTATTTACATTTATTTTAATTTATTGATACAATGTAAATAAATTTTTTAATTTTCATCAATATCCTCTTGATGATTAAAATAGGCCTTTTTAAATGTAAAATACATGAAAAAACATGGAATTGATAATAGAATTGACCTGAAAGTTTCTACATTCTTCTGAGAGGGTTTTACAATTCCAATTACTAAATTGAGATTTTATTTTCAAATAAATGTATTTAAGTATTCTATACAAAACCCATCTCCATAAGAGGGGAAACCCTATGTAATTCAAAGTTATACTAAACTTTTTATATTTTAATATTCCCAAGGAAAAAACTTCTTCTAGAAGAGGTAATTCCCTTCTAAAATAATAAAATATATATATATTCTACACAATATCCTAAAATGAAACGACCACACTATTATTAAGAATATCCATGATGAATTTAATAGTATTTTAACCCCTATAAAAATTAAGGATTTTATTTGTATAAAAAAGGTGTGTAGGGTATTTTAGGTTCCCTGTAGCCTTGATAGGGAACAAAAAACCTGATAGAGATACATGATAGATATAATTTCTCAAATAGTCTTCAACCATTACAAATTGAATTTCATGAAGGGATTAACCAATTTTCAGCCATATTTATCATTAAATTTATCCTACTGGTGATCTATTCATTATGATGAAGATCCTAGATCAATTAATAATCGATTTAATTATTTTATATTATCCATTTAAGAGACAATTCCTTTTAATAATATCGATGTGAAAATACCACTTGACTGTGTCAATGGAATTTGAAATATCTAGCATAAGATCCATGTTTGTAAACTTCCACATTTTCTATATTATATTCACACATTAATAATTAGTTTAAATACAATATTGTATATTTTATGCCATTATCAAACCAAATTTATTAGTTGAAAAGATATTATTAGCTAAAATTAATAGCTTTAAAGATATAATCTTTTTAATGAACCCGGTCTGATGTCAATAATATTAGAAAGTAGATTAGGAAATAATAAATTGATGTCTACTAAAAGAAATTCATAAGAGAATAAAAAAATATACCATAAAATTATTTTTCTCGATCAAAAACTCAATTGTGTATAAAAAACATTTTTATAAATCCACTTATTTCAATTTTACATTCCATATTCAAGTAGAAGAGTGAATTCATAACCTCATCTTTGGATGGTATGGAAGTATGAACAAATTCAATATGATTGAGAACCTGGCTTCAATAACATCATCAATTTCCACCCTAGTTTTAGTATGTGAATGTTATCTAAATATCTATGTGACGTATTGGACAAGGGACTATCTGAAATATTCCTCACTATTATAGATGTAACCATTTAATCCTAAGGAAGAAATTACATTCTTAATATTTCTCTAATGATCAATAAGATAAAATAATTTAGTTCTTTGATCCCCATCCTTTAACCACCTCAATTAATACTATTATTTGAGTATTCAATCTTTCATCATAAAAATATCCTCATGATTATCTTGATTTTGAATCCCTTACTAGATACAGATGTCATTAAAAGGTGATTTTATTTTTAATATAATAAAATCATGTTCATAATTTCATACTTCTTTATTGAGATGATTGAATTTCAAATTTTTCTAAGTCCTAATGTGATGTTTAATTATATTGATGTGTATTTTCATCCTCTAACAAGCAATGCCACTAACCTGATAATTCCAAACATGTGAAATGATTTTAGATAAATCTTCATGTCCATTAAATGCACTATTAGATGAAAAAAAATATGGAAGGTTTTATTTTTTCACAAACTAGAGAAAAAAACATGGGAGTGTGATCAAAGTCAGGACTAAAAGATATTAACATTAAACACTAATACAAATATCCTCATGAAACATTAAGGATAAAAATTTCAATTTTTCAAGATCTTTCCCTTTGACAGTGTTCATAACCCATGTAAACCTATACCCAAAAATAATAATTTCATTAAGAAAAAAATTATTAATAAGTTTTTGTAATTCATTTCAGGTGATTATAAGAAAGGAATTCATATCCTTCTCCGGTGAAATAATAATACAGTGGAAACCCCATATGAGAACGCAGCAATTAGTTACACCGAATAATATCATGACCATTTCATCCTAGAGATCGCTTCGATCAAGATATTAGTTATTGGAATTGATTATTTTTAACTAGATATTTTATATAAGATAATTCTAGAATAATGTAATTATTTTGTTTAATGGTTACAATGATTTACATCTAAATCATTATAGTCATTAACCATATAGACTTAACTAAATCTCATTTAATTCTATGATATGAATGCTTGTAACAAAAAAAAATTCGAATGTTTTTTTGAGAGCCTTAGTGGAAACTATAGGCTCATTAATACCAATCAATTCAGGTAAATTGTATTTGATGAAATGATTCATGCCTACAGAGGTATCAAAGATATTTATCACTATGTAATATTATTAAATGAATATCATTTTTACAGAATTTACCCCTTATGATGGGAACATGATGATTACTAGTATTATTACACCTACAAATACCCTTTTTAAGAGGTTTCCTTTTTTTAAGAGGCTCAGAGTTTTCCTCTTCTTTAAAACATCAGTATTAACATCATGCATCTCATCAGTATATTTCTTAGAGGGCTCATATAATAAACTGAATATTTACTCATTCATGGTGTGATAATACCCTTTAATCTATCCCACATTTTTAGGGATAGAAGAATATTTCCTTTTAAAAATCAATGTATATGATAAATAATTATCAGTTTGATCATAATTTTCATTATTTACCTATTGATTCTAATAATTAGTTTCATAAAAAGTGTCCTCGTTATCTAAAATAGGTGAACCTGCCCACATATCATTGATTTTTATAACAATGATATATTGAGATTTGTATTTATTTTCAACACTCTTAACTTAAGAGTGTAGTGATAGTATGACCAATCACTAAATGCATAAAAAACTATAAATATCACCCTATAATATAATGTAAGAAATGGAAAAGCAATAGATTCAATGAACTAGTATGAAATTATTTCAGGAGGACATGTTACAGTATATGCCTTGTGACACTTGGAATTCCATCTATGTAATTAAAATGAATTTATACCCATGGTACTATATGTCATGTAATTTTTTCCAAATAAAACTCATTAAAAAGGGAAATTATCATGAAATAAATATTAAAATATAATTTCAATTAGTGTTATCTTGAATCTAAACCTGTATTTCAAGAGTGGGAGTCTGTAATGTAATTTTATGAAATTCATAGTAGTATAAAACATCAGGGGAATTTTCATTCATTATCTTAAGAGGAATCAAGTGAGCATTTACATCACCAGACCCCAGTAACATTCCATGTTCTATACTATGTCTATCTCCCTTGGTGGTTTAATCCAATTATTATCATTTTCTATAATCCCATTTGACTTTATAGGATATATGGTAACTTTTACATCCATCATCACTTTTCCCTTAAATTATCCATTCTTTATTATGAATTCGTGATATGAGATTATTTTCTTCCCATTAAAATTATATTAAAAAAATTTCCTTTTACAATCCCATGTAATATGCCCAATGATTTTACCGTCATAAAAAATGTTGATAATTTTTCATAACTAATTATAATATTCAAAGTGTCTTCTATGTTTGAAAGAACCACCTCCTCCAGAAGATATTTTTATAAAAAATTTCAACCAGAATATGTAAAATTTGTTCATATTTAATTTTATTACCTATCAAGTATGATATGAAAAACTATTGAAGAAGAAATATCTCATAAGATATTGGGGTTCTAATAGAACCAATTTAAGATAGAGACATTAACCCATATAGAATAATTTAATTTATTGATGTCAAAGTATCCTTTTCTTTTACAAATCAAATATTATGAGATTTCTATGTTTGAGATTAATGTAAAAGAAGGCCCAATATTTCCTCTTCAGTTCATAATTTACTAAGACATCATATAAGTAGCCCCGACTAATGGAATAGATTCTTGATTGTATTGGTGCCCTATAAACAATATTTATATTCTTTTTTATTACATGTATCCATTTTTTGAATATTAATAAACATATTATCACATAGGGATGGTTATTCTATATTAAATAGTGTCTTATAATGCCCTAAGGGTAACTATCTCACATAAAGGTCATAACAGTTCCACTCTATGATGAGAACCTAGAAGTTCCATGAATATGTTCATGAAATATAAATACTTTCTCTAGAATCATAATATAATATTATGGGGAACATATAATAGAGGTTATGAGGTATAGGGATTCCTAGAATTTTGAGAAAATTTCTCACAGTGTCCGCCATTTGTAATTTCAAATGTATATGATTTTGAGAACATATCCCACTTGTAGAAAATCCACATTTATATTTATCATTGGATGTTCCTATATAAGGATATTTTTATCGATCCTTATACTTTAATATTATTATTAATTGATTTTATTAGTTATTTACTTTGATGTATTGAAGAAAATTATGAAAACATATGTTCATGGTGATGTTAGATACATTTGGTGTGTCACAAGTGAGATTGCACTAATGAATAAAGTGAGAAAGGATTTGTACATTATGTTGTTTAATGTAATTTTATATCATAGGATCATTTATAAGAATGAATCATACTATATAAATCCATATCCATGGTGTTTTTGGGAGGATCATTTCCAGAATATCAAGGAAAGAGACATCGATCACATTAGTTGAGGACACCATCTTGTAACAAATTTTATTAGAGATTTCATGATAAAGGGATTGAATTAAAAATAATAATTAGTATGAAATTATACATCATTGAAACACTATCTTATTTATTTATGGATTATTGGGTGTGTTTTTAGATTATAACCATTGACTATGAATCTCTAGCTAATTCCGCTGAGAAAGAGACCTAGAGGGTCACAAACTACGTGTATGGGTCCACTATTTCATGTACTGATATAATAATGTAAACACTAAATCTAGGTTACAAGAGTAAAGGCCATTACAATTTCATATATTGTGTAATGTATTATTTATGTATTCTCTTATCTAGAACTCGTTCTTATCACCTATAGTGTGATCCATTATTTTCTTATTTCATTATAAGTATAAGTGTTTGGAATAAAAATTGATCTTCTATCCTATACTATTTGTATAGGGACTCATATAGCATGTGCCCATAATATCAGCCACATTTATCATTATTTTGAACCATTTGTATATAGGGAGATATGTTTTTTAGATCTCATCATGGTGTAAATGAGTCCCAATGAGGTCACCTTTAGTATGTATTGGTAATATATTGTCCAAACCTGGGTGGATTGTTTTGATGGAGGGTTATCTTTAGCTACCAATATGGGCCAAGGTACACCATTATTTATTAGTAGGGCCTCTATGTGGAATGAGAAAAGACTGCCCTCTAGAATATATAATCGATTTCTCACTAGTTGGTGAGCTTAGATTTGTGTGATGAAGATGCCTCATAGGAATATATTTACATAGTAATGGAGGATTATATGTATACAACTATATAAAATAGCTATTTTTTCATAGTTATTCATAATATTGTAGATATATACCCAAAAAATAGTCATTGTTTTTGGATAATAGTTAATATAGGACATTCATTTTAGCCTATAGGTGGTGTCTATATCCGTAGTTCTCTTGAACCATAACTATATATTTCCTAAAGAAACAATACATTGGGAAGATTGTGGGAAAATCTATAGTTAAGGATTATTAATAAACCATGTCTCTAGATATTTATTAATTGTAAATATCAATAGTTTTATAAAATCATTTCTATAGCACAAACCTATAGCCACAGTTTTAATGCATTGTGGTTATAAGCTCCACATGGATTGTATATAGCCATGGTTTTATAAAATCATTTGTATAGAACAAGCCAATTTCCATAGATTCAATGAACATTGGCTATAGGGTCCCCCTGTAATGTCCATGGACATGTTTTTATAAAACTGTGGCTATGGTTTCCTTATGTATTGGATGTATACATAGATACATTTACATTTCCAATATATATATATATATTTATATATCAATATATTTTGACGTTAATGTCACTAAGTACTGATGTACTTGTATAGGAGGTGCAAGGTTCGATTCCTTCCAATTTCGTTTTTTTAAACTTATATAGAAACTGTTTTAAGAATCATGGCTTAGACACTATTTCCATGTTAAAAACTGTGGTAATATCTCATCCAATTATGGTTGTATCCCATCACATGGTGGAAAAACTAAATATATATGTCTATAGATTAAAAATCTAAGAAATATACCTTAAAACTGTGGTTATATCCTTTTCTATGATGAATGGATATTGCCATGGTTTTATGAACCATGGAAATTGATTTTATTTACATAGTGGAAAATTATGGATGTAGGCCTTGAAAATGTGGCTATATTATTGACCAATATCCACACTAATAGAATACATGACATATTGGAACCATGGATATAATATATATCCTTGGGTTTTATACCTATAGCAAGTGTTTTTTACCGTGGCTCGATGTGAAATTCCCTTTTTTTATACTTTTATAGATGTAATCCATGATTAAACCATCGTAAGTTTACAATTATATCATGTGTGTCCCCCAAAGGATCTCCAGTTTTCTTATCTAATAACTCATGTGATAGATTTTATATTTTTATAGACTATCTACTCCTACAAAAAATTTACAATTATGAAAAAATAGTCTCTTATGGGGATTGATGACCTCTTAGTCTAGATGAATAGAGATAAATGATTCTCATGTCCTGAACTCAAGTATATAAATTATCAACTTCATGTTCATGGGATTTAATCTTGAAGATGGTGTTAATGTGTTATTATAGCCATTTTTAGTTCCTAGGTATGTCATTCAAAGTAAGAAACACCCTAGTCAGGTTCATGAGACTTGTAAAATAGATATTTCAATAATTAATCGTATAGTTTAAAGAGAATTTTATTTGATGAAATTGCCATTTATTCCATTAAAGAGGACGACCATGCCTATATTAAGACAATTTTCATGTACTTTTTCCATGATTTCCATTTATATCATAAACTATGAATGTTCATGTCGACCCTAAGATGACTAAGTCTATGATTTCTTGAGAGACAACAAATACTGTGTTCAAAATACATAGTTTACTTAGGTTAGCATGATATTACAAGAGATTCGTGGAATAATTATCCTAGATTTCATTTCCTATTATTTTCCTCATACAAAAGGGGATTTCTTATATTTAGTATAGAAGATTTTATAGAACATTCTGTTATCTGATGTTTAGGTTGAATGATGATCATGTTAAATTTTTTAAAGGACTTTAGTACATGTGTTTTATTATTCCTAAAGTTTAGGGATTGTATGGTATGGGTGTATAGGTCGATTGTGATTTATTAAGGCTCAAGGTAGATAATGCCACATTATAATCACTATCTAATCAATGATTTAATGATAATAGATGTAGTTTTTTCCATTATGTTCTTGATATAATACAATTTTGTTGAATTATTTATTTTCTATAGAGATCAAAGAGTCACAGTTATATCTTATACCTATTAGAGCATAACACGAGGAAGAGTCAGTGCCTAGAGTTCCTATAAGACTATAAATTCAGGATAGAATGTACACTAACAATGAGAAATGTTTTGATTTATTACATTATTAATAAATCACATCCTCAATTAGTACATGGGGTATGTCAGTAGATATCCATGATGCAGTTGGTCGTGGTAGTTGAGGGAAATATTCCATAACCTCAATTGATGGTATTACACCCCACACATGTTCGCTGAGTTAGGAAATCCTGACTTGAAAATATTGATTTTGATATTTTTGTGTCTAGATATTCTTATCATTCACGCGTAATGGATTCTCTGAAGGTGGAGAGAACATCATTCTCTTCTAGGTAGGGTTAGTTTCTCCATTTGGGATGCTTTATGAGGTATTAAGGGAGTTCCAAACCTCCCCCTTAGTTATTCAACCATGTGTGATGATTATATAGAAATAAATTAAGAATAAATATTAATTTATTGACATGAATAATAGTTTTATAATGTTTTTGTCCTTGTTTCCTGACATTTCTACAGGTGAAGTGTGAGTACTAGGCCTCCATAGGTAAAATCCAACTGCTTGAGGTTCCATAATTGAAATGGGAAAATTTCTAAATAGATTTAACGATCGTAAATATATACATAGATATTGTCAAAAATACTATTTGGGAGATAATAGACAAACTAACCAATATATTTTACATTCATCCAATTTGAGATAAGAGTGTAATGGATATATTAAGACACCTACAAACATATTAGATTATATGATTCAAAAGGGTTCCCTTGATGAACATGATTGAAGGTGCTGCTCAATTGACAACCTAATTTTAAAGGATGTTATAGATTGGTTTTTTGTATTTAGTTATTTCTATGTACAATGTACCATCCCCATATATGATGGCCAAACATAAATTCTTAATCAAGTTTTTATGTATATGTTATAGGATTCCATGATTGATTTTGGAAATATTTGGGTTTCTCACCCAACATTGGTGAAGTTTTCATATAATAACAGTTGGAACTCTCTGAAATAACCCGAGACTATCATTTTATTCTTAAGGTCTGAATATTACACAACTTGAGGATATATGGATAGGGAAAAAAGATATCCAAAAAGTTTATTAGAACATTTAAAATCCAATATACGTTGGTAGATATTACTTACTACCACCGGTTACCTCTTTAGTTGAAATAGGTATATAATATATTATGAAAATTTTAACAGAGGATATAAGTGCCTGACACATCATACCTTATCATCTAAGTAAAACTAGGTTTCAAGGATGAAACCAACATTATAGAGTTCCTTGTGTTGATCGAGGGATGATTATAAAAATTTCTTGAACCAACTCATGCAACCCTTGGATCGAGGACCGAAGTTGACCCTTTATATAAAAACAATTGATTTAACTATCATCTCAGACTAGAAACTAGTGATAAATCTCATTCGTAATCCATAGTAGTAATTTCACTATGCTATAACAACAAACTGAATAATAATAAAACATTTAATCCGAAAAAGAAGTGAAAATCAATAAATACATATAAGAGAATAAAAATAAATGAAAATATCATCCCATACAAGTAAATTTATCATATATGAATAAACATCAATTCCTCAATAAATAAAATAGAAATATCCAATCTAATATATAAAAAATCCCAAGAGAAAAACAAAATATAAGACACAAAAAAACCTAATAACATCAATATATATGGGACCCTTGGACACTCTCCACACCCAAGAAAACCATACTATACTAATAAAACATCATGTTATAAGAAATTCATGAACCATAAGTTCAAATCCAAAAAACCTAAAATAAAACCATAAGAGCTATACACATCTAGTGGTGTATGATGAGTGTGAGTGAAACAGAACTTAATGGGATGTTATAAAAAAAATTAAATTACTTAAAAATGAAATTTCATATTATAATAATAAAAATTATAATACAAAAATAGGTTTTACATTAATTATAACATAAAATAAAATCTCATATTTGATGTTTTTTTATGATTAAAATTTTTTTATATGAAAAAAATCAATTAAAAATCATATATCTAGTATCAACCCATTTTTAATTACAAATTGTCCCTTCTCAAAACTGTTCCGAAAACTGACATTATAAATTAACATATTTAAATCTATTTAGAAAAATGTTAAATAATAAAACCGCAGAAATAATTAAAAAAATAAATCAACATGGCACCATGAAACAAGTCAAATAATGTAAATAAGTGAATTTCATAACACCAAAGATTAAAATATAACAAGAAAACATAAATAAGAGGAAGGTTCATTAAGGAGTATCGTCTAATAAACATGGTAAATTCATAAAAATATAATGAGTTGACCCTAGACATACTTAGTTTGGAACAATCTGCAGGCCTACCAATGCATTTTTATGTATATAAGCCACTGATTTTTCTTAACTGGACATATCAAATAGAACACACCCTGTGTTCTCTAATAACAAAGGGGTCTATTTTATCTCATTAGGACTAGATAAAAAAAATTCATCCCTCAATAAGGAAAATCTAATCCCCATTTTTTTTGACCAATAAAAGTTAAGAAACTACATGCATTGATAATAATAAGTAATAAATATCATCTCACATACTTCACCCTCACAAGAAACAACCCCTTTTTCATGCCATCCACATCAAAAAATAAGAATAAAAATGCCCCAATTTCCACAATTCAAATCAAATAAAAAAACTATACTCATTAGGGGGTATAGATTAACTAGGGGCAAAACCAGCTCTCACAAAACCACACAATTTCCAAACAATAAAAATGTTTCAAACATTCATTCATTGAAAATTACTAAAAATTCAAAATCATTTATTATCATTTAAAATTCCATTTCAAATGAATCATTGAAATGAAATTATTTAAATCTACTAGAAAAATATTTTTAAAATAATTCACCAAATCTATTTTAAACCCCATTATTTAATTAGCTCACCATTTTAATTTTATTCATGATCAAAACACGTTAAAAACTCCATAAACATCACATTTTATTTTCAAAATAATCCTTCAATCACTTTATCGATAATTTTTCATTTCAATTAATCATTGAATTTCCAAGAAAAAGACATAAAACGAGTGTTTAAATCATTAGAAACTTTGTAAAATCCATTTAAAATATAATTAATAGGAATATTTTATAAAATAAAACATTTATAATTCTCATGTTTTTAATGAAATTTCCTTTAATGAAATTAAACACAAACACATATTTCGGTTCATTGATTGTCAATCTAAATGTTTTATGTTGTTAAAAGAGGTGATCAAAGAAGCCTCAACGAACCTTTAATAATCCCTAGAAACCAAAATCCCTTTTATTGGTTCTCCCCAAATCCTAAACCCAACCCAAAATGACATTATGGTTAATGGGTGTAGATTAAACTAGCGAATAATGGAAATAGAGAATGAATGAGGAAAAAATAAGAAATATATTAGAATACTATGAGAAATAGGCATAAATTAAGATGGGGGTCCTTAGAATTGTTAATGGTGGGAGGTATGAGATACCCCATTATGCCCATGGGTTAACCAAATAATAGGTAGAATAGGGGAAAGAAACCCATGTGAAATTAGACCATAGGAAAATAAGAGGAACACGTAATTTAGAAATATAGGAAATATGTATGGTTAGGCCACATTATTTTCCAAACTGTATGACATCTATGTAGTAGCCACTATAGAAAAACCCCACATTTTAATAGTTTTGTTTCATGTTTACACATAACTATGCATAAATCATGCTCCATCCAAATTCCATGGAAGGGTAATCCATACGCTTTACTCTTGGAATTGCTTGACCGATGTTCTACCAATGCAAGAGAAACCATGCATATTCAAAAGGAACTAGAAAAGTCTCTATATGGGTGTCATCACATGGTTTCAATATGGTCACATGATAAACAACATGCACATGATGAAAAATTATAGAAAAAAATATTGAATCCAAAAAATAAAAAAAAAATATTCTAAAATTTAATTAAAAATAATAAAATAAATATATTTGTAGTAACATTAGGTGTGAAAAACTCTCTACCATGTCACGTTATAAAACTACAATGTCTATAGAATAAATTGAAACATTCATAATATTCATCCCCTGAAACACTATGGAATTAGTTGGTCTGGTTGTAGACCAACTAGAATGGATTTAATGATGAAATACACTAAACACAAATAATGTCTCTAAACAGTAAGATCACATCTTTAAAGTTATTTATCATCTCTAATAATAACACAACTACTATCAATGATATGATACCTAAAGGAGATAGAGACTGAGAAATGGTATCACAACTATTTATAAATTCTCTAAATTGTGGGACAAAAGGAGAACACCCTATAGTAACCGAGCATTAACCATGAGAGATCCCCTCCATGAATTCTAAAGACTCTACCAAGAATTCAAAATCCAACCAAAATCAACCTTCACTGGGAAACAAAATCCAAATAAATCAAAGGAACACCAAAACCATTGAAAAATCATTGTCAAAAAATAATAACCATCACAAATATCAACAATAATCTCAACTATAAAATATATATACAACAACTCACACAGTTTACATTACCAGAAACAATATGGGCTCTTATACCATGTCATCATACTCAATGGGTAAACTAGGCCCTCGATCATGGAACACCATCCCATGAAAAACTAGATAAATCTTTCACCATCGAGATCTGGAAACCATGAATGTGACACCCAAACTAGTTACCTAACCTTTGGCCCAAGGTCACCGATACTCAACCCAAAAATAAACTGACATAAAATGACAATAACATAAAAAAACTTGAATCCCTAAGAGAAACTAACCAAAAATAATAATTCATGCATCAGATTAAAAAACCGGGCGCCACCCATCAATGTTTTAATGTTTACATATTGATCCATAATTCATTACCATCCATAAGTGAAAGGCCAAGAAATCTATGATACAAACTAGAATAGTGACTCTCAAAAAAACAATCACTCAATGAACAAAAAAAATATCCCATATAATAACTTATAATACCACACTACTAAGTCATTAGCTCTATCCAAGCTCACCAATAATAATTTGTAATCCATCCAAAATAATCGACCACTTCATCAAATCCTATGTTAACCAAAAGTGTTGAATGTAACTAATCTAAAAATTACTAGAGTGAAATAAAGATATTATATATGGAAAACTCTTCCTAGAGTCTAATAAGTGTAAAAAATAGAGATAAGAGACTTATGGTAAAATAAATATACCACAAAATTAACACTCTAATAGATAACAAACAAACGTTCATGATGATTTTTTTGAAGGCATATAATAACCAACATTAAACATGAACATAAATGCTCATTCAATTTAATGAAATCTAGAAGTCTCACAACCTAAGGGAAAAACCAAAAATAACCATAAACCCAACATATCTTTTCATAATAATTTACATTTTCCAAAACACACATTCATTAAAACAAAACAACTTTTACAAAATTTCCCCTCATTGAAAATTCTCAAAACGCACCCATTTTAAAAGAATAACTATCCTATAAATATTTCATCTTCAAAAACATATATTTTTAAATAACGTACAATTGAATATCCTATAAATAAATAAATTCTAAATATTTTATTTCAAATTTTAATCTATCAAAAACATCACTTCTTCAAGTAGAATTTCATTATCACCCCAAAACAAATCCATCACCAAAATTGCAAAGAAAAAAAAATAAAATATAATTTAAAACAACTCAATTCAAAAAAAAAATATTAAAAATATGAAACAAATATTTAAAAAATAATAACATCCCTACCAAAACCATTGTGAAATATTTCTTTATAAACAGAACACCACACAAAATTTAGTTTTATATCCAAAAAACCATTTTCCAAAAACACACAAAAATCCTAAAGTGTCAAATCTGCGTATTAGAGAACCAATTTCCATCAATTCACAATCATTAATCATTCACTACATCAATAAATCCATTAGTTCATAAAAAAATAGTGGTAAAATGTATAAGGTATCATCACATAAAAAATTGTACGTGAATGAACATTTCTAGTGGGGGAACTGAAATTTACATAGTTTGGATACACAGGGTTGGAAAACCATGATTCGAACATGAAAAAAGAACATTCATGGTAGAACCCTAATATGCAGAGGTCCACACTATTCAAAATACTATTTGGGATAAATATTAATCCTATTATTGTTCCCCACATCTTCTTTAAAACTCATCATGACCCATGAGAACAACTATGTACTATTCAAGGACTAAGGTATCATCACAACCTAACAAAATAAATCAATGATATCAATAATTAAACTCAAAAACAAAAATAAAATTCTAAATATCAATGAAATATCATTTTTAGTTTGGATAAGAGTTGATTTATCCCTTTAATACACCCTCAACATGGTTTCCAATGATAATCCTAGTCAATGTAATTTCTATAAACACCCCCAAAAAATATGGAATGTTCTAATACCATGTATTCAAAAAAACAACCAGGGAAACACATGGCGATGGGAACCTGATCTAACCGAGTACAAAATCGATGTCCATTCTCGATTGCTCCATTATTGAAATCAGTTTCATGTTCACAATGATATTCCATTATAATTATTTCAACCACATTACGACAACATAAATTCTAATAATAAAACATCTAGAGTAATCCATGAAAATAAAGGGATCCATACAAGAGACTAAACATAAATTAGAAAAACCTCCCATTAATGTAAATGGAATAAAATGAATAAAAATTAAATCCTTAATACATTAATTATCTAAATTTAATTATATATATATCATCATACCAAAATAAATACAAAAGATAATCACTAAAAAATTGCATGAATTAATCTCCATGTGACCCTTTTTCAATATCCATATTCCAATATAGCTATATTTTACACCATTCACATTGTGAAACAAGAGAAACATGAACGAAAATACCAAATCCAGGACACCTAAAAGAAAACCATAAGAGATGCGCATATAGAGTGATGTATGAAAGGTGTGAGTGAAATTGATCCTATAAGGATTTCACCTTATCAGTGAAATTCCGTACAAATGAAATTTTATTTTATGATACATTGAATTTTATTATCGAAATAGGTTTTTCATTCATACGTATATGAAATAAAATATAAAATTAGAACCATTGTTATAAAACACCATTTCTTTTTTATTAAAAGAGATCAATCACTTATGTACCATTTAACAATCCTTAACACCATTTTTATCAAAACCCAACAACTTTTTCAATCCATTCCAAAACTTAACATAATAATTTAAACATTATAAATATAGTTAGAACCATTTTTGAGAAACCAAACCAACTAAATAATTAAAAAAACATGGAACCATGAAATAATGTAAAGAGTGTAAACATGTGAAGGTCACCATACCATATGTGATAATAAACCAAGATATCACAAAAAAAGAGGCAAGTTTCACATCAAGAAGCATCTAATACACATGGAAAATTCTAGAACATCTAGTGATGAAACCCTAGACGTACTAGATTTGGAATAATATACAATCCTATTTATGAATTTATAAGTCTAGAAGCAACTAACTACCCTAAGCTTTCCTCATAATTCGGAACTCCATTTATAGTCTCTAATACCACAAGGTATCTATTTAGTATCATTAGGACTTGGTAGAAACACTTCTCATCCATCACTAATATTACAAGGTTTCCCATGTATAAAAATCAATAGAATGTGAGAAATTTCATGAAAAATAATAAAAATCAGTAAATATCATCTCACATCTTACAACATCATAAATAAAAAGATATTTCCATGTTATGAACATCTATATATAATAATAAACAATCCCCTCAGGGAAAAAAATCATTTTAAATAAACAAAAAATATCCCCTAGAGGGTCACAATTCAACAAGGGGATCAATAGGGTCTCACAAATCCATACCAATATAAAACCGTGTGAAAATTGTCAAATTGGCCATAATAAAAAAATCATTATAATGAAAAATCATTTATATTCATTTGAAATTGAATTTAAACCAACTCTTTAAAATAAACTCATTGAAATACATTTCAAAAATATTTATAAAAAAATTACAAAATCCGATTGAGAAACCCTAAATGAATCAAAAAATTGATTTCAATTTGATTCATGACACAAAAGGGGTCAAAATACTTTAGAAGTGATGCTCCATGTGAAAAAAACTCTTAAAAACATTATTAAATTCAGTTAATATATTATATAAATGTATTATTAATAAAATTAATCATTTAGAAACCTCTTGTACAAACTACTTGATATTTTATTAAAATACTCAAAATCACCTTCCTCGGTTAATGGATGATCATGCTAGGAGGCATCTCCTATAATGTGTTTCATTAAAAAATTCCTCAATAATCCCCATACAAATCCTTGAAAACAAAAGCAATTATATTATGCCACCTTAAACTGTAAACATTACCTAAAAACCCCTATGGCTCATAGGTGTAAAAGAAACCAAATAATAATGGGAAAGAGTTATGGAATGAGGGAGATGAAGAGAATTTGAAGATTTTAACGTGGGAAATCTGCTTAAATCATGGTATAAGGGGCATGAAATCTTCAATGGATGGATATAGGAGATCTCCTCATGAACTCTTGGGTCAATAAAACATTTTGGGGAAGAGGGGAAACAACAACATATAAAATTAGACTACGGGGGAAAAGCAAAAACCCAAAAATTTAAACACCAATAAAATCTACATAGATAGGTTGCACGGTTTCTCAATCCAAGTACCAACCATACATAATACACTATAAAAAACCACCTTCACACATTTTAGTGACACGTTTACCCAAAATGATGTGCTAGAAACTCTTATGGAAGGGTAAGACATAGGTTTTCTACTAGGACTCACACAACCTATGAAAAACAATATAAGAAAAACCATATACATTAAAAATGAACTAAAATGGAAACTATGTAAGTTACATCATATAAATTCTCTATTCTTGTTTGATTCAAACTGTGTACAAAATAAAAAGGTCCATAAAAACAATACATTCAAAACTGAAACGTATAATAATTTAAATTACCAAAAATTTAATCAAAACTACATAAAATAAATATATTTATAGTGATACATATTGTGGAAAATCATTTGAGGTTGAGTATTTTCATTTTTTTGCATCCTTTGGAAGCATGAAAATCTTTAGGAGAGATCATGGGAGTTTAAGAATTTGGTGTGATCTCAATTACATCAACATTTATAATGAGTTATTATTTAGTGAAGAAAGTAATTGAAGGGGGGTATGTATTAACATATATTTTTCATTTAATAAAATTAAATTATTTAATAATATTATCAGAGGAGGTTATATGGTATGATCATTCCTTTGTTATAACATCGGATATCAAATAAATGTTTAATATTTAAAAAAATATTATTTTTATACCCTATGGATTAATGATATAATTAATTAATACCTCCTAAATATATCCTTCAAAAAATTTAAATCATGGTTTTTTCTGGAATAGGGGATTTCACTTAGGAGAGTTTCAATTTTCATGTTCAACATTGATTACGAAGCTAATCTTTTTTCAAGTGTTTAATTATATTTTTGGTTGACCAAAAATATGGTCATAAATATATTATAAATTCTTTTTGAGGGGATTATCGATCATAATATAGGTTATCCCAATGAAGAGAATTTTAGGTTTCATCCATTGAGGCTGCATTGACAATATCCATTGATTTATCCCGAATTAGTGATGCTATGATGATTCACCAATGAGTTATTGTATCATCCATAGATATTGTGCCTCGTTCTTATTGTCCTGTATTTTTTTATATTTCTATCATTAAACTATTCATGGTATGAATTATTGATAATTCATTATTGTGTTTTTTGTGATCATATAAAATAATGAACTACCTTGTGTTATATAAAATTTTTAATTAATTCATAATTCATACACCTTGAATGAATAACATTTGTATAAACAAGTTTTGAGTTCCCTGAATCGCACTAGTCACATCTTATTCTCACTTACCCTTATTCCTCTACCCTCTCACAATGACATATTTTCCTTGTCCTTATAAATAGTTGGTGGTACAATGATATTGACATGACATGTAATATTGTTTAGAAATAGATGAACTCTATATAGAACCTATATTTTCATACATTAACATCCCATCACTTTAGTAGAATAATTAATATGTTACCCAAATAGACACTAAGAAACATATTATCCTTGTGCCTTTGAAATCATGGAAACAAAAATACTAGTATATAAGTAAGCTACATTATCTCACACTAGGTTCTTTGTGACTATCAAACATCATAGAAAAATCATACATAATTCATTTATTCATAACATGGGGAAAGAAACATAAAAATGAGTGACCTCATATGCTTAGTAAGTGAAAAATAGGGATATATATGTAAGTTAAACATGATAATAAGGATATTCTAATGTGGTCATCACATTTGGAGATCATATTATACTTATCAATGATAAAAATGGAAATCCTAGCATAAATATTGGCTATTTAGGATACAAGAATCATAAATGAGTCAAGATCACGACCCATTAAATCATAACACTGGAATAAGATATGGAATTATGAAAGGAACATCTAAATGTAATAGCATTCCCTCTATATCAGGGAACATTACGAAAACTTATTAGGTCACTTCATGGGGACTATACCTATTGGTAATAAAAACCACCATCCCTAGACATAATCATTTCCTTGTAAGGTATCATATTTCCCCATCTTTAAATAGTTGACCGGGTTTCCCCATATTCCCATAATTGATCATGTTTCTCCATCTTCACATAGGGGATCAGGTTTCCACCTATACCATAGTGGATCAAACACATCGAATTTATTACCATCATTATCTTGTGATAAATAAATCATTACCCAGTGCATTGGAGGTAGATATAGGTTCCTCTAATCACATAATTAATTGATACAGATGTGTTCCATAAGATAAAAAACAATAATATTATAACCCATAAAATGAAATGGGTATCATAAACTTGCAATCATATCGTAAAATGTGAAAAAATAGATAGATTTCATAGTCATTTATTTATAAGAAAAACCCATAAAAATATGTGGAATTCATAAACATAAAACCCATGAAAAAGTAAAGTGTTTTACAAACATATAACTAGTGAAATAGAAAGGGGTTTCACAATCATCAAGCCATGAAAACATAATCCATTCAAGTTAGTAATATGAATGGATCCTTTGAATCAATTTCCCAGGAATGAATGAGTAACACCAACATAGATCATGTTATATGGGAAATAATTTAGAAATATCTTTTAAATAAATTTCTTGAGGAAAATATCCTTTATTCTTTGAATTTTTTTTAAAATCCTTTTAAGGACGATTTTATTTTATAATAAACGTGAAAACCTAAAAATAATGCTTGATGTTTTTTAAAACAAATATTACGATGAAAAAACCATGAAAATATATAATTAAATCTCGAAAAAAAATTTGAAAACCATTTCATTGGAAACACTTTTAAAACATATAAAGCAAACGTGAAAACATTTGGAAAAACATTTCTTCAAAAACATATAAAGTATTCATTGAAACTGATAAAAAAAATCAAAATCAATTTTCATTGAAAACAATCTTAAACTAACATCATTAAAAATGAATTTTTTTAAAACCATATTTTTGAAATTCATGGCATGTGTCTCAATGAAGGAAAATTGAGAAAAACAACTTGAAAGGTTTTCTAACTATTGAAACATAAAACGGATTAAATTGATATATTCAAATGGATATGTAAATACCAATATATATAAGAATAATAATAAATGTAGATATTCATTGGAATTGTATACACCATATAAAAGAAATTATTAGTGAATAATTTATAAATCACACCGAATTAAAAGTTGGACTAAAATACCCTTAATTATGTCTTGAATCTCATCATACTTGTTCAAAATTCATTTATAATCAATATTTGTCTATTATATATCTACCATAGAACTATAATCTTATATCTAATACCATATATGGCTATATATCTCCAACTTATTAATACTTTAATATTAAGGTTATGTTTTGAGAAATATCCTCGTTGTTTTTCATATGTATCAAAATTAGATATATTTTTTCCCTCATACTTATATCATGATATATAGAATGTAAAAAATGATATATATATATATCATTAATATTAATTATATATGTATTTCTAAATATATATATTAAATATAGGAATATTAAATGGAATACACTGTTTTTGGAGATGATTGGTCTTACGTACGCGTGAACACTATTTCCATTTAATTATGTCATTGAAATAATGAAATTAAATGATATATATATATATATACTAATTAAAATAATATTATTATGTCATATACATATATATATAAATTCTAAACTCATCCTTAAAACATTCCTTTTAGAGTGTGAATGAATCACATCACATTGAGGAGGCAGTGGTCCACACATCCCCAAAAAAATTATCATATTTATAAAAAATGGAATGTAGAAACTCAGTGCTGCATGTAAGGAAAGCTCAGATGGTATGGAATATAGAAAAATAATATCATGGTATAGAATATAATTATTTTTTTAATAGTGTAGATTGAAATTATCATCATAAAATAAAATTAATGTACTCAAAAAAATAAGTTCACAAAAACTCTGGGAGTTACATCATACCCCCTTTAAAATGAATTTTGTCCTTGAATATTTTTATTATGATATAAAAAATGAGGATATTTATGCCTCATCATATCCTAAAGTGAAAATGGATTCCTCTAACTGGTGAATTCTCCACAAAACTATAACCAAGTGAGTGGCCTTGTTTGATATAACATTCACAATATGATCCACAATATCAAATGGTTATTCCCTGTTAAAAATATCATCCTCCAGTAGTATTACCTATGAGTTCAGTACATGTGAAGGGTATGGTATATAAATTATTTTGAGAGACACATGGAACACATAGTGGTATTTAGAGACATTTGGAGGAAGATCCAAGTGATATATTTCTATTCTAACACAATCAAGAATCTCAATGCGACCAATATATGTAGGGATTATTTTCACTTTCTTCTGGAACATCATAACCCTCTTCCATGGAGAAATTAGTAGAAACAACTACTGCCTATCTTAAAATTATAGGTCGCACTGGTGGTTATCAGTATAAATTTTCAATATACATTTTACTATCTGGATATGTTGCTTAATGGTGTTGACATTCATGTCCATTTCATCAACTATATAAGGACCCATTAGCTTTCTGTCCCCAATTTCATCCCATAACATTGATTTTATACATTTCATCCAATATAGGGATTCATAAGGATCAAATGAATTCTATATTGCAATGAATTATTGTTTGAAAACTGAACTAGAGGATGGTTTTGATCCCATCCACCTTAAAAATCAAATAAATACGATCTCAAAATATCCTCTAATGTTTGCATTGTTCATTCTGAATGAGAAACTATCTGAGGATGATAATAAGTGTTGAAAATAAATTATATATCAATTTATTACTGAATAATTATTCAAAACATTTATGTAAATATATTATACAAATCAGATACAATAAAATGTGGTACTATGTGAAACATTTCCCCTTCCTTATTGTATATCCAAGAAAAATGATCCAGATAGAAGTCTTCTCTTATAGAAATGAATTTTTCCTACTTAGTAAGGCTATAAACCACCACCCATGTAGTATTAAACCATTCAGAGGTTATGGGGAGTGTAATAAAATCCCATAGTGATGTTCTCCTATTTCTATTCTCATATGAGGAATGGATGAAAAATCCATTTATACTTTTTTATTTCGGCCAAAAAATTCTAGAATACCAAGTACCAAAGGATATCCCTATTCATACAACCCAACAAAAAGTAATCTTTCATTTTTCTATAAGTCTTCATACTTCTAGAATGAATATATAATTAAAAACTATGATGTTACTCTAACAACTACTTCATGTTTGATATGGATGGAACATATATACTATCCCTGAAACATATCATTCTTCCAAGATCTAGGTGAAAATAAAGAACATCAATACCCTTCATTTTTAGATCTACATATTCATTTTATGCCTTTTGATATTCACCTGGATTGTGGGATGGACAATCAATTGATTAAGATAATATTTTCCCCTTACCTCAATATTTCAAAATAAACCCTTTAAAGAAAAATAAATATTGAGTCTTTTGTGATTCTCCTCATGGATTAGATGTTATGCTCATTTCAACTGAAAGAATCATCCACCATGTTTTCTTTCCTAGTGTGGTAATGTATTGAAAAATCAGAATCCTTTATCAATTATAACCATATTCTCTAGTGCATGTTAAACTCCTTCTATGTGAATATATATTTTAGACATTTATTATTGGTATATATATTTCACACCTTTATCCACAAATATAATTTCTCCATATCATTAATGAAAAAATTAGGGCTGAAACTCCAAATAATGAGTTGGGTGATTTTTCTTGTCAATATTCAACTGTCATGAGGTATAAACTATAACCATGTTATTCTTCATATGATTCATACCAATCCCTTCTATTATATATCACTATAGATTAAAAACACTTATCTATTATGGGTTAATGTAGGTAAATGTGATTTGAATAACCTTCTCTTATGTTCATGGAAATTTTCATCACCTTCATCCGTCTATAGGAACGTGGACCCATTCCAGGTTAACTTGGTTATAGTGTTAGATAGTTCTGAGAAATTCCCCCAAAACAATCAATGATATCCAAGAAAACCAAGAAAACTAAGGATCTATATCATAATGGATGGTCTAGTAAAACATTAAATAGCCTCTATCTCTAATAGATCAATTCATATAACATCTCTTGAGATTATGTTACTGAAATATTAATCCTTTTGTGGCCAAAATTCACACTTTGTAAATGTTACATATAGCTTCTCATTCCATACAGTATTTAGTAAAATTATAACGTGTTATTAATTATCATACTTTCTCATTAAATATTTAATAATATCATTAATAAATACTACCAAAAACTAATCACATTAATCCTTAAAGACTATATTCATAAAATCCATGACGGTAACAGGGGAATTAGAAAGACCAAAAAAATCACTATATATTAATAGTTTCCACAAAATTTAGGGAATATATATTTGGTATATACTCTCTATTTACCATCAACTAATCATTTCCAGAATAAATATAGGGCCCCATCCTTAAACATTACTTAATATTGAGTTATTTCATGAATACATGTTGAGGAACTTTCAGGTTTATAGTTTTAGAGAATTAGATCATAAATCATGCATTACATTCCACATTTAAACAAGGCGGTTACATAAAAGACAGTATTCATTTTTCCCATCAAAGGAGACATATTTAAAATAAAACATGGATTCTTTCATGACACTTCCTTGACACTATCAACACATCATCTACTTTTACCTTGACCTATGAAAAACATTTCAAAAACTTGGTATGAGCATAAAAAGCTCAGTAAGGTATATAAAAATACGGAATGAAAACATTAGTCCATGTATACATAAGAATCAATGAAATCATGCATTACTCATAAAACATAATCAAATTAACATACCTCAACAAATCATGAATAAATCATAGAAATCGTCATACATAAAGGTAACTTGAGGCATTCATAACATTATTACGTAGGGAGTAACCCTCTTGGTTACATTTGAAATACTTATCACAGTATATTCCCTAAATCTCTCTAGATAAACCTTATCGTTTAACCCCTTCGTGTTACCCAATACATTGTATATCTATATCAGGATCAACCGCCCTGAGATTATCACAAAACCACCCGTCTTTATAAACAATGCAGGAAAACCATAACATAATCGTACCACATAAAACATGAATAAAGGAAAAAAAGCATTTCCACATTTCAATAAAAAGATAACAATACAAAAAATTGATATAAAATCATTATCAAAACAATTTTCAATACTAAAATAATAGAAAATTAAAACATAGTATTTATTTTTCATTAAAAAAATTTATGTCTTGTAGAGGAAGCCGAAACTCAAATAATGGTCACGGTGGCGGAGAAGTCGTTGTTGCCGCATACGTACGACAAAAACATTCATTTTTTCATTTAGTAAAACTCTTCTTATAAAAAGATTTATTTTGAATTAAAAGTAAATGTCAAAAGGGGTTTATAAACTGTATATATGAATGTTTTGTGTAGAACAAAATATGCATCAATGAATGGAGATTGAGACGAAGTCCCTTACCTCATATCTGACTTAACTCGATCGTTCTTTAATCTCCGGAATAATAAACATGGGTTAATTTCTAATTTCTTAAGAACCTTTTTCAAGTTAATTATTCCTTTTATATCACCTTTTACCATTCTATGAACACTATGTAATTATTTATGTTAATAATGGTCATTATAACGATCATTGGTACTTGAGTCAAAAATAAACTCTTTAGAATTACAAGTTGTGCATGTGGTAAAATATCCATTATAACCAGAATTATATTCATGATTTAGATATTAAATATATCATATATATCCAGAATATACATGAATTTATAATATTACAAAACATTTAGAGGTAAGAAATGAAATGCACCGTTCATGGAGACGGTAATCCGTACGTATGCATGAACACTACTTTCATTTCTAATTCGTATCTAATGGAATGGAATCATAATGATATAAAGGTATATTATAATTCCAGTATAATATAATATATAATATCATTAACTCCATCCTTTATACCACCCCCATATGGCATTAACGAATCAAATCACTTTGAGGGGCAGTAGTCCGCACTTCCTAAAATGAAATTATCGTGTTTACCCATAATGGAAACCATAACGGTATGCCATAAATGAAAAATACAGAAGCATAAGGAAAAAAATAAACATAATAAATATCATATATAAACATAGTGATATATTAATGGCCACCTTTAAAGGTGTTAAAATAATATTGAACAATCATCGTTTTGTGAGGCAGAAATTTTCCATCCACAGAAACAGTATGTTCTTTAGCCATTAGAAGTAGGTGTGTGTACGTTTAGCTCAAATAATTCTTATAAAAACATACTATTATATTAAATATACTGTTTTTATTACAAAATAATGGAATATAAAGAGTTTTGGGGGTTGGAGAAGCAAAATAAAACAAAAGAACATTAGAGAAGACATTACCGTTAAATCGGGTAACTACTCTAGGTTTGAACCAAAAGGGTTTCTTGAAGTGATTTTGGCCTAAGGTAAGCCTTCTAGGATGAATATAGGAATATTTGGAGCTTATTTTAGTAGATTTTGGACGATACAAAGGGCTTGAGAAGTGTGAGAGATGGGTAGGAAGTGGGGTCTTTTTATAAGGGAGAGGAGGGGCTCTTTTGGAACTCTTAAAACTATTATTTTATTATAAAATGAAATTCAGTTTCTAAAGCTCCACAAATCATTAAAGTAGAGTTTAAGGTTGTATATTCTCGAAATAAAATCATCCAATATGAATTGGACAAGTTTTGGATATTATTTTAAGCATTATATTTATCTTTATTTAAATCATTCATTAATGACGTAAACACTGCATCATCATTGTGTCATAAATAATTTAATTGTTTTGATGTCTAAAAATTATAAAACAATTACCATGATGTAGGAAATCATTTTATCCTTCTAATGAATATTTATAGTAAAAAATATAGCTTATATAACCCCATGTAAAAATTGTTCTAGTAAAACAATAAATGTTTGTGATATTTTTATTTTTACTTTAAATAAAATGTATTAATGTCATTATCTCACTCAGGTGGCTCCATGGGGTCCCAAAAATTGACCCATAGATTGTATTGTTCTTCCATGACCTATCCAATAAGTTTAGGACATGTTTCAATATATTTTTTATATTTTTATAATATCATTTTTATCTTAAATTACACTAATTACCTCTTATCACGGTTAACAAAACTCAAATGTTACTATTCACCAAAAAAATATTTTAATCCCATTAAACCACATTTTACTTACTAATGAAAAACATGTATGTTGGATTGTTAAAATTCAATACACAGAAGTGGTAAACTTTCATTAAAATGAAAAATCAGTTTGTTTAACTACCACTTAGTGGTTTCACTATTCATCAAAAAATGACGTTCTTTAGAAAAATACCAAAAATTCACCCCCAATATATATTTGATATTCTAAATTCAAAAATGATGTCTATTTTGAAAAATTCAAAACATATAAGTTGAATTAGTTAATTTTATAATTAATTCCCATTGTTAAAAAAAATGGCGTGTTTTTAAGAAACAATATCAATCAAAAGACTCACACTTGTTTATGTACAATTTCAAAGTGAAATGAATTCCAATGAGCATAATTGGATTAAATGGTGAAAATATATTCTAATTGAAAATTAAAAATAATTAAAAAGATAATATATAATTATAAATAAATTAGATTAAAATGTGGTTTGGAATTAAAATACATCATTTTCACTATTCACTAAAAAATGAAAATTATCAAAAAATTCCAAAAAATTACACAAAGAAAATTTTGATGTCGTGATTCTAAAGAAGAATTTTATTTGGTCCAATAGAATTTATAAGAGTGACCAAAACCATATTTAAAGAGGGTTCTCCATCGAACATAGTAACCCCATTAATGTAAAATTAATACTTAATTCAAAAATATTAATAAATATGAAAATGTCATATTCTTTATTTACCTAGGATGTTACATCTCCCCCCCCCTTTGGTAATTGCATCCTCGCAATTTTATTCACTTATAAAATCAATGGGGGTATTTATCCCTCATAGCATTTTTAGATTCCCATGTTTCCTCTTCAATCATGTGGTTTTTCCAAAAAACATTTACTTGAAGAATCACCTTATTCCGCAATACATGCTCCATGTGGTCAAGAATCCGGATCGGTTGTTCCTCATAAGATAGATTTTCTTCCAGCTAAACTACCTCTAGACTCAAAACTTGAGATGGATCTGGAATGTACTTCCTTAACATTGAAACATGAAAAACATTGTGTACCTGAGATAAACTCGGAGGTTAATCCACTTGTTTTGCAACTGATCCAACTCTCTCCAGAATTTCGTATGGTCCAATGAACCTTAGACTCAGCTTTCCTTTTTCACCAAATCACATCACACTTTTCCATGGTGAAACATTGAGAAATACATGATCACCTACCTCAAAAGACAGATCCTTCCTCCTATTGTCTGTGTAACTTTTCTTCCTACTTTGAGCTATTCTCATGTGTTTCTGTATCAGCAGAACTTTTTCTACCAACTCTTCTACCAATTCTGGTCCCATCAACGTCCTTTCACCCACTTCATCCCAAAAATCTGGAGTTCGACTCCTCTTCCCATATAATACCTCAAATGGTGCCATATGTATACTGGAATGAAAACTGTTATTAAAAGAAAACTAAACCAAAGAAACATGTTGGTCCCAACTTCCCTAATTATCCATCGGACAAGCACATAGCATATCCTCAAAAGTTTGAATTGTTCGTTCTGACTGCCCATCTGATTGAGGATGAAAAGCTATACTAAAATTTAATTCAGCACCCAACAACTTCTGAAGGCCTTTTCAAATGTTATAAGTAAACATGGGAACACAATCAGATACAATGGAGAGGGGAACTCCATGTAACCTAACTATATCTTTAAGATACAAACGGGAAAGTTGATCTAGGGAAAAATTATCTCGTATAGCAAGGAAATGAGCAGATTTAGTCAAGTGATCAAAAATAACCCAGATTGCATTATTACCTTGAGGTGTCTTCGGCAACCCCACAACGATGTCCATTGAGATATTCTCCCATTTCCAATCTGGAACTGGTGAAGGTCAAAGCATCCCTTTCGGTAACTTCCGCTCTTCTTTAACCTGTTGACAAGTCAAACACTACACAGAAAAATCAGCAATATCTCTTTTCATTCCATCCCACCAGTAATACTCCCGATGATCTTTGTACATCTTAGTACTCCCTGGATGAATTGAAAATGGAGAGTTATGAGCTTCATATAACAACTCTCTCTTAAAATTTTAATCATAAGGCACACAAAATCTCTTCACAAATCTCAAAACACAATCATTATCAATGTTGAATTCATGCAACTTACCCTTATGAACCAGCTCTACCTTTTTCTTCAACTCACTGTCTTGCTTCTGTGCTTACTTAATTCTGTCTGATAGAGAAGATTTCACTTATACCTGAAACAAATCAGAATAACATTCTTCAACAACAACTTCTATGCAAAAGTTCATAAAATCCTTAACCAGAGGATCACGTTCCAAATGCAACATTGTTAATGTAGCATCACTTTTTCGAATCAAAGCATCAACCACTTTATTTGCTTTTCCCGGATGGTAATGAAATGTATAATCATAATCCTTGATTAATTCCAGACATCTACTCTGTCTCATGTTCAATTATTTTTGAGTGAATAAATACTTTAAACTTTTGTGGTCAGTATATATTTCACACATTACACCATACAAATGATGCCTCCATATTTTTAAAGAGAAAACAACAGTAGCTAATTCCAAATCATATGTAGGGTAATTTACCTCATAAGGTTCCAACTGTCGTGAAGCATAAGAAATTACCTGATCATTATGCATTAGGACGCAACCAAGTCCTTTCAATGAAGTATCATTGTAGATAAAAAACTCACCATTCCTGGAAGGTAGTGCCAAAACTGGAGCATTCATCATTCTTCTTTTCAATTCCTGAAAACAATCATCGCATTCTTTTGTACAGATAAACTTAACACCCTTCCGAGTTAGCTTAGTCATTGGACTAGATAACCAGAAAAATTTCTAACAAACCTTCGGTAATAGCCTGCCAAACCACGAAAACTACGAATCTCAGTTACATTTGTGGGTCTTGGTCATTCATCAATAACCTTTTTTTTGCAGGATCAACCCTTATTCCATCTTTAGAAACAATGTGACCAAGGAATGAAATTTTTGCATCCAAAACTCACACATGCTGAATTTACCATACAATCGCTTTTCTTTTAAGGTTTGCAAGGTAACCCTTAAATGACTTTCATGCTCCTCTTTACTTTTTGAAAACACCAAAATATCATCAATGAAAACAAACAAAAACATAGCCAAGAACTCATGGAAAATTCTATTCATAAGGTCCATGAATACAACATGTGCATTGGTTATCCCAAAAGGAATAACTACAAATTCATAATGGCCATATCTTATACGAAACGCAGTCTTCGGAACATCTTCTTCATTTACCTTCAACTGATGGTACCCCAATCTTAAGTCAATCTTTGAAAAATACTGAGCCCCCTGGAGCTGATCAAACAAATCATCGATATGAGAAAAAAGATATTTTTTCTTAACAGTGATGTTATTCATGGATCTATAATCAATAAAAAGACTCATTGAACCATCTTTCTTTTTAACAAATTAGACAGGAGCACCCCATAGTGATGTGCTAGGTCAAATGAAACCTTTCTCTAATAAATTTTACAATTGATCCTTTAACTCTAAAAGTTAAATTTGATCCATTTGATATGGGGGTTTTGAAATTGGCTTAACATGTGGAACTAATTCAACTGTAAAATCAACTTCCTAATCAGGTATTATTCTAGGAAACTCGTCAGGAAAAACATCAGGATACTCATTTTCCACAGGCACATCATTAATCTGAACGGTTCATATGATTTCAACAATATGTGAAAGGTAACATTCATTTCCATATTTTACAAGTTTCTCAGCCTCTCCATATATTATCAACAGTAACGGTTCATTATTGTACACAAACTGAATTTCTTTCTGAAAAAAACTTCTTTAACTCTATAGTCAATCTTAGTATGGTAAACAGAGAGCCAATCCATACCAAGGATTACATCAAACTACACAAGTGGTAAAACAATAAGGTTTGAAAGTATATTCCTTCTACGAATAAGGATTGGAATGTTCTTATAAATACTTTTTTCCTCAACATTTCCCCCAGGTGTTTTTACCACAAGTTCAGGAGTCATTTCTTGAGGTGGAATTCCTAATTTCCTAGAAAATTTGTCAGAGATAAAAGAATGTGTAGACCTCGAATCAAACAACACATTGGCATAATCTGAAAAAACAAACAAAGTACCTGATACCACTTCATTTGATGGCCCAACATCTGCTGAAGTAGTTGCAATGGATCTCACCACAACATTCTGGATGTGGCTTGACTGCATCCCATCATTCCAGCTCTTTGTCGGACACTCGTTTGCAAAATGACCCATCTCATTGCACTTGAATCATTTTACTAACTGTAAATCAAATTTGATCTTACCATCACCCTGATCTTTTCCAGTGCAATCATGAGCCTTATGTCCAATATTACCACATTGGTAGCACTTTCCATAATTCAAAAGACATTCCCCAGCATGATTTTTACCACATGTATCACAAACTGAAAACATAGTTTTCTTACCATCAGACCTTTTATAAGGATTCTTCCCTTTCTCCTGCCACCTCGATCTCTTCTTATGTTGGTTGTTATAGAACACATGATCATCAGAAAACTCCATTTCCACCTTCTCAGCACATCGAACAAGATTTTCATAAATTTTGAACTCACGAGAAGATAATGACCTTCGATATTTCAACTTTAATTTTGAGTAAAAATGATTGATTTTACTATCAAGGTCTCGGATAAAATTTGGAACATGCTTTTCCAAATGAGTGAACCTTTCTTCATAAGTAGCCATTGAGTCTTCCCCTTTTCTCAGTTCAAAGAATTGTTCTTCCATCCTAAGTTGAACATCCTTAGGAAAATATTTCTCAAGAAACATACCTTTGAATTTATCCCAGTCAAGAGCATCAATCTCATCAGCATCTCGGATATTTTTAACCATCGACCACCACTGATCTGCATCACCCTCCAAACTGTATACAACAAGACTATCCTTTTGATTTTATGAACACCCCATGACATTGAAAATCTTCTCCAGTGCTTTAATCCACCCTTTAGCTTGCACAGGGTCAGATGATTCTCTGAATGATGGGGGATGTTGCCTCATGAAATGTTCCACCACTGACATGTTCCTTTGCGGTTGATCTGGATGATATCTTGCATGGATACCACCACCATTTATCGCTTGAGTCAACTGCGCCATTACTACAACAAATTGTTCATTTCCAATTCTGACCATCTCAGGATGCTGATTCGGAAGGTTATTTCCTTATGTATGCCTTCTTAGCACTGCTTCCCTGTTTCCTCTATGAAAAACCATTCTGAACAAACATGTCTTAGATTAAGCAACATGGTAATATTCAAATGATATATCATTTCCATTTGACCATTAAAAAATATATATATTTATGGATAATCATTTAATATAATTCTAACTCCTAATGTTATCTAAACCGACCTTTGATACCAACTATAAGGCCCCAACCTTAAGAATTACTTAATCATGAGTTATTTCAAGAATGCACATTGAGGATCTTTCAGGTTTAGAGTTTTATAGAGTTAGATCATAAATCATTCATTACATTCCACATTTAAACAAGGCAGTTACATAAATGATAGTATTCATTTTTCCCATCAATGGAGACATATTTAAAATAAAACATGGATTCATTCGTGAAACTTCCTTGACACTATCAACACATCATGTACTTTTCCCTTGACCTGTGAAAAACATTTCAAAAACTTGAGACGAGCATAAAAAGCTCAGAAAGGTATATAAAAATACGAAATGAAAACATTAGTCCATGTATAAATAAGAATCAATGAAATCATATTTTACTCATAAAACATAATCACTTTAAAATACCTGATCAAATCATGATTAAATCATAGAAATCATAAGATATAATGGTATGTTAAAGCATTCATAACATTATTATGTAGGGAGTAACTCTCATGGTTATGTTTAGAATACCCATCATAGTATATTCCCTAAATCACATCGGAGAAACCATAGCGTATAACCCCTTCGTGATACCCAATGAATTGGAGAGCTATATCGGTCTCACCCACCCTTAGTTAATCACAGAACCACCCGTCTTCATAAACAATACCCAAGAACCATAACATAATCGTACCACATAAAACATGAATAAAGGAAACATAGCATTTCCACATTTCAATCACAAGATATTAATACAAAAAATTGATATAAAAACATTATAAAACCCATTTTCAGTACCAAAATAAATGAAAAGTGAAACATGGTATTTATTTTTCATTAAAAAAATGTTATGGCTTGTAGAGGAAGTCGAAACTCAAATAATGGTCACTGCGGTGGAGAAGTCGTTGTTGCGACATACGTAAGACAAAAACATTCATTTTGTCGTTTAGTAAAATTATTTGTATAAAAATATTCCTTTTGAATAAAAGTAAAAGTCAAAAGGGGTTTATACACCATATAAAATAAAGTTTTGTATAGAACAAAATATGCCTCAATGAATGGAGATTGAGACGAAGTCCCTTATCTCGTGTCTGACTTGACTGGATCGTTCTTTAAAATCCTGAATAATAAACATGAGTGAATTTAGACTTTCTTAAGAACCTTTTTCAAGTTCATTATTCCTTTTATATCACTTTTTACCATTCTATGAACACTTTTTAATTATTTATGTTAATAACAGTCGTTTTAACGATCATTGGTACTTAAGTCCAAAATAAACTCTTTATAGTTACAAGTTGTTCATGTGATAAAATATGCATAATAACCAGAATTATTTTCATGATTTAGATATTATATATATCATATATATTTAGTATATACATGCATTTATAATATTACAAAACATTTATAGGTAAGAAATGAAATGCACCGTTCACGGAGACGGTAATCCGTACGTACGCATGAACGCTACTTTCATTTCTATTTTATATGTAATGGATTTAAATCATAATTATATAAAGTTATATTATAATTCCAATATAATATCATATATAATATCATTAACTCCATCCTTTTACATCCCACCTATGGCATTAACGAATCAAATCACTTTGAGGGGGGCAGTAGTCCGCACTTCCTAAAATGAAATTATCGTGTTTACCCATAATGGAAACCATAAAGGTATTCCATAAATGAAAAATAAAGAATCATAAGGAAAACATAAACATAATAAATATCATATATATACATAGTTACATCTTAATTGCCACCTATAAAGGTGTTAAAATAATATTGAACAATCATCGTTTCGTGAGGCAGAAATTCACCATCCACGGAAACAGTATATTCTTTAGCCATTACTCGTAGGTGTGTGTAAGTGTAGCTCGAATCCTTATTATAAAAACATACTAGTATATTGAATATACTGTTTTTGTTACAAAATAATGTAATAAAAAGAGTTTAGGGGGTTGGAGAAGCAAAATAAAACAAAATAACAATAAAGAATACTTTACCTTCAAATCGGGTTACTCCTCTTTGTTTGAACCAAAAGGGTTTCTTCAAGAGCTTTGTGCCTAAGGTAAGGCTTCTAGGATGAAGAGAGATATATTTTAAGATTATTTGAGTATAGTTTATATGATCCAATGGCCTTAATAAGTGTGAGATATGGGTAGGAAGTGGGGCCTTTTTATAAGGGAGAGGAGGGTCCCTTTTGGAACTCTTGAAACTATTATTTTATTATAAAATGAAATTCTGTTTCTGAAGCACCAAGAATTATTAAATTCGAGGATAATGTGGTCCATGATAGAAATAAAATCATCCAATAAATATTGGACAAGTGTTGAATATTATTGTAAACATTATCTTCTTATTTATTTAAATCATTCATTAATGACGTAAACACTACATCATCATTATGTCATAAATAATTTAATTTTTTTGATGTATAAAAATTATAAAAAAATTATCATGATGTAGGAAATATTTTTAGATTTATAATTATTATTTATAGTAAAAAATATATCTTATATAACACCAGGTAATAATTGTTTTAGTAAACCAATACATGTCTGTGATATTTCTATTTTTACTTTAAATAAATGGAATTAATGTCATTATCTCACTCAAGTGGCTCCATGGGGTCCCAAAAACTGACCCATGGATTTTATTGGTAAGCCATGACTTATCCAATAAGGATATTACATGTTTCATGATATTTTTTAAATTTTTATAATTTCATTTTTATCTTAAATTTCCCTAATTACCTCTAATCGCGGTTAACAAAACTCAAAAGTTACTATTCACCAAAAAAATATTTTAATCCCATTGAACCACATTTTACTTAATAATGACAACCATGTATGTCGGATTTTTGAAATTCAATACATAGAAGCGGTAAAAATTCATTTAACCGAAAAATCAGTTTGTTTAACTACCAAATAGTGGTTTCACTATTCATCAAAAATTGAAGTTCTTCAGAAAAATACCAAAAATTCATCCCAAGCTATATTTGATTTTATGAATTCAAAAATGATTATATTTTGAAAAATTCAAAACATATAAGTTTCATTAATTAATTTTATAATTAATTCATGTTATTAAAACAAATAGCGTGTTTTCAAGAAATAATATCTATCAAAAGACTGACACTTGTTTATGTCCAATTTCAAAGTGAAATTAATTCCAATGACCACCATTGGATTAAAAGGTAAAAGTATATTCTAATTTAACTTTAAAACCAATTAAAAAGATAATCTATCATTATAAATAAATTAGATTAAAATGTGGTTTTGAATTAAAATACAGCATTTTTCACTATTCATTAAAAAATGAACATTATTAAAAAATATCAAAAATTTAAACAAAGAAAATTTTGATGTCCCTATTCTAAAGAAGAATTTAATTTGGTCTAATATAATGTATAAGAGTGATTGAAACTATATTTAATGAGGGTTCTCCATCGAACATAGCAACCCCATTAAAGTATAATTAATACTTAATTAAAAAATATTAGTAAATATGAAAATGTCTTATTCTTTATTTACCTACGATGTTACAATAAAGGATAATATTGGAAAAGTATTGAAATTCACATTTTTATCAAACAAGCCATAAATACATGGAAGATGATAATTTTTCATGATCATGATCTTGTTCAAATCCAAATAATCAATGAAGTGTCTCCTTAACCCGTAATTATTTTTAAAAAATAGGACATATTCACCCCAAGATGACATAATTGGATGAATTAATCTCTTATCTCTATCCTGTTGGAGTTTCTTCTTCAATTATTAAGACAAAATTATGGCCATTGTAAATGTTGTCTTTGAAATTGGTGTGGAACCAGGTATGAGTTCTATTATGAACTCAACTTATCATTTTTGTGGAAGGTTAAGAAACTTTTCCATGAATACATCCAAATATTCAATAAACAATAATAATATCATCAGTATAAAATTTATCCCATATCATTTGATAAAACATGACTTCTTAATAGGAATTATGATCCATACAAAGTATGTAATATCTATTGGAAGTTCATACTTATATTCACATTGATATATCATCATAGGTTGGTTTCAAATAATAAACATTAAATCCATTTTATTATAATTAATTTGGTATTTATGCAGTTAATTTCAATTCAATACTTTGTTAACTTAAAATTCAACCAGGAGAATAATGAAAAGATTTACAGGAATTACATTCCCAAAAACATCAACAAGAGAGGAATCATAGACTTTAGGTTAAATCATTATACCTGTAGGGGTCTGTACTACTAATTCCAATTCTAATAATTTTTAAGGAATCCTAATTTTTTTAGAAAAAATATTTACTTATGAAGCAGTAGGTTATTCCATAATCAAAAATGACATTAGTAGTTCTGGAGTTGATGAAAAGTGTAAACACATCATTATCACACCCCCTAATTATAAATAGTGATCACATGACATTTACCCGTATCCCTTGGCTTAAAATATTGCTTAGACCGATCATCATCACCATCCATTGAGTTTGGGCACTAGTTCACATAATTCCAATCCTACATAAACATGAAGCATAGAAGTGTGGGAGGAGCATTTTGTGTATAATTACCATTATTTATATCAGTGGATAAATTATTCCAATCAGTTAGCCAATAAAATTTTTGATGGACTTTTCTCCCACACTAAAAACGTTTATTAGACCCTATAAGACAATCTATTCAATTTTTATTTTCACACAAAGAGCATAAAGTTAGGGTCATCTTTTTTTAATCATTGTTTTTATATTTTACTTTCACCTACATCAACATTTACTTATAAAAACCATGATATTGATACATAACTCCAACCTCCATTTCATATTTGATTTAATGACACACAATCTATTCCGGGCTAATAAATTGTATTATGGTCAACTCTATTCTGAGATGTGGCTTTAATCCATTGAAAACCTCTCAAACATACTTTCTGGTTGGATGATAATTCCATAAGAGTATCAAACATGTCTTGTGAAATTTTCTTCTTAGGTATTGAATGATTCATCATCATTTTTCTTAAACTCAAGGAACTCATTTTCTTTATCCATATAAAGATCATAGATATTGTAATTATTTAATAATAATTAATTGAACTCATCCCAATACATGGATTCAATTTCATCTTACTTCCTCATATGCTAGATTATATTCCACCTTTGGTCTGCATCATCTTCTATCTAATAAATATCCAGAATAAATATCTCATGTACTGAACACCAAATAATGTATAATATCTATTGAGGGTTACAAATCTAGTGTTCAAGAAAAATTGGATCATTAGAGCCGCTGAAATAAAGCGAAATTTTCCTCATTAAGTAATTAATAGAATTTTGTTCCCTCCATTTCTCATTTGGATGTTCAGCCTGATTCATATCCCAAAATTTTTGACTATGTATAGAAATAAGATTTTTTATTTTACCTCTATTATAATTTAGATGTGCATGATTATAATCATTTCATTTTCTATTGTATTCACCATTAATGAGGTTCCTTCATGTTCCTAGAATGGAATAAAACAAATTAAAATAGAGTATGATATTGTTTTCATAGTGAGGTACCAAATAAACATGAGAAAACAATTAAATTATTTATAAATTAGGACACATTAATTAATCTATCACACCCTTTTTTGTCCAATGTTATTTATAGCTATTTTTTAAAAAAATTACTTAATGATAGTTCAGGAAGTGTTTGTGAATTCTCAAAGCATATACCCCAGGAATTTCAAACCAGTTTTTTCTCAAGTAAGGAATATTGTTGTGTACCATGTTATACTCAATTGAGGCCCCTTTTAGCTTATCAAAGTTGTTATGCCTAGGTACATATATACCAAAACCACATCTAAAAGTAGTATCTAGACATGGATTTATTTCTAGGAATACACTTACTCAATATATTCACATAATTATAGGAAATTTTCATAAACATTTCTTTATCCTTATAAATATCCTTATAAATTTCCCCATAGTTCTCACTAAGGTTTTCTCATCCATTTTTCCAAAGGAGAACTAATAATTTTATTTTATACCAACTATAGTTACCCAGTATTTTCGTAAATTAATATTACATCAATTTCTCAGAATACACAATACAGTATATAAATAGATTCCAAAATACATTATTATCCAAATGCCTTTGGAACCCTAGTAACATAAACATAGGTAAATATTTGGGATATATTATCTCTCACTAAGTTCTTATTTACTACCACCTTCCTTATAAACAACATTCTTAATACATATCCTCATAAATAGGGAAGGAAAAATAAAATGGTGGGATATGAAATGATCAGTAAGGGTAATCAACAGAGATATGGAATCATTAACGTAAGTATATGGGTATGATAAAATGATCATAAATTTAGGATATTATAACCTACATATCAATGATTATAATTTTAAATCATGTAATAAATATTGGGAGTTCATATGATATGAATCATAACAGAATCAAGAGCATGATTTATGAAATCCTAACATAGGAATAATAATGGAATTGTGTAAGACACATAAACACATAATATCATTCCCAATAAGTATGGTCACATTGACAAAACATATTAGGGATCTTCATGGGGAAAACACCTAGTGGGATAGATACACCACCATCCTCAATTATAATCCATTCTTTATAACGGATCATGATTCTGAATCTTCCCATAGTGGATCAGGTTTCACAATCTTCCCATAGTGGATCGAGTTTCCTCATATTCCCATAGTGGATCAGGTTACCCACGTATTCCATAGTGAATCAATCCCATTGACTTGATTTCCATCATAACATCATGAGATATAAAGCGTTACCTATTAAATTGGAGGGAGATATAGTTCCCACTTGTGTCATAATAAAATCATACATTTTTCTCCACAAATATCTTAAACCATCATATAATAACCCATGAAATAAATTTAAAAACATAAATATTTAATAATATCATATCATATGGAAAATATAATGGTTTAAAATTAATTTCATTAAAATAATAACATGTGAAAAGAAGAAGGTTTCATAAAAATATATCCCATGAAAAAATAACTGGTTTCATAAATAAATAACTCATCAATGTGAAATGGGATTCATAAAAATCATTCAATAAAAACATAAAGCATTCAGAGAAATGATATGAATGGATACTCATTACCATTAACCTTGAAAGGTGTAAGGATTCAGGTTTCTAGATCAGGTCAAAATCCTGACCATGTTGGAATTTTTCCCTTGGTCTTGAGAAAACAAGAAAAATTTGGGATGTTCTGGAAATTTCCAGACTACACGCTGTATACTATAAAGTACACGCTATGTATGGGTTAGGCGAGTACTGGCTGTGTACTCTCCGAGTACATGCCATGTGTTGACCGTGTAGAAATTTTCTTCTACACGGCGTGTAGTGCTGCCTGAGACGCTGTGTATCCTTCTTTCCATGTATCGGCTGATTTCAAGACATGTGTCGACCCGTGTGGTAGGACCAAGCCATCTGGCTACCTCGTCATTAGTCTAAGTATAGACAAGGAAACTACATGGTGTGTAGTCTTTTATAAACACAATATACGTTTTCTATTCTCCTAAATGAAAGAGTTTCAAGTATTGTTTTAGGAAAAAACTTCATCATCCCCAACTTCGGAACAGGTCCGTTCAAAAAACCAAAAGGACATTCATTGCCCTAGATTCATCTTCTAGAGTCCCTTCCTCAATATTTCAGTGGTTGTAGGATCACAACAGTGAGGCTAAACCCATTAACCTTGTTCTGTTCTTAATCCTTTTCCTCACACATCACAGTTTTCATTAATGTGGAATTGTTGGGATTTGACAGAAATGAATATCTACTTAGATCATCTTCGAATTGGAGATCGATATTGGACGTTCCTATGTCTACAAGTCTCAGGTAGGCAGTGTATACCTTTTTTGTGCTTTTTCATACCTTTGGGTGGCGTGGCTTAATTTGCGTATTCAGGTAATTGGGAGAGACCATGTTTTATCTTCTATTGTATATTCGATTGCTTATTAGACCTATAGGATTCCATTGGGTGTTTCTTTGTCCTGTTTTCCTTGAGAGTGGGCGGCCATGGGGTTGTTGATCATTTGGGGAATTTTCGACAGGGGTGAAAATGGTATATGTTTATTTATTTGGATAAACTACTAAGTTAATTGGTTAAGTCATGATATGATTTGTAGAGTCTTCCAAGTCCTTTGTGTTGGTTTTGGACAACACATAGTTAAATTCAACTATTTTGTGTGTTTTTCCGGTTTAATGTATATCTTTTAATTATATATATGTGTGTGATGTGTGATATAGAATATGTTGGAACCTTCATGTTGTGATGGGCATGGCTTGGGTATTGTTGAGTGATGATGATCACATGATGGGTTTGGCTCGTGTTACATTGGGTGGTTCTAACAACAGGATTGGGTGTCATAGACGTCAGCTTGAGGCAGTGTGACTGTCAGGTTGTGCATGGCCCTAGTTACATGGATGGAAAGGCCATCAGACTTGAGCGAAATGGTCGCTGGGGCACAAGGTGTCAGAGAGTTTGTGGCTTTTGTACTATTTTTAGTGATTACCACTCACTCGAAACATTGAGTAGTGTGTACACAGGGAATGCCAATGATGAGGTGGTTTTGACCCCTCATGTGGGAAAGGGCCCCCATTAGTTTTAGTTTAGGTATTATTGGTTGGGTTGCTTGTCGTAGAAAGCCGCATGGAAGGTGAGGATCATTTAGGGGATAGATTTGAGGATATCAGTTAGGGGAAAGAGTCTCGTTACTATTTGAGGGTAGAATTTTTTTCCCTCCGGTTACCTTATTTGATTGAAGAAATTGATGTCCCTCCAGTTACTTTATTTTAGGAAAGACATCGTTTTCCCTCTGATTACGGTTTGAGGACATACATTGTTGTTCCACTGAGTAACAATTTATTGGGTGTTACTTCGGGATGTCGATACTTGAGACATGCAGTGTCAGGGGGCTCATGGTGCTGGGTTACATGAAAGAGATTCCGACGTTGGACAAAGTAGGTGACACTCCATGGTGGCTGCTGACACCAGTGGACTCTGTGTTTGGTTGTGTGTGTCGTATAGTTTACTATTTTCCTTATAAATGTCTGCTTTCTAAAACACTTATATTAGGTACGCACCGTATGATGGTATCATACTGATATTTTTCTCACACCCTGTATGGGCCCTTCGGGATGCGTGAAAACTTTATGGATTTACATGAAGGAAAGAGGTCAGCTTTAGGAGAATGACTGCATTAGCTATTGTATCGAGATGGTATAGACCATTCGATCTTCCTTAGTTGTAGTTTACTTTGTTTTTCTTTCTTTATTTAATCATCATTCTTACTTTGTTTGTAGGTATACTAGGTTACCCATTTTCGCCTTTACATATGGATATGTATTACAGACTCTGGATGTATGTTTGTAGTTTGGTAGTAGTTACAAGTGATCATTATGCTTTTATGTTTACCTTCTACTGTTGTTGTTTAATTTTATCGCTTCCTTTATTTATTGACATTGAATGTACTTCTGCTATGCGTGTCTAGTTCAAGTCTGTTGAGTCCTTTATTCTACTACATATTTATTTTTATAGTCGGAAAGGTATGATTATTACCCTCCAAGAGTGTATAACCTCCCCACTATACCTATAAGAACCTCTCTACTAGTCGGCCGCCATTGGCATTCAGGGAGGTTCGCCTAAGGTAGTAACATACAACCCAGGTACCACTGTTCGGGTGGCTCTTCGGGTACGAGTCGTTACAAATTGGTATCTGAGGAGTTCATGATAGGGATTTAGTAGTTTTGTTTTAGTGGATACTAATGATATTGAGGCTTCTTTTTTATTTTGTCTTGTTTTACTATTTGGGATATGGTAGAAGTGTGATAGGTTTTTACTGAAACTGTGATTCTAGATTGTTCTTGGGTGCCTTCATCCCTAGGTACGAATGATGGACTAAGTTTCCAGGGGTGGGAGTTATTGTTTTCTTTTTTCTCATATTACAGTTTATATGATATCCACCATGGGGGCCCACTTGCTGTGTGATTTTATGGATTGTGATATATGTCCCTTGACCCGGTAAGGTAAGGGAGAAAGAAATTGGACTTGGCCCAATATGGCAAGGCATGACTGTTAAGATTTTAATAAGCACATTTTTAGGGTATTTTAATTTCATAACGTCATGTATGCTTTGTGAAGTGATAATACCATGTGAATAATATCAAATTTCCTTTCTTTGTATGCATTGAAATGTGAATAGGTGAAATTCTTGATAGAATTTCTCATTTATTGCAATGTGTTATCCATTTATTTATATATTTGTAGAATTTTCATGTGGTAAGGTATTTATGTCTGGATCTTATAGGAGCAGGCAGGTGCTACAGTGAGGAGATTTAGATCACCAGGATTGGGAAACTCGGTCATCAGTTTGAGGGAATAATGGTTGTCAGGACGGCCATGGCCTGAGGTTCTTTGGATACTTGAATCTGTTGAGGCTGAGTAAGGAGGCCATAAGGTCAGGATTATATGGCATGGGTTGCGATAGGGGAGAGTAAGGGTAGTTTTTTTTGATTCATCTTTACTTATTTCCTTATCTTCATAGAATATATATTGTTATATATGTATTTGTGTTGTCTGAAAAATTACGGTATTTAGCGGGTTCCTTTCATTCAACTCATATGGAGCATCAAGCGGGATATGGTATAGTGCCATAGGAGTAGGATCAGATTCAAGATCCATTTTTGGCATATCATGAGCCATAGGTACATGCTCTGGGATAGGAACAAGTTCAGGATCTACTGCAGGCAGGACAACAGCCATGTTTGGCAGCGTTCAGGCCCTGGCTCGACGAGCAGCTCCAATCTAGCCAGGTACGTGTCTTGCAGGGGGATTGATAGAGTTGCATAAAGTACAAATCTATTTGTGGCATAGCTGACATTGGAGATCCAGTAACAACACCCTCTATTTTTTCAGTGTTAGGGTGGTCTGCAAAAGGCTAAGAACATGAAAGAGAGCATGCAGATGATCTTCGAGCAGCTTGAGACACCTCTAGGGTGGAGGGTCAAGCTGGCAATGTACATGCTGCATGGACTGATGAAGCATTGGTGGGATGTGCCAGTTTAGGATTTTCGGCACGAGGGACTAGCATGGAAAGACATCAAGGACATGTTTTTTAAGCACTTTTACCCAGAGACACTGAGGGAAGAGAGAGCTCAAGAGTTCTTGAGCCTTCAGCAGGGAGACGTTTCCGTCATAGACTACATGGCTACTTTTACTGAGTTGTCTCGCCTTTCAACTGGTATGGTAAGCGATGACACAAAAAAGGTGAGGCGATTCAAGGATAGATTAATACAAGCCATTTGGATTTGGGTAAATATCTTCATGATGAGTTCATTCTCGGAGGTGGTAAATCAGGCTCTCATATTAGAGGGTAACAAGGTGGATATACCCCAAGTTGGATGGATGACAGCTTCAGGTAATGGTTTTGAGAGAAGGAAGCAAGGACACGAGGAGTTCTAGCAAGGCAGTCAGCCTAACGTCTCAGATAGGCCACCTCATAGAAGTTATTTAGTGGTTTTCATTCATTTTGGACAACCAAGACATGTTTAGACTCAGTGAGATATGTCTCCAAAGGAGTGTGATCCATGTGGATAGGTTTGGTATCTTGAGAGTTTTTGCAGCATGCCTTCTTAGATAGCCGACAGGCAGGGACCTGGATAGATGATGACCTCTATATTTGGTTCAGGATCGGTACCAGGAGTGGGTAGCTGAGTTTCATCTTCACACGGAGGATGTGACAGAGACAGTGGGACCCCACTGAGGGGTTAGTTGCTGGTGACTGGTGCAGCACCGCAGGGAGGTCAGGCATCAAGCAGTCATGCTTCTAGACAGGTGCACGTCATGGAGCTACTAGAGGATGATTAGGCTGGTGAGCAAATGATGGTTAGAGGTACACTAGGAGTGTGGTCGTGACTTTCATGTTTTTTTTGGCATGTCTGTTTTGAGTGCACGAGGTGCGCATAATTCATGTGGACTAACTAGATTCTCATCAGTGGTATTGGTACCATATCGATTGTCTGATATATTTATTTATATATGTATTTGATGCATAGAATCAGGAGCATCGAGGATGCGGGTTACTTAAGGTGTTGTGGGTGTCGGACACCGATGTAGTGCATGATACGTTAGGTGTTGGAAATGACACGGGAGAACCAATGAGGCGTAAGGGTGGCGATGCACCGCGAGAGGAACATGAGTCCAAAAACAGGTTAGTAAGCCCTTTCTTTTTGATTTTTGTAAGGTTGAAATTGAGTTAGGCAATTCTTATGGTGGGGCACCCCTTCATAAATTTATCCAGAATCATTGAGATCAAAAGAGTCCTGGTTACATTAATCTGGGTGGCATGTTCGGGGCCATCTCCAGGTTTTGTTTTATAGGTCGGGTTTGAGCTATGTTAAGGTGGGGGTATTATAAGAACCTGGGATTTTTGAATTGGTCAAAATCCCTACCGTGTTTGAAATTTCGACATATTCTTTAGAAAACAGGGAAAATCTGGGATGTTCAAGAAATTTTCAAACTATAATCTGTGTCCACTAAATTACACTCCGTGTAAGGGTTAGGCGAGTAACGACTGTGTGCTCGCTGAGTACATGTCGTGTGTTGACCGTGTAGAAATTTCCTAGTACACTGCATGTAGTGCTGCTCGACACATCATGTATCCTCCATTCCACTTACCAGATGAGTTCAAGCTATGTGTCGACCAATGTGGTGAATCCCAGTCGTGTGGCCACCTCCACTTATGTTTGAGTACGAACAAGGTAACTACACGGCATGTTTTTTTACACATGTGGTGTACATTTTTTATTCCATTAAATGAAAGAGTGTCGCATCTTATTTTGAGAAACACATTTTTCTTCCCCAACATTTGAACAGTTCTGTTCCAAAAACTAGAAGAACATACCTTGTCATAGACACTTAATCTGATGTATGTTCTTCAATCTCTCAGTAGCTGTGGGATTATAATGGTCAGTAAAAACCCATGCACCCTATTCCATTGTTAATCCTTTTCCTCACACGTTGAAGTTACCATCAATGTGGAATTTCCAGGATTTGATAGAAAAATAGCTCTATGTATATCATCTTTGAATTGGAGAACGATATTGGACGTGCATATGTCTACGAGACTCGGGTAGATGGTGCATACCATCTTTTTTTTGTAGACCTTTGAGTGGCATGGCTTAAAGTGCTTATTTAGGTTTTTGAGAGATACTCGGTTTTATCTGCAATTGTATATTCAATTACTTATTACACCTATGGGATGCCTTTTGGTGTTTCCATGTCCTATTTTCCTTAAGCGGGGTCGGGAGACGGGTCATTTTTCATTTGGGGCATTTTGGTTGTGGGTTCCAAAATGGAATAAGTTGATTTATTTGGTTAAACTACTGAGTTAATTGGTTATGTCATGATATCATATGTAGAGGATACTAAGAACATGGTTCTAGTTTTGGAACACACATAGTTAGTGAAATTAAACTATTTAGTTTGTTTTACTGGTTTAATGTATTTCTTTTGATTATATATATGTGTGTTTGTGATGTGTGATATTGCATTTTTTGGAACATTCGTGTTGTGTTGGGCATGGCCTTTGTATTATTGAGTGATGATGAACATGGGATGGGTTTGGTTTTGGTTACATTTGGTGGTTCTAACCATGGGATAGGGTGTCATGGACGTCGGCTTGAGGCAGTGTGAATATGAGGTTGGGCATGATCTAGGTTACTTAGATGGCATGGCCATTGGACTTTCATTGCTTGGTCACAGGGGAACGAGAAGTCGGAGAGGTTATGGATTGGGTACTATTATTGGTGATTACTACTCACCTGGAACATTGAGTTTTGTGCACATAGAGAGACTCTATGATGAGGTGGTCTCGACCAGTCGTGTGAGTTGAGGCCCCTATTAGTGGCAGTTTTAGAACGACTGGTTGGAGGTGCTTTCCATAGAAATCCACATGTAAGGTGATGACCCTTCATGGGATAACATTAAGGCTATCTGGTTGGGGGAAGAGACATGCATAAATTTGAGTGAAGAAATTTTTGTCCCTCCAATTACCTTATTCGAGGGAAGAAATCGATGTCTGTCTGGTTACTTTATTTTAGGGAAGACATCGTTGTCCCTTGGATTACTGTTTGAGGAAAGACATCACTGTTCCTCTAAATTACTATTTCCTGGGCCTGCCTTCAAGACATTGGTACCTGAGACACATGGTGTCAGTGGGAAAATGGTACCGGGATACATGATAGAGATTCAAGAGTTGGACGAAGTAGGTGACACTCCATGGTGGATGCTGATCACCAGTGGAGTTTGTGTTTGGTTGTGTGGATCATATTGTTTACTATTTTCTGTATAAATGCATGCCTTATTAAACATTTATATTAGGTACGCACCATTGGGTGGTATCCTACTGTGATTTGTCTCACAAACTTCATAGTCCCATCGGGACGTATCCATACTTTATGGATTTATGTGTAGGAAAGAGTTCATGTTCAGGATATGGACCGCATCAGATATTGTATGGAGATGGTATGGACCATGAGGTCTGCCTAGCTATATATTACATTGATTTTTTATCTTTATTATATCAGTATGCTTACATGTTTTTAGATAAAGTTAGATATCCATTGGAGACATGAAATATGGATATGTATGACCTACTCTGGATGTGTGTTTGTAGTTTAGTAGTAGTTACAAGTGATCAGAAGGCTATTATGTTTACATTCTGCTGGTGTGGTTTATCATTATTGCTTACACTGTTTATCAATACTGAATGTGCTTCCACTCTGTGGGTCTAGCTCATGTCTTTTGTGTCATTAATTTCACTACATCATTATTTTTATACTCGGACTAGTACAATTATTATCTTCTGAGAGGGTATATCCTCCCCACTATACCTATAATACCCTCGCTGCTATTTGGTAGCCTTGGTCATTCTGGGAGGTGCACCTATGGTAGTAACACTTGACCTATTTAGTACTGTTCGGGTGGCTCTTCAGGTCCAGGTAATTACAAAAGGAATATGTAACACCAACAAATGACATCATATATGGGAAATAAATTTTAAATATCTTCTAAAATCATTTCTTTAGTAAAATGTATTTTATTATATGATAATAGTTTTTTAAGACATAAAACCTTTTGAAATATATTTTAGTTTAAATTAAATATTAAAACATATAAAGAAAACTTGAATTTATTTATAAATCATTTCATTTAGTACACTTATAATATATATATTTATATATGTATTGAAAATGTTTTTAAAATCATTTCATTGAAAAATTATTGAAATCACATAATGAAATATTGAATTTTTTTTGAAAACCATTGTTTAAAAGAACATTGAAAATTTATAAAGGATTATTTGAAAAAACATAAAACATTTTTAAAATCCATTTTATTTGAAAATTATCTTAAAATATAATTTTTAAAAATAATTTTGAAAACATGATTTTTGATATTCATGGCATGTGTCTAAAAGAAGGAAAATTGAGACAAAAATAGTTTATTGACATGGTATCTTTTGAAACATAAAACCCATGAAAGATACATTATGAAATGGATATGTAAATAAACTTATATTTAAGTATAATAATCATATAATATATTCATGGTAATTATATAGACCACATAAAATAAATGAGTAGTTAATAATGTAAAAATCTAACAGAAATAAAAGAGAGACTCGAACACCCCATACATTATTCATGAATCTATTAATTCTCATTAAAAACTCATTTATAATAAATATAATAATATTATGAATATAACACAGAACCATATTATAATATCTAATACAATATATTTCTTTATATCACCTTTTTATTAATACTTCCATCATATGGTTATGTTTCGGGTAATATCAGCTTTATACTTCACATGTGTATTAATTTGTTATATTTTTTTGTCCGCATATTTATATCACAATTTAAATAATTATATTCATGATATAAATATCATTTATATTAATTCATTATATATCTATTTATAAAAATATATAAATGATATAAATATAAAATGGACTACATCGTTTGTGGAAAAGGTAGGTCGTTTGTATACATGAACACATTTTCCATTTAATTATCACATTGAAAGAATGAAATTAAATGAGGCATATGTTTATATATAAGAATTCATGTAGAATTATTTTTTCATACATATCAAAATCATTTACCTAACCCATCCTTAGTATATTACATGTATATTAAAAATAAATCACATCGTTTTGAAGAGGTGGTAGTCAACACATCACCAAACAAAATTATCGTTCATAGACCAAATGGAAAGAATTATGTTATGTATTATATAATAATTAAAAACTATATAAATACATCCTAAATATCACATAGATAATGTAAAAATATAGTTTCCATCATAATTCTCTAACATGAGAGATGGAAAAGGGAAAACGAAGTACATTATTTCGTGTGGCTGTAGTTCAACATATTTAAAAATGATATGTTCGTTACACATTAGATGGAAGTGTGTGAAGGTGAAGTCATAACAATTATAATAACAAAATATATGTACATTTAAGATATTGATGTTATTATATAATCATTTAATGGGAATAATTGAGGTGGATGGGAATGAAAATAAGACAAAAGAGATTAAATAAGGAAGTAACCACTTCTTTGGGTAACTCCTCTTGATTTGCACCGAAGTGATTACTTCGATGGATTTATTATGAATAATAGGATTCTAGAATGTGTAGTGGGATGATTGGATTTTTTACTGGAGTTTTTGTGAGCCAAAATTCTTGACATGAGTGAATAAGGGGGGTTGAGTTCCATTTTATAATGGTGGTGGAGTTCCATTCTTTTAAATTTCTGGAATGGGAATTCCGCCCATGTTTTTTCCATGAAAATTGGCTCCAATAAGGATTAAAATTAGACAAAAGTATGTATAGGTTCTTAATAGTAATAGAAAATTAATTTATTCAATTTTTATAGGTCATTTTGTGACTTATGTTTGAGGTTTAGTCCTTTATTTAACTAATTCCTCATGTAACTGTTGTAATTAATTTTAATCACTATCACTAATTTTTTCAGGTAAAAAATTAATTTTACCATATTAAAACATGTAAATGATTTTTATCCTCATGTGGACCCCATTTTTGTGAATTATAATCATAGAAGTGGTATAATGTAATTTCAATATCATCTAGTGGATGGGGCACAACAACAAGGTTTTTATTAAAAAAATATCTAAATGTTTATAATGTTTTGATAGCCAATTTCAATGTGAAATTAGTTCCAATGATATAAATTGGAATCAATGAAGTAAATTTAATAAAATAATAAATTAATAATAAATTAAAAAATAATTTAATTATTTAAATAAATTAGTTGAAACATAATTTTTGAATTAAAATTTAGTATTTTTCTCTATTCATCAAAAAATGTTATTTTTCAAAAATGTCTCTAAAATTCACAAAAATATAATTTTGACATTTTTACTTCAAAAATAAAGCTTATTTTATCTATTTAACATTATAAAATTTTATAAAATTTATTTTATTATTTTTCACATAATCACATAAAAAGTAGTTCATTTGATAAAATAGTAAATTCAAACATATAAAGACATTACTGATAATACATGTTTTATTCTAAGTATGTTCTATTTATATAAAACCGTCATAAATAATATTTAAAATTTATTTACTACTATTATTATTACTAAATTTAACATCTAGGTTAACACTATCCCGTTTAAATAATTATAACAATAAAATGATGTTTTGTAGAAACTCATTGTTGTTCATAACACAAGCCATGTTTGTGTTGCATGTAACACAATATTATCTTGGTGTAGTTTATAATGAAGTTTTTACATAGTGTAGTGTGTATTTTTGGACATTAAATAAAATATTCACAGAAACATAGGGTGTTACAATGGTTGTGTAAGTGCAGTGATAGAAATGGTGAAGGGAACATTTATAGCATGGTGTAATGGGGAGTGGTACATGATATATGCCTCGGGTAGTGGATTAAGAAAGGGTTTAATTGGATACAACATTGAGTTTAATTCCTCAACTAAAATTCAAATATAATGATGGAAAGTGGTGTGGATCAATATTATAGATGATGTGGATACATCAATGCATGACACATGTGGTTTTAGGTGTTAATGATATTGAAAAAGGAAGAGTAAATATAGTAAATGGATAAGAAAATAAATCTAGTAAAGAAGGGTTTAGTACACAAAGTATATTCTATGACATCCCATATTTCATTACTCCTTATTTCAGGACATATAACATAAGAATACATTTAATACATCCAAATAATATCATGAGGCCTAGTGTTTTTGGGAAATTAGATATTTAGAACATTTACTTTAAACAAGGGTACATCGTCATTATTTAAAAACATTGAAAATTCTATTGTATTCCTTGGATCTTATAAAAATCATTGGATAACAGGTGGATGTCTATAAGAAATGGGTTTGCTATAAATCATAGTAAGGTAATAAATAATGAATATCATAAGGTTAATTAGTACATATGATCCAAGAGGCATATCAAGGAAACATAAGAGGGGTGAGATTCATAATATTGAACAATGAGACAAGACGTAACAAGATAACATAAATGCAATATATGAATGTAGAGACAACATAATACATGACATCATAAACATGAGTCATTTCTAAACAATAATAAATTTCAACATAGTGTTATTTGGATAAACTTTCATGAACCATATAAAGAATATGATGAGATAAAACCATTACCCAATGCATTGGAGGGCTATATAATTTCAAGTCCACCGATCACTTTAATATAATAAACATGACTAAGTGTTCCACATAGATCATAAAACATAAGTATATATTTTATCTATTTAACCCTGTGATTAACATTTTAGGTTAAATACTTGTAAATATCTAATAAATTAACAGAATTTATAACCTAGTAAATAATCTTGGGAGGAAATGGAGATGGGTATTCAATATATAAATGTTTGGCATGAAAAATAATTGGGTAATTTCAATAGAATAAATGGTGTAAAAAATGATTTATAAAAGAGTTGAATGAGATATAAATGGGTCTCTCAGTACATTTGAATCATAAATAAAGAAATAGGTACATGTTAAAATATATCTAAAGTAGAATAATTGGAAATAAAAATCCCTACCACTAAAAAAGATTCTGAATAAAGAGAATAAATATAGGATCCCATACCCGGAGAGGGAACTTATAAAAGCATTAGAGGAGCTTATTAATAGCTTCATATAACTTGAGATATCTAAATAAAGGTAAGATAATATTAAATGCATGCCCCAAAAGATTTCAGTTATCATTAAAGAGAGGTTGTGTGTGTTTATATAGAAAATGAGAGGAGAATTATTTATTAATTTCCAAACATAAGTTTTGGACTCTAGTTGATAATATAATAAAAAAAATTGTTCCTTGGTTTTTTCCATGGTTTCCTCAAAATATTTATTTTTTTAATTATCTCACATGTTTAATAACCAGACATAGTAAAATAATTCCCTTAGAAATGTCGAAGTGACTCGTGTTTATAGGGAATTAAATTTAAAACCATAAAATATAGTATCGTTTTTGGAGGATTCATTATGTACTTATAAAATTGAAAAAATAACTACAAAAACATATAATTTTTAAGGTGAAAAATAATTTTGGATTCTCATACTTTTTATTTTATTTATTACATATTTTTTGGGTTTTATGATGTCATAAAACATAATATATAATTATAGCATATTTAATTTTTACCGCAAATTAAAATGCCTCATAAAATTATCAAAAAATCACTATTAGATAATTTAGATTTTCAAATTTCAAAAATAATATTTATTTTATCGAAATAATTCATTAAACATAACAGTTTACATTTTAAATTAAAATTAATGATTTTTTGGAAAATATTTTTTTTATAATAAATATTTTTACCCTAATAAAAATAACATTTGACAACATAAAATTATGTAGTCATTTATATTTAACAAATATTAATTAAAAATAATTCTTTTTTAAAATATCATTTATTTTTAGAAAATATTAATTCATAAAAATATATGTCTTGATTGAAATTATATTTTTTACAAAAATAAAATTTGTTTTTCATTTTTTTGAAAATCCAACTTTTATCAAATTTTATATTTTATTATTATAAATAGTAATTTTAAAAAGGAATGTATATAATAAATTTTTTAATAAAAAGAAAATATAAAAATTCACTTTTTGGGGTAGGTTTGGTGGGAGTGCTAGTCGATAATCCACCACTACATTGCGATCAAAGTTATAAAATGGTATTATGTATCTAGGAATAAGAATTATATTATTACCAAAACTCATTAATATCTTCCATGATGTTATATAAAGTAACGCATTATATCATTACTCAAACTCTAGGTTCTGTTGAATATTTTAAGTTTAACATTAATGTTTACTGTGTGGAGATTTTATAGGATAGTGAATGGTTTACTCCATCTCTATCATTTAATGTATAATATGATATCCCATAAAATTACACTCTCCAAATTCATCTTGGAATGTTATAGTTTGAAACCACTTCCCAAAGAAGTCCTTATATGGAATAATTAGAATGATTAAATGGAAACAATTGTAATCTGATAACTCTATTACAGGAAGGTGTTAGTCTAAAAAATCATGGAAATCCATTTAACATGATCTTAGAATATCCTGTAGAGTTTTAATTAATATTCAATTTAGACTAACTGTCCATCCAAGGGTGATTATAATTCTTAAATCATAGTTCTATATCAAATTCTTGTAGAAGTCCACTCCAAAACCTTGATCGAGGCCTTGGATCTTGATCAAATAAAATATAGAGAGGAACTACATGTGTTCTTACCTATTCCCATATATATATATATATACCACTCTCTCTTTTCATGTTTGTTAAGATAGAAATATTCCTTAATTTCATTTAAATGTTTGGACTTGATAAGGCAATCAACTTCCACATAGATAATATTATTACCTTTAGGTTCTTTTGGGAGCCCTACATCAAAATTAATGGTTATTTTTTCCCATTTACTTTGTATTATGATAAATGGTTCTATCATATCCTTACACTTCTATCATTCTACCTTCACTAGTTGGAATAACATTATTTTATATATAAACTACATAATATCCCTTTTCATGTTATCCCACCAGAAGTTTTGATTCAAATATCTATTAATATTAGTGATTCATGCATAAATAGATAAGTATTTTCAATGTTAATCATTTGAAATTACCCTCTTCATTTTTGGATTTAATGGAACAAATATATGGGTTCTAAACCTTATAACTCGTTCGTCATCAAATTTAAACTTCAAAATATTCGCTTCCTTATTTGTTAGAAACTCAGCATATTTATGGGCATCTATGATCCTCTCAAGAATATATGTATGAGTAATTATTTGAGAAATGTAGGATGAAGATCCGTCAATTATTTACCTATCCATCATTTTCATGTAAAAAATATTTGATCCATTTCAATCAACTTAATGGATAGGGTTGGAGGATCCTTAGTTCTCATATAATCTACCACTTTGTTTTCTTCCCTTTATGGTAGTGGATTGAACATTCATAATGCTTGACTAGATATACCACCTTCATTGCTTCATATTAATCTAATTTGGATTGAAGATATATGTGAGACTCTTATTATCCGTAAATATGTCATACTTTTCTACATAGAGTTAATATCACTAAATATTCAATGAAAATATCACATCATCCAATTCTAGACCATTTTATGTAGTTTTTCTCTTTGATCATTTATTAGTAGTTGGCATAGTCTATCACTTTTCTACATTTTATGAGTACACATCCCATTCACTTTTTCGTTCATCACATTAGATCAAAAATTCTTCCACATGGGTGCATAATATAATGTTATTTTTACTAACTAGAATCCACTATAATTAATTAATTTTGTCTTCACATTCATGAAATTAGGAAAATTTTACTACCTTTTGAGTAATCTTGGTGATTAGGATTTACAATCATAAGAACTGTTTCATAGATTTATGATAGTACCCCACTAATCATTGAAATCTATGAAATTCCATTACAAATGTTGTTATATTCTATCTTTCAATTGCCACTATTTTTGAAGGATGCTTAGATATGAATTTTATGGTGATAAAATCCACAAAAGGTTAAGTTATTCATCTAAAACTCACATTTATTATACATTTAAAATAACTTTTACTTTTCCAATGTCTTTAGTAACAAATCCAAATGCTTTTAATGTTCCTCCATGAATTTAGAGTAGATTATAATTTCATATATAAACACTACATAATATTTTTCCTAGTAGTCACTAATGACTATATTCATAAATTCAATGAAAATAAATACAACCTTAGTGAGTCGAAATGGAATAACTATGAACTTATAGTTCCCATACCTAGAACAAATAGCAATATTTATGATATACTCCTTCTTTACATTCACTTGGTAATATCATGATTTTATATCCACATTAGAGAATTATTATTCCCCAGATATCTGATTGAACAAGTCATTAATCCATGGCTGAGAATACTTATTTTTTATCATGAACTTTCTGAGCACATGATAATTAATTCAGAGCCACATTGACACATCATTCCTCTAAAGAATGTGGACTAGTGAACCCCATGGTGAAGCAATTGGGTATATAAACCCTATATCTATATTCTCCTATAATTGTTTCATAATCACCTTGTGATAAAAAATGGAAATTCTATATGTATTCTTCGATATCGGTAATGATCCAGGTATGAGCTCAATTGATAACTCAACCTCATGACTATGAGTAAGGCCTGGAAATTTACCATAAAACACATCATAAATTTCATAAATAATGGTAAATCTATAAAAGATGATATTTTTTAGTGTCGATCAGTTTTTTTATATATTAATACTCATAATGTAATAATACCCATGCTTTAGTTGTTTTTACCAAAGAATATCCAGTATCCATCTTGCAATTGTGAATAATTGAAGTGTGATTTTTGATATATAGGTTTATTTCCTTCTCTCAACAATTTTTGTTGGTTATATATACGTAAATAAAATTTATAGCTATAAATTCAAAAAATTCCACTAATGGGAGTATCTCAAGGTTCAATGGGATGTTTAGTTAATTCAATTGGTCAGGGGAGGAGTTATATGTTTGGATTCAGTAATTGATCCATTTTACATATTCACCAATAACATGACATCCATATTTTGAGGTGGTATTTTAATATTCCTACTAAACATGAGTGATATGAAATAAATCATATAAAATAAAAGAAATAGAAGATTCACTATAATTGAATGAATAAACACTATGCCTATCTCCACTTTTCTGTTAGGATCGACCATAGTAGTTGTGATAGAATATGCCCACCCATTCTCTCTATTCCCTGGAATTTTTTTTCATTCTTTATCATAGATAGCCCTAATCTTAGTGAATTTATTCTCATAGTATCAATGTGCTTATAAATGTCAAAATATGATAAACGGATGATGGTTTACAACATAATTCCATTTATACATCCCATTGGTGGGTTTAACTTATTAAAAAATCCTAAATAAGAGCCCTTTCATCCCAAAACTAATTAATTTCGATGTCCCCTTCAGAAATATTTTGGGATTAGTCTTCCCACACTTTTGAAAAGTTGGATCATGACATCTTGGATCAGATACACTCCAAATTAACTCAAATTTGTTTCCCATAAAGACTCTACTGCACCTCCACACACACTATAGGTGACCAACAAGAATCGAGGGTCCATGTTGGAACAATGTGGAGATTATACCCTGATGATCAGAGTGTATAACAATGATATAATCATAATAGAAAATAGAGGAAGAATATAAAATAACATAGACTTAATAGAATAAACATGCATCTAATATATAACAAAGTAATTTCATCCAATAGTGTCATATAAAAATTATGATCATGTAATGATATAATAAATATAGTAATACATGGTGATAAGAATTCATTATAATACATGTATCAAAAGTAAAAAAGACAAAACAATTAACTATCTCTAGATTTCATCACTAGCCCATTGCCTTGTCATGTTTTCCCCTACTCCCATTTTCATATCAATCAATCATCATCAGGTTTGTTTACACAAATCCCTACCTACATTCATAATGTTTTTCCAAGTACCCAACAGTGGCCCAAATATGGTGTGAGATAACTCATACTATGAGACAACCAATAGTGTGTATAACAAGTCTTGATTGTTCATATAAGCTAATTGAATGTATAGATATAATAGGTTTACATGAAATAATAATATATGTGATGATATCCATTTTATAAATTTTCACTATGATCATGAAACTAAGTCATAAGGTTATCTATAAATCATAGAATGATTCAACATCAATGGTCTATGCTTCGTAATCAATTGTAAGACCAACATGGATAGGGTCCAAGGAGTAGTAATGTCTAAGGAAACCATATACTCTAATTTAATCAAGTAAATAGGATCCAAGGATTAGAAATTTCCATGTAATCATAAATTTTCATCAAATTCAAGGAGTATTAATTAACAAGGTATCCTAGATTGTCATGTAAACTATTTAAACTAGATCCATAGAGTAGAAATGTCTAAGGAATCTATGTAAGTAGGTAAATGTGATCTATGTAGTAGAAATGTCCATGGGATCCTAATATAATTTTTATATCCAATGAGTAAAAATGTATGAGGCATCCTAACAAGCCTGGAAAATTGGATCCAAGGAGTATAATGTTCATAGGTATCCAAACATGTCAGGACAACATGATGCAATTAGTATACATGTAGAAGACTTCTAGGTATGTAGGATCCATACGGTAGAAATGACCATGGTATTCAAAAATAGTCTTTGTATATGAAAATTAGTAATGTCTAAGGAATCCCAACCATTTTTTTCAAAAATTCATTAACCATTCGATAAAAAACATCAATAATCCCTTTGTGAACATGTAAAAAGTAAGGGATTATCAACTAATACATTTAAATTATAATAAAATAGGTGCTCTAAGGTGTTCTAAACATTTTACAACTCACTTAAATACCAAATTCAATTACCAATTTCTGAAGTAAAGGTCATCAAATCCTTAGTGAATCATAAAAAAATGAACGTAGAACTGATGACATGTGTGTTTTAGGTTGAGGTCATCAAACTCTAACCTTGAAAAAAATGTGTCAATGGAATGTTCCATCATGTTTATATAAATTAACACATTGTTCAAATAAGTTATAATTCATCTACTAAAATTTTTGGAATGTGGAATAATAGAAAAAACCTATAATTAATAATGAATTTCGGGAAAATATATACTTCACCAACCTCATCTTTGTAGAGGAATAATAATATTTTCTCAGCCTTTAATTTGTTCCAGATTAGAACAAAATTTTAGAATGATCTGACACCCTTCAAATAGCGAATAAGGTCCTACACCAAAATAGTGTTGTTGATGGAATGTAAAATAGAAGAAGATACATAATGAATAGAGAACTCACCATATATATCCAATGATCCAACATCATTAAAATAGGGAATAAGGTCCTACACCAAAATAGTGTTGTTGATGGAAAGTAAAATAGAAGAAGATACATAAAGAATAGATAACTTGCCATTTATATCCAATCAAGTCACGTTTTTTAAATATTACTTGAGGGTTTTTTGGTTCATATACACCAAAAATTTATCTTCTTGTAAATAATGCATCCAACTGATCCACTCAAAACCCACAATGGCTAACTTCAGATCATGTTTTGGGTAGTTACTCTCTTGTGGCCTTATATAATGAGATTTTATTCCTTGACTTACTTCTCCTACATGAAAACTACTCATATCTCAATAACTAATGACTCCCAATATATTATATAACTACTCCCAGAATCTAAAAAATCAGTACATATGTTGATGTTATTATCCCTTTCGATGCTTTAAAGGCTATATCACAGGCATCTGACTATATAAACATCACACCCTTCTTAGTCAATCCCATAATAGGTACTTTTAATTATGATAAGTCATGTATAAAGAAATTTTAATATCCATATATTCCACATAAACTATGTATATAAAATATGTTCATGGGATTATCCCATTATGCTGCAACTCTCACATTTTCTTGGTCAACTGATACACCTATCTAGGAAATAATATGACCTAAGAAGTGAATCTCATCATTTCAAAAGTGTTAGATTTTGAGATTATCATATAACTAATTCTATCTCATTGTATCTATTATGATCCCAAAATATTTGGCATGGTCATGTTGAGTGTGGGAGTACATAGAGATATCATCCATGAATACCACCATAAAAAATTCCAGCTGTGGATTGAAATCCTAGTTCAATAGTTCCATGAAAATAGTTGGTGCATTCATGAGACAGAATGACATAACTTGATACTCATATAGACCATACATATAATGAAATGTTTTATATGATATGTATGTAGGTCAATCATGAACTTAATGATAACTTTATATAATATCAATGTTTTTAACACCTGAGATCCTATGATCTGGTCAAAGGTATCATTAATTCGATGAAAAGGATACTATTACTTAACCATCAACCGATTCAATTTCTAGTAATCCACACATAAATTAATGCTTCCATTATCTTCTAGGAAAAATGGATTTTTGAACCCCATAGGGAGTAGTGTGTTAGATAAACCCCTTTTCTTCAAAGTCCTCTATATTCCTATTGAGTTCCTACAACTCAATAGTAGCCATACTATAGGTGGAACGGATACTGGTACATCTCATAGAACAAGATTGATCAAAAACTCTGACTCCATTTCAATAGGTAGTACTCAAATGGAATATAGGAAAACTAGCCTGAAATGATCAACGATTGGAGGTAAATTTTCCTAACGTGATCCCTAATCATCCAGATAAAAACTAGCAATATATGCTATCATCCCACCTAGTTAGTGATGCTTGGGTCGAGATCGACTCACTTAGACACCCCATTCACCCTTACGAATAAATATTTTCCCTATGGTGATATGAAGATCACCCTCCATTGATATAAATATATGATATTATGAAATAGAACCAACCAATATATCCCATGAATGATGTAAAACACTATCATCTCTAGCAAAAAATCAGACCCATATTAAGAAAAACCAACTAATCTAAAGGGGGAACTCTCTGAACAAGAATACACTCACCAAACATATCCTTAAATGAGTATGAAGTGTCATCACACCACTAGAAAACTAAACATTGAGCATATGTCTCTCGACAACATGCACAAATATAATGCAATGAGAAACACATGTTTCCAAAATATCAGATACTTACATTGAGGTTAATAGAATAGTACCTATCTCAATAAAAGGTTTGACACTCTACTTCTAAGGTATCTATTGTATTGTATAAAAATGGCCTAAATTGCTACCCTAAAATATATCTTGACTACCTTGAAAAATTCTAATCCATGATCATTGAAAATCTAGTATCTTAATACTTCAGCCACAACCACCACATTGGCCTAATAATATGATCCATTTCCTTACCCGATATGCTACTGACCTCACTCCTAAAAATGGATTAGGTGAAGAACCTATCTCACTAGATACTGGATGAGATTTCCTACAATATATCTATAGATGGTATGCCCTAATGTAAGATCAATAGTTGACTAGGTCTATATCACAGTAGCTCCTCTTGTGTCTCTTCCATCCACACTGAGGATAGGGAATAGAACTACCAAAACAAATGCTCTAGATATTATTACCTTCATGAGAGTCCTAAACATATCGTTTACATATACCTAACACAAAACTACTAATTCATGAAACTGATCTCCCATACTCAGTAACCCCATCATCCCTCAGGTTATGTTCGATAATCAAATATTTATTTACTATTTCATATATGGTAGTATTCCAAAATATGTTAACCTATGATTCGATTTAATTCATGATACCATCCTAGAATATAAATTATGTTTATAACTTCATACCTAACAGAATTGGTGATAAGTGGTGGGTCTTTGTAAATTAGGTAGAATAGTCCATTATTGAAAAATCAACTTACTCCAAATGAATAAAATCTATGTCTCTATCATCCATCAGCGTATCATGATAGAAATATTCATAAATGGATGTCTAGAAATCCCAAAAAGGGATATCCTAATGAATATCCATCTGAGTGATCACATCCCACTATATCTTAGTTTAATCTAGGAAAATATACATAGAGAGATTCACTCTCCTCTCAAGATGCGTCTCTAGATTCTCAAAAACCAGTAAAATGACCACCAGCAAGGAATCTGCAGCATATGGTATGTCATCACTCATAAATGTGGGCATAGGAGGGTACTATAACTTAGGTGTAATCTCTTCCATTGTCGGAGCATGTTATTTGGATCCCTTATCATTCTGTATAAATCATGGAAATACCCTTAGAAACTACGCCTTATCACCCATATCAATGATAACATGTGGTTATGCTAGAGGTACCTATAAAGGTTCTACTGGTGGCCCATGGATGACCACTTTAAAATCATGATCTTTACCACTCTCCTAGTGTACAACTAGAGGTCGTTGCGATGGAATATCACTTCAAATTATATTTTCATACCTTAGTCAATGTTTAATAACAAAATGATGAAAAATAAAAATACAGTACATGAAAAATCCTTCCCTAACATTATTCACACCAATGTACCTGCTTCTAAATATTGTTTTGGGTGACTTAAAGAAAATAATGAAAATCCTAAGACACTTCCTACTTCCCCCAACTCTTTTCGGGTAATGGTTGAGTTCTCTACAATATGTTAGTGGTTATAATATACATAGTTTCAAGTGTAATTTATAGAGGAAAACCCATTAAATTTACAATTGGTATCCCCATTCAATGGAAAACATTCATTTCAGAATTAAATTTCATTTAAATTGATTCAAATTTATAAGAAAATTATTTTAAAATTGTTAAACTATATGGATCACCACTTCCAATTTATAAGGGCCCAAACACATTATGAATTGAATTGTGTAGTCCATATAATCCAAACTAGTCATTTTTCAAGTCCCTTCATTCAATTTCAACACAATTCCATTGATATATCAATAACACACCAAAAAATTATACAAGAAATGTGTGAAATATTATAAAAGTGGAATGGAAAAATGCATTTCAAAAAAAATTAGTTCTTATATTGATTAAATATGTGATATTTGATTTCTATATTAAGCCAATTGAAGAATTTTGTATGCATAAGAAACATAAAACATCATGTTTCCATCCAATGGTGAAGTCAAATTAGCTATAACATGAATTAAGAAAAATATCATATCCCATCTGAGGAAATTTGGATTTTTATGGTACATGGGAAGCTTCTCCGAGTCATAGATCTTTACCAAATACTAACACATTAAAAATATTATATCGAATATTCATAAATGATAATAAAAAAGAAAAGAATATTTTTATATGAATTTATGATTCCCGGACTCAGATCACTAAATCGTAACTGAACCAGGTTGGCCACATGTCCACAATAGTGCCTCTTTGAATTCTAAAGACTACCGACTAGTAGTGAGGGCCATTGGTGGAATAGTGGGGACACTATAACATCATGATTAGAGTGTAGCACAACTAAATAATCATAACGGAAAATATACGAGGAATATGAAATAATTGATCAGTGGATGAAAAAACATAAATCATATAAATAACCTAGTAATATTATCAAACAATGTCATATACAAACGATGATCATGGAATTCCTTAAAAAAGATAGAAAAACATGTTTACATCCATCCAATATAATATATGTATCAAATTTATAAAATTCTAAAAATAACTATCCCCAGATAGGATAATGATCACAAATCCTTGTCTAATTCTCCCCTGCTCTTATGAACATTTCAATACATCATATATAAATGGGTGTATTCCCCTGACCCATCAAGTATTCATAAAGTATGTCCAGGTACCATAAAGAGGCCCAGAAAGGGTGTGAGATAACAATCAGTAGTCCACAGCCAATAATATCTATTAAATTTATTATCCATTCATATTAGTTGAACCTTTTTATAGATATAATAAGTTTACAAGTGACAACATTAGAACTGATTTTAACTTATCTACCATGTCTCATTGTTATCTAGTAAAACAATCATAATTATATGTTAAATCATAACATGCCTCAGCAATAATGGAATATTCTGCGTAATCAAGTCTTAGGCTGACCTTGATAGGGTCTAAGTATTAGTAACTTCCAAGGTTACCATATATGGTATGTAAAATAATAAAACATGATCCAAAGAGTAATAATGTCCACGTAATCCTAAAGGGTCATTATATCCAAGGATTATAAAAGTCCAACACATTCCATCAAGTAATGTATACTAGGTAAAAGGGATCCTTGGAGTAGAAATGTCCATGGCATCCATGCAATCCAAGTAAATCAGATTCATGGAGGAGAAATTTCCAAGGAATCCTAATATAATCATCAGATATAAGAATTAGAAATTTATAAGGAATCCTAAAAAGTTATATTAATGGGGTACAGAGAGTTTAAATGTTCCAAGAATCCATGTTATTACGATCTAGGGAGTAAAAATTTCCACGACATCCAATTATTGTCTTCAGGTTCAAAGAGTAGTGATGTCCAAGGAATCATAACCATTTAATTCACCAATTCATTTACTATTCAATCAATCATTCTAGTAATTCCTTAATTATCATGTGAAAAAAAATTATCTAAATCATACCTTTAAATTATAATTGAATTGTTGATATAAGGTGTTCACAATCATTTATAGTTAATGTAAATACCTCACCCAACTCTCAATTATATAAGGAATAATCATCCTACATTAAAGGTGGCCCAAATGTGATACAAAAATATAACCCACCCCATGAGTTGTTCGGGTTGAGGTTGGCAACCTCCTTCCTAAAAAACTGTCCATAGAATGTCCCAACATGTTTATATCAACTAACCCTTGGTTTAATTATTTTATTAATTAAAGCCTAGAAATTCTGGTGTGTTGAAAAATGGAAACCAGATTCATACAATTATAAATAGAGACAAAAGGTATAGAACACCTACATCATCTTGGTAGTGTAACACTCATCCAGTGTAATCCTATTATTTGATAATGATTATAATAAAAAAATACAGCTAGAACACCTTGACAATGGGAAATAATATCAGGCAACAAAATAACATCGTCGATGCAATGTAAAATATAAAAATGTTCATGAGGAATAAAAAACTCATCAACGTTGATCTAATAAAAAAATTACCCTCATATCAAACATTAAATAGGAATTGGATCAAATACTAGGAGAAGGTTTAGGGATATCACTTGGGTGAAGAGAGGGTGTCCATAAGTTGATAAAAATGGAAAAGAGATAAGGTTTTAACATTTTAGAGTATATAAGGGGAAAAAATCAATTTCCCTCAAAACACAGGGTCACACAGTTTGACAACATGGTTTTAAAAATCATGTTCCAACATTACGCACCTACCTATACAATAACCCCATCTTACACTATCATGGAACATGGTAAGAATAATTGCGAAACATCCATGAATCTCTCCTCTATTAAAATCCCTACAGCATTCATATAGACATGAACCTCTGGTTTAACATTATCATCAAACCATGCGGACCAGGAAAATGGGTTATACCACCCCATATGGTTTACTCAAATATTGTGACCTAGGATTCATGGTTTCTACTAACAATGTGGCCTTTCTTTTGGTGTGAAAGCATGATCTCCAAGATCCGAAAAAGCCTTGGTAACTGTAATTTCATCAATATCATCACTATGTGTCCATATTATGTCAAAATCGTGGAATTAAACCTAAAATAAAAGGTTTCATACCTCATAGAAATAGTTGTGATCTTACAGGTATGAGATACTTTCTTAACCCCATGATATTTTTTCATTGCATATCCAAAATTATAATACATTCTTTGCTTCTTATCTCTAGTCCCAAGAGTCACATTAGATTTTCCAATTTCTATTTTGAATTTAAGGGAAATTTTAATTTCTTTCCTCTTAGCTTTCAAATTATAGAATATTCAATTATATTCATAAATTCATATTTATTCCACTTAATAAGAGGTAAACATTACATTTTGGGTTAATGAAAATTCATAGGAATATCATACATGTCTTGGGAATATTTCCTCACACACCCTGATAGATTTTTCATCCTTTTCCTTAAGGATTATTAAATCTATTATTATTTTATGATGGAGAGTTAGAGAAGTTTTTTTTTAAAAAAATTCTAGAATTTTTTCTACTCCATAGCATTAATCTCCTCTATGATATTTTTATTTTTTACCCACTTCCACCATTTATCAGATTCACCTAACATATTTTAAGTAACTATAATTGACTTCTATTTCATAGATCATTGATTGATGGAGAATATAATTTCAATTTATTTGATGCATTGCTTTGTTGTTTCCAAGAGAACATTTTTTCATGTTTTGTTTGATAGTTTGAATGTGCGGTTTTAAATGGTCACAAAATCAGTCACATTGTGTTCACTATTATTGAATGACCTTTAGAGAGTTTTGGTCATGGATGAAATAACACCGAAAGGATCCCTTGGTAAATATATTTCACAAAACTATCTTCCAAATGTTGTTTCTCATTGGGAAATGGTCCCAATACACTTAAGACTCACTTTGGTAGAAAATATGGGTGGTTGGGATCATCACACCTTTTTCAGGGGAATAATTTCTTCCCATAAGACTCACATAATGATTTAATAAATATTAATGAATCATTGATTAATTATCGTGTATGACATAATTCTCCATTGAATTAACAAGTTACTTTTATCATGCTTGGATTTAGTATGATATTTATGTATCCAACATTCTTCATTGGAGAAGACACATATTTTTATCTGAGGTTCTCCATTTATGGTTCCTTTAATAAAACATGTGAAATATCATTTTTTTATTCTATTATTTCAATTATAGTTTCAAAAAACACAGTTGGGTAAAATAGATTTTTTCTTCATCTAGGAGGGTGAGAGATATTTTGATTTTGGGATCGGAGCAATAAGATGTGCTTCAAATGTATCCTTGTGAAAGGGATCATAACCATCATAGTTTAGTACCTCTTAATGAGACACATCATACATTAAATGGTCATGTGGAAAGGACCAAACCATACTATTTAAATTCCAATGGAATGTAAATCTAGGTGAAAGGTTCCTTATCACTGTTTGTAATGTGACTTATGAAGAGGTAGCCTAGGAAACCTATAAAAGATGTGGGCTCCCAGATTGTTCAGTATCCTTCTATGAATGTGGCCAGATAGAAATTAGGGATGATTTGGGGATTATACCAAATAAAAAGTCTTTTTATTGAAAACATGTGGAAGGTCAGAAATCATTGAGATCTAAATATTTGGATAGGGATTACACATATGAGGATACCCTTTGGGTTGGATACATGGATTTGAGGACCCACACCAAGGGACACCCTCTAAAGGAATTCGAGATGAATATATGAAAAATATTCTATATTGATAAATGCTTCTAACTATGTGGATGTGACGATGGTGGATAACCAATAATCCCCTGTGATTCCTGCTATAATGTGTGAAATAAGAGTAATTGGAAGATCGGGAAAACTGAATAGTCCGTTCACTGGGGGAAGAGGTCGGGGTTAAGGGAGAAGAAGAAATGGATTTGGTGTTCTAATATCCTCTCCCTTATCAAAAAAATAGATAGTCAAATATGTCTACCTATATGGATATGTCCCATTATAATGCTCTGGGTCATACATAATGAGATATTCCCTATTCCTTTTTATAGGTTAGAGATGAGGATAATCCACTAATTATCAAATGGAATGGAATGTGTGATCCCCTCTCGTACATCTGGAACTATAGATACTTTGTTATAGGTATGATGATGGAATGGTAAGCTACTAGACCTCATGTTTGAGATAAGAATGTTTCTATAACTACCCCCAGGGTTGGGGTCCCTGTGACTGAAGGGATGAATAATTACACGGACTCTAAGGATCCTACCCATTGGGTAGGACAAGTGTCAGTCACCTCTTTCCAAATGAATGAATAAATTAATGGGAAACACATTAGTGTGACTTTCTCCATGAATTTGAATTTATAGAGGCCTAAGTAGAGTATTATATCTGGCATCCCTTAAATGAGATTGTAAAGACCAAGATATTCCATGTAATTTTTTTATATTAAATGGAATTATGATGAGTCAGTGAAAACTGACAGCGTGTGATTTTGAGACCTAGTGTGCTCGAAATGAATTTCTGATCATTTTTAAGGTACGTTCAGTAAATGTGTGAGTTGGGTTTTATAACATTTGAACTAGTGCTTGGATAAAAATATGAGTACACCTTTGAATCTGCAGTGCTAATATTCTCTTAATGGAGACTTCAATTGGAGCGTAGTAGGTCTGGAGAAAAATTTATGTTTTGGGACATTTAAAATAATAAAGAAAAAATCATTGTTATTTTTTTATATCTTATACTCCAACGGACAAGTGGAGTGTCGGACCAGCGATGTGTCTATCCATTTAAAGGCATGACTATTCAATCTAATTAACAACAGCATTGGGAAATTAGGAAGATTACTTATTAATGGGCCCCTATTAATTTCTAACATCATTACATACCCCCTGCTATTATTAATAAAGAGCTTGGGGGAGGTGAAAACATGACTTAACCAAGAAGAAAAGCGCATGCAATGTTCTGACACAGCAGAACTTTGGAATATGAAGCTGGTTCCAGTGGTAGGTGACAAGGGACACTAAAACCCTGAACCATAGATCGATGACCAAGTGACGTCGTTGGAGGCTAGTTTCGGGGGATGGAGAACACCGACCCGCTTCCACAAACACAAGCTCACCATTGATATTGTGGTAGTGTTTTTATTCTTGTAAATTCATGTGAATTTTTTTCAACCCTTTAATCCTTCCTCAAAATTGTGAGCTAAGGCAGAGGCCACATGCCTAACTAACCCAGCTGGAGAATGCCACTACATTACTAACCTTGCATCCTTGGTGGAAGACAGTTGGCATGGTGGCACTGAACAGCTACGAAGGAGGCAGTGCTTCGATGTACGACGCAAGAGGAGGCTATGACACAGAACCACAAAATTCATCGGAGCAGCTAGCACCGGCCGGTCGCAGAGGAGGTGTGGTGTGCCGTCATTCGTCGTGAATGAGAAAGGGGAGGCTGGTCATCAGCTGCGACGATCGGAGAAGCAGGATGACACATCGGTCAGCCGTATAAGGAGAGGCGGTGGGACCAACACACCGATGTTGAGAAGAGGTCCATAACTGAAGCCACGGTAAAGTCAAAACCCACGCCTACCTGGCGGGTTCCTCGGCGACCGGACAGCGCCCACATGGCGCCACCGTTTCAGAAAACTGAACAACATCCAGGCTATTCAAAATACTAGGGGGTTTCACCACCCCCGTCCTTTTCTAGCTTGGGATGATAGCAGGCCCTTCCCACTATGGGTATCCCCTCAAGTCGTCAGGTTTCCTGCCCAGTGGGCCGCGTGCCTGGCGGGCCCCACCCCCCTTGTGGGCTGCCCCCAATTGTGGGACACCCTTTGCGGGCCGCCGTTTGCAAGAAGCCCTTTCGAGATGCCCCTTTAAGGGCTGGGGAACCCCCATCCTGGCTGGGCTAGACCACAGCCTCGAGGGTCAAACCAGCTGCGGCCCAGCTCAGACAGGGTCGGGCCTGGTCGGTCCATCCGGGTCGGACAGGACCCGTGTCCAACGGGACACAGAAACATTTAAAGGGCCATATCATGAGAACCGAATGTCTGTTTGATGAACCATCTATTATCTTATGATCCTTGGATCGAGGTGATATTTTTAGTAAACTCAACATCAATTTTCGAGATACTTTATGTACGAGTAGGTTGGATCGAACCCTAATCCAACCGGGCCCTCGAATATAAAACACTTATAAATCACTGATTTTACGTCCGATCGATGAACCATCTATCTTGTTAGAAACCTTACGACATGATAGTCCATTGGGATACTTCATTGTGGAGTTTAGGGGTGGATGATTTACTAACAATATCTCAAGGGGCAGATTCTATGGAACTTGAGCGCACTAGGTGTAGGAATCAAGTGGATGGCTGTAACATGATGAATGAACATCGATCTTGTGTGGGTCAGCATATATCAGATCCTATGTGGGTCAGTGTTTAGGGATCCCGTGTTGGTTAGCGCATTCCGATCACGTGTGGGTCAGTGCTCCGCAATCCTGTGTGGGTCAGCACATACCGATCCTATGTGGCTCAGATCTAGTGTGGGTCAGTGGTGTTTAGTTAACTATTGATCCAATATGGATCAGATCCTATGTTGGTCAATACGGGTTAGTTACCTATCGATCTTGTGTGGGTCATACGATATTATACATAACAGAATAAATTGATCTATCCTTATAACTAATCATTTTTACTTCTGTACTTATGTTTTACCTAGTTCTATCTGATCCTTTTACCTTCGTGGCATTAACTACGTTGTGTAACCTATGTTGTACTTCTATCTTCATTGTGTTACTTATTTTGTACTTATATCTTTGTGGTGTTACCCGTGTGGTACTTCTATCTTTGTGGTGTTGTCTTTGTGGTGTTAGCTTTGTGGAAATTCTATCTTCATGGTGTTACCTTTGTGGTATTTATTCCTCATAGATGAGATCATTATGTCATGATAACTTAGGTATATGTATGGGATATTCCAAAGTATAGTTGATGTATATTGCTTTGTGCATTGGGATTAGGGTATTTCTTTGTGTTATTTCCTTTGTGGAACTCTAGGAGACCTATGGGGGTCTAGAGGTCCCTACAGAGTATCGTTATACTCACCCCTATATGAGTTACACCCGCACCTTGTTGTGTTTAGTGAAGACGACATACAACATTGAACGAGGCTGAGGGAGCTAGGACGAGACACTGCTCAAAGGTGGACTATTTGAGATAACATGGAGTGTTGTGCATCTAATATGTACCTACCCTTCATGTATGATCCTTGGTGGATGATGTTGGAGATTTTTTTTACTTTTCAGTTGTCCTAGTACTTTTTAGTTGGGATTTTATACTAGCTTATTTTAATTTCAGTAGTCTTTTACTTTCAGCACAATTTTACTAGAGCAGTTTACTTTGTGGTTGCTTCTTGTGGTGTTCCTAGACTGTGTGACTATAAAGGTTATAAATTTAATGCCTTATTGTTTTAGGTATATGCCTTTCTGGTGATAGTTTCTAGCCCCTGTCCTATGAATGGTAGACTGGGGGTTGTCATGGCACAGGCACTGAGGGAAGGGTTGTGACAAAGTGGAATCATAAGAGTCAGTTCTACCAAAGAATTTGGACTCTGATCTTTTTTGTGTGGTAATAGTGTTATGTTTTATGAGTGTGGTTTTTAGTTTTGGGATTCTAGTGATGGTGTGGGAGTCGATGTATCCATACACCAGGACCCTGAATTCTGATTTCTTACTTAGTACACAGATATAGTGATTGCATGTGTTTTTAAATAATTTTTATATAATCTCTTTGAGTCAGCTCACTAGGTGTAACTTATTAACTGTGGAACCCCTATTTCGTTTTAGGATACTGCCACATAGATATCCATATAGGATTACTTTGAGAGTATGCGGAGATGGCCCACTTATCTATGAGACCTTGGTGTAGGGCCCTCTTACGGTGTTAGAACCTTTGGGTGGGGTACCAGAAGCACTACTACCTGATGGGCAGCCTTTTCCAGCATACCCACCAGCATAATATGCACACCAACTAATCGTGTTGCACGCGTTTGAGTAAAAAAGGCCTCTGAGGTTCCGAGGTGAGACATACCCATAGGCGGATGAGGACTAGTTGGAGGATATAGTTAGTGTTTTTGGCCTGGTTGGGACACCATTGGACTTTATGGTGATCCTATCAGCCAGTGTTTTTCAAGAAATGGTAGGTAGATGGTGGAGCATGATGCTCTAGATACATGACAAGGTCACCCTCATATGGGAGGACTATAATAAACTTTTCAAGATATAGTTTTTCCCAGTGAACTTATGCTTAGTGCTTATACATGAGCTACTGCACTTACAACAGCGCACCATGACTGTGGCCCAGTACTCGGTGAGGTTCACTGATCTCTCCCGCTAGTCCACCGACATTCTAAGAGACCCATTTTTTTAGGGCCAGGTCCTTTGAGCAGGGTCTCCGACGGGAGATCATAGTATCAATGATATCACACGGCATTCCGACACAGGCTTGTGTGCTAGAGTGAGCACTTTTGATGGAGGGCTTCCTAGCTGAGCATGCATCGACAATAAGAGCCACCATCGGACATCTGGTAGAAGATTCAGCTATAGTATGTAGGAGGAGGATGTCATATGGGCCAATGCGGGCCATGCCTTCTAGTGGATGACCTCAGGATATAGGGTCGGTGGTGAAGGGCTCACGGGATAGAGGAGAACAGTTTAGGAGCAGGCAACGCTACACATGAGGTGGGCAGTGTCACATGGATCGCGACTACCGGACCCACCATATAGAAGACCAGCAGATGGTCGAGGGACCACTGAGTTAGTGGTAGAGATTAAGTCATGGAGATCCATAAAAAATAGTACGATGTGGAAGAGGAGCTAGCCATTCAATAGGTAGTTGGAGATGATTCGAAGTTCTACCACACCACCTCTATGTGGTCCACCCTGACCACAAGGAGAAAGAGGTCAGGGATGAGCATAGATCCAGGTAGCTGAGGCCTACGACCACGGTGCTTTGGAGATGATTAGATGTATAATCTTTTTCTACTCCACCTTAGTTTTAGTGTTTATAGACATAGGAGAAAGTCAATGTTTTATTAACACTACCCTCGTTCGAAGCTCGGTGATTCTAGTGGAGTCGTTAGCTCGATCCTTATGATTAGAGACTCCTATGGGAGAAAATTTAATGATTTCACACTGGGTCTGATAGTGTGAGCTTACTCTAGGAGGATAGAGCTTTGGATGGGATCTTCTAGTAGTGGCATTGAATCCTTACAATGTCATTTTAGTCTATGTACTGGTTATCCATATTCCATGATAATATTGACAGTATTAGGAGCAAAGTGTTGTGTGTCCGTGAGGATGGGAACAGGTAATCCTTCAATGGTGATAAGGGAACCTTAGTAGCACTGGATGGACTTTCCAGAGGAAGTTGCATCCAATCAAACATAATTTTTACATCCTTACTCTAGGGGAAGTTGATTCTTAGAGTCCTAGATATCCTGTATTGGTGGACCAGTATGTCGATGACTTTCCTAATGATGTTCTGGGACTACCTCCATGAAGAGAGGTAGACTTTTACATTTACCTATACCCTGGGATGATACCGATATCTATATTAGTATATCGTATGGATCTTGTGGAGCTTCATGAGTTACAGGTACAGTTTCAGGACTTTCAGAGGAAGGCATTCATAAGGCCCAATGTTTCTACATTGGAAACCCCGATTCTGTTCACCACGAAGGAAGATGGGAGTTTGAGACTCTGCGTGGACTATCGGTGACTGAACCAGGTGACCATGAAGAACAAGTATCCAAATCTGAGGATTGATGATCTTTTCAATCAGATTAAGGGAGCTCGTTGGTTTTCTAAGATAGACCTCAGATTGGGGTATCATCAACTTTGGGTATGAGATGAGGATGTGCAGAAGACAAAATTTAGAGGTCATTATGGCTACTATTAGTTCATGGTTATTTCTTTTGATATTACCAATGCCTCAACAGTGTTCATGGGAATCATGGACATGATTTTCCATTCATTCCTTGATCATTTTGTGGTGGTCTTCATCAACAATATATTGATATAAACAGCGACAGAGGAGAATCATCTGTATCATCTGTATATTGTTTCGGTTATACTCCATGAGCACCGGCTTTATGGTAAGCTCTCGAAGTGCCAGTTCTGGATATGAGAGGTCCACTTTTTGGGACACCTAATCTCAGAGGATGGAGTCGAAATTATGTGCATTGTACAAATGAACGTCCCTAGGGGAATGCTCGTGAAGATGATTATCCAGGTGGAGGATGTGAAGGTTTTATAGTTTATGGTGAAGTGGCTAAAAATAGCAATTGAATATCATGAGGTATTTAGGAATAATAAGATGAATCTTAATTAATTTTTTAATAAAGATGTAAAATGATTAAATTTTTTATGTTAAATAATTCAAGAGATATAAAATACATAAGGATTGTTTAGTATAATCTTTCATAAAGGATTTTGAAGAATTTTTTTAATAATGATGATGATCTATAAGCAGGATTTACTGGAAAGGTGGTATATTAAAAATAACACGTGATTAATTGAATAGAATCCACTCAATGTTCCTAATGTTGAGATAATGATGTTGGGATAAATAGATAATCGATATAGATAATGTAAATTAGATAGTAATTATAACCTTGGAACTCATCAATGATTTGTAGAAAATGTGGTTTATATTATCATTGATAGAGTATGTAGCATTGTTGTATTAATGGAATATTTTAAAAAATAAGCTGTTTCATTCAAGGAATGAGGAAAAATGTATGTTTTCATTAATATTTATAGTAATTGTAGTTATTACATGTTTTATGAAAATATATGATAAATGTGTTGACATATTTGGTATGTGACACTAGTATATACATCATGTTGTTTGGGGTATTAGTGATTAGATGATTTTGTAAATTTAGTGACCTTATTTAGATTTTTTTTCAATCTTGGCCATATATAGAGGATCCTTATGGTTAAATATTGAATAAATGCATTAAGGTAACCTTTGAACGTTATTGGATAGCCGATGATAATAATTTATCTACTGATGATAACTAGAGAAATAAGCAATTTGTAAGAACATGGTTCTTATTTTTGATGTACGAGATTCTTCTATTTCCTTTTCCTTAAGTGTTTTTGAGAAAATATGGAAAATGGAAAAAAAATGCCAAATTTCAAAACTACACGTCGTGTACTTTGTCCACACGCTGTGTACTTTTGGCCGTGTTGGGATGAGTACACTGGGCCTGTAGCCTTGTCGGCGACGACGGGTGTAGGAACCGACTACACACTGTGTAGTGGTACCTTAAACGCCGTATAGTCAGTCGGTAGGCTTGAATATTACGGCGGTGGAGTCGCCCCCAGGTGGGTGAAAGTACAATCCGTGTACTCAAGATTACATGCCGTGTACTCAGGTTGACGGGTGAACAGTGTGGCGGTGCCGCCAAATGAATAGTTAAATAAAATAAGTACACGCCGTGTACTCATAAGTATATGCCGTGTACTTTGTTTTTTCGACTTAAAATAGGCAGCAGCCTCCTTATTTGGCAGAGGAGGCGTTTGAGCCATTTTGGAGCCAAGGTGGACAGGCAGACCTCTGATGATCCGCCGGGTGTCCTTCTGGAATCTGATGCGGCTTCAGACGATCTCGTTGGAACCGCACGGGTAAGCCCTTTCTCCTCCTTAAGTCGTTCTTACCAATTATTCCCCTAATGAAAGATATTTACATTTTAATGGGTTTTGTTCTTCGTCAGTTCTATGCCGTTCTTGGGCATTTCAGGAGTCGACATTCGGGTATAATGTTCTTTGGCGTATAAGGAAGGTGGATTTGTGTTATTTTCCAACTATCGTGCGTTCTTGTGCATTTTTGTGCCACGAACCCATGTTGGGGTGTTGTGTGGCTGAGGCTGTTGCTATATTTAATGCCTTGAATTTCATAGGTGATTAAATTGTGATAATGAAATGCTGGTTGGGATCATTTCTTGGATCTGAAACCACCCCGGAAGTGTGTTTCACTGTTTAGTCATTTGGCCAGGATACCCGAGGGTATGCCTTAAATGTAGTAATTGTAGAATTTCCTTGAGATGAATTGCTTGTTTACTGCATTTTTGATATGTTGGGCATGGACCGATTACCTGTTTAGCCTGAGGGCATTGTTGTGATTAGCCTGTGGGCATTTCACTATTTAGCATGTGGGCTGTAGATATTTTCGGCCTGAGGGAAATTTCTTCCGTGCCTGTGGGTAGCTGATTCTGTGCCTATGGGCGACACTACCTACACTTGAGGGTAAAACTCTGTTATGGATGAGGGCAGATTCTGTGTTGGATACTCGTTACTCGAGGGTAAAATTTTACATTTTTGAGGACACTAGTTGGTTACATAGAAATGCACTATGGTGATTTCTTATATTAAATGGATTAAATGAAGAATAAAAATGGAAATATAATTGGTAGTTGTTACTTTTGAGTACATCTTACATTATTTCATTTATTACTGCACACTATTGTTGAATTCTTACATTCAGTTGGGCACGGGCCTTTGGTGGGTGCCTACTGAGATATATTTCTCACACCCTATTCGGGTCACGCTTTTCGGCCCAAATAGATTACATTACTGTAGGAGTAGATAGGGGCAAGAGTCCCTATACAGGTACATGAATGTTGCTGAGGAGTAGGAGGGCATGGGACCAAGCCTTGGCTCGCGATGCCGCTGCCAGCTATTTTCCATTCTTTGGTGTACTCTGTTTTCTCCTATACTGTATTGATGTATAACATGTTCTGGCTATTTTCTTAGAACCTAAATCATGTAGCGTCATCTTTTATATATTGTTGGTTATATCCATTGCAGTTGATAATTTTAGTAGTTGTATGGTTTACTGCTTCTGTTGTCATTGTATATTTGTTTTGTTATTCCGTTGCACTACACTTTGAAAAATGAGGGCATAGTTTCCCCACTATCAGACCTAGGCCCTCGCTACTAGTCAGCAGCCTCTGGTGTTTGGGAAAATGTGCTTGAGGTCACTTGTTTAACCGGGCTCGAGGCACCCGATACGTGGCACCCGGGACCGGGACGTTAGAAAGTTTTATCAGAGGGTGTTTCATTTCATTGAATTACTATTTGGAGCCGTAGTCAGGGATAGGACGGAACAGTAGTTGGTAATAAGCTGTGCCCAGGTGTTTCTAACCCTTGTATAGGGAAAGGCCACTCTACCTCGTATTTTGAATTCTTTTGATTTTTCAATTTTACGGTTGGTATGTTTTCACCGTTGGGTGACGCACTTGGATTGTGCTGTTTATATTTTATCTGTGGGTTTTATTTAGTTGCAACCCGATGAGATGAGGGTATGCCTTCTCAGGCATCATATAGGCACATGCTAGGTATCACATGCCATGCATAGTTTCAATTCCATGTAGGTGCATTAGAATTTTCTTGTTGTTGTGATAGTTGTTGTGATAGAAAATCATGCTGTTGTGATAGCTGCTTGATAAATACCTACCTTGTGATATGGTGTTTTTTTGTTTGATCCTGTTTATAGAATGGACGCCAAACTTTGGTTTTTGGGGAGTATGGGCCCCCATTGACCATAATTTGGTCGATCAATGACTGTTTTTTTGTTATAACACATATAAGATGTCAAACATTGATTCGTGGGGAATATGGCCCCCCACGGGTCGGAAGTTGACACTTAGGTGTTTTTTTCAGTATTTTCTGGGTTCCAGTGATGTTTATGAGGCATACTATCTAGAAACCCAGTATACACGCCGTGTAGTACTTTATACATGTCGTGTATGTTCTTCTATTTGGGAAGAAAAATTATCTTTTTGAGTACACGCCGTGTACCCGGATTATATGTTGTGTAGTCTCTTACCATGTCAAAAACAGTGTGGACGGAAACACGGGGTAGGGAGGGGCTTGGGTATAACACACCGTGTAGTTTTTTGCACACCGTGTAGTGTTGTCCCGGAGTCCAGGTGTGTAAATAACAACACAGGTCGGTGAACTCCTTCATAGAACACACCATGTCAATGATGCACACGTCGTGTAGTGTAAACTGGTGACTCGGCCATGTAACAAACAACACGGGTTTGTGTCACCTCCCTTTAAACACACTGTGTACCTATGGGACACACCATGTAGTCTGGTCTGAGGACAGATCGTGTGGAGTTAGCCATGTGGCTGGGAAACTGGGTGTTGTACACTCCGTGTATGGGTGTAACACATTGTGTGGAGTTAAGCCGAGTAGTCGTCCGTGTCACAGACGACACGAGCAGTTGGAAAATAACACCGTACACACTGTGTAGATATCCTACATGTCGTGTAGTTTTGTTTTATGGAAACTGTGTGGCTTAGCCATGTAGAAGGACCCAGGCTGGGGAAGGGAAGTCATGTACACGCCGTGTAGTCATTGTACACGCCATGTAGTCTTGTTTTGACAATTTTGAATGCCTTCTTCCTCTTGTTTCTTTTGTGGTTCCTTCTCTTTTCCGTCATAATAATTTTGATTCTAAGGCGTGCTTTTGACCTTGTAGTGTCATGCTGCCTAGACGACCGCGAGTTGTTTTCCAGGAGAGCGGTGAAAATTATAATCCGGAGATAGTGGGCCATGGGATAATAGTGGATCCTCCAGCAGAGCCAGATGCGGCACCAGCTGTTATACCAGACACAGGCATGGAGGTGCAGTTCTGTGAAGGTTTTATGCGGTTTATGCAGACCTTTCAGGGAGCACCGCAGGCTACTACATCTATGGCAGAGCTGACTCGTATCTTTCAGCAGTAGCATCCGCCTACGTTTTCAGGGGATGGTGGACTGCAAGCTGTGGATTCAGGGATAGGATTGATGCAGACTATTTTCGAGCATCTAGAGGCGCCTCCAGGGCGGAGGGTCAAGGTCATGACTTACATGCTGCGTGATTCTACCAAGAGGTGTTGGGATGTTACCACCCAGTCAGAGAATCACAGGGACATGGCGTGGGATGATTTTCAGGCAGTCTTCTATGACTTATTCTATCCCGAGATATTGAGGGCAGATAGAAATCGAGAGTTCATGAATCTGTAGCAGGTCACTATGTCATTGATGGGCTATTCTGCTCGTTTTACGGAGATTCGTCGCTTTTCACCTATGCTGGGGGGTGATGAGACACTGAGAGCCATATGTTTTGATGATGGTCTTAAGTATGAAATCCGATCACAGGTGAATGTTTTCAGGTTACCTACTGTACACGCTATTGTGAACCAGGTGTTGATTACTGAGAGGAACCTGTGGGAATCAAGTGGTGTGGGCCAGGGCGGTTCAGCACTAGTTACTGGTGTTATTTCTGCTGGAAAGAGGAATAGATAGAGGGACTTCTCTCAGGGCAGAAGTAGCAGTCATAAGAATGCTTCAGGTGTCCAGGTTATGTGCTACCAGTATGGCAGGGAGGGGCACAAGAGACCGCAGTGTCCATGAGACCCAGTGGAGTGCCGAGCTTGCGGCAAGATGGGTCATCTACAGCGCTTTTGTCAGGAATTTCCACCAGTGGCTAGTGAGAGTGGTTCTGTGCAGACTCTACATGTGGGAGCATGGCCAGTGGCTTCTTACCAGTCTGGGAACTGGAATACGTCAGGGCGTGCAGGCAGAGATGGTGGTCATGGCCATGGAAGCTAGACACTAGGATTGCAGAGGCAGTAGGGCAGGACAGTTCAGGGTAGCCAAACTGTGTCGCAGGTTCGTGGCACTGGGTAGGAATATGCAGTTCAACAGACCTAGTAGGAGCAGGATCCCGGACCTTCTACAAACAGAGGTACTATTCTAGTAGCTTCTATCTTGTCTTCAGTACTTTTTGATATGGGTGCTACGCATAGTTTCATATCTGTACCTGTTGTGGAGAGCCTTGGGCTCGATGTTTCTCCTTCATCTGATATTATGACGCTAGACACTCTGTTTGGAACTAGGACGGTTGGTGTGCATCAGTGTAAGGAGTTCCCCCTTGAGGTTGGTGGGTGTCACTTCCTTTGGGACCTCTATGTCTTGGAGATGATGACCTATGACATCATTCTTAGGATGGACTGTTTGGTTCCCTTCTGAGACTTTGTAGACTGCTATAGTTGCAGGGTGTGTTTCACGTCACCAGAGGATGGAGAGTTTCTATACAAGGGCAAGTGGGATGTTCAGGCGAGTCGAGATGGACCAGAGCATCATGGGCGAGGTGGAGTCACAGCCCAGATTGTGAGGTTATATCTGGATGACCAGGGGACTTCTCAGATGGATTTCCCTCTTGTTGTAGATCGTTTTAGGGATGTATTCCCGAACGACTCTTTAGGTCTATCTCTGGTGCATGAGGTGGATTTCTCTATTGAGCTAGTGCCAGGAGCAGCACCAGTGTCCATTCATCCTTATAGGATGGCCATGCCTGAGTTGTAGGAGCTCAAGAGGCATTTAGAGGAGCTATAGGTGAAGGGTTTTATCTAACCCAATACATCTCCTTGGGGTTCTCTGGTCCTTTGTGCGAAGAAGGCGGATGGTACCCTTAGGCTTTGCGTTGATTATCGGAAGTTGAACTAGTTGACGGTTAAGAACTGATATCCCATGCTGAGGATAAATGATCTGTTTGATCAGCTTCATGGAGCATGAGTGTTCTCGAATATTGACTTGAGATCCGGATATCCTCAGCTGCACGTTAGACCATCTGATATACCTCTCACATATTTCAGTAGTAGGTATGATCTATATTAGTATATGTTTATGCCATTCGGACTGACGAACGCACCAGTAGTTTTCATGGATCTGATGAATCGTTTGTTCCATCCGTATCTTGATTTATTTGTGGTAGTATTCATGGACGATATCTTGGGGTACTCTCACACTAACACGACCATGCCACCCATCTTGGGATCATATTGAGTACACTGAGAGATCATCAGTTATATGCTAAGATCTCAAAGTTCCACTTTTGGATGGACTAGATCCACTTCCTGAGTCACCTTATCTCAGAGGCAGGTGTTTCAGTAGACCCAGAGAAGGTGATAGAAGTACTTTCCTTGGAGAAGCATAAGAACGTATTTGAGATGCAGAGTTTCTTAGGGCTGGATGGTTACTACAGACGTTTCATACAAGACTTCTCCCGCTTATCAGCACCATTGACAGGTCTGACTAAGAAGGGTGTGAAGTTCGTTTGGTCGGAATCTTGTGAGGTAGCTTTTCAGGACCTGAAGGGAAGGATGACATCAGCACCGATCCTGAAACTCCCAGAGTCGGGTAAGATCTATACAGTTTACTGTGATGCATCAGGGATTGGGCTGGGAGCCGTTTAGATGCAGGGTGACCGAGTTTTCATGTACGGGTCTCGGCAGTTGAGGCCACATGAGAGGAATTACCCAACGCATGATCTCGAGTTGGCTGAAGTTGTTCATGAATTGCGCTATTGGAGACACTATCTTTTGGGGGAGCATTTTGTGGTTTTCACCGACCACAAAATCCTCAAGTATATCTTTACTCAGCGTGACCTGAATCTAAAGCAGAGAAGGTGGGTCGCGTACCTATAGTCCATCGATTTTGAGCTTTCCCATACACCTGGTAAAGGTAATGCCGTAGATGATGCATTGAGCAAGAAGACTCAGATACAGGCAGTGCAGGAGGCCAGTGGTGAGTGGCAGCTTATGGATTTCTTCTCTGAGATGCATCTGGAGGTGCATGATAGTCATGGGTAGACTTATCTTTCCTCGTTAGCTGTGACTTCTACCCTCCTGGATAAATTAAGGATGAGGCAGCAATCTAATTCGGAAGGCCTAGTTCTATAGGAGTCGGTTCCAAGTGAGGACCCTACTCCCGGTTGGACGATAGGCGATGATGAGGTTTTGCATTTCTATGGACGAGTATGGGTTCTAGGGATATACGTGAGGAGCTAATGCGGGAGTTTCATGCTTCATCTTGGGCAGTTCATCCCGGGGTTACCAAGATGTACTAAGACTTGAGACGTCAGTACTGGTGGCCAGGTATGAAGAGAGAGATAGCTGGGTTTGTTACGAGATGTTCCACCTGTCAGTAGGTGAAGGAAGAGTATCAGAGACCAGCTGGACTGTTAGAGAAGTTACCCATTCCAGAGTGGAAATGGGATGATGTCGCGTTGGATTTCGTGATGGGTTTGTCAAGGTCACCTCGTGGCAATGACACAGTGTGGGTTGTTGTGGACAGACTCATGAAGGTAGCTCACTTTTTGCCAATCAAGGATACCTTCGGTGTGGACGAGCATTGAAGGTTGTATATCTGAGAGATCGTACGTCTTCATGGGGTCCCTTGTTCTATCCATTCATATAGGGATGCCCTCTTTACATCTCGTTTCTGGAATAGTTTTCAGAGGGCACTGGGTACTCAAGTTCTTCTGAGCACAGCATACCACACTCAGACAGATGGCCAGTCAGAGCGTACGATACAAGTGCTAGAGGACATGTTACGAGCAAGCATCCTAGACTTTGGAGGCTCTTGGGAGAAGCATATACCCTTAGTCGAGTTTGCCTATAACAATAGTTTTCAGGAAACTATTGAGATGGAACCATATGAGGATTTATATGGTAGGCCATGCCAATCACCTTTGTGCTGGTTAGAGGCAGGTGAGGCACCCTTACTGGGGCCACAGCTCATGCAAGAGACATCTGAGTAGGTCCAGTTGATTCGGAAGCAGATGGCTACCGCGCAGTCTCGTCAGAAGTCTTATGCTGATCCTTGTAGACGACCTTTAAAGTTTGTGGTCAGGGATCAGGTTTTTCTACGTGTTTTGTTGAGGCTGGGACACAAGCGGATCAGGAGATATGGTAAACTTTCATCGAGGTATGTGGGGCCATTCGAGATTCTGGAGAGAGTCGATATGGTTGCCTATCGGTTGTAGTTACCACAGCGGTACCGAGCGATGCACGACATCTTCCAAGTGTCTCAGTTGCATCGCTGCCATTTAGACCCATCTCACACCTTTCAGCCTGAGGAGGTTGAGCTTCAGCATGATGGGCCCTTTGAGGAGCATCTGATCGGTATCATTGACAGGAGCACGAAGGTATTCTGAGGCCGGTCAGTTCCTCTTGTACGGGTGCTATGGCTATATGGCCGAGTGCAGGACGAGACCTGGGAGTGTGAGGCTGACGTACATGCTCAGTGGCCAGAGCTGTTCTGAGCATTATCTTTGCCACCCTTGGAAAGGAAATTCGGGGATGAATTACTATAAGGGGGAAGTTTGTAAGAACCCGGTTCTTATTTTTGAGGTACGAGATTTTTCATTTTCCTTATCCTTAAGTGTTTTTAAAAAAATATGGAAAATGGGAAAAACAAATGCCAAATATCGATACTACAGGCCGTGTACTTTGTCTACACATCGTGTACTTTTGGCCATGTTGGGATGAGTACACCGGGCGTGTAGCCTTGTCGGCGACGAGGGGTGTAGGAACTGACTATATGTCATGTAGTGGGACCTTACACGCCGTGTAGTTAGTTGGCATTCTTAAATAGTAAGGCGGTGGAGTCGCCGCCAGCTCGGCGACAGTACACGCCGTGTAATGAGGAGTGCTTTCCATGTACCCAGGTCGACGGGTGACCAGTGTGGCGGTGCTGCCAAATGAATAGTTAAATGAAAGAAGTACACGACGTGTACTCTGAAGTACACGTTGTGTACTTTGTTTTTTCAGATTAAAACAGGAAGTCGTCTCCTCATTTGGAAGAGGAGGCATTTGAGCCATTTTGGAGCCATGGAGGACGACCGAACCTTTGAAGATCCGCCAAGTGTTCGTTTGGAATCCGATTAGGCTTCGGACGATCTCGTTGGAACCGCACGGGTAAGCACTTTCTCCTCCTAAAGCTGTGCTTACCAATTCTTCCCCTAATGAATGTTATTTACATTTTAATGGGTTTTGTTCATCGTCAGATCTATGCTGTTCTTGGGCGTTTCTGGAGTCGACATTCGAGTATAACGTTCGTTGGCATATAAGGCAGGTGGATTTGTGTTATTTACCAACTATCGTGCATTCTTGTGCGTTTTTGTGCATTTTTGTTCCACGAACCCATGTTGGGTGTCATGTGGATGAGTTTGTTGCTATATTTAATCCCTAGAATTTCATAGGTGATTAAATTGTGATTATAAAATTCTGGTTGGGATCGTTTCTTGGATCTGAAACCACCCCGGAGGTGTGTTTCACTATTTAGTCATTTGGCCAGGATACCCGAGGGTATGCCTTAAATGTAGTAATTGTATAATTTCCTTGAGAGAAATTGCTATTTTACTACATTTTTGATATGTTGGGAATGGCCCGATTACCTGTTTAGACTGAGGGCGTTGTTGTGATTAGGCTGTGGGCACAACACTATTTAGCCTGTGGGCTGTAGATACTTTCGGCCTAAGGGAATCTTCTTTCGTGCCTGTGGGCAGCTGATTCTGTGCCTATGGGAGACACTACCTATGCCTAAGGGAAAAACTCTGTTATGCCTGAGGTCAGATTCTGTGTTGGATACTCGTTACCCGAGGGTAGGAGTTTACGTGTCTGAGGACACTAGTTGGTTACTTACAAATGCACTATGGTAATTTCTTATATTAAATGGATTAAATGAATAATAAAAATGGCAATATAATTGGTAGTTATTACTTTTGAGTACTTCTTACTTTATTTAATTTATTATCGTACACTATTGTTGCATACTTACATGCAGTTGGGCACGGGCCTTTAGTGGGTGCCTACTGACATATATTTCTCACGCCCTGTTTGGGTCATGATTTTCGGCCCAAACTGATTATGTTGCTACAGGATTAGATAGGGGAAAGAGTCCCTATACAGGTACTTGACTGTTGTTGAGGAGTAAGAGGGCATGGGACCGAGCCTTGGCTCGTGATGCTGCTGCCAACTGTTTGCTTTGCATTGTTGTACTCTATTTTCTGCTGTACTCTATTGATGTATAACATGTTCTGGCTATTTTCTTAGAACCTGAAACATGTAGCATCATCTTTGATGTACTGTTGGTTATATTTATTGCAGTTGTTAATTTGAGTAGTCGTATTGTTTACTTCTTCCGTTGTCATTGTATGTTTATTTTGGTATTCCGATGCACTACACTTTAACAAATGAGGGCATTGTTTTCCCACTATCAGACATGGGCCCTCGCTGGTAGTTGGCAGCCTCTGGCGTTTGGGGAAATGCACTTGAGGTCACGTGGCGAACCGGGCTCGGGGAACCCATTGCGTGGCACCCGGGTCTGGGATGTTACACAGTTAATATTCATCATTTTATAGATCATATGATAAACAAGTTCTTAATGTACAATTAATTCAACATTATTTTTTAAAGTATGAGATGAGGTAGAAATTTTTCAGAGCACAAACAAAGGAGGAGATCGTGCTTATAAAACGGAATGAAATCAACTATGTATATATTCTCTTCAAAATTTCAAAACATTATTAATGGGATATTGAAATAATTTTTTATCATATTACAATTATTTCTGATGATATGGATGACCATTTTACACATATTCATTATATGGTTTTGTGGTTGTTTATTTTCTCATAATCATTCACTTTCTTGTGATTAATGATATGTGTCACTCTCTATAATTATTTGGACATTGCAATATTATTTCATGCCCAAATATAATCTTACCACCAATGGTATCCAATTTGAAAACCTAATATGTGTTATCCCATATGACCATCACACATACATTTCCCTATTTTTCATAGGATGTTTTATGAACTGTTTTTATGATGTGGGTTTCCCACACAAATATTTTTAAATGTTAACCCCTATTTTTTCAAGCAATATATTCAAATTATTATGACACAATTTATTTAAGGGGGGAGAATGTGACTCCATAATATTTTATTTATATTTTTCAAATAAATTTAATTCCGTTGATAGCTTACATTAATCACAACATCTAGTTTTAACAAAATATGACATACTATTAAAATATTATTAGGATATTTATCACCAATCCATTAGAATGAAATGTATAAATAGGATTAAATAGATTATTAAAATATATGGTTTACCCTTGTATATAAATTTAATTGTTTGATGTCAAGTTATTTAAAAAGTAATATAAAAATTTATTTGAAAACAATTGGATTTTTATGAAAAAAATATTTTTATGTACACAAATGCCCTTTACCAATATAAAATAAAGAAAATGACCTTTTATGAATATATTTAATTAAATTTATATATTATATATTATATAAAATTACTGATATTAAACATATTCATTTTTCAAATATGTGGTAAGAATAAATCCAATTTTACGCTTCAAATTAATTTTTTTTGAGAAAGTAGTTTCGTAACATTTTTCACACTAATTTTAAATCTAATTTGTGAAACTTTTATAAACATTATTTGAAACAAATAAAATATTTTTTTAAATCATCATTATAAATTATCTTGGTGGGATTTTTTGTATTTTTCTAAAAAAAGTAATTTATCAACGAATAGTGAAAAGTACATATTTTTTTAAAAATTGCGAATTCATTTAAAAAATTTATTAGACCTATATTATTTTATTATAGTTTTGAAATGAAAATTATTTATATTAGAAATTAACTAATTTAAATTATTTCATTGTAATCAATTTAACATTATATTTTGATTCAAAAATCTTTTCATCTTTTGTATGTTTTCCTTTTGGAAGATAATTTTTAAGATATGTTTGGAGGTTTAATTTTAAATTAAAATATTTATCATATATGAATTAAATTTGAAAAAATGGATTCCATAAATTTTAAAATAATATTTTATATTATATAATAATTTTAACTAATTTTTTTCTATAATTAATAGTGAAAAAATTAAGAATTATTTTCCACTGTTAAGGTAAAAATGGGGTTTTTGGGGGTTGAACTAACTAGATAAGGCTTAAAAATGACCTAAATATTATATGATTTATATTTTGTTATCATATTTAGACCATATATGTAAACATTTTCTAAAATTTCCCATTATGGATCCATGTTTCACCAAAAATATGCTAGTAGTATTCTTTCTGTTCAAAAATTTTAAGTGCCCTCTCCCCAACTTATAAAAGGTGAATCCATTTCATATACATTCCACACATACAAAACCCCATTTTATAAGAAAATAAATACAAAAAGAATTTTTTAAATTCCACAAGATCTATGTTTAATCCATTTTATTAAAAAAAAATCAACCTATGAATGATTTTGGTGAAAACAAAATGAATTCTTCTAAATAAGAAGTATTTCCCTTATATGAGCAGTTCATCTTATTTATGATTATCCATTATAAAAATATTATTCAACCATGATGATATTGTAACATAATTATATTCTATATAGTGATATATTTAAGTTTTAGCAATATTTACTTCAACCATCTCCTCCTCCCTCAAAACGAAATCATTGATTGTGTGTATAATGAACTACCACCTTGTGAACCAATATAATTCAATATCCATCACCACTTATAATAGTTCTATATAATTATATATGTAGTGTTTATATATGATATTGATGATAAAATTAATCTTATTTATGTATAATATAACACATTACTTATTTCATTCCATTCTATAAATAATGAGATAACATCACCCGTGTGCACTGAGGACTACAGTCTCAAAAAGCGATGTGATTCGTTTTTCACATACATATTGAATGGAAGGTAATAAGGGGTAATTTTATATTTATATTTTATATTAATTATTATTAATAATTATGGATAATAAATATATCATATACCTTCTTACCTAATCATCCACTAAATAAATGGTATCATTATTTGTGTATAGGGTGGACTGGCGCCTCGTGAGGGGATGTGATTCATTTTTTCACCAGCAATTTACATGGAAGGTAAAAAAGGATAAATTTAGTTAATATATTAGAAATATATGAAATGATAATTATTATGGAAAATTAACATACAGACTAATTACTTACCCTATCAACTGTTTGTGAAATGTTAATGTCGCTTGTGTATAGGTATGATTTATTGTCTCTATGAAGTGATGTGACTTATTCTCCATTTTCAAAATTAAAAAATGATTCTAAATATGAATACAATGAAAAAAATTAAATTTATAACATTAATATAATTTTGGATATGATGTAACTATAACCTATATTCAAGATCTGTAACATTCCCAACAAAACATGTAAGAGAAAACAAGAAAATTAACACCCAATAATTGTTATAATAAATAATTTTTATTGAATGGGTAATAATATGTTATAAAAGGTTCATATATGATATTATAAATAATATTATTATTTTGGTATAAGTTAATAACATGTTAATAACCACTATTTATTAGTTTAATGTCTTCTCAACAAAAGTAATCATTAGGTAAGGGGTTTTATAAATGAATTTTCATTCATCAAGCTATACAACTACATTAAAGTTATATTATTCAAAATTTATATGTGAAATGAATATTATTAGTTTATTTTTTATTTAAATGTGTATTTTTGTTTATATATATTTTTCACAAAAAATCTCGCCATTGATTATATCTTTTCTCAATGATACAAACATTGTAATGGTTTCCTAACAAACTTCTTCTTTGAGACACATAATGTTTTATGCACCAAATTTCTTTTGAATAGTGTATATAATTCCCCTTTAAATAATATATCCTTAATACTTCTAATATCATGATATTTTATGTTACAATAAATCTAGTTTATTTATCCTATGTAATGATTGAAAATTTACCATAGTGGTAAGTGTTTTTTTCTATGTATTTTTAATCAAGATTAGATATTATTGAAATTCCATTGAATTAAATTATATTATTATTATATAATAATTCCAATTTATATTAATTTACTAGGTTTATTCACGAAGTCTCAATAAAATAATACCATTTTCCTCTCTTTTTTACATAAAATTATGAAGATAATGTTTTAAATAAAATTTTACTTCATTTCTCTCTTCAATCAAAAATACTTCTTCTTCCAAATACAAATTTTCCAAAAAAATTGAAAATTATTTTACTATTACTTTTAAAATCAATTTTTATCAATAATGAGATTTTTATAAAAAATTAAAATGAATATCCCTATAATTTTACAAATAGGGTACTATTTTATTTTTCATATAAAAAGATGAATGGAATATTGGTTTTTTAAGGTATTATGAATGAAATTAAAAATTTTCCCATAATGACTACTTAATGTTTAAAATAATATTTTTTACGTTTCATAGGTTATTTTAAAAAATAATTATTTTTGAGAATTTTTTTTGTTTTAAATATATTTTTCCAAAATGGAAATAATTTTTTCATCAATAAATTTTCATCGCGGCCATTCAAAATAATTTCCCATAAACAATAACAATATTTGATTTTATTCAAATTTAAAGCTATATTTTCTTGAAAATGTTTTTTATGTATTTTCACTAATTACGAAAAAAACCTTGATGTTATGGATTGTTTCTAAATTTTGTTTATATTTCTCTAAAATATATATGAAGTTTATTCTCACATCCTTTTATAGGGTATCACATGTCTTATGATCATTTCTTAAATTCCTTCATTATGATATTCCCTCGGAATATTATATGAAACAAGATTATTAAACCCATTTTCATTACATGAGTAATTATAATGTTATGAATTATGATTTATTTCCTTTATGTGTCACACATAGATCACAAATGTGATATGATGTGGGTACCTAGATAGTGCTCCAATGGTTTGGTTAATATTTTAGGTTGATGACATGTTAGGAATGTTATCAGGGAGTTAACCTAATCCATTAAATGACTTTGTACACTATGCTATAATTTCTTGATAGATATCCTTATATTATCCTTATTTCATGTTTTATGATGCTTCCAAAATTTATATGATTCCATGATTTTATTGTGTGATATTATTTATGATATTATTCAATAAAATCACTAATAAGAATTCTCTTTTATGATATCATGTTATACCTTTAACTCTCGTGTTATGTTTCCTTATTAGGATTATTCACTATCTAGGATTTTTAGCTCTGACATTTATTTATATATTTGTTAGGTTATCCAAAGTATTTTTTGGACATAATATTAATTTTAGGGTCTTAAAAGGAAGAATAAAAAAAGGATTCCATGATTTAAGATCCTTTTGAATTAATTTGACCATTGTATTATAAATGTTCTAGGCCTTTATGATCCTTGTGTTATATTATTGGATATTTATGTTTAAGAAGCAACTAATAAAATGTGTAATAGGATAGTATGTCCACAATTGTCATCAATTCTTATTTCCAAAATGTAAATATTTCATCATTTTATATGTATATGAATCTAACACATTAAAATTAAACACTCTGTGAGGTTAAAGTGAGTCATGATTATAAAAAAATCATTTTAAAAACATAAAATATAATATTGGTTTTGGAGGATTCACCATGGATTTAAAAAATTGATAAAATAACATAAATATTAGTATTTTAAGGGGGGCATATAATTTTGGTAATGGATACTATTTATTGTGTTTAATATATCTTTTTCGCGATTTTATGATGTCATAATGCATACAGTATAATTATACGATATTTAATTTTTACCAAAAAAATTTATACTATCTCAGAAAATAATGAATATTTCACTACTAGATAATTTCAACATGGTTATTCTAGAAAATATAATTTTTTTTCAAAATGTTTCTCTGAATATGATGATTTAACAATATTATTTTTTAAAATATAATTTATTTTAAAAATTATTGAATTCATCGTATAGAGTGTCTTGGATGAAACTATATATTCCCTAAAAATAATTTTTTCCATCAAATAAATATATTATTTTTATCAAACATAATATTAATCATTATAAAATTTAATATTAACATTGGGATTAATAAAATAATTTATTTAATAAAAAAAATATAAAAACACGTACTATTAGGGTATAGATACATAGTTATTTATTACATCGTTGAATTACCTAAGGGTTAGTGTGTGATGGTAATATTTTCATTGGCTGGTTCAACAAACATGGTTTGGGTTAGGATCTCTATAAGATTGAAAATATCTGGGAAATGGTGCCACCTATGATTTAGTTGTTGAATCTCACCTTCGGATTGGTTAATAGAAAATCATACTGATTCAATTTCCATTAAAATATCAAATACATGGGATTCATATGGCATTATTGTACTAGTCACATCCATCACATCCTTTCTCTATGTCAAATTAAATTTATCATAACCATTAATACACTGATATTTATGGTCTCTATAAAATGGGAATATTATAAATGGTTATTATTTTAAATGTTATTTTAAATTTGAGACCCCATATAATGGTCCAAAATAAGTAAAGTAGTGTATTTTTTTTCTAAAACATCATTTCTTAATAAGAAATTTACACAAAAGAATGATTTTATTTATAAATGTTTCAGTCGTTACATATTTTAAGAGCACATATTTTTTTATTGCATTATATGGCTAGGGTTTATAAGGAGGATTTAAATTTCATAAGGCAAGTGAGATCATAACACATATTGTGATTTATCTTTTCTTGGATTATGGGGTTACATAGTAGTGTTAAATATCACACAATGTACAGTGTTGAAGAACATGCCTTGTAATCATTAGTTACATGACTATGGGTTTACATATGTAAAGTCCATACCGTCCTCAAAACAATACATGCTTTATGGGTTAAATGTTATATCTTTTGTATAATTTAATGACAAAACTAATGTTTCATGGATACATACAAAGTTAACCCATGAGTCTCACTTATCATTTCATAATATTAGGCACACCATGTTGGTTGAATACACCTGAAAAAAAATGGTTGTGCATGCCTAATTATAATATGAGCTCAAATGTCTTGTCTGACTTAGTATATTACATGTTCTATGTGATATTTGATATTCTTCTCATATTTTTTCTTAGGATTATTAATTAGAAAAAAATCATTCTAAATTTTTTTGTTCATATAGTGTGATAAAATTATCCTCTTTGTCGTTAGTGACCATTAATGAGGAATTATGAGTAGTTTGGTAATTTTAGCACTAATTTGGTGATGAAAATTTTCCGAAGAGATATTTGGATCGAGAACAAAATAAGAAATCCCTCTCATCAATCTGAGGTTTGGGTCCTCTATATTGGATATTTGAAGCATGGGGTTAGTACCCCTTAATCCCAATTTGATAAGGTAAAGTTCTTCTATACAAGATTTGGTATCCCCATTGATAGATACAAACTTCCTTTAGGGAGGTGTGGGTCCTCCAAAGAGGTCATTATCCCCTCGACTTATATACCAATCTTCATGAGGTTCAGGTCCAACTCTATGATATAGATAGGAAACATGGAACCTATAATAGTATGTTAGTTCCAGTGTTTGGGGTATGAAGACATATTGAGTGTCCCTCTATCCCTAAAGGAATAAACATTGTGGAGTTTACATATGATGACTATGAATCCCTTATATTCTCGGATTCCATAACCATAAATTATATATATATTATCATTGGTTATTTTTTTTCTTCGTCTCTCTTGAGTTTGGTGCTAACTACTTTTTTACCTCTATTTTTAAGGGACTCTACAATTATCTTGTATACTCCCTCCTAAATGGGATTTATGACAACACATTTTGTGATTATGTAGAAAAAACATAGTTCAGAAGTGATTTTGGAAGATAAAAATTTTATAGAGATTATTTTTACTGGCGATGGTTATTATCTATGCATGTCTTGGGAGCTGTTGTGGCATGTTTCTAACCATTTATATAGTTTGAGATATTTATTTGATTCTTAATAGTTATTCCTTATATTTCTCTCATACCGTATGATAATTCATTTTCATGGCTTATGGGTGGATAACATCTGTCACATGCAATTTAATTTTTTTTAATTCTAGTATTCAATTATTATATTTTGTTATATATATATGTTATGTTATGGAGGATTCTTAGGATAAGGCATCTAATATGTATGATACTCCTTTTGGGTGTTGGTCAATAGCACCTAACCTATTAGAGTTCGGATTGGAGTGGAACTCATAGCCTACAATGATCCCAATTAGGGTCCCAGTAGATCTAGTCAGGCCATAAATCATGGATATTGGTTTTGTTATATATTTATAACTAATGTAAATGGTTTCTTTAGAAAACATGTTGAGAATAAAAAGTAAAAAACTCTATTTATTTTAATGGAAATGTTTTGTAATTTTTTGTATAATTAAACCATGTTTTTAATTTTTTAGAACATAATAAATGATTCTATTTTGAATAATAAATAAAAAACCATCTTATGTTTGAGAGAAAAATATTAAATGGTTTTTTCGGGGGATGAGAATTATATTTATATAAGAATAGGAAAACTAAAAACAATTTGTGTCAATTTTAAATTGATTATGTTTTATTTAATTAACTTCATGAGGTAAGGTATTTTGGGTTAGCAATCCATGTTATATGAAATAAATGTTGTGTGTTATATTATATAACTACAAGCTTTACTTTATTTTGATATGAATAAAATAACTATATATTTAAAAAATATATTTAACTTTTATAATATTTAATAAACATAATGATTTGTATAATTATTATTAAAATGGTGGACTAATAATTATATGTGTTTTAGTTATTAGTAATGTGGAAAATATGATGTGAAGTCATGTAAAAATGAAATGATATGGTTATTGGATTGTTTTAATATTAGTTGATTATTTTATTAAGGTTGATTAAATAAAATTATGATGGATTTTCTTATTGAATACATTAATTTAATACTTTGGTTAAAAAAATTTATTATATTGGTTATAGTTGTTATTTTAAATTGGATTAATGTTATTTGATAAATAAGTCCATGTTATCATGATTTTAGATTGCCGAAAAAATTATAAATAAGTATTTTTAATGTAACAAGTTTTGTGTTGGAATATTATAAATGATTGAATAAATGGGTATGAATTGTTTTTAAAGGATTTTCCATGGTATACATAAAATAGTTTTGGTGGCATCAAATCATATTTTGATTAAAAGTATGTGATGAGTTTGAATTATTTTACTTATGAGTCTCTAACTTATTATATTGTGGTTTATGTCAGTATTTTCTATTGTTATTGGGATAGAATATTGTGTTTTTATATTATTTTTTATTATGATACGGGTTTTGGTAATGGGTATCATTCATTGTTATAGAATTTAATGGTCAAAACATTGTTTGTTTTTGATTTTATGATGATATTAAAAATAAATCAAATCAGTTTTTAAATGTTAATGTCATTTTGAATTACAAAATGTTTTATCAGAAATGATTTAATGGATTAGTCCATTAATTTGTTCCTTAAATATTTTTATACATTACTATGTATTTAAAAATGGTTATTTATGCTGATTTATTAACAGTTTTGTTGATTATAAATGGGATAAAACTTATATAATTTAATGTGATTTTGTAATTGTGTAATTATATGGTTTTAGAATAATTTCACATATATAATAATGATATTTTGAACATAATTATTTTTTTAGTACTGAAATAGTTCACTTATGTGTTATAATGTTGGAAAATATGGGGTTCATGTGCATGATGAAACTTAGAATTTCATTAATCACTGCAGCGTAGATATTGACATAAAAAAATATAGATCGTATTAGACACAAGTACTTTTCCCTGATCTACACATCTAATAATAAAATTATGGTATATTGTGATCCTCATAAAATTTTTGGTTAGAAGAAACATTTTTTAGAATTGGTTAAATTTAAAAAAAACTCTCCTAATATGATTTGGTCATTCCATATCCTAGAAGGATCCTTGAAAAGGGTCTTATTTCCCACGTCATGTCCAATCAAGATGCTTTTGAGGAAATAGTCAACCTATGAAACTATTTGATGGTGATGGGTGTTCTAACTCTAAAAGGGGAGAAACTCTAAAAGTTAATTTATCTTACTAATTGTGTTTTGGTAATATTGGGTTTTAATTAATGAAATATGATGCACATGGGAAGAGTATAATATATTATTGTCTTTTCCTCTTATGAATGAAAAAGGAGATCATGGAGTTTCAGATCTATCTAATTGAATCATGGATTTACTTTAATCTAGGAATGGGATCCAAACATCAAACATGGGAATGTCATGAACACCCAAACATAGATTCAGATTAATATAAGTAAACCAAATTTGTATTATTGGAATATATGTATCCTCTGGGACATAACATCCTTGGATTCAAATCTAATTAGAATGCATAGGTAAATGGTTAACCCTATATTTGGGAACTTTTCCTGGGTTCTAGTGGAGTTTAATTTGGATTCTATACCAGTTGAATAAGTAATCCAAGCAACTATATATTATTGAATTAATTTTTAAAGTAATTATGTATGGAAGCCTAAATTATTTAATGATTTAAATTTCATTGGTCATATATACATTAATATTAAATGGTCCAAATTATGTATTCTCCATATATAAAGGGGTTATGATCCCTTTATATATAGAAGGTATAATGATTAATGAAATAATAACATATTAAATCCCACCACCATCAATTTTAAAATTAGATTTCATAATAATATTGGTCAAGAGCCATCCTGTTCTAGGGGATGTGATCAATGATTTAATAAACAATTTTATTTCCCATGACGGGAACAAGATTATTCAATCTTTAGAATATGACCACAAATCCCCAACCCCATGGAAAATGCACAAGTCCTCACACACCTTAGAGAAGAGGTTGAGGGTTTGAAAAGTTAAATAATAGCTATTAATGGATTTTTGGAAGTGGTGGAGGCTCTTAAATCTCTTTAATTCAATCAATTGATCACCCACAACGTCGAGGGTTACTTTTTAGAAGACTGAAAATTTTGTGATGTGAGATCATGGAGAACCTAATTTTGACCATATCAATTAATCCACCCCGACATGGATATAGTGGAAGACTCCCCAATTTGGGATAATAGAGATTCTAATACTATTTAATGGAATCTTATCACTATTCTATTCATACATAAATGAATAATTAAGGATATATTACTCATTTAACTACTGGTCATTAAAAATGAAATTTATACTTAATTCATAGACTCTCCTGATGATATGGAGGAACCATTTATATACATTTCATAATCTAAATCATGTAGAAGGATGATATTTAATGATTCTCCCTCCTATGATAAATAAAATTGGTAAAAAATTCAATCATATTGATATTAGGATCTAATATAATAATGTTGAGGATTATCACCAACCATTAGATAGACTAGTTGAGGTTAAGATTAATAATGGAATAGTGGGGAATATAATCCCTAAGAAAATAAAGAATAAATTAAAATGTGAATGGAAATACCCTGTATAAATATGACTCAATATAGAGGGCCTAAAACAATAGGTATATCTATTAATAGTGAATTTACTATATTAGAAATATAAATGTTTTTGGAAATATCCCATGGTTATAGCCCTTATATATTTTATTTTTCCCAAACAAACAACAAGTTATTGGGATTACTAATCCAAAATAAAATTTTTAAAATAGAAGGATTTTATATGGGCACTATTTGGTACAAAAATTTCTTGAATAACTCACATAACAGTTAAATGAATAATCTATGTGTTATAAAGAATGATATAATTCAAATTAAATAATGTAATAGGGTCTCTAATTTTGCATATGTTCCTTTAAACACCCATGAATCTACCCATAAAAATTATTTTCATCTACCTCTTATTTTATGAGGATAGATTATAGAGGGATATAAAAATGATTTTTGATGAATTATCTAACAAATGGATCATTTTGGATTATTTTACCACAATTTTTGAGACCAGCTAGAAATACTATGAACAATTTCATTAGGATAGCCTCTAATGAGTTAAATTCTTCCACTTATCAATGTAATTTTTTTTGAATATTCTATGTTTTTACTGGACTCCATTTAGAGAACATACACTACAAATGATATGTAAGATAGCAAGCTAGATAGGTTCTTTGTCTAGGTTGATTAAAACATTGCTTCCGTTTGTTGTGAGTGGGTTCCATGGACCCAAATAATTTCTGTACTTTGATTACCATTTCATTTATATAGTTTGATATATACATGTTTTTATCATTACCATACAGGTGTTGATTTATCTACATCAACTTTTTTATATTAATGTCCTTGTATTTCATATTGTATCCAAAGGTTATAGTAGTTCCCAAATATAATGAAACCAAAGGTACTATTAAAATAATCATAAATATATGTCATATGGTCTAGATACGACATAATAATGTGACACAAATGATATCAAACTATCAGGTGTTGTGGGATTATAATAATTGAGACTTCATCTCATGAAGTTTTCACTTGATGATATCTAGTAGATGAGATCACAAGGACACGACATATAATAGAAAACCACATGTTTTGAGTGTAATTGGAGGTCCTCATCTATGAAGATGTGTGTTGATATCTAGGATTGATATCATTAGTAATGTGTACAATTTTATCATGTACTTTGATGAAAATAAATAACTATGAAATTGAAGTAACGGAGATGTATCTTGTGTTGGGAGCTTCATTGGTTGTATTACATTGAATGAATGATCAAGTTATAATTTGTCACTTATATGTTGAGGAAGCAGCATCTTATAGTCCCAAGTTGACAAGTATCATATTACCATCATTAAATCTATGTCCATGGTATAATAAGGTATGCCCATATTCTATGGTCCTGAAATATATAAATTAACAAAAGGATGAGGATAAATGTTGTCATCCTAAATTATTAGATATAATAAGACAAAGAGATTATATTACAAAGAAAATTCACATAAGATGTAGTCATTTATATAAAATTATTTATCTCATTAGGGGACATAAAGGGTTGTTGGACTCTAATTTCAGTCTTTAAGATGGATTCACTTCTATCAAGATAAATATCGATATGTTTACAAACTAATTATTTCCACAAGTTCCACCTATTATAATGAATAATAGTTTAGGACAAAGTGGGACCCATGTACTAGGGTCCGTAAATGTCTGAATCTAATCAATCACTTGAAAAAATAATTCTTTTATATTATTAATGTTTAGAATGAGGATGATTTAATTTATTTATCAATTTACTCACATGTTGTTGGAAAATAAGATTGGATTTGAAAGAATATAAATTTATTTGTGAACATAACATTTTCTAGGTTTATTAAATTATTTGGGGAGGCTATAAGAAAATTTATTGGTTTATATTTTATCAAATCACATTTAAAAATGTTTCATGTTAGTTATAAAATATTTGTGACATTTATATTAATTTTTTTATATCATAAGTTCATGAAAATTTATAAAATGGAGATTATTACAATACGAGAACCAATGTTCAATTTTGGAATGCATAAACCCATTATAAAAACACATTTTAGCTTATTTAATTGTAATTTACACTATTTTGATAAATTTACATAGAGAATCTCTCATCCCCTATCCTGTCATGTTCATAGAGGGGGGTTCTATAGGAAGCACAAGGTTGGATTGATCTCAATTTCTCGACCGAGTTTGTTTTCATCACATGATTTGTGGGACAATGTAAATATTACCACCCTAAAACCCTATAAATAAATATATATTTATGATCTTTAATTCATTGTAAATTGTTTAATGATCTAGTGGTCACATATCTTTGTGCCTTTGAGACATGACACATCAAGGATAAGTGAATCAAACTGGTGAATTCAAACAAAAAAGGTACCATTTAGGTTAATGTTAGATTTTATTTTTATGATTATATTATATTACAAATTATCCATAAAGAAGTATAAAATTGGTTTTTTGTATTTAATGTTTTTAACATGAATACAAACCCAAAAAGTTTAAATTGTACTCTATTCGTGCTTCCGCTATACCCTAGTTTTCTTCAATAGGTATCAGATAGAATGTGTGAATATTTAAATTGTAAGCATTTAAATTTTAATTAAAATTTAATTTATTAAAAATAGTTTTTCAATATTTTCCCAATGAAATTTACTGAGTGTCGATCCAATTTTGTATCACCATGTTATGATTGATCAAAGATCTACGGGTTTTTGTAATAATTATGACAAAAATTAATGTTTTATTTTTTTCATCACATTAATGGATATCAATGTGGAAAATTTCTAGCTTGAGGATACTATTAGTACATTACATGTTATCTAAATATACTGGAATCTAGTTGGGTTATATTGTTGTCAATACATTCTTTCTATACACTCCTAATTAATATGTAATCAATCAAAAAAAGAAAAATCATCCCTTGGAAACATGTTTAATTTAATGGTGAAATTGACCCTTATAATATTATTTAATTTGAAGGAAAAACATTCCAAATTAATTCTTGTCTAAAATAAGTATAAATATTTATTTTGAAGATTATTAACCTTTCATTATATATGTATAACCTTTACATGGATATTGAACTATACTTGGGTCGGACCGCTGTAGTCCAGGTCTGACTAAACCTACCTATCAGAAGACCTAAATTAATTATTGGGGATCTTATTTAAGTCCATGTAGGCAAATAACAATTATAAAAAAATTACAAATTATATTTAATTATATTAGGATTAATAAAATAATTTTTCATGTTGTGGAATGTATCAATAATTAATTAAAATTATTTCATTTTAAGTTATGAAGTTAAATTTACTGTAGAGTAAATTTTTTTAAAATTTAATTTTTTTTATTAAATATAAATTTATGTTGACTAATAATGATAAGAGACGGACCCATTCATGTTTGGTTTATTATTTATCTTATTTAATTATTCCATTTTTTTAAAATATAATAATTATTTTATTATGATAATCTAAAATTCATCCCTCCATCATTAAATTGTATTAGGGTATGCATTTCCATAATTAAGTAATAAAATATAATTTCACACCCTGAGTTCCCCTCTCCTATGTGTGAGTATACATTGTAATGATTATATGAGTTTATGGAATAGTGTTTCGAGTTGGTGGTCGGCATAGACCAAACAATTGAAGTGCACGGGAGTTTCAAAAACATCCATTCAAGTTAGGTATTTATTTGATAAATTTATTTATGGTATTATTTAATCTATTATTCATTAACCCTTCACTTATTTTTTTCCTTAGTTATTTTCCTTTATCAAATTTTGATCAAAGTGGATAAATAAAGTTTCAACATCATAGATTAAGGTTTCGGTAGATCTATTGAAATTAAGAGGCCATTATCACACAAAGTTCTCAATTTTCACATCCTCTTTCTTGGGAAGATTTAGGCTTTCCTATTGATCCATTTTTTTTCAAGTCATGAGTTAATTGAGAAAGTCATATCATGATGTTTTTGACTTATACTCTAATTTAGTTGGGAATCTCATTTGGGAAACCATTATATTGATCATCACATTGTTTTTTAACTCATTTCCTCTAATTTCTATCTATTTGGAACGAAGAAAATGAAAAATTAGGGAGGAGTGTTTTTAAAATATTAATCACATAAAGGGTAATCCATGAACTTAAAATGGATAACTCATCAATTACATATATTATTTAAACTATGATTTTTTAGGTATTAATCTATGTTATCTATCATCTATTTCCTAACATAAAATCATGTGGGAACATTTATTCCCAAAATAATGGTTCACAATTAGCTTAAAAATACACCAACACATATCCCCTGATAATGTCAAAAAATGTGTGTGGAAAGGCTTGTTGTCATGCAATATGTGACAATTGGGTCCACTCAATGCACCTTTTTGGAAGTTATTACCCCTTGGTACTACTGTACTAGAGCCACATCTACTTATAGTATCGAGGTAGAGATGTATTTTCTCAAACACTGATTACTCTAAACATTACCAATATTTAGCGTTATTTTACTATTTTAATTCTTATCCCTTATGATTTTAATATAGTTCTCCAATCCTAATCGCTAATAATAACAAGACATTACTATGATACCAACTATGAAAACCCATAATTTATTAAACATTAATTAATTATTTATAATATAAAGTTACACATTATAAAACCCTAAAATATTTTGAGGCCTAATGTCTTTGTGAAATTATTCACATAGAACATAAACATGAAACATGTGTACTATATAATTATTTAAAAACATCAAAACATGTATTTATATTAATTGGAGCTTCTAAAACATCTAGGAATAACATATTAACATACATAAAAAAGGGTGAGATATAAATCCTAGTAAGGAAATAAACAGATCATAGCATGTGTTAAATTACTACCTTTTATCCCTGAGGAATATCGAGGTAACATAAGAGGGTTGTGAATCATAAAATTGAAAAATGAGGAATGATATGTGATGATAAAAGAAATGAAACATGTAAATGTGGATACAACATGAAACATAACATCATAAACATAATTAATGGCTCACCCCCAAGACATCATAACATAGTGTTCTTAGGATAACCTATCATGCACAATACTTGGAATCTCATGAGATAAATGTTAGAATTAGTGTCCTAGAACCAACTATATTGTACTTAATTCATTAATAAATACCTTATCACATCTTGGTTGTTCTTTGTCATGAAAATTCATGTGATAATGTCCTAAGGACAGCTATTTCATTAAAGGTTCATAGCGGATCACTTCTATGATGAGAACCCGGAAGTGCCATAACACTGTTCTTGAATATATGCTCTATGGCCATATGATTTTAGTTGAGAGAAAAAAATTGTATAGGTCATTAGGGGTGACGACACATAATACTTTGAGGAACCTTATCATGGTGTGCGCCCTTGGTATTATTTAGGAGGATATTATCAGAATGAGACCCGCCAGTAGGAAATCCAGAGTTCATAGTGTCATTGGATGTTCCTATCTACGGACCAGTGTATTGGTCCGTAGACATAAAGATTATTATTAATGGGTATTACAACTGATGCACTTATATGTATTGAAGAAAACTATGATGACACACTGTTTTCTACGAGGTAGGATACGCTGGGTGCGTCATGAGTAATACTACATTAATAGATAAGGCGAGAAAGGATTTGCCCCTTCTGTTTTATAACAGAAGTAGATATCTCAGGCCCTTTGATGAAATTGATATAGCCTAAATAAATCCATGTACATTGTAAGGTATGGGCGAGTTCAATTCAGGAATGTCAAAGAAAGAATAATCAATCACATGGGTTGATGGCACTAGCATGCAACCCGCATGATTCGAGATATCTTGAAACGGTATTATATTACACGGTAAACGTTCTTAGGAGGCGACACATTATTGCGGCATTAACATCATTCTCTATGGGTTTCTTGGTGTGTTGCTAGATTCTAACCTTGGACTTTAGATCGGTTCCGACTAATTCCACTAAAAAAGGGGCCTAGAGGGTCAAACACTAAATGTATCCATGTATCTCAGTTAAATATTAATTTAACAAGTTAAAATAAATATTATTCCCAACTTTGGTTTAATAATTATTTAAGGATGCCTGATTGCATTTTTTTCGACACTATTTATTCGATAGAATATATTGTGGGTGAAATAATATATATTTATTAGCGAGTAATGCAGTTACATTTATTTAACAAATGAATATCCATTACTCAATGACTAATAAATGTGGTGGAGGAAATAAAATAAAATAGAATATAAAATTACACATTGTGTATATTAAATATACACGCCATGTAGTTGTATGGAAAACATGTACACACGATGTATTAATGATTACACGCCGTGTAGTTTTTCTAGTCGGTATTTTGAGGATGTAATATTGTTTTATTAAATGATATTTATTATAATCATCATGGGCGCATGTCACGTAATTAATAATTTGACATGGGGGGTTTCAATAAGAGTTAATGAAATAAATAAAATGCATAACACGTTTATTTATTGTCATAACTCTATAACCACATACCTGATAATAAATATCATTACAACCCCAGAACATTTCACAATTTTCTATGCAGAAAAATTATAGAGAATTATTTCAAGGCCGAAAGAACTACTTCCTCCAAGAAATCTATCAAGACTAAGAGAGATCCACCACCATTGGATCAAGGCGATCGAAGGCGGACATCGCAAGCAAAGGTTCTTCCACGCCAGCACCTGGATATCCCTTCAGTGACATCCAGAGATACATGGAACACATGTTGAACACCTCTAGAGGAATCCTACACATGGATTCTACGACACAATGACGGATCAAAAAATCATGACCAAAGACATCAATGAAGTAATAATTCCACTATGGTAATTCTTGTGAATTAATTAAATGAATTATAACCAACATATAATGATCCTCGATCTATGGTTCTGGGAATCATTATTTTTTTTCGTTCTTCATTCCATTCTGAATATCTGGTGTTTTATATCGTGATGGATCTCGGTTTGAATGTTGTTTAACGTCAAAATTAAAGTTGGGAAATCCCACCAACATGCTTCCGCTGCACCTAGAACCTACAAGTGGTATCAAAAGGTTCATATTGTTTATTATAATTATTTAGTATTTTTTTGTGATTAACACATTAATTAATTTAGTTTTTTCAATTCAAGTTAACCATTCTGTAAAATCCGAATCTCGAGATCGGTTCCTCCCCTCTCGTTTCATATTCACTATACAGAAAATACTTTTTCTTTTAATTTTTCATTAAAACAAAATAAATGATCTCATCCGGAGGAGCCAAACGTTCCTGGACGTAAAACAAGAGAATACACGACATGTATTTGGAAGTACATGCCTTGTAGTCTAGGTTCATGAATTGGACTGATCTGCCAAATCAGGCCGTGTATTGGTCCTATCTATGTCATTAATGACGTCGTGTGTTGACCAGAAATAGGTGGAACATGGTTTCCGGATTACACACTATGTGGTCCAATGACCACGACATGTAGTACCTTGGGTTAGGGTTGGACTGTGTACCTCGTACACAGTTTTCCCGGCTGGAAACCAAGTAACATGGAAACTACGAAGAATGTGTTCCCCTGAACACGCCATGTACTATGAAAATTTCTGAAGTACATTAACACGCCATGTCCCCAGGCGTGTACTTTAGATAGACAGTGAAGAAAAGTACAGGTCGTGTAGTCGGAACTACACACCGTGTACTCACCCAAGTAAAACAGATTAATTAAAATTTATTATTAAATTATACAAACCCTTGAGACATGTACCATGGTGCATGCGTAAAGCTCAGGCGCAACACATGATAGGTGTTTTATATATATGTGTTTAATTTAAAATCTACATAATGAAAGGGAATTCACTGGATTTCCTCCAAGGTAAATGTTACGTAGAGAGATAATTTTAAATGAATTAATTTTTTAAAAATTATGATTGATGATAATCTCAAAGAAATTTAGAAAAAGGGTTTAAGATAAAAGTATTGATTAATTAAAGTTAATTAATTAATTAGAGCGTGATTTATCTAAAACAAGAATGATTAAATAATTGAATGCTAGTTTTATTTAAGCGTAAATATTATTAAATGTATAGTTGATCATGATCTAGACCATGAACTTTATATATGAATGGTTTTATTTAATTAATTTATTTAAATTAAATTTTTTGGCCTTTGAGCCTTCTCCTCCTTAATATGTTGGGCATGTGCACCCAAGGATTCTATTATGTAAAAACCCATTTTTACCCCTCACCTATGAGTGAGATAAATGCATATGTAATGGATTGAGCTCCCAAGCTAGTGTAAGTGGCTCAAGTAAGGTGCCATGGCGAATCCAATCCACGGAGATACAAAGGTGGACAAGTGGAAAGTTGTAAACACGAACCCGAAAGGTTCAAGGTGTTTCTCCCCTAGGTCATGGGTTAGTTTATCAACTGTTAGATAAAATAACCAATAGAAAAAATCTCATCCTCATGCCATTTTTTTTATTTCTACCAGTTTCATGGTTTATTTATTGTCGGTGTGTTGTCATGATCACACAATTAATGAATTATATAAGCATGCAAGATGGAACTAAAATAAAACCGGTTTATACGAAAATATTATCTTTGACATGGTTAATCACTTAAGTATATCCCACATAATAATAACAAGCATGTAGTAAAAGATAATAAATTGGAAATTTATGTATAATGATAAAATCCATCAAATAAGTATTAAGTAGGTATAGCCTTCCATAATCCTGGTAAGAATTGAACCATAGTTCCAAGTGCTTGACCAACCCTAGTTGGGGTGCTTTCAATTATCGGGGAATTGTGATTCATGGTTTTGGGTAGACTTGACTTGGTTCGCATAAACAGTTGACTACCACAGTAGGAATTGGTGTGACCAAGAGGCAAAGGTTGATGAAATCCAAAATAAAAGGGTTATAGGATTGGAGAGTCCACTCTGCAGTTCAAGGAGCTGCGAGTTAATGCTGTTGGAATTTGGAATGCCGACCTAAACCCCTTCAAGTTGCTTGAACAACCCTAGTTGGGCTAATGAAAAGGTCAATATGGATCCTTTCCATTAGAATATTCAGGCAACAGAATATTCTGAGGTCAATGGTGAGGGCTATTGGATTTCGATAAAATAGTGGGAGACTAATAAATATTAATTTATTTCTTTGTCTCAGTTTTGTAATAAATTACTAAACCTTAACTCATCTTAATTTTTAGAAATGACAAGAAAATGACTTCAAACATATCATTTCAAACCATAATTGAGAATGAAAACCTTCTCACATGCATAAATTTCAAAGAGTGGAAGAGGCGTTTACACATCATCCTTCTCCATGGAAGGAACTTGTATGTGTTGGAAGAGACTATTCCAATTTCACCTAGAAAAAAGGATAGTGATGAGGAAATATCTCTCTATGCGAAACACATGGATGATGCCATAGATTTCTAGTGTTTCATGCTATTGGCAATGTCTAATGAGCTCTTGAAGCAACATGAAAACATGGATGCGTATAGAATGATGTCTCACCATAAGTATCTCTACCAAGAGAAGGTAATACATGATAGGTATGAGATCTCCAATTATTTTTTTACAAGTAATCTTGGAGAGTCTGTGCTACCTGGTCCTCTTGTAGTCATGCTTATTGGATACATTGAATGTCTAGACATCTTAGGGATTAAATTACTGGATGAGTTGTGTATAGATCTCATCCTATCATCACTACCCAAGGCCTTCTCTAGCTTTATTGTCAACTACAACATGAAAAACAATGAGAAGAGTCTATCAGAACTTCTGAACTTCTTTTACCGGGTAGATAAGGACATGGGGCGTCACAAAACCGCAGTCCTTGTTGTGAACAATAAAAGGAAGGACAAGGAAAAGGGGCCAAAGACTTATAAATGATCTAAAGCCCTCGAGCGTCGTCCCTCCAAGAAGGGCAAGATCCAGAGGTAGGGAATGAAATGGGAGGCAGTGTGTATTTCTTGTGGCACGAAAGGCCACTAGACTAGTAACTGCACCCAGAAGCATGGGGACGCTAATGGTGCATTCATTATCGAGTGTAATCTTTCTATTTCTACTCATTGGTTATTATATATAGCTTTTGGGGCACACATCTGTATTTAAATGCAGGAACCAAGTAAATTTAGAATGATTTCCAAAGGATAGGTGGATCTTTGAGCTGCCAATGGTGCAGGGCTGGCTGCATTGGCTATTGGAGATTACCACCTCTCGTTGCTAAGTGGCATGTTTTTGTTTTTACAAAACTGTTATTATGTGCCTTGTGTTACCATGAACATAATTTTTGTATCTTTATTGGATATGGATGGATTTATTTTCATGTTTTGAAATAAGGGTTGTCTCTATTATAAGAATAATGTATGTTATGGTATGGAACATTTAAATAATGGTTTGTATGTATTAAATTACAAAAACCAAGTGTTGGCAATCGATAACGAAAAAATCTCACATGACTCATACATTAACCAGTTGTGGCATCACCGTCTCGGTCATGTAAATGAGAAGCACTTGAAAAAGATCTTCCAAGTTGGCTATTTATACTCTACTGAGCTAAAACAAATTGATAGATATCCCACTCGTTTACAAGGAAAAATGACCATGCTGCCTTTTGGTTGACAGGGTGAAAGGTCCCCAGAGCTTCTAGGATGGGTACACATAGATGTGTGTGGACCATTTCCAGTACAATCTAGAGGTGGATATTCTTACTAAATTACTTTTACTGATGATTGAAGTAGATATGGCAATGTATACTTAATTAGGAATAAGTTAGAGTCCTTAGATAAATTTAAGGAATTCAAGAATGAAGTAGAGAATCAGCTTGGTAAGAAGATAAAGAAACTTCATTCGGATCGAGGTGGATAATATCTAAACCATGAGTTCATTGATCTTCTATGGGAGTCTGGGATTCTTTCTCAGCTTACTCATACTTATACACCATAGTGGAATGGTGTTAGTAAAAGGATAAACCGGACCTTGTTGGACCTGGTGAGGTCAATGGTGAGTAATGTGATCTTCTCTTCTCCTTTTTGGGATATGCATTAAAAACTGCAGCATACACATTAAACCGAGTACCAACTAAGGCGGAAAATGAAATTCCAGCAGAGTTATGGATTGGATAGAAACCACTTTTTTTCACACACATGTATGGTGATGCGAGGCATTTGTTAAGGCCTTCTCATGCAACAAACTAGCACCCCGGGGCACGAAGTGTATCATTTTAGTATATCCTAAGGAAACGAACGGATATTACCTATATAACCATTCAAACTAGAATGTGATTGTCGCTAAACAAGTTGTATTTCTTGAGAGTGAGCACATCCTCAAAAAGGATAGTGGGAGAAAGACTGACTTCAATGATGTTGATGCTCAAGATATATAGGAGTTGGTATAGGAACACGTTTCACAGGTCCCCATGGAAGAGGTTTCAGAAATACAAGTACTGTGTAGAAGCTCATGAGTGGTAAGGGAACCAAAGAGATTTCATTTTCTAGTCACTAGGGATGGTAAATAATTATATTTGAGAAATGATGAACCTCTATCATACAAGGAAGTAGTAGAAAAATCATAAACTACAAGATTACTAGAAGCTATGAATTCTGAGATGGATTCCATGTATCAGAACCATGTATGGGTTCTGGTCGATGATCCAGTAGATGTAAAGCCTTTTGGATGAAAATGGGTATTCAAGATAAAATTGGACATGGAAGGTCATGTTTTCACCAATAAAACAAGGATGGTGGCTACATGATTCAAACAGCGTCAAGGAATTGACTATGATGAAACCTCCTTTCCAGTTGATATGTTTAAATCCATAAGAATCAAACATGCCATAACAGCTTACCATGACTATGAGATTTGGAAAATTGATGTCAAAACAGTATTCCTTAATGGGATCCTTCAAGAATATGTCTATATGACACAACCATAAGGGTTTGTGACACCAGGTGAAGCCAAAAGGGTGTGCAAGTTGCATAAATCCATTTATGGATTAAAGAAAGCATCTTGGTGATGGGACATTCAATTTGATGAAGCCATAAAATAATTTGGTTTCAATAAGAATGAATGTGAGCCCTGTGTTTATAAGTGGTTTAATGGGAATGAAATTGTTATCCTGGTAGTATAAGTTGATGTCATATTACTTATTGGAAATGATGTACCAGTCTTACAGTCAGCTAAGGACTGGTTGAACAAGTTTTTCTCCATAAATGACTTGGGTGAAGCAGCCTACTTTATAGGGATCAAGATCATTCATGATATATTCAAGAGGCTTCTTGGACTAAGTCAGGGTATATACATTGACCAAGTACTAAAAAGATTTATTATGGAATAATCCAACAGGGGATTGGTTCCAATGTCACATAGCCTATATCTTTCTTTGAAAATTTGTCCAGAGACACAACAGGATAAAGATAGAATGAATAAGATCCCATAAGATTCAGCTGTAGAATCCATCATGTATACCATGTAATGTAACAGACTTGATGTTGCCTATGCACTTATCACGGTAGGCAGATATCAAGCAGATCTAGGAGAATAGCATTGGACTGTTGTTAAGACTATCCTTAAGTATCTGAGAAGAACAAAGGATATGTACCTGGTGTATGGAGGAGATGAGGAGCTTGTCATCAGAGGGTATGTTGTTGTTGGTTTTCAAATAGATCAGAACGATCTGAAGTCGCAATTTGGATATGTTTTTTATCTCAATGGAGGAGTTGTGATATCGAAGAGTTCAAAGCAGCCAGTTGTCACCGATTATACAGTGGGGTCTGAATATATAGCGGCTTCTAATGTATCCAGGGAATCCATATGGATACATATCTTTTTTCAGGAGCTTGATGTCGTGCCTAGCAGTAAAGACACTATCACATTTTATTGTGATAATACTAAAGTGGTGGCTCTTAAAAAAGAACATATATCACATCAACAGACAAAGCACATACTCTAGAAGTATCACCTCATGAGGGATTTCTATCATAGGGGTGAAGTTTCAATGATCAGAGTGTCCATGGAAGATAACATGGCTGACCCCATGACTAAAGTCATATCTTAGCAGAAGCATGAATATCTTGTGAGAGCTAGCGGGTTAAAGGTTGTTAGAAGTTGGCTCTAGTACAAGTGGGAGTCTGTTGAATATGGTGTCCTAGAACCAATAACTTTGTACTTTATTCATTAATAAATAAATTATCACATCTTCATTGTTATTCTATGTGACAATGCATGTGATAATTTTATTTGGACATCTGTTTCATTAAAGGGTCAGAGCGGATCCCTGCTATGATGAGAACCCTGAAGTGACATAACACTGTTCTTGAATATATTTTCTATGGCCGGATGATGTTACTTGACAGACAAAAATAATACAGGTCATTAGGGGTGAGGACTCATAAAACATTGAGGCACCTTCTCTTTATGTGCATCCTTGGTAATATCAAGCAGGATATTATGAGAATGAGACACGGCATTAGAAAATTTACATTTCATAGTGTCAATGGATGTTCTTATCTACGGACTTGTGTATTGGTCCTTATACTTCAAGATTATTATTAATGGGTATTACAACTCGTGCACTTAGATCTATTGACAAAAACTCTGATGACACACTGTTCGCATTGAGGTAGGAGACATTGGATGCGTCACGAGTAATACTGCATTATATATAATGCGATAAAGGATTTGTCCCTTCTGTTCCATAATGGAATTAGATATCTCAAGCCCTTTAATAGAATATATATATCCTAAATAAATCCATGGACATGGTATGGTATGGGCGAGTTCAATTCTAGAAAGTCAAATAAAGAATAATCAAGCACATGGGTTGATGGTACTAGCATACAAAACACTTGATTTGAGATATCGTGACAATGGGATTATATTACATGGTAAACGTTTGTAGAAGGTGACACATCATTGCGTCGTTAACTTCTTTCTATATAGGTGCCTTGGTGTGTTTCTAGACGCTAACATTGGACTTTAGGTAGGTTCTGCATAATTCTAGTGAGAAAGGGGCCTAGAAGGTCACACAATATGTGTGTCTATGTATCTCAGTTAAATATTAAATTAACAAGTTAAATAAATATTATTCCTGAATGTGGTTAAATAATTATTTAAGGATGGAGGATTTCTTTTATTTTGACACTAGTTATCCGAGAGAATATATTGTGGGAGAAATAACATATATTTATTAGTGAGTAATGCAGTTACATTTATTTAAAAAATGAATAGCCATTATTCAAGGACTAATAAAGGTGGTGGAGGAAATAAAGGAAAATAGAATATAAAAGTACATGCCATGTATATTAAATATACATGCTATGTAGTTTTATAGAAAACAAGTACACGCCATGTATTAATGATTACACGCCATGTAGTTTTTCTAGTATGGATTTTGAGGATGTAATATTGTTTTATTAAATGATATTTATTATAATCTGTGTGGGTGCATGTCCTGGAATTAATAATTCAACATGGGGGGTTTTAAATAAGAGTTAATGAAATAAATAAAATGTGTAATGCATTTATTTATTGTCATAACTCTATAACTTCAAAGCCGATTATAAATATCCTCACAACCCTAGAACATTTCTTAATTCATTGTGCATAAAAATTCTGGATAATTATTTCAAATCTGAAAGAACCACATCCTCCATGAATTCACTCAAGACTGAGAGAGATCCACCACAACTGGATTGAGGCGATCGAAGGTGGACATCACAAGCAAAGGTTATTCTACGCTAGCACCCAGAGATCCCTTCGGTGATGTCCAGAGATACGTGGCACATGTGTGGTTTACTGGTAGAGGATTCCTACTCATGGATTCTACGGCACAATGACAAATCACAATATCATGACTGGAGACATCAACAAAGTAATAATTCCACAAAGGTAATTCTTGTGAATTAATTAAAATAATTACAACCAACATATGATGATCCTATCTCTATGGTTCCGGGAATCCCTCTTTTGTTTTTCGGTCTGTGTTCTATTCCGAAGATCCAACATTTTATATCATGAAGGATCATGGTTTGAATGTTGTTTAATGGTAAAATTAATGTCGGGCAATCCCACCAACGTGCTTCCACTGCACCCAGAACCTACAATAAAATCATTACCCAAATCATTGGAGGGACATATAATTTAGGGCGAACCCATCAATTTCATATCATGTATATTCATATGTGTGCCACACATATCAAACAACAAAAACATATATTTCACCAAAATTAACCACATTATTATGTATAGTGGGTTACATACATGTAAAACCATAATCAATTAAATTTAGGTAAAACAAGGTGAATACCCTTGAGTTGAAATAGAGATGGGTATTCACTAAAGAAATGCTTAACCATAAAAATCAGAGAATAATTTTTACAACATAAAAAATGTATATTATGGTTTATAAAAGGGTTGAATGAGAGAAAATTGGGTCTCTATGTAATTGGTAATTAATAATAAAGTAAGTTTGATGTTTAAAAATATATCCCAACTTGAATAATTAGAAACAAAATGGTATTACCTAAAAACGATTATTGAATAAATAGGAGAAGGAAATGATCCCTACCCTTGAGAGGTTGATTCTAAATTCCTGGAAAGAGATTCCTACAAAATTCAGAAACCATGGGAGGAATCTATAGGGGCAATAAAATATTTACATCATGATCTGAGAGTTTTTAGTGAAGAGTAAAGGGAGTTTTGGTGGGTTTAAATATAAAATGAGATGAGAATCCTTTTATTATTTATAAACATAGATTTTTTAATCCATATGAAAAGTTATTAAAAACAAAAAATGATTCCATAATTTCATTAACACTCTGATATTTGATGATCTATTTTCAAATAAATTTAATTTCATTGATATCTTTCATTACATGCAACATCATGTTTTAACGAAATGTTGTATAATATTAAAATATTTTTATGATAGTTATCACATTGTCCTTGAAATAATAGTTATTAATTGGATTATGTAAATTATTAAAATATATGTTTTACACATGTATATAAAATGATCTCTTTAGTGAATAATTAATTAGAAATTAAAATAAAAAAATAGTTGAAAAAAATGAAATTGTTTTAAAAAAATGTTTTTATGCGTACAAACATCATTTTCCAAAATAAATTTAAAAGATAGACTTTCATGAATATTTTTAATGAAATTTATATATCATATATTTATTAAAAAATTTAATATTCATCTTATGTGTTTTTTTCTAACAACATAATAATAAATCTAATTTAATGCTAAAAATGTAAAATTTTTAAGGTATTTTTGTCACATTTTTTGCACATATTTTAAAATTATTCTTTGAAACTATTAGAAACTTTAATTTAAAATTTTAATTTCATTTATTAAATTATAATTCCAAATTATCTTGAAGTTATATTTTTTTATTCTTCTGAACTGTCCCTTTTTTGATGAATAATGACAAATTCTATTTATTAGAAATAATCAACTTTTCATTTAATTCATTTACTAGTCATATTTTATTTTAATATGGGTTTTAAAGTAAAGATATTTTAAATATATAATAATTAAATAAAATTAGGTTTTTGGAACCGATTTAATATTTAATTTTTAAATAATATATTTTGAAAGTCTTGAAAGTTTTTCTTTTGTAAAACTATTTTTTGACACATCTGTGTATTTAATTTTAAATAAAAATCTGAGACTTATTGTGCTTTACATTGAAAAATTTATATAATATTTTTTATAATAATAATTTATATTATATAATTATTTCATCTTAATTTTTGACCATAATGAATAATGAAAATAGAAAATTCTATTTATTGTGATTATGGTAAAAATGGGTTTACTAGAGTATTATTTATAATTATATGGGTAAAACATGACCCAAAACATGTACGGTTACATTTTTATGCTCTTATTTTATTCTTATATGTTATATGGTTATAAAATGGTTAATTTTTAATCCATTTTGGATGATAAACATGTGTGTAGATGTTGTTCATTTCAAAAGTTCCAAGTGTGTCCTCTCCCTAACTTATAAAAGGCCACCCACTATACTCTGCTTTACACACTTCCAAACCCAGTTTTATTATACAATAACTAAACATATCAATTAGATAATTTACTATCCTTATTTTATAAACCTTTTTTTGGTCTAAATTCTACCCTATGAATGATTTTGTTTCAAATCAAAAGAAGTTGTTCGATGAAAAGGCAAGGATCTTCACCGAGTGTTATATTTAATTTATTATTAAACATCTTTAAAATATTAATAAAATATACTAATATAATAATATGCATATATTATATATAATAGGATATATTTATGTTAATTTAATTACCTACATTCAGATCCTCCCCCCTCAAATACGAAAAGAAACTGTTGATCATGTGTGTGATGGACAACCGCCTAACAAATCGACGTACTTCGTTTTCCATCACCGCTTCCCATTGCTAGATATAAGGATGTATATAATGTTTATATATTATATTTATTATATAATTATAATTATTTAATTTTAATATCATATATAAAAACATTAATTCTATTCTTTTGGGTGTGGAATAATGTCATCAATTTGTACGGCGTGTTTATCGACTCATAAAGTGATGTGATTTGTTTTCAACATACGCTTTACACTAGAAATAATAAAGATTTATTTTATATTTAGAGAATATATTATTGAAATATTAATAAATATGTAAAATAAATATATCATATACCATCATATCATATCATCTATTGATTAAATGATAACATCATTCATGTGTACAACCGACTACATTCTCTTGAAGTGATGTGATACATTTTTCACTAATGAATTATATGGAAGGAAAAATGGGATACATTTAATGAATATATTTGATATATATGAGATGATATTGATTGATTAAAAATAATATATTATTAAATTCCTTACCCTTTCAACTGTTCAGTAAATGATAACGTTTCTCATGAATATGAATAGCCTATTGTTTCTGTGAAGCAATGTGATTCATTCTCCATGTTCAGAATTAAGTAATTATTATAAATAAGTATCTAAAGAAAAAAAATATATTTATAATATTAATATAATTATATATATATTTTAAATATAACATATGTTCATGTTTTGGAACATTTATGATGAGCCATGGAGGATAAAATAAGGCAATTTACACCCGAAACAATAGTGAGAATGAAATATTATAAATAAACTTGTATTAAAATGTTATAAAAGTATAATATCAGATTTAATAAATAATATTATTATTCTTGTATTATTTAGAAATATTTTTAAATCCACTTTATATGAGGTTAAATAACTTTCAACTAAAGGTAATCACAAGGTAATGGGTTTCATTACTCAATTTCCCTCCATTTTGATACACGAATACTACATTGATTATATAATGAAAAAATTACATGTGAAATGACTTATGATTAAATTATGTATTGTTTACACTTTTCCTTGTATGGATGTACATTTTTTAGGTATAATATCCCCATTTATTAACTCTCACCTCAATGATATAAACTTTTAAAGGTTTCCACTCAAACAAACCTTTTTTGAGACACATGTACTTTTATGCACCAAATTTATTTTGAATGGTGTGTATAATGACCATTTAAATACTATATCATGAGTCATTATGAAATAATGATATATTATGTAATAATTCACCTACTTCTTTCATGAGAATTTTTTATTCAAAATTTACCAAACAGGTTAGGGTTTTCGTTTCAATCCCATTTTAATTACAACTTCTTATGCATGAATTTCGATGATGGAAATTATTTTATAATTGACTAATAATAACATTTTATTTTATTCCATTATGGTTATTAATGCTGTTTTCAAGTAATAATACCATTTTCCTATCTTTTTAAGTAATAATTATTGGTAAATTCTTTTATGAAAATCAATATTCATTTCTCTCTTTAGTGGAAAGTACATTTTAATCCATAAAAAGTTTTCTAATAAATTAAAAAATGTTTCAATATAATTATTAAAGTAATTTTTACCCTTAATTGGGTTTTAATATAAAAAAAAAATTAAAATTCAACATCTTGTAATTTTCCAAAAAATGTAATTTTTTACTTTTCTAATAAAAATTTGAAAGAGGTATTTTTTTTAATTTATTTGATATATACAGAAATACTCTTAAATAATGACCACTCAATGTTTTATAGTTTATTGTTTATGTAAGAAAGTTTAATTTTTAAATAAACCATTAATGTTTGAGAAATTTTTATATTTAAAATAACTTTATTCAAAATGGAAAATATATTTTCCTAATGAAATGATCATTCTGTATCATTTCACATTTTAGATGACATCATTTGATATTAATCAATGTGAAAATATTATTTTGGTTAAGATTGTTTTTATGTATTTTCATCAAAAAATAACCTATGATGCTACGATTTTGTTCAAAATTATATATATATGTATCTCTCATATATACCTAGTCTATTATCCTTTAATTTTATCATTTATTTTGTAATACATCCCTTATGATCATTTATAAAATTCCTTTATTATGAAAATTTCTTTGAAAATGATATCAATCAATATTATGCGACCCCTTTTCATTCAATGGGTAATTTTTATGTATGAAATATGATTGATTTCCTTTATGTGGAACATATAGATTATGATCATGTTATGATGGGTCCACCTCGATATTACTTCAATGCATTAGGTAATGTTTTAGTCTCATGAGATGACTTGTATGATATTCGGGAGTAAAACGAATCCATTATGGGACTTTATCCACCTTATGATGTTGTCTTAGATGTTAATTGTGACTTATTCCTATGTCATGTTTTATATTTCTTTCCTATTTTCTATGATGAAATGATATTGTGATTCCATGTTATCTATGATATTTTCCATGAAATTACTAATGATCCTTCACTTTTATGATATCATTTTATACCTTTGTCTATCATGTTATGTTTCATTTTCATGTTTATTCTCTTGACAGGAATTTAGATCACCCCTTTATTTTTGTATTCCATAGGTTATCTCAAGTAGTTTTAGGAGTTGAAATGGATTTTAGGAGCTTGCTATAGTTTATAAAATAATGATTTACTATTTTAAGTTCATTTTGAGGTGATAAATTTTGGTTTTCAAAATAAATTAGTCAATTATGATCCTTGGGATGTATTAGTGTATATTTATGTTTAATATTCATGTAATAATATGTAAAAATATTTATAATAACCCTTCACTTTTTTTCACACTTTAACCTGATTTATTACATAAACATCACTTGATAAAACATAGAATATCGAGAGGCCTAGTGACTTTGGGTCATAGGAACATTAAATAACAACCTATAACATAAAACGCAACATCTTTCTGAAACCTTCTTTTACATAACCAATACATTCCCTCGTACTTAACATTTTATGGGATAACCTGAGGATATGCATAAGAAAGGGCGATCTATAAAGCCCAGTAAGGGATTATACATGGAATAAAATTATGAATACAATATATGTTAGAAAAAAGGAATATTAATGCAACATAAGAGAAACATGAACATAAATTCATGATAAAACATGATAATAATAACATGGAAATGTGGCAACAACACTTAACATGGTATTAGCATGATCCACGACTCATTGCACATGAAGCATGAGTAAACCCTCATTGCACATGAAGCCTAATAAACACTCATTTCAGTTGAATTAGAATGATTAAACACTCATTACACATGACGTTTCATTATACTATAATTTACCCAATGCATTTGAGCGATATTAGGGTGCACCCTTCTTAAACATTTCATTTCATGCATAAGTGTTCCATATCGATCATAAAACATGGATTCAATAAACATCATAATTTATTTCATGATAACGAAATTTGGAATTAATAAATGAAACTCTATAATCAATAAGTAAATTTTCATAAATTTGAATAACCTTGATAGTGAAATGGTAGTATTATTAACTACACAATGACTTTTGCTTGAAAAAACGTAGTGCAATTTTGGCAGAAAAACAATGTGACATAAGAATTCAAAAAAAAATGGTCGATGAGAGAGAAATGGGTGTCTCATCATCTATAATTGAAATGAAAAGTAATTGGGGTCATATAGATACATGTACAAACAATTTTAATGGAATTTAGATTCATGATACTAATACATTTCTTGAATGTAAATGAGGAGAGAGAAATTCCATTCAGAATTTCATCATAGTAACATGTGTACATGGGTAGAATTTAATGAGAGATAAAGGGTTATCTAATAATTCAAACATAAATAGGGAATTATGGGGGAGGTTTAGAATCATACCACAACATTTATAATTGAAAATAAAATGTCATAACTATACTAAGAAACTTGGATTAAAAAGAAATGTTGGAATCCCTTACTTGGAAATGGGATCGAAAAAGCTGGGAGAGGCTTGAGAGAGGCTTCATGATTGCTTTGGGTGACATTGGATGATTATAGTGAAATGATGGAATATTTTGGACGAACTCCAAAGGATTTGAGTGACGAGGAAGTGGGAGATTGGGTGCATTTATATAGGAAATGAGAGGGAATTATTTATTATTTATGTTTTGGACACCACATATTAAACTAATCCAAACCACAAACTAAACAATGAATTTTGCCCATGATTTTTTCCAAAGGGGATTGGAAAAAAATATTTTATATGGTAACTGTCTGAATTTATAAAAATAAAAGGGTTTCTTATGTGGGGGTGAGTAAAACTCTCAATGAAAACAATTTAAAAAGACATAATGTTTTATAAGTAAATAAGGGTACAGTAAAGCTTTGTAAAATAAATAAAACAAACCAAAAATCATTTTATATTAATGGTAAAACATATATTGGACTAAAATAATGTTTATGGTATTTTATTACATTAATATTACATCATAATTATGTCATAAGACACACTATATATTTAAACAGTATTTAAATTGTACCCAAAAAATTGATTGTCTCTGAAATATATAGAAAATTCACCATGGGATAGTTTCGACAAACTGATTCCAGAAAATAATATTCATTTTATCTAAATAATTTTCTAAAAATGTGAATTTATACTTTTAAAATAAAAATTGATATTTATCAAAAATTGATGGTTTTTGACAAAAAACAGCTTTTGAACCATAATAAATGTTACTATTGCATTCATAAAATTACACGATCATTTATATTTATTAAAAATTAATTTAATAAAAATATTATTTTAGTAAAATATTATATAATTAAAAAATTTATTAATTCATCAAAATAGATTTCTTAGTTGAATTTTAACTAAAAATACTATTTATGCATTAAAAACTAATTAAAAAGTAACAATAATAAAATAAAGGCATATTTCATATTATATACAAAAATAATGAACATATTCATAGTGTTAATTTATTTCTACATAACCCCTTATAACACCCATATAAAATCGAAGGGTATGGTGTGCGCTGGTGACAGACTCTTGGGGTGGCTCGAATGACATTGCTCGATTGGCAATATCTATCAAATTTCACTTCTCCCATAGGCAGTTTTGTTCAATCATAGCGTGCTAAAGCTAGTATTGGTATTGGTCACTAGTGAATCCCAATGATGCCACATCCTTTTCGAGCTATGAAAAATGGGCTTTGTACGGGGCAAGTCTACTTGATTAGGTCATTTCTTCCTTGGTCTGAGTAAATTGGATTTGTTAAATCCCTATATTCATACTAATCATGTGATGAATGTTCAATGGATATATTTGAAATGGTCTAAATTTTTCACAGTATTTTAAAATACAAAACATAGAACCAAATAAGTTCATATGTTTTACATAACCATAAAAAGACACTTAAATAGACCAAGAGGAATTTTCATTAATGAATTTTTTGGGTCATTACAATATTACCCCCCTAAAAAATTTCTCCCTCGAAATTTCCTTTTTAAACACTCAAATAGATGTGGGTAACTCTGCTTTGTAACTTCTTCTGATTCCCATGAGACTTCTTAAAACATATGGTTTTTTGACAACACCTTGACTTGTGGCAGTTTCTTCATTCGTAGAAGTTTTTCTCTACTATAAAAGAACTTCAGTGGTTTCTCCTCATAAGAATGATCATCCTATAATTATAATACATCTAAAGAGAGTACATGGGAAGGTTCTAGTAAGTACTTTATTATGTGGGATACATGAAAGACATCATGTACTTTGGCCATGGTTGGTGGAAGTGCAAGTCGATAGGCCACAACCCCGACACGATCAAGAATCTAGAAGGGGACGATGTAACTAGGGCTCAATTTCCCCTTATTTAAAATACTCATGACCTTATTCCATGGAGACATGTGTATAAATACCATTTCCCAAACATTAAACTCAATTTATCGTTGAAACTTATCTACATAACTCTTCTGTCCACTCAGGTCTGCTCTGATATGCTACTGAATGGTTTTCACTTTCTCCACCCTTTCTTTGACCATTTATGGTCCAAGAAGCTTATGCTCATTGACTTCATCCCAACATGCTAGTGTTATGCACCTCTTCTCATACAAGGCTTCATAAGGTTCCATTCAGATGCTCGAGTGGAAATAGTTATTATATGAGAATTCAACCATGGGAAGATGTTGATCCCATTTTTCTTTAAAGTCCATTGAACATGATCTCAACATATCTTATAGTGTCTGAATAGTTCACTCATATTGTTCATCATTTTGAGGATGATAGGATGTACTAAATTTCATTTCAGTAACCAGAGTATGTTTTAGTCTCTTCCATAACTTAGATGTGAATCTCAGATCTCGATCGGATACAATAGATAGTGGTACTACATTAATCCTTACTACTTCTCTGATATATATCCATGCCATTTGATCCAATAAGAAACACACCTGAATTTCCAGGAATTGTCCATACATTTTAAGATGATCCACAATAAATCATATTTCATTGTTTTCTTTGGATGTCTTCGGATGTCCGGTGATAATGTCCATTGCGATGTTCTCCCATTTTTATGTAGGTATGGGAAATAGTTACATCATCCCCTTAGACTTCTGGCTCTATTCCTTTATGTGCTGACACAACAATAACATTGATGTATACTAAGATATCTCTTTCTTCATATTATCCTACTAAAAATAATTTTGGAGTTCTTGATACATCATTTAGTTTCATGGGTGAATAGAGAAATTTTAACTATGTGTATCATCTAAAAGTTCTTTCTCCAGCTTGGGACATGATGGAACACATAGTCTTTTCCTAAATCTCGCAATTCTTTCTTCGTTAACATTGAACTCCAAGGATTTCTGATTTGTGATAGCTTCTAAATTCTTTGGAATTTCTACATCTTCCTTTTGATCATCCTTAAACCTTTCCAAAATAGATGGTTGAGCAATCATTTGTGAATGGATTGATGATGTTCCCTTCTCTATGATTTCTATGACCATATCCATCAAATCTAACAAGATTGTATCCTTCTCACTTCTCATGAATGATAGAATCATTGGGTCCTTTTTACTTAGAGCATCTCCCATCTTGTACTCTTTACCCAGATGGTAATGGATTGAGAATTCATTGTCTTTAATCAGATCTAACCGTCTTCATTGGTACATGTTTAACTCTTTCTATGTGAAAATATACTTGAGACTTTTGTGGTCTGTATATATTTCATACTGCTCTCCAAAGAGATAATTCCACCAAATTTTTTAAGCAAATATCACCGCAACAATCTCCAGATCATGTGTTGGATAATTCTGCTCGTGAACTTTAATTTTTTTTTGAAGCATGGGCAATGAATTTATCATTTTTCATCAACACACATCCCTTTCCCTTATTTAAAGCATCCCTGAATACCACAAAAGTTCTCCACTTGTGGGTAAAGTGAGCACGTGCGTAGTGATAAGCTTCCTTTTCAACTCCTTGATGATTTTTTTGCATTCATCACTCCAAGAAAACATTACTACTTTCCATTTTATCTTGGTAAGATGGTTGGGAAATCATGAGAAATTTCATAAAAATCATTGATAATATCTAGAAAACCCCAAAAAGATAATAATATTTGTTTCAGATGTTCTCCTAGTCCATCCCTCTATTGTATCTATCATGGAGGGATCCATAGATATCCCATTACATGTGATGATATGGCCCAAGAATAAGACCTCCTTCAACCCGAACTCACACTTGTTGTACTTTCCATAGAGATTCTCCTTCCACAAGGTCTCTAGTATAGTTCATAGATTCTCCTCATGATCCTCATTGGTTTTGGAATATATTATAATATCTTATATAAAGACTACCACAAACAAGTTGGCATAATCTTTGAAGACTCTATTTATCAAACCAAAGATGATTGCTAGAGAAGTATTTTCCTCCATGCAGCTGATTGAAGAAGTCATCAATTCATGGGAGAGGATAATTGTTCTTTATGGGGATTTTGTTAAGCACATGATAATCAATGAAAAGGCACATTAACCCATTATTATTCTTGATGATGATGATAGTTGCACCACATGGTGATGCAGATGGGCATATAAACCCTTTATCAATATTCTCATATAGTTATTCCTTCATCTTTTCAAGCTCTACAACATCCATTCTATACATAGTCTTTTATATCGACAATAACCTCGGTATAAGATTAAACATGAATTCAACATCTCTTCTATGAGGAATACCACACAATTCCTCAAGAAATACTTTAGTGAATTTCTTCACAGTAGGCATGTATTTAATGATAGTTCCCTTATTAGACTCAATCATCTGATACAGATACGCATTCTCCTAGGGCATTAATATCCATGCTTGAGATGATGGAGATAAAGAAGATTCATCTTCCTCCTTGCACTTGTACAGAATCGGGGGGTCGATTATCAACATGGAGAGTGATTTCCCTCTCATGAAAATTTATGTTGGATCTATAGTGGGAAATCCAATCCATTCCATGAATTGCATCAAAATTTAACAATGGTAGTATGATGAGGTTCGTTGGGAAGTTCAAACCACCTATTATGATAGGGGAGGAGTTATATTCATGGGATTCAATGATTTCCCCATTTTCTGTACTCACCGACATCTTTACATCCATGGTTTGTGGTGGTGTTGGGATTGTTCTACTAAACTTTAGGGAAATAAATGAATTTTTAGAACCTGATTCAAAAAGTATGTTCACTATTATTGAATGAATATCTAGCGTTCCTTTCACCACTTCATTTTTGGGGTTCACTTTGGCGGTAGTGATGGAAAAATCTCTCCCTTGTTTCCTTGGAAGTTGTTGGTAGTCTCCAAAAACCCTTGGCTTAGGGCACTGATTTGGAAGTTGACCTTGTTATTTTTATTTGAAGCAATGAACAACGCATTGAGTGTTGAATAGAGCGTTCCTCACCTCTGTCGCAGTCGTGGGTTTTCATTTAGGCTGTTAATAGCTAGGTGTCCTTATCTTCCAAACCTAATGAAAATCCATGTCCCCATCATGAAATTTCTAGGGTGATTTTTTCTGCACCTTTAGAAAGTGGGGTGATTGATCAACTTTGAACCATTGGATTTATACATTGGACCACCAGAATTGAAATCCACCTTAAACTTCTTATCCCAATGAAACCCCTCAGATTCTAAAATCTCTATTTCTAAACAGAGGGAACATCAAAAAATTTACTCATATCTATCAAAGTCATTGATCTCTAGGGATTTCCACAGGCTAGGTTTCATCCCACCAAAGAAGTGGTCAACCATGCATTCAGGGGTAATGACAATTATGGAGGCGTATTTTGAAAGCCTTGTAAATTTTTCCTCATATGCTACGACTGATTCGTCATCTTATTTTACTTGAGGTCAAAGAAGTCCCTTTCCATCTTATATAGGAGGGTGCACGGAAAATATTTATCAAAAAACATATTCCAAAAATCCTTCCATTACAACACCTCGATCTCCACCTTAGTCTTCATATTTTTGATCAATGTACACCATTGATCAGCTTCACCCTCCATATAATAAGTAGCTAGTAGAACCTTCTCATGTTCGGAAAACTGAAGGATGTAGACGATCTTTTCTGTGGAGTTGATCTATTTTTCGGTAATAGAGGGATCTGTTGATTTATTAAAGGGAGGAGGCATTTGTATCATGAAACATTCGATAGCGACTTGTTCTTTCTTAATCTGGTTGGACGTTCCTATAGACCCATGTTTCTATTCAAATCTTGATTTATGTGAGTGAGAATCATGAAAAACTTCTCAATTCCCACTCCCATCAAATTATGAATCTCATTAGCATAATCATCACATTGACCTTCAAATCAGTTTTTATCCCATGTACTACTATTATCAGCCATTGTTTGGAAGAAAAGGAATGTTAACAGTAACTCATAAAGGGTAATCCAAGGTAAAAATATTTGACTTTTAAATAGCTTTTATTTCATTTACTTGTGAATCTATATGCTTAAATATATGATAAAGATGATCTATTTTATAAAATATGTTCTTAGGGCTTTTTTTTAAACCCCTTAATAATGAGTCATACTAAACTAGTGAATTTACCAATGCATATCCCCCGGGAGTGTCATAACCAAGTGTGTAGCAAAGCCTGTTGTCATGTACCACAAAACCCTAGGTCAAACTCGAAACACCTTATAGGGGTTTTCACCCATAGGTATATCTGTTCCAGACCCGCCTCTACCTACTTGTGCCTCGACATGGATTTATTTTCTTATTAAAAAACCTATTCAATATTCAAAAAAACTTAGGGATATTTATGTTTTTCATAGACATGTCTCCAAGGATTCCCTATATTTTTATAATACTAATCCAAAAAATAACAAAACTTATACTATAATACAAACTATAACAACCCTACTCTTTTTTTCACTCTTAAACATGATTTATTACATAAAATTCTCATGATACCACATAGAAGATGAAGAGGTCTAGGGTGTTTGTGGATAAGGAAAATTACATAACAACTTAAAACATAAAATGAAAATCTTATTGAAAATTTCATTTACATGACCACAATATTCCCTCCTACATATCATGGCATGAGATAACCTGAGGACATGCATAAGAAAAGTGTGAGATATAAATCCTAGTAAGGGAATAAACATGGAATAACACGAGGAATACAATAAATGTTAAAAAATAGGCATATAAAAGGAGAAAAATAAAACCATGAACATAAAGACATGATAACGAATGATATTCATAACATGGAAATGTGGTAATAACCCTTAACATGTTATTAGCATGAGCTAAGGCTCATTGCCCATGGAGCATGCGAAAAACCATATTGCACATGAAGCATGAGTAAAAACATGTTGTACGTGAATTAGCATGATTAAACACTCATTTCACATGAAATATCATGATACTATACATTACACAATGCATTTGTGTGCTATTACGGGACAACCTTCTTAAACATTTCCTTTCAGGCATAAGTGTGCCACATGGATCAAAAAACATATATTAATTAAACATAATTATTTATTCCATGATAAAGGAATTTTTCAATAATACATTAAAATATATAATCAATATGTAAATGTGCATAAAGTTGAATACCCTTGATAGAGAAATGGGAATGATATTTACTACACAATGACTTTGGCTTGGAAAAACGTGGAGCAATTTCGGCAGCATAACAGCGTGACATAAGAATTCAAAGAAATGGTTGATGAGAGTGAAAGGGGTATCACATCATATGTACATGAAATAGAATGTATGGGGGTCATATATATACATGTCCCAAAAATTTTAATGGAATATAGATTCATTATACAAAATAATTTCTCGAATGTAAATGGGGGGAGAGAAATTCCTTTCGGAATTTTAGCCTAGTAACGGGTGTACATCGGTGGAATTTAATGAGGGTGAAATTGGAATATCATCATTAAAACATAAATATTTTAGTATGGTGGAGGTTAAAAATAATACCTCAAAATATATTATAGAAAATAAAAGGGCATAATAATATTAATGAACTTGGATAAAAAGAGAAAGGTAAGAATCCCTTAATTGGAAGTGTGATCCAAAAGGCTTGAGAGATGTTTGAGAGAGTATTATTGGAATAATGGGTATCCATGGGAGGATTATATATTGGAGAAGAATGAGTATGGATGAAAAAAATGTATTTTAGTGAAGAAGAAGTGGGACATTGGGTGGGGTTATATAGGAAAAGAGAGGGAATTCTTTATTATTTAGGTTTGGGACACAACACATTAAACTAATCAAAACAAAAAACCATCCCATGTTTTTTGCCCATGGGTTTTGAAAAAGGGGAGTGGAAAAAAATATTTTATAAAGACAATGGTCTAAATTCTTAAAATAATAGGGTCACTTATCTAAAGGTGAGTCACACTCTCAAGGAAAACAATTTAAAAAGACATAATTTTTTATAAGTATTGGAGGGTCCACAAAAGATTTGTCAAATAAAACAAGATAACCCAACATCACATTATATTAATGGTAAAGCATATATTGTCCTAATATAATATTTATTGTATTTTATTACATCACTATTTGGTCATTTTGATGTCATAAAAAACATTATAGATTTAAACAGTATTGAAATATTACCCAAAAATTCGACTATCTTAGAAAATTATGAAAAATATAGTGTTGGATAATTTCGACATCCTGAATCCAAATATAGTATTCATTTTATCTAAATAATTTTTTAAATATTTGATTTTTTTTAAAATACAACCATCATTTATAAAAAATTCATGGGTTTTGACAAAAAAATTCAAACCATAATAAAAATTATTGTTGCATTCATAAAATTATATGATAATTTATATTTAATAAAAATTAAATTAATTATAAAATTACTATTTTATTAAAATATTATTTAATTCAAAAATCCATTAATTAATCAAAATATATTTCTTAGTTGAATATTAAATTAAAATACTACTTATGTGTTAAAAACTATTTACAAAGGTACAATAATAAAATGAATGCATATTCTCTATTATATACAAAAATAATGCACATATTCATAGTGCTAAGGTATTGATGCATAACACCTTATAACACCCACATAATTCCGAAGGGTAAGGTTTGTGATGGTGATAGACTCTTAGGTGGCTCAGATAACATCACACAAGTGGTAATCTCTATCAAATTCCACTTCTCCCAGAGGTGTTTCCATTCACGATTAAAATGTTGAAGCTTGTCTTGGGCTTGGTCAAGAGAAAATTCTAACAACACCACCTCCTTTCCAAGCTCTGAAAAAATGGGCTTTGTACAGGGTGAGTCTACATGATGAGGCCATTGCTTCATTTTTCTGAGTAAATTGGATTTGTTAAAGCCCTATATTTAAACTAATCATGTGATCAATGTTCAACGAATAGATTAGAAAATTTCACAATTCATAATAGTATTTTAAAATCTAAAACATAGAACCAAATAAGTTCATATGTTTTACATAACCATATAATGACATTTAAATATACCAAGAGGAATTTTCATTAATGAATTTTTTGGGTCATTATAGGTTTGGTTTACCATATGTGGTATTCGATGAAATATACTATATCTAATAAACATGGGTGTTTCCCTACATATGTGTCCCCTCCACATTACACCATGTCCAAAAAATTTCATATCATTATAGAATTCTTCCCCCCAAAATCTACTCACAAACCCGCAATAACCCTCACTTATCATCTCTGAAATACCCATAAACGCGCCCCAACTTCGCGATTAGGGTTTCCTTTTCCCATCTTATTCCTCCCGATAGGAGCTCAATATACAATCATTTCACCCATCCAACATGTGATTTCCCTCTGGTATTCCTAGGGTTCCCACTGAATACTGACGTCTCCCTTCACAGATCTCCTCTCAAGCCACACCGCACAATACCGCACGACTCCGTGCCGCCCCCTATGCTTCCAGTCTCCTCCCTGACATCTCCTTCAACCATGGTATCGTCGTTATCCTAGACTCCACTCCACCACCATTTCATGAAAATATATGACATCTTTATGCTCGATCTACCCTCAATGTATCCTCCAATTATCATCCGGTTTGATTTATTTATTTCTGTTTATTTTATTCAACGTGATTCGTTTATGAAGACTAGGGTTTTTCTAAAATACTCTTCGTAATCATGAAAATGCTACATTTTATTCAGATACAAGCTTGAGTGGTCCTCCGGACGCTGGTGGCTCATCTTGATTGAGTTGTTTTGTTGTTTCTCGAATTAGATCTGGCTGAATGAAAATCATTTTTTTGATCCAGGTTGTTAGTTTTAAATTTCAATTTCGGTTTCAACATCTATGTGGGCAGATTGTCTTCAAACTATATTCACACATCCACTTTCCATTTGAGTGTGAATTCTATTCATTTTTTTCATAATGTGAAATCTTATTAATTTTGTAGATGTTATGTCTATATTTCTTATTCTTTTTATGTTTTCTGTATATTTCTTATTTGTTGAATGTTCATCCGAATGCAATTTTATTAACGACTTGTACATTGACTCTACATTCCAATATCAATATAATGTTTCCCAATGATCTGAAATTTCTTCTTCTATTCAGGTTTATTTATCAGCAACTCCAGTTATTCAATGTACTATTCAAAATGATTCATGGTAATTTTTCTTGCGGTATTGATTTTACATTGCATTATAATTATTATTGTCCATTGTGCATAATACGGTTACATTGAACACATTGACTACTAAATATTATAAAATCCATTACAAACATGAATTGATGAACAACATCTTATGATGCAAGGTTTCAGATGAGATAAATAATGAAGGAATGCCAAAAAAAATTGTGAGTTATCTATTATGTTAACTTTAAAATTCTATATTTATGATATTTATTTTAGAATATATATACATTACAAATAACACAATAATATTTTTGAAATCTATTGGGAATTATTCAATTACATCTATTCATCTCTCTTGTACTACAATTAGTGGACCACTGCCAACAAATGGAATTAAACATAAGTAGGGAAACACATGCCATTAACACCATTACCTATCAATGGTTAGTTATGTCTAATTATTCTGTCTAAATCTATATACATATAACAACATTACAAACTAACACATATTAGTCATATCCAACATATTCTATGTTGAATGTTCCTCCAAAATTGGCAGCCAAGACAACAGTCTCTATAGGATCAAATAATAACAAGCAAAGACAACATGCCTATGGATAATATCCACTTCCATTATGTAAGTATAATATTAATGTTTTTCTAAAAAACTTGTAGTTTTTTGTTGAATTTCCATTTTCTAAATAACTTGTCGATTTGAAGCTCATATCTGTGTTTTCTTTTGTACTCTAAGATCGATTGCAGATTGAAATTGTTCTCAACTATTTTGATTATACATTTCCAGTTTGAAAGGTATGAGAAATTGCAGATTATACATGCCATGTATTCCTCAGGTTTAATGAGTTTTTTTTAGCGATGCAGGTAGCACCATGGTTCCTTCAATGTATTATTCTTCTTTCATTTTATTTAATGGTTTAATGCATACCTAGTTTGTATACTATATGTTCCAACCAGTTTATTTCTTTGGTACAAGGAGGATATAAATTGACATCAAATCTCTTCAGGTTTTCAGGAATGAAAATTAATTTTTCTCAAATTTTTCCATCATTCCGAATTGTTGTCTTATCATTGATGAATTTTGGGTTATAAACTTTTTCCCCAAAAATTTAAGTTAGACACATAATGAGTTTTCTTAATTTTATATATCATTCAATTCACTGATTCACATTGCGTAAGAATCAGATTAACTTATTTAATAACCTAACCACATCATCAAATGATGATTAAATGTTGTTTTGATAGCTGATTTGTTCCCATACGATGGCATGTTGCATAGAGACTTCGAAGCCTCCACTAATAAAAGGTGTTGATACCCTCACCACGGTGAAGATAAACACTATGATGAGCTATGATGAATCTCAAGCTAATGTTCAGTTTCACATCACTCAATAATTAATTGGTCACTTTAGTTTCTTGACTGTAAAAAAATTACTTTTCGGGCCTATACGATTGAAGCCTTTATACCTTCAAAACAATGTTTTACTTCAAAATATCCAAAGCGGGTAAAGCTGGAAATTTTAATTACAACCGGATGGAAAAGATCATAGTTTGATATTTTTTATGTTTATATTAGATACCATTAGACGCAGTTACATCAATAATTGATGGGTTGAAAATATTAAAAATTGGATAACCTAAGCCACTGGAAGATGCCAATTTTTTAATAATTTAAGATGTCACTTATTTGTTAGCAGATTGAACACATAATTAATATCTTTTTCTCCACTTCTAAATTCAATCAGTTTTATGTGGGCTATATTTTTCCTTGGTTTTAAATTATATGTGGTTTCTAGTTCTACTTATAGAAAAATAGTGATTTCGATTCAAATCCTATTATTATGCTTCTCGGTCAGTATTCAACTGAAAAAACAACCTATATAAAACACTTTCTTAGGAGTGACTACCTGGGTAAGACAGCTCTTTTTCCACATTTTTGGGGTTTCTTCATTTTTAAAGAATGATTAATTCTGTGGGTCAAACTTACTGTTTCATTATTTCTTTTAATATGAGCACACATTGGACCATATCCTACCATCGATCGATTTGTTGTTCTTATCGTATCATGATTGTTATTAATAATAATACTCATATTTATTTTTTTATATAGATTCTTTCCTTTTTCAATGTTCTACTAACTAAATATACCGGATTTTGGTTTGAAGGATCAATTCATTTATTTCCTATTTGGGGAAAGCATGTTGTTTTAATCACTCAGAAAAATAACTTTCTCTTTAGACCATAATCAAATGTAATGTAACTAATGATCCTTATTTAGTACTGTGCGATTAATGGATCATTGTGTTATTTTACCCAGTCTGAACCAGATGAAAGGAGTATTTCTATAAACACAATTGCAGTTCATGCAGACATTCCATTTACTGGCCTGACAACATTTTAGGGATCTTTCTTATCCAAGTTTGATGGTTCTCAAATGCCACATTCTATGAGATATATACTAATAGGGGTCAAATATATAACAACCATTGAATATAAATATCATTGAATCTTTCTTTAATATTCCAGATATTTTATTACATCATATTAGTGGAAACCATGGGGTTTTATCAGCAGAGAATAAATGATAAAACTAATGCTATAATATTACATCTGTCATGAATTCCTTGGCTTTAACCAAGGAGGAGCTGCGTTAATTTTTTGTGACAATACATCTGTCAGAAAATTTAAAAATCTAGTTTCTATTGAAAATTTTGGTAGTAGGATATTGTTATTTTTAAAAAGTTTTGAGGCCCAAATCATTAAATAGGATAAGAATGATATTGATATTGGGAGATTGTGAAATCAATTCTCATCCACTTATACATACTCCGGCAGATTCCTCCCAACATTAGAAACTTCGGTCACATTCATATTGCTGCAAGAACATCATCCCGTAAAGGTATGACTCTAGTTACTTTCATCTATAAGTTGCAACATACAACAGTCAACTGTATTTGTTGATATTGTAAACGAATCAACACTTGAATCATTGGCAACGTTAGTACAACCCATTCCAGCACATAATGTATTCAGTTTATGTTCAATATTATTGTTTCTCCATTAATCTATAGTTATTTATGTTGCCATAGTTTTTTCAAGAAATCATATATGATTTTCTTTATTAAAGTGTTTTGAAATCAGATTTAAAATTTAGTTATTTATATTTTCTTTACTCATCATATATTTTATCCCATTGTTTCATGCAACTGGATCTTTTCATTCTCAAATATTTCATTAAAGGTTAATAACATCATACATTAATGTCACAAATATATTAAAATAATGAATTATTTGGAGAAAATGTCACTAAATGTTTACTAACCCTAGTAATGTTTTATATTCTTTCCATTTTTTTTAAATTATCATTTTATACCACACAGTTTACAGTATTTTCATCTACTTTTGAAACCCTAGTGAACGCCTCATAATTAGTATGCTTGATTAGTATCCATGTGAATTGTATGATTACCTTTTTATCTACTAAAAAACACTACATTTATTTCACTTTTGGGACAAGAGACTCTTGGTGTGATTCATGGGTATACTTGTACAGTGTCCAAGTATGTTAACATTAGACATTCCCATAAGTTATTTACATTTTTAGGTTTTAATTCTTTTGATATCTTAAACTGGTCTAACATTAACAATGCTTTGATGGATGTTGTTTTCCATTAAGATATTAGTTAACCAAGATTTACACTTTATTGTATGTTTTTTGTTCTTTATAGTTGTCTTTTAATTTATTCAATGAATATATGTTTCAAATAACACTTTGGGTATCTCTATGACAGTGATAAAGATGAAGAGGAAGAGCATAGTGGATCTCAAACAACCTCTTTTGCAGGTTACCTTATGTTTTGATCGATTCTCAATTTTTTTATTTACATTTCCATCCAAATTATGTCATTCTCGTGACACCATTGATTTGTCTCAATTGTTCACTATATATTTACCTCTTATATGTGAATGTATTGTTTCTCATGGTCACACAAGAAAGATGTGTGAATCGTGTACATTCGTGACTCAATATCCCCCATATATGTTCCTCTTGGTCTGACACTAGTCATGTTCATGTTATTCTTGGTAAATTCTATACTTTGAGTAACCGTTCAGTGAACATATGAATCTGAAAATTATAACAGGGTAAGCTCCTTTTCAGTATATAGATATCTTTTGTTATGTGACTTCTTCATGATAAGGCCGCTCTTTATGCATGATCCTATACAATATTCTAGATCAATGGAGTACTCCCTGTGATGAAAATCTTACCTAAAAACATGATGCAAAATCAACTTGTGAAGATAAATGGATTAAAGCGACCTCCAGTTTAACTCATCTTCATGTATGTTCCTGATCAAGCTCATGTATGGAATGTTATAGTGAACCAGTGCCTTCCATTAGCATCCACCTTATATGAACAAGATTTATGGTGTAAAATTCTGTAATATTGCATATTGTATTCTCCCAAGATTTTAGTGTACAATAGGCATAACCTAAAAATATGTAGTTGTTTTCATCATGATACCTAAATGAAATTGAAAGTTTATATATGCCGAAGTGTGGTCTAGATTGAGTGCATTTTTTTCTTCATCCAACTTCAATGTTGATTACATTTTATAGTATTCATTTCTTTTTGTTATCTCTAAGTGAGGGGGTCATTCAGTTTGAATTTGAGAAAGATGACGCATTTTGAAAATCAATGTCCAACTCACTGTAATCACATCACCAAATATTATTGTTCATCTTCCTATGATGATAAATCCATGAAATGAATTATTTATCACATGTGATATACTATTACATTGTAATATATTTTTTATTAGATGATAAAATAGTACAGATATTATAATATGTAAGAAGATTGAAATTCAATATTGATGTGGTGTCTTCTAGAAATGCTTATCGCTTCCATAAATAGTAAATTTGAGATCATCTTATTGATAACCATAATAAATAAATCCATAGTGAGTGATAATATGCATGAGATATTAAATTAATCTCAGTAATTGAATATTGAAGTTTCTTGAAATATTAGTGTAGCGGTTCCTTCATAATCATGAGTATCATATAACACGGAGTACAATTGTTTTTTATGGGAGGTTCGAAATGTGTGGTTTTCAATGTGCAGTTCATTAAGAAAGAAGATGATGTTGCGGTGACAATGAGCCCCAGTGGAACTTCCTAGGTTCTGAATTCTTGATTTCCAATGAGGAGTTCATTAAGAAGATGAATTTGATGTTGCAGCAATCCCCACTAGAACAACCTGTGCATTGGCAAATGATTACCCGATCTAGACCACATACTTTTTATAATTTTAAATCTTTTGGAAGATAATATCAAATCTCTCTATATTTCTCTTTAAACAAAGAAGACATTCCTTGAGAATATGGTTATTATTTAAATGAATTGATTAATTGAATGCTTTAGTTTAGGATCAAGCCTTTGAATGCATGGTGTTCTAATGACTGTCAATGTGATGTTAGGCCCTTAACCTCTATTTACTTCACCCTCACCCAACATACGTATCCAACCATTTGATTTATTGTTTTTTAGTTACATGAAAATCATTCCATCTCTAAAAATTGTAGATTCTCAGAATTTAGTTACTCCATTCGAATAATTTTTTTATTTATGTAATTGATTTCACCATTATGAATTTATAATATAAATATCTATTCTTTATTAATTGACCTAAATATTTAATATTATTTTTATGATTTTTCAACAATTTATCTACCTTTTATTCAAAAATTATGTACCACTCATTTATGTTTTAAATATAATTAGTATTAAAATTAATTATTAAGTTCAAAAAATGGTATTCTATTTATGAAAAAAAGAATTTTTTTATATCGTTGTGTTAAATCACAGGCAGGGTACTAGTTTTCAGTTAACATTTAGAATCCTGGATATGAAAATTGTAGTGATATCTCTATGTATATGTCTAAGTATTTTTCTTGAGATATGTATAACGCTATGTTTCAGGAAGATTCAAATTATATGATTTTTTTTAATTTTATAAATGGATTGAGTAATTGTTTCAAAGAAATAAAATTTTATTAAGCTTAAATAAGTAGATGTGGTATAATCACAGAGGTACGTAGGTGTAATAACTCTGAAAAAGGTTCATTGATCTGGACTCGATCATCAGCTGGTGCATGAAAACAAGCCTTACTACACACCTGGTTTGAAAATCTCTAGGTGTATGCTCTGGTAATTCACAAACTCATTAAGAAACATCATGAAATATTTAAATAGTGATAATGAATGTACAATGTTAATACTAAGGTGTCATAGATTGAAAATAATGTGCCATAATTAATAAATCATGTAAGTTAATTTTCATGAATCTGTGGTTTCCCATTTTGAATATTGTTACTCAAAATATGTATTTTTTTTATTGTGGGGAAGTAACGGAAAGGAACTGGATTAATGTTGAATATGATAGATAATGTGTTGATAAGAAACCATATAAAATTTTGAATAGAGATAAGGATATTTTATTTTTCTTAATATATTATTGTGATATATGATTAACAACTTGCCCCATAACGAACTCTTGAACTCAAACATAAAGAGTGGGATAGAATTCATTGAGAGTTTGTGTGGTCAAGACCATGAATAATAGAATATTTAGTTTTAAATATTTCATGAATGTTGGAATAATAACATCATAGATTTTTTTTTATGGAAGGATAAAATGTTTTTTATATAGACATGGAAATAGTGTTATATATTATTGAGGAAAAAATTAAATTTATAGTTAATGAAATGGATGATAATAATGATTTATCTACGGTTTCATGAATGGCTTAATTTTGAAAATGTGGAAGGTATGGGAATTATAAAAATCAATGTACTTGGGGGAATGCTCCTAAAGATGATTATAAAGGTGGTAGAAGTAATGGTTTTCTTATATATGGAAAAGAGACTACGAATTTCATATGAAAGTAATGAGGTATTAGGTAATAATATAATGAATCTTAGTTAATGGTTTTAGAATGAATTAAAATGATTTGATTTTTTTTTAATATAATTCAGGAATTTTGAAATATATAACGATTGTTCAGTATAATTTTTCATTGTGAATTTTCAAGAATATGTTTAATTATGATGATGATCTAGAAAAGTGATTGAATTAAAAGGTCATATTTTATAGAAAACACATTATTATGAGAATATAACCCTTATTATTTTCATAATGTTAAGAAAATGATGTCTGCATAAAGTGATGATGGATATAAATAAATTAAATTAGATAGTATATATGATCATGTAGTAAGTTAATGATTTTTCAAATAATTGGTTTATGTTATCTATAATGGAGTTTATAACATTATTGTATTTACAGAATATATTCAAGAAGATTTTTTTTATTCAAGGAATGATAAAGTCTGTATTTTTTCATTAATATTTTATAGTAATTCATGTCATTACCTATCTTAATAAAATATATGATCAATGTATTTATAAATTATTAACGTGATAATAATATTTGATTAATTTTTTGGGGGGTTTATGATATATTGATTTTTTAAATTTTGAGATCTTCATTCTAATTTTTTTTATTTCACTATGTTCCATACAAGGATGAGACTTAAAGTTAACTATTAAAGAAATTGATTAAGATAAAAATTGGATTTTATTGGATAACATGGGGTGAAATTTTTTTATTCATGGTAACTAGAGAAATAAGGAATTAATTTTCATTCTATTATTGATCTTATGTTAAACTGGTGCTTAATGTATTAAAAAGTTCAAATTTATTTCATAATGTAAGAGATGACGTGGAAATTGATTGATGGAAAACCAAAGGATGAGATTGTTATTATGAAATTGAATGAAATATAGTATGTATATATTTTATTAATAATCTCAAAACCATATGAAAGTATTTTGAAATAAAATATTATCCTATTACGTTAATTTCTTATGATATCAATGACCATTTCACACATAAATGGCTTGTGGTTTTATGGTTTTTTATTTTTTAATTATCACTCACTTTGTTGTGATTAATGGTATATGTTACTATCTATCATTATTTTGACATTAATCTTTTATTTCATTTCTAAATCTTCACTTCCCACCAATGATATCCAATTTGAAAACATAGTTTTGTGTTCTCCCAAATGACATTAACACATCCCTTTACCACATTTCAATAGGCAGTTTTATTAACCATTTTAATGATGTGGATTTACCATAATAAAATTTTACAGGGGGTGGGGTAATTTATAAACACAATAATTTTATGGAGTTTCGTTTCAAATAAATTTAATTCCTTTGATAGCTTTCATTACACACAACAGTATGTTTTAAAACAATGTGACATGATATTAAAATATTATAATGATATTTATCACCTAACTATTGAAATTATAGGTATAAATAGGATTTAATAGATTATGAAAATATATATTTTACACATTTATAGAATGATAATTCATTAGTGACCAACTACTAAAAATGAAAATAAAAACTCATTTGAAAATATATGGAATATTTTTTTTTGAAAGTCCATTTTTATGTGAGAAAATCTATTTTACCTCAATAAATTGAAAAATATCTTTTGATGAATTTGTTTAATTATATTTATATATTATATATTTAATAATTATTTTAACAATCATCTTATTTTTTTAAGACAATAGATAAGAATAAATGCAATTTTATGCTTAAAATCATTTTTTTTCTAAAAATTAGTTTTGTCACATTTTTCACAATTATTTTAAAATTTATTTTGAAAATTTGAAAAATATTATTTGAAGAAATAAAATTAATTTTATAAATATTCATGTGAAATTATCTTCAAGTGATATTTTTATATTTTTATAAAAAGTTTCATTTTTCGATTAATAGTGAAAATACTGAATTTTAATAAAAATAAATTTTAATTTAATATTTTTAGAAGACATATATTAATTTAATATGGGTTTAAAATTAAAATTAGTTCAATTATATTTTAATTAATCCATCTTGGTTTATTGTAATTAATTTAACATTTAATATTAATAGAAATTTCTTTAAAATTGTTTAATGGTTTTCTTTCTGAAAATCATTTTTACACGTCTATGTGTTTATGTTTAAAATAATGACCAAAACTTCTGTAATAAAAGTTTTGAAAAATAGATTCCATATTTTTTATAAAAATATTTTATATTATATCATAATGTAAACTTAATTTTCAACCATACTTAATTGTGAAAATGGTAAAAATTATTTACTAGGTTAACTATAAAAATGGGTTTTTCAGGGGTTAATATTTGAATATAAGGGTTAAAAATGACCCAAACCATGTATGATTCATAATTTACTATCATATTTAGTCATGATATGTTCAATGGATCTAAAATAGACCATTTTAGAGCCTTTTTCACGAGAAAAAATTGGGTAGAATTGTTTATTTTCAAAAATTCCAATTTCCCTCTCCCCCATATATAAAACGATAACCACTGTCCTCTACCATCCACACATATAACAACATTATTATCGAAAATAACTAGAAAAAAATTATTATTAATTCTCTAAAATCATCATATATTTCATTTTTTATCAAATGTGCAACATAGGATGGATTTTGGTGCAAAAAAAATGAACTTGTCCAAAGAAGAAGTAATGGCTTTAAGAGAGAATATATTTTATTATTAAAAATTATTAGAATATTATTAAACTCTATAGACATAATAACCTAATGATATTATATATATTTATATATATTAATTTTAAGTACATTACCTTTTACAATCTCCTCATCCCTAAAAAAATCATTAATCGAGTTTACGGTGGACTACCGCCTCGCAAAACAACACAATTAAATTTCCATAACCTATTCCCATAGATATATATTATTCTATATATAATGTTTTTATATGTAATTTATGATATAATTAATATTATTTATGTATAATATTATAGATAATTTCTTAATTTCAACTCTATAAATAATTCAATAACGTCTTCTATGTGTTTTGTGGACTACTATCTCCAGAAGCGATGCGATTCATTTTGCAGTTACAAATTAATTGGAAGTTAATTAGGATTAAATTTTTATTTATATAGTATATTAATGAAATATTAATATTTTAGTACAATAAATATATCATATACCTTCTTTTCTTATCATCCACAAAATAAATTATAACATTGTTCGTGTGTGTAGAGAACTATGACCTCATGAATTGATGTGATTCTATATACACAAAAAATATACATTGAAAGAAATAAAGGATAAATTTAATTAATATATGAGAAATATATGAAATTATATTTATTCTATAAATTAATATAAAATCTAATTCCTTACCCTTTCACTCGTTCGGGAAATGACAACATTTCTTGTGTATGTGTATGACCAACTGTCTCTATAAAGTGATGTGATTCATTCTCAATGTTCAACATTAAAAAATTATTCCAAATATGTATTTAATGAAAATTTTTATTTTTTAAATTAATATAATTCATAATATTATGTAACTATAAACCATTTTCAATATTTGTAATATTCATGGAAAAACTCTCAGGAGAAAACAAGACAAATATCACCCAAAAAATAGTGATAATGCATGATTATTAACGATTAAATAATAATATGTTATAAAAGGGTCATATATGATATTATAAATAGTAATATGATTTTTTTATAAGTTAATAACGTTTTTATAACAACTAATCACGAGTATAAATTGTGATCAACTAAATGGATGTTTGAAGTAAGGTGTTTCATAAATAAATTTTCATTCTTTGTGTTATACGACTACTTTGTGACTATATTATGCCAAAATTTTGTGTGAAATGAATTATGATTACTATAACTTTATTTTAATTATATTTTTTTATGTATATAAATTTTTTACACTAATAAATCCATTTATTACCTCTCTCTACATTGATGCAAACATTGTAATGGTTTCCTCACAAATTTCCTTCTTTGAGACACAGAATCATTTATCAATGAAATTTATTTTGAATAGTGTATATACTACCCCATGAAATACTATATCATGAGTTCTTCTAATATCATGATATTTTATGTTACCATTCATCTACTTCATTCATCATATGTTATGATTCAAAAGTTACTAATGTGGAATGTTTTTTTTGTTTCAATATGATTTTAATTAAGATTACTTATGCATGAATTTCCACTGTAGAAAAATATTTGATCATTATATAATAAAACAATTTTATTTTATTTTCATATTCTTATTCATGATGTTTTCAATAAATATTTCCTATTTCCTCAATTTTTTACTTAAAATTATTAAGAATATTTTATTAGAAAATATTAATCAATTTATCTTTTCATTGTTAAATCATTACTCTTCCAGATCCATCATTTAAAAAATAGAAAAAATTATTATGTTTTTCTAAAGCATGATTATCCTTTAATATAATTTTTACAAACAAAATTATAAGTAATATTCCTTTAATCTTAAAAACAGGGTTCTGTTTTACTCTATTATAATATTGTTAATGGAATATTTGTTTTTTTAATTTATTAAGAATGAAAAGAACACTTATTTAATCACAGATACTTAATGATTTAAATACTCCTTTTTATGTTTCAATGGTTATTTAAAAAAAGTATTATTTCGTGTTTGATAAAGTTTTTTATTTTAAATAAGTGTTACCAAATTTGAAATAATTTTTTCATTAATAAAATTTTAATGTGACCATTCCAAATCATTTTTCTCTTAAGATGACATCTTTTGATGTTACTCAAAGAGAAACAATTATTTTCCTCAATAATTTTTTTATGTATTTTCATCAATGAAAACAACCACTGATGTTATAGATTGTTTCTAAATTGTATATATATGTCTATAATATAAATATAAAGTTTACATTCACTTAATTTTATAAGTAAATAAATATCCCATGTGTAACATCCCCGGTAAATAATGAATGAAGCATTTTCATATATTTTTGAATTAAATATTAATTTTACTTTAAAGGGGTTTCTATGTTCGATAGCGTACCTGATACGCAACAAGGAGTTTCTTTGAAATCTTATGTTGCACACTAGTAATAAAATAATATTATTTTAAATGGTAGTTAACACGTAGATGTTTTATTGGAGGTAATGAATAGAAAGAACTAAAATATTATTATATATGTTTTTTTAAATGTATTTATATTTACCCAATAAAAAATAAAGGCTTAAAATAAGAAAAGAATTCAATTTTAGGCATAGATACTCTAATATTCACTAAATCTCCACTTATCTCCTTTTCATGGAGAACCTTCTTTTAATATAGTTTTGGTCACTCTTATACATTCTATTGGACCAAATAAAACTATCCTTTATAATCGGGACATCGAAATTTACTTTGTGTAGATTTTTGGAATTTTTTCGATAAAGTTTATTTTTTTGATGAATAGTTAAAAATGTTGTATTTTAATTCAAAACCTATTTTTAATCTAATTTATTTATATGATTAGGTTATCTTTTTAATTGATTTTAAAGTTAAATTAGAATATATTTTTACCATTAAATCCAATAGTGGTCGTTGGAATTAATTTCTCTTTGAAATCGGACTTAAATTAGTGTCAATCTTTTGATACTTTTTGTTTCATAAAAACACGCTATTTGCTCTGACAGCGGGAATTAATTATAATATTAATTAATGAAAATTATATGTTTTTAATTTTTTAAAATAGAATTCATTTTTGAATTCGGAATATCAAATATATCTTAGGGTAAAGTGTCGGTATTTTTCTCAAAAACTTCAATTTTTGATGAGTAGTGAAACCACTAAGTGGTACTAAACAAACTGATTTTTCGTTTAAATGAAATTTTACCACCTCTGTGTTTTGAATTTCAAAAATCTAACATACATGGTTTTCATTAAGAAGTAAAATGTGGTTCAATGGGATTAAAATAATTTTTTGGTGAATAGTAACTTTTATGTTTATTAATCGCGATTAGAGGTAATTATTGTAGTTTATGGTAAAAATAATGTTTTAATAATATGAAATGAACTTGACACATGTCCTACCCTTATTGTAAGTGTCATGGCCGACCATGAAAATCCATAGGTCAACTTGGGGACCCCATGGAGCCACTTTGGTAGGAAAATGACATTAAAAACTTTTTATTTAATGTTAAAATAATAACGTCACAAACATGCGTTTATTTACTAAAACAATTTTTAAATGGGGTTATACAAGTCAGATTTTAGACTATAAATATTCATTAGAAATATAAAAAGATTTCCTACATCATGATATTTTTTTATAATTTTTAGACATTAAATAAAATAAATCATGATGATGCAGCGATTACCTCATTAATGAACGATTTAAATAAAATGAAACGATAATGTAAAATCTAAGACTTACACTTATCAAAGACCTATTGGATGAGTATATTTCGAACCCTTATCACCTTATCCTCGAATTATATCAATGTGGGACCTTTAAAATCCGAAAATCATTTTATAATAAATAAAAATTGTATAACTTTCCAAGAGTGCCCCTCCTCTCCTCTTATAAAAGGCCCCCACCTCTACCACCTTACCCACACCTATCAAGCCTTTGGTTCAGCCAAGCTCTTCCCATTTTGTCTCTCCACATCCCTCTCATACTCCTAGAAGACTCATTTGGGCAGAAGTCTTCCCAAGGAAGCCTTTCATCTCAAATCTAAGAGAGTTACCTGATTTTAAGGTAATGTCTTCACTTGTGTTCTTTTGTTTTATTTTGCTTATCCAACCCCCTAAACTCTTTTATAAAGGATGGATTTAATGTTATTATATATTATGTTATACTAGAATTATAATATACCTTTATATCATTATTATTTCATTCCATTAATGTATGAGATAAAAATAAAAGTAGCGTTCATGCGTACGTACGACTTACCGTCTCCATGAACGGTGAATTTCATTTCATATCCCCAAATTTAATGTACTATTATAAGTACATATACATAATGGATATATATGATGTATGTGAAATCTAAATGATTAATATAATTCTAGAATTAAAATATACATATCTCTCATTTAGTTTTAATTCCATTAATATGACATAGAAATGAAAGTAGCGTTCATACGTACGTATGGCTTACCATCTCCATGAATGGTGAATTTCATTTCATACCTCTAAATGATTATGTAATATTATAAATACATGTATATTCTGGATATATATGATATATATGATATCCAAATCATGAATATCATTCTGGATATAATGAATATTTGACCACATGAACAACATGTAATTGTATGAAGTCCACTTTCGACTTAAGAACATAATATTGACAAAACAAGAATTATTAACATAAATGAATACATAATGATTATAACATGGCAATAAGTGATATAAAAGGAATAATGAACTTGAAAAAGGTTCTTAAGAAAGTATAAATTAACTCAATTTTATTAATCAGGACGTTAAAGAATGATCGAGTCAAGTCGGACCCAAGGTAAGGGACTTCGTTTCAATCTCCTTTAATTGAGGAATATTTTGTTTTATACACAACATTCCTTTATACGGAGTATAAACCCCCATTGAATTTTACTTTTATACAAAAGGAATCTTTTTTATGAAGCGTTTTACTAAACGAAAAAAAGGAATGTTTTTTTAACGTACGCGGTGACAATGACCTTTTCCGCTGCCGTGAGTGTTATTTGGTCTTTGGCTTCCTCAACAACCAGTAATGTTTTTAAAATGAAATTAATAACATATAATATTTTATGTATTTTGGTATTGAAAATGGTTTTTATAATGGATTTGTTATGTCAATATATTTATGTGATAGATTCTGATCAAATTGTGGAAATGTTTTCTTCCCATTATATTTGTTTTATGTCTTATGATTTTATAATGGTACTTGGACATTTGACGGGTGGTTACGTGATAAAACATATGATGGGTGGTGCCATGAATACCAGGAAGGGTGGTTATGTTATAACTTCCAATGCATTGGGTATGGAAGTCGGCCGTATGGCTATTCTATGAAGTGATATGTGTGGAAGTCGACCGTATGGTTATTCCATTTAAGTATGTTTATGTCCCATGTTACCTTTATATGTTAAGTGATCTTTATATGGGTTTTATGGTAATATTTTGGTTACAAAAGGGTAAGTAATGATCTTTTATTCCGTGAAGATTTTTTACTACTTCATAAAGGTGAAAAGTATTACTTTGATAAAGTATACATGGTTTACTTGTTGTTTTGATAAACTAATAGTTTTCATTCTGTGTATCCCTTACTGAGCTTTTTATGCTAACCCCAAGTTTTTTTGAAATGTTTTTCACAGGACTTAATGTGGAATAGGGTCAAGGATGGGATCAAAGGAAATTCATGCTATATAAAACATGGAACTAGACATGTTTCCTTTTAAGAGTTTTTATTCTATGGAAACATAGTAGAAGTGTCTACTTTGTAATCTTTTGAGATGTAATAGTTATGTCCTAATTCTCTAAAACTCTAAACCTTAAAAGACCCTTAATGAGAATTATTCATTTAATTCAATATTAAGTAAGGTTTGAGGTTGGGGACCTATAGTTGGTATCAAAAGGTTGGTTTAGACAACTTTAGGAGTTATAAAAGTGTTAAATTATAAGTTAATTTATGGTATGATTGAAATGATATAGCATTTTAATATTACCATGTTGTTTCACCTAAGATATTTATGTGTTATGAATGGTTTTTCATAGAGGAAACAGAGAAGCTTTTTTGGAAAGGTATGATGAGGGAAATGACCTTCCAAATCAGCATACTGAGATGGTCAGACTCAGAATTGAGCAGTTTACTGCAATGATGGCTCAGTTTACTCAGGTGATAAATCATTGTTGTGATTACTGACGATATTTTTGTGTTTTCTAAAATTAAAGAGGATCATGAAAGTAAATTAATGGTTATCTTGAACACCTTATAAGAAAAGAACTTGTATGGGAAATAAAGAAAGTGTGAGTTTTGGTTGCAACAAATTTCTTTCCTTGGTCATATTGTTTCTAAATATGGGATAACTATTGATCCTGTAGAAACAATGGTTGTGGAAGAATGTCCAAGACCCACAAATGTAACTGAGATCCGTAGTTTCCATGGTTTGGAAGGTTACTACCGAAGGTTTGTTGAAAATCATTCACGGTTATCTAGTCTAATGACTATGCTAACTCGGAAGGGTGTTAAGTTTATCTGGACAAAAGAATGTGATGATTGTTATTAGGAGATGAAAAGAAGATTAGTGAATGCACCAGTTTTGGAACTTCCTTCCATGAATGGTGAGTTTATTATATATAGTGATGCTTCGTTGAAGAGAATTGGTTGTGTCCTTATGCATAATGATCAGGTAGTTGCATATGCTTCACGTCAGTTGAAAACTCATGAGGTAAATTACCCTACAAATGACTTGGAATTAGCTGTTGTTGTTTTTGATCTAAAATGTTAGAGGCATCATTTGTATGGAGTAAAGTGTGAAATATATACCGATCACAAAATTTTAAAGTATATATTCACTCAGAAAGAATTGAACATGAGACAGAGGAGATGGCTAGAATTAATCAAGGATTATGATTGTAAAATTCATTACTATCCGGGAAAAGAAAATATAGTGGTTGATGCTTTGAGTCAAAAAAGTAATGCTTCATTAACCACGATATGTTTGGAATGAGATCCTTTGGTTTTTTTATTTGATGAACTTTGGCATAGAAGTTGATGGTGAAGGATGGCCTTTTTTTTGTTTCAGGTATCAGTGAAATCTTCTCTATCAAATGGAATTAAGCAAGCACAGAAGCAAGACAGTGAGTTGCAGGAAAAGGTAGAGCTGGTTCAGAAGGGTAAGTTTCATGAATTCAACATTGCTAATGATTGTGTTTTGAGATTTGGGAAGAGACTGTGTGTGCCATGTGATTCATAGTTGAAGAGAGAGTTGTTATGTGAAGCTCATAGTTCTCCGTTTTCAGTTCATCCTGGCAGTACTAAGATGTACAGAGATCTGTGATAGTATTACTGGTGGAATGGAATGAAAAGGGATATTGCTGATTTTACTGTGGAGTGTTTGACTTGTCAGCACGTTAAAGCAGAGCGGAAGTTACCGAAAGGGATGCTTCAGCCTTTACGAGTGCCACAGTAGAAATGGGAAAACATATCCATGGACTTTGTTGTGGGATTACCGAAGAAATCTTGAGGTAATAATGCAATCTGGGTTATTATTGATCGCTTGACTAAATCTACTCATTTCCTTGCTATACAAGATACTTTTTCCCTAGATCAACTTTCCCGTTTTTATCTTAAACAGATAGTCATGTTACATGGGGTTCCCCTCTCCATTTTATTTGATCGTGATCCCAGGATTACTTCTAACTTTTGGAAAGGCCTTCAGAAGTCTTTGGGTTCTGAATTAAATTTTAGTACAGCTTTTCATCCGCAATCAGATGGGCAGTCAGAACAAACAATTCAGACAATGGAGGATATGCTACAAGCGTGCTCTATGGATTATCAGGGAATTTGGGATCAACATCTTTCTTTGGTTGAGTTTTCATATAATAACAGTTTTCATTCCAGTATACGGATGGCACCATTTGAGGCATTATATGGGAAGCGGTGTCGAACTCCAGATTTTTGGGATGAAGTGTGTGAAAGGAAGCTGATGGGACCAGAATTGGTAGAATAGATGGCAGAAAAAGTTCAGTTGATTTAGAAACACATGAGAACAGCTCAGAGCAGACAGAAAAGTTATGCGGATAACTGGAGGAAGGATCTATCTTTCGAGGTAGGTGATCATGTTTTTTTCAAAGTTTCACCATGGAAAAGTGTGGTGCAATTTGGTAAAAAGGAAAGCTGAGTCCAAGGTTCATTGGACCATATAAAATTCTAGAGAGAGTTGGATCAGTTGCATACAGTGTGGATTTACTACCGATTTAATCTCAGGTACACAATGTTTTTCATGTTTCGATGTTGAGAAAGTATATGCCAGATCCATCTCATGTTTTTAGCCCAGAGGTAGTTCAGTTGGAAGAGAATCTCTCTTATGAAGAACAACCAGTCCAGATTATTGACCAAAGAGATCAAGTGTTGCGAAATAAGGTAATTCACCACGTAAAGGTTTTGTGAAAAAACCATATGGTTGAAGAGGCAACATGGGAATCTGAAAATTCTATGAGGGATAAATACCCCAACTTATTTTGATAAGTGAATAAAATTGTGAGGACGCAATTCCCAAAAGGGGGGAAGGATGGAACATCCCAGGTAAATAAAGAATAATTCATTTTCATATATTTGCGAATTAAATATTAATTTTACTTTAAAGGGGTTTCTATGTTCGATAGCGTACCCGATACGCAACAAAGAATTTCTTTGAAATCATACGTTATACACTAGTAATAAAATAATATTATTTTAAATGGTAGTTAACAAGTAGCCGTTATATTGGCGGGAATGAATATAAATATCTAAAATATGATTATATATGTTTTTTTAAATGTTTTTATATTTACCCAATAAAAGATAAAGGCTTAAAATAAGAAAAGAATTCAATTTTAGGCATAGATACTCTAATATTCACTAAATGTCCACTTATTGCCTTTTCATGGAGAACCTTCTTTAAATATAGTATTGGTCACTATTATACTTTCTATTGGACCAAATAAAACTCTCCTTTAAAATCGGGACATCAAAATTTACTTTTTTTTAGATTTTTGGTATTTTTCCGATAAAGTTCGTTTTTTAATGAATAGTGAAAAATGTTGTATTTTAATTCAAAACATTTTTTAATCTAATTTATTTATATGATTAGATTATTTTTTTAATTCTTTTTAAAGAAAATTAAAATATATTTTTACCATTAAATTTAATAGGGGTCGTTGGAATTAATTTCACTTTGAAATTGGACTTAAACTAGTGTCAATCTTTTGATACTTTTTGTTTCATAAAAACACTCAATTTTCTCTAACAGCAGGGATTAATTATTAAATTAATTAATGAAACTTATATTTTTTTAATTTTTTAAAATAGACTTCATTTTTTAATTCAAAATATCAAATATATCTTTGGGTGAAGTTTTGGTATTTTTCTGAAAAAACATCAATTTTTGATGAATAGTGAAACCACTTAGTGGTACTTAAAAAACTGATTTTTCATTTAAATAAAATTTTACCACCTCTGTGTTTTGAATTTCAAAAATCCTACATACATGGTTTTCATTAAGAAGTAAAATGTGGTTCAATGGGATTAAAATAATTTTTTGGTGAATAGTAACGTTTAAGTTTATTGATCGCGATTAGAAGTAATTAGTGTAGTTTAAGGTAAAAATAATGTTTTAATAATATTAAATGAACTTGACACATGTCCTAACCTTATTGGATGTGTCATGGACATCTAATATAATCCATGGGTCAACTTGGGGACCCCATGGAGCCACTTTGGTAGGAAAATGACATTAAAAACTTTTTATTTAATGTTAAAATAATAATGTCACAAACATGAGTTGTTTTACTAAAACAATTCTTAAATGGGGTTATAAAAGTCAGATTTTTTACTATAAATATTCATTAGAAATATAAAAATATTTCCTACATCATGATATTTTTTTATAATTTTTAGACATTAAATAAATTAAATCATGATGATGCAGTGATTACCTCATTAATGAACGATTTAAAGAAAATGAAATGATAATGTAAACGGTAAGACTTAAACTTGTCAAAGACCTATTGGATGAGTATATTTCGAACCCTTATCACATTATCCTTGAATTATATCAATGTGGGACCTTTAAAATCCTAAAATCATTTTATAATAAAGTAAACTTTTATAACCTTCCAAGAGTGCCCCTCCTCTCCTCTTATAAAAGGCCCCCACCTCTACCACCTTACTCACACCTATCAAGCCTTTGGATCGGCCAAGATCTACCCATTTTGTCTCTCCACATCCCTCTATTACACTTATAAGCCTCACTTTGGGAAGAAGTCTTCCCAAGGAAGCCTTTGAGCTCAAATCTAATAGAGTTACCCGATTTTAAGGTAATGTCTTCACTTGTGTTCTTTTGTTTTATTTTGCTTCTCCAACCCCCTAAAACCTTTTTATTCATTTCTTTTGTAACAAAACCAGTATCCTCAATATACTAGGATGTTTTTATAAGAATAATTCCAGCTACACTTACACATACCTACATCTAATGGTTAAAGAACATACTATTTCTATTGTTGGCGAATTTCTGCCTCACAAAACGATGATTGTTCAATCTTCTTTTAAAACCTGTAATGTTGCCCATTAAGATGTCACTATATTTATATATGATATATATTATGTTTATGTTTTCCTTATGCTTCTGTATTTTTTATTTGTTTTTTACCTTTATTGCTTCCATTATAGGTATACGTGATATCTTCATTTTAGGAAGTGCGGACTACCGCCCCCTCAAAGTGATTTGATTCGTTAATGACATATGTGGGATGTATAAAGGACGGATTTAAAGTTATTATATATGATGTTATACGAGAATTATAATATACCTTTATATCATTATTATTTCATTCCATTAAAGTATGAGATAGAAATGAAAGTAGCGTTCATGCGTATGTACGGCTTACCGTCTCCATGAACGGTGCATTTCATTTCTTATCCCCAAATGTAATGTACTATTATAAGTACATATACATAATGGATATATATGATTTATGTTACATATAAATGATTAATATAATTCTTTAATTAAAATATACATATCTCTCATTTATTTTTAATTCCATTAATATGACATAGAAATGAAAGTAGCGTTCATGCCTACGTATGGCTTACCGTCTCCATGAATGGTGAATTTCATTTTTTACCTCTAAATGCTTATGTAATATTATAAATACATGTATATTCTGGATATATATGATATATATGATATCCAAATCACGAATACCATTCTGGATATAATGAATATTTGACCACATGAACAACATGTAATTTTAAGAAGTCCACTTTCGACTTAAGAACCAAATATCGACAAAACAAGCATTATTAACATAAATGATTACATAATGTTTATAACTTGGAAATAAGTGATATAAAAGGAATAATGAACTCGAAAAAGGTTCTTAAGAAAGTATAAATTAACTCAAGTTTATTATTTAGGGTGTTAAAGAACGATCGAGTCAAGTAGGACCCGAGGTAAGGGACTTCGTCTCAATCTCCTTTCATTGAGGCATATTGTGTTTTATACACAACTTTCTTTTATACGGTGTATAAACCCCTTTGAAATTTACTTTTATACAAAAGGAATCTTTTTCTATGAAGAATTTTACTAAACAACAAAAAGAAATGTTTCTTTTAACGTACACGGTAACAACGACCTTTTCCGCCGCCATGAGTTTTATTTGGTCTTTGGCTTCCTCAACAAGCCTTAATGTTTTTAAAATGAAATAAATACCATATAATCTTTTATGTATTTTGGTATTGAAAATGGTTTTTATAATGGATTTGTTATGTCAATATATTTATGTGATATATTTTGATGAAAGTGTGGAAATGTTTTCTTCCCATTATATTTGTTTTATGTCTTATGATTTTATAATGGTACTTGTACATTTGACGGGTGGTTACATGATAAACCATATGATGGGTGGGGCCATGAATACCAGGACAGATGGTTACGTTATAACCTCCAATTCATTGGGTATGGAAGTCGGCTGTATGGCTATTCCATTCAGTTATATGTGTGGAAGTCGACCGTATGGTTATTCCATTTAAGTATGTTTATGTCCCAAGTTACCTTTATCTCTTATGTGATCTTTATATGGGTTTTATGGTAATATTTCGGTTACAAAAGGCTAAGTAATGATCTTTTATTCAGTGAAGAGTTTTTACTACTTCATAAAGGTGAAAAGTATTACTTTGATAATGTATACATGGTTTACTTTTTGTATTGATAAACTAACAGTTTTCATTCTTTGTGTATCCCATACTGTGCTTTTTATGCTCACCCAAAGTTTTTTTGAAATGTTTTTCACAGGAATTAATGTAAAATAGGGTCAAGGATGGGATCAATGGAAATCAATGCTATATAAAACATAAAACTAGACATGTTTCCTTTTAAGAGTTATTATTCTATGGAATCTTAGTATAAGTGTCTACTTTGTAATCTTTTGAGATGTAATAGTTATGTCCTAATTCTCTAAAACTCTAAACCTGAAAAGATCCTCAATATGAATTATACATTTAATTCAATATTAATTAAGGTTTAAGGTTGGGTCCTTATACCATGCTCATTTCTAAAATACCTTCATTATTAAATTTCAATTCAATATGATGTCAAGCAAGATTATGAAACCAATTTTTTCCATGAGTTATTATTTTGTCATGACCTAAGTCATACATTCATTATGTGTCACACATAGATCATAAACATGTTATGATTGGTGTTCCAAATTGTTCTCCAATGCATTGGGTAATTTTATAGTCTTATGAGATGTCATTTATGTGGTTAGGTAGTAAACCTACTTCATTATGGAACTTTGTACACTATTAAATGTTTTCTTGATGGTTATCATTGACTTATTCTTATTTCATAATTTATGTTATTCCATATTTCATACGATTCCATGATTTTATTATACCATGTTATTTATGATATTATTCCATGAAATCACTTTTAATACTTCTCTTTTATGATATCATGTTATACATCTATCTCTCATGTTATGTTTCCTTATCATTTTTATTCCCTTACTAAGCTTTTTAACTCACCCATCTATTTATGTATTATCTGGGTTGTCTCATGTATTTTTAGGAACTCAAATGGATTTTAGGATGTAAATATGGAGAATAAAATAATGATACATTGTTTTACGTTATATTTGATTTAATATTAAGCTATTTATTCAAAAAAGTTAGGTAATTTTGATCATTTTGTTGTATTATTGAATATTTATGTTTAAGAATCATTTAGTAATATTTGATAAAGGATTGATACTCTCTTGTTTTTACTCATGTTTACCACTATAGATGATTTTTTTAATTTTATAAGGATAGTAATAAAAAACATTAAAATAATACCCATTGTGATGTTAGAGTGAGTTATATTTATATATAATTGATTTTAAAGAAATAAAATATAATATTGGTTTTGTAAGATGCATTAAGGATTTATAAAATTAATAAAATAAACTTTCAAAATTAATATTTTAAGGTGGAAACATAGTTTTTGTCATGGATAATCTTTATTGTATTTAATACATTACTTTTGGGATTTTATTATGTCATAATCCATTCCTTAAAATTATAACATATTTAATTTTTACCCAAAAATGTGATTGTATCAAAAATAATGAAAAAAACAACATTGGAAAATTTCAACATTATTACATCAAAAATAATATTTATTTTATCAAAATAATAATCAAAATATGATAATTTATAGTTTTAAATAAAAAATCTATATTTATTGAAAAATGCTGGTCCCATGACAATAACATATTTCTAACAGTTATATAAATGTCATTTTAATTCCTAAAAATATATTATTATTTATATTTATTAAATATTATTTAATAATAATATTTTATTAAAATTTAATTGATTTTTAAAATTATTGAATTTGCCATAAAGAGTGTCGTGATTTAATCATTATACTTCCCAAAAATTATAAAATGGGTTTCATCATATCAAAACCTTATTTTTATCAAAGATAATATTTAATTATTATAAAAAGTAATATCAAAAGGATATGAATATAATAATTGTTTTATTAAAAATAAAATATAATTATATATTCTATTAGGTTCTATAAACACTTACCTTTATTACACCTGTGAGTTTTCTAAGGGTAAAGACTGTGATGGTATGATTTTGATTTGGTGGTTCAACGAACATGGTTTGGGTTATTATCTCTATAAGATTGAACATATCCAGTAAACAGTTTCTCTTTGTATTTATTTGTTGAATCAAATCCCTGTATTGGTCGATGGAAAGTCTTATTCATTCTATCTCCCTAAAAATCACTAATAAATGGGATTCATAGGGCATGATTATACAAGTTGAGGCCATCGATTTGTTTTATATTTGAAATGGACTTCAACAGAGAACGTAATATTCTTATATTAATGGTAACTATATAATGAATATATTATAAATTTTTATGTTCCTTACATGCCTTTTAAATTTGAAGAACCATATAATGGTCCAAAATAACCAATATAGATACTGTTTTTTATATATTTTTATTTCTTAGTAAGTAATTTACCCAAAAAAAGTTTTCATTTATAAATATTCAGGTTGTTATATAGTCCAAGAGCACATGTTATGCTTTATTTGATTCTATGTGCAAGGGTTCCAAGGATTCGTTAAATTTTAAAATTCATGGGAGCTCTTATCACATATTTTGATGGTTATTTTGATATTGTATAAGGTTACACTGTAGTGTTAAATAACACGTGGTGTATAGTGTGAAAGCACTTTCCTTGTATGGAATGGTTACATAGCTTAGGGTGTACTAATGTAAATTCCATACCTTCCCCAAAACCATATATGTTTTATATTTCAAATGGTATATATTTTGTATTAACAAATGACACAACTCATATTTCTTGTGTACTCACTGAACTAACCAATGAGTCTATCAGATTATGTCAAAAATATAGGCACACCATGTTGGTTGACACCACATAGAATAATAATGGTAGTGCATTCCTAATTCTCATATGGTCTCAATTTTTATATCAAAATAAGTATATTAAATGTAAAATTTGACAATTTCTATTTTTATCATATTATTTCTTATGTTTCATAATTTGAAAAAAATAAATCTATGCATTTTTATGCATAGAGTGTGATGGTATGACACATTTTATCTGAAATGACCATTCATGAGGCTTTTTGGGTAGCTTGGTAAGATTAGTTCCAATGAGGTGAAGAAAATGTTTAGAAGACATATTTGGATCAGTAATAATGTTATAAAACCCCCTGATGAATTTAAAGTGTGTGTCTGCAACATTTGGTGTTTTAGGAATGTGTTTAGTACCCTCTTGATTCCAATATGATATGGTGCAAATCCTCTATCCATGGGGTAGGTAACCCCCTCAATTAATAGTTACTTCCCTAAGTGAGGTATGACTCCTCCAAGGGGTCCATTACCCCCTCGAATGAGATACCCCTCTTCATAAGGTGTAGGTCCCACAGTACAACTATAGAGATATAATATGAAAGTTATAATAGTTTGGTAGTTAAACTTTTTTGGGTCTAAATACATGTTGAGTGTTCCTCTATCCCTATAGGCATATATATAGTGAATTTGAGCTATGATGGCTATAAATTCCATATATTCTTGGATACCCTTACCTTAAATTATACATTTTATTTTCATTGGTTATTTTTTTATACATCCCTCTTGTGTTTTGAGATGAATTGTTTCTTTTATAATTTATTTGGTATTTAGGGAATTCAATTTTTATTTTATACTCACCCCTTCATGGTATTTATGGACACAAATATTGTTTTTATATAGAAAACATGTAGTTCAAAATTGACTGTGGAAGATATAAATCATGTAGAGATTAATTTTATTGGTAATGATTGTTATTTGGCTCATTTATTGAGATCATGGTACATGTAGTTCTTTATCATAATGGTTTTAGGTTTTTATTTATATATGTATATTGACTAATTTTATTTCCCACTTACTATATGATAATTCATTTTTAAATTTGTATGGATTTTGAGCTTGTTTTAGATGCATTTTATAGTATATTTGTTGTTAGGTATAGTTTCTCATTATTGTATTCTATTATAGATAAATGTTATTTTGAAAATGTTTAATAGGATTAGGCATCCCATCTGAGTGATAATAATATTTTATGTTGGTCAATAACACCTGGCCTATTAGAGTTAGTATTGGTGTGGAACTCTTAGCACACATTCATCCTAGATAGGGTCTCAATAGATCAGGTCATTTCATAAGTCTAGGATATTGATTTATTGTCAATTTAAAACTAAATTAAATTGTATTTTTTAATAAAATTTTTAAATTTAAAAATAATCATACAATATTGATTAAAATGTAAGTGTTTTGGATTTTTTTTATTTAATGGTGTGTTGAATTTATTGAAGCATAATAAATTATTCTCTTTGAAATAATAAATAATCATAAAGATTGTGTTTGATAAAAATGATAAATTATTTATTTTTTGGGGATGGAAATTATAGTTTATGTAAGAATGGATCAACTAAAAATAATTTTTTTCAATTTGAAATTGAGTATGTTTTATTAACATTATATCATGAGTTATGGGATTTTCTGTTAGTAATCCATTTTATATGAAAAACAGTTTTTGTGTTATATTTTTGAACTATGAGTTTTACTTTATTTTGACATGAAAAAAAATAACATAGTTTTAAAAATTGTAATTTAATTTCTATAATAATTAATGAAGAAAATGATTTTTAGAATGACTATGAAAATAGTGGACTAATCATGTTATGTGTTTTAGTTATCAGTATCGATGAAAATATGATAGAAGTCAACTCAAATTAAAATGATAAAGTTACTTTATTATTTTAATATTAGTCGATTAATTATTTAAAGTATATTAAAAATTATTATCATAGATTGATATGTAACTAAAATTAAATATATAATTTGGTGAATTAAATTTATTAAATTTACTATAACAATTATTTTTAAATGAATTAACGTTATTTGATAAATAAGTGGTTTTTATATTGATTTTAAATTGGTGAAAAAACCATATATATATATTTTTTTTGTAACATGTGTTGTGTTTGAATAAAATACATTTTTAAATAAATGTGTATGAGTTTTTTATATGGATCTCAATGGTATACCTAAAATATTTTTAGTGGTTTTAAAATTATTTTAATTTATAGTATGTGATGTTGTTGATTTATTTTTTTTGTGAGCCTCATACTTTATATATTGTGGTTTATGTCAGTATTTTCTATAGTTATTGGGATATAAAGTAGTTAAATTTTTATGATTTTGGGTTGTTTTTTTGAGAGGGGGTATGATAATGAGTATTTATCATGGTTGGGGAATTTAATGTTCAAAACCATTTATAGTTTTGATTTTAGGTTGGTTATTAAAAAATAATAAAGAAATTTTTAAATGTTAAATACACATTGAATGAAAAGGGGTTTTATTTGAAAAATTTTAATGGATTAATCCATAAATTACCAAAAAAATATTTAGATATTTTCTATGAATAAAAAATTGGTTATTTATTGTGATTTTTAACTGATTGTTTGGTCCTAAATGCGAAAGAAAATTATATAATTTAATGTGATGGTATAAAAATTTAATTATATAGTTTTAAACTAGTTTCACTTATATAATATATTAATATTGACTGTAATTATTTTTTTAGTAGAGAACTAATTTACTTATGTTTTATAGAGGATGCCAACATGGAGTTCATGATTTTGATGAAACATAAAATGTTATAAATTACAACACTAAAGATATACGCCTAATACCATTAGATTTTATTATACGTAAATTTTTCTGCCAGTTCTGTATGTATAAAAATTAAACTGCGAAAGATCTGGATCCACATAAAATGGAAGATCTGAACAAAATTTTTATTTATTTGTTTAAATCTTAAAAAAAAAGTCCTCCCTTGATTTGGACATTCTGTATCCTATAATGCTCATTGGAAAGGGTATTGTTTCCCATTTCATTCCCAATCAAGATGTTATTGAAGAAGAAGACAACCTATTAATGTATTTGATGATCGAGATAGATGTAACTCTGAAATGGGATAAACTCTATAACATAAACGATCTTTCTAACATTATTATAGTTATCTATTATTTTGATGAACGACATATTATGACCATATGAAGAGTATATTATATTTTTGAGTTCACCTCTTATGAATGAAAAATGATATCATGGAATTTCGGACTTATCTCGATGAATTACGAATTTTATAGATTCCATGAATGGCATCAGAACATACAACATTGGAATTCTAGGAACTCCGAAACACATATTTGGATTCAAATATATAAAATGAATCAGTTGTATTGGAATTTGGGATCATGTGGGACATAAATTCCTTGGTTTAAAATCCAATTACAATGAAAAGTAAAAGGGATAACTGTATATTCCAGAACTTCTCAAGGGTTTTGGTGGAGGTTAATATGGATTCTACCTTAGTATAATATGTAATCTTTACAACGATATATTATATAATTATATTATATATTCAATATGAATATAATCCATGATTATTTAGGGGTTTCATGTTATTTTTTCTCATCTGCTTTATGTTTAATTGGTCAAAAGTATGTAATATCTATAAGGAATGAGGTTATGATTCCTCTTTCTACTGAGGGTATATTGATAATAGAATGAAGAAAATGTTATATCCTACCACATACAATTTGAAAAACGGATTTCATATTGATGTATCTTAAGAACCATCCCCATTTGGGGATGTGATCAATGATTTGATCAATAACATTATTTCCAAATATCATAATTTCATTATAAGGAACTCTAGAAAATGATAACAAATCCATAACCCCTATATTAATTATAAAGTCCTCACGCCACTTGGAGATGTGGTTAATGGTATGTAAAGTGAAATAGTAGCAATTATTGGATTTGTGGAATTGGATGAGGATGTTAATGTACATCAATTTAATTAATTGATCACCCCCTGTGTAGAGGGTACCTTTTCAGAAAACAAAAAATTGTGTAATATTATATCACAATGAACCTAATTTTGGCCATATCGAAGAAACAGTCCTTGAAATTGATATAGTATAAGACTCTCCTAATTGTTTGTGAAATTTTTTTTGATACTTATTCATATAAACTGATCACTATTCTAGTCATATATAAATTTAAAAAAAGGATAACATACTCACTAAACTGGAGGTCATTACAAATCACATTGACTCTAAAATATCATACTCTAATGTTGATATTAAAGAACCTTTCATATAGCCATCCTCATCTGAAACATCTAAAAAGAGGTTATCTAAGGATTTTCCCCGGGTTATAAAGAAACCTGTTAAAAAATTAAATCCTATTGGTATTATGTTCTATGATAAGGAGGTAGAGGATTCTTGAAAACATTTATATGTCCTAGTAGAGATTTATATTAAGGATGTAATAGTGGGGAATATAATCCCCAAGGAAAAAAATTTGAAAAAAAAAATTGGAGGGAAAGACCAAATATAAATACGACATAATAGAGAGGGACTAAAATAAGTGGTGGACATCTTAAACAATTAAGTTACATTGTTACATGTATTATGGTCTTGGGAAATCTCCAATGTTTACAGACATTAGTCATTTTATTTTTTCTAATAAACTAAAAGTTATTGGGCTTTATGAACAGAAATGAAATTTGAAAAATGGAACCCATTCTGATGGGCTCCCTTACATAGACATTTTTCTCAAATCACTAAAAAGGTTAAATATAGAATATATTTGTTATAAATAATGATTTAATTAGAATTAAATTATGGAACTAGGTCCCTCAAAGTATATCTATGTATTTTATAATCCATGATTCTACCCTTATCATAATTTTTTTATGCCTCTTTGTATTATATTAGGAGGATGGATGTATATAAGGATTTAAAAATGATTTATAATTAAATATATAATAGATGGATAATTTCATTTCATTTAAGGAAATTTTTATTAATTATAGGAAAAATAGAAACAATTTCATTAGGATAGCCTCTAAAGAGTTATATTCTTACATTAATCAATGTAATCTGGTTGAAGTTCCCATTTATAGAGCATAGTTCACTTAGAGTATGTACACTATAAATGAAAAGTATGCTAGCAAGTATGATGGGTTCTTTTTTTAGGCCGATGAAAACATTGATTCCATTTGTTATCAGTGTGTTCCCTTAACCCAATAAATTTATATACATTGATTAAAATTACATTTATATATTTTCATATATACAAGTCTTCATTCATAACATAATAGTGTTGATACTTCTACATACACTTTTTACAGGGAAATTTCGTTATGTTACATATCGTATCAGAAGGTTATAGCAGTTCCTACCTAAAATGTTAAACTCAATATAATATGATAATAGTCATAATTATATGTTATATAGTCTACATACATCCTAGTAATGGTGAATTAATGAAGTATTACTCTATGGTGTTGTGGGATCATAAGCATTGAGGCTTCTTCTCATGATGTTCGCACTTGTTGATCTCAAGTAGATGAGATCACCATGACAGACCATCCAATTGAAACACCACATGTTTCAAGTTCCATTGGTTGTTCTTATCTATTAACTTCTGTGTCCATATCCCTAATTGAGATCAACATAAACGTGTACCATTTTATCACATACTTTAATGCATTGAAAAAACCATGACATTGATGTTTTGGAGAGGTAGCATTTATGGGTTTGTATTTTTGTAATTAAATTATTTTAATGATAAAGATATAATTTTTCACTGACAAGTTGAGGAAGTTATATGTCATGGTAACAATTTGAATAGTAGGGTATTGGCTTCATTAAATACATGGCGATGGTAAAATAATGTATTTCTATTCATTATGGTCATGAAATATATAAATCAAAAAAACGATGATGATACATTTGTACATATTGGTTTATGAGAAATATGTGAAAATAATATTATATTATAGAGAACTTATTCATATGATTTATGCATATATATGATATTAATTATCTTTTTATAAATCATAATGGGTTTTTAGACTCCAATCATGGTCTATGGGTTGGACTCCCTTCTATAAATATAAATATCTAGAGGGTTACACACTAAGTTTTCCCATAAGCTAAACTATTATAATTAATAATAGTTTTGGAAAAAAGGGGACACATGTAAACTAGTTAGTGAATGTCAAAGACTAATCAATCAAAATGAAAAATAATTCAACTATATTATTGTGGTTTTGAATAATTATTATTTAATTTATTTCTCAAGGTATTCAAATGATGAATGAAAAAAGAGAATATGAAAATATATAAATATTTGAGAAAACCTAACTTGTTCAAGGTTAATTAAATTATTTGGAGAGCCTATGAATTGATTCAATGAATTATATTATATGAAATAATATTTAAAAATTATACAAATAAGTGATAAAATATTTGTGACATAAATTATATGTTTGTTAAGTCATATGTGAATACAAATGTCTAAAATGAAGGTTATTACTTTCTAGAGAATAAAGTGTTCTTTTAGAAAACATAAAATAATAATAAAAATACATTTTAGACTATTGGATTGTAAGATACCCCATTTGGATGAATTTAGTGAATGAATATATCATATCCTATCCTCTAAAATTCTGAGGGAGAGATTCCAAAGAGAGGAGAAGGTTGGATCGGTCTGATATAGTCAATCAAATTCATTTTCATCACACAATTGAAGGTACATTCTAATGATTCCTATCTTAAACCTTATATATGTATATAGATGATACATAATTAATGGTAGATATGTGGATGATCTAGAGGACACATATCTTAGTTCCTTTGAGACATGTAACATCAACATTGAGGGAATCAAAATGAATAATTCAACCGAAAAGCTAAAATTTGTTCTTTAATTTTGTGGACTATTTTATAATTAAATTGGATTACATGAAATAAATAAATAAATCAATGTAATGGTTTTTTGTACTTAGTTTTTTTAACACTAATAAAAAACCAAAAATTTAACATTTCACTAATTTCATGCTTCTGATACGCCCCCGGTTCCTTCTGTAGGCATCAGAGGTAATGTGTTCTTATTTGAGTTGTAAACATTTAAATTTTAATTAAGTTTACTATTATTTGTAATAGGGTATCAATATGGTCCCATCATAGTTAAATTTGTTTTATCCGAGTTGTCATCACCTGGATATACCAGGTCAAATATCAATGGGTTTTCAAAAAAGACGTGAAAGAAATTAATGTTTCATTTTTTTCTTGACATTAATTTATTTTTCAAATTGACATTAATGGATATTAGGGTAGAAAGTTTATATCTTGAGAATGATGTGAGTACATTACATGTCTCGATATATTTGAATCTTTATGGGGAAGTAGTTTGGAAATAGAATCATTCTATACAGGCATAATTAAATTGTAAACAACCAAAAAATAAAAAAATGTCAAATATTCCAGTGGAATATTGGTTAATTATAATGAAAAGGATTCCCTTTGATGATTTTTAATTTAAAGGAAATTACATCCATTTAAATCTTGTTTAAAAATTGATAACAATTAATTTGGAAGATTATTATCATTTTAGTATTTAAATATATAACCATTAAATGGATGCCCAACAAGACTTGGGTCCGAGCAGTATTATCCAGGTCTGGTTAAATCACCCAATCAATAGACCTAAATTAATTTCTAGGGATCTTATTTAGGTCCAAATGGACCTAAACAATTATGAAAAAAATAATAAATTAAATTTAAATATATGAGGTTTAATAAAAAAATTCAAGAATTGTGGTATTTATCAATAATTAAATAAAATTATTTTAATTTAAGTAAAACCATTAAAATAAATTGAAGTTAAATTTTATAAAATTTAGTTTTTCCGATGAGATATAATTTCATGTTGAATGATTATGATCCATTCCAGACCCATGCATTTTTGGTTTATTTTTAATTTAATTTAATTATTTTCTTTATGTTTTTTAAAATATAATAATTTATTTATTTTGATGATATACAATTCATAACTTAATCATTAATTTTTTTAAGGGTATAAATGTCCGTATTTACGTGATAAAACATAATTTCGAACCCTGATTTCTCCACACCTGTGTGTATGTAAAAATTGTAAATATTATAGGAGTTTAAAGGAAAGTGGGTTTATTTGAGGGGCTCTGTACACAAGACTAGTGAAGGGCATGGAATTTGTGGGAACTATAATTCAAACAAGGTATTGACTTGAGAAATTTGACTAGGGTCTTAGTTAATTCATTATTCATTCATTTTAAACTTATTTTCTTCTTAAGGTATTTTCATTTAATAATTTTTCATCGATGTGACAAAATGAAGAGTCAACATCTGATATTAAAGGATCAATAGATCTATTGAATGTCAATGGCCTTTCTTACATCATGTTCTTTATTTCAAATTTTAATTTTTTGTGATGATTTAGGCTTTCCTCTGGATTCATGTTTCGGTTCCAAATATTTTTTTAATTTATGATTTATTGTCATAATGTTACAAATTCCAACCATCCATGGGTAGTGAATCTCATTTGGGAAACCTTTATATATCTCATCACATTTTTTGTTAACTCAGTTTTCTATATTTCCATCAATTTAGATAAAAGAAAATGGAAAAATTGGATGTGTATTTTAAAAATATTAAACACATAATGGGGAGACTATGAACATTAAATGTATAACTCATTAATGAAACGTTTTCTTTAACCAATGAATTTTTAGGATTCAATCTATGTTATCTGTGATCTATTTCCTAGAATAAAATCTGGTGGGAATTTTTGTTCCATTAATATAGGATCATACGGATCATATGAGTACACCACATAAAATCCCTTGATAATGTCAAAATAGGTGTGTGGCCAGGCATACTATTATACACAGAGTGACAATCGAGTCCAACTAAATGCACATTTATGGGGTTATGACACCTAGGTACAACTGTACCAGATCCAAATACACTTCTAGTATACAACAAATATGTATTTTCTTGGAATCCACTAACTATATATATTTATAAAATGTAGGGATGTTTTTATATGTTTAGGATTACCCTAATTATTTTGTTGTAGTTTAATAATACTAATCCTTAGAAATAACTAGGCATTACTCTGATACCAATTATGAAAAGACATATTTTATTACACCTTAATTCGTGATTTATTATATAATGATACACATAATACAACACTAAATGAATTTGAGGCCACATGACTTTGTGAAATTATACACATTAAATATTAACTTTAAACGTGCAAACTAAAACATTATTTAAAAACTCCAAAACAAGTCTTTATATTCCATTGATCTTCTTAAACTACTTGGGATAACGATGGAACATACATAAGAATGGGATGACATATAAATCATAGTAAGGAAATAAACAATGAATAGAATAAGGTAAAGTAGTACATTTTATCCAAGAGGCATATCAATGTACCATAAGAGGAGTGTGAATCTTAATATTGAATGCTGAGGCATGATGTGTGATCATAACATAATGGAAACATGGAAGTGTGTAAACACCATAAAAATATCATAATAAACATAAGTCCCGGATAAGAACAAATAAATCATAACATAAGTTTATTAGGATAACCTATCATGAACAATACAAGGAACCTCATGAGATAAAATCAAAAACCAATTCATCGGAGGTCTATATAATTTCGGTTCCACATATAAAGTATATATCATGTACATACATAAGTGTTCCATTTAGATCAAACAACATAAAGATAAGTTTCAACAATTTTAACCCCACTATTGAGAAGATCCGGTTACATAGATGTAAATCCCTAAAAAGTTAATGGTAGTTACAACATGGTGAATAACCTTGAGTGTAAATGGAGATGGTATTCACTAAAAAATTCTTGGTTTAATAAATCATAGGATAATTTTTTCTGCAAAAAAACTATACATAATGGTTTTTAAAAGGGGTGAATCAGAGAAAAAGGGATCTATAAATACTTGATAATTATAAATAAAGTAAGAGGGATGTGTAAAAACAAATCCCAACTTTAATAATTTTAAATAGAAATGCATTATATAATTTAGTTTCTTGAATAAATAGGAGAAGGCAATGTTCCCTTACATAGAGAGAGAGATTATAAATGCTTTTTAAGAGATTCCAAGGACATGGGGAACCTTGGTATAGAACTATATGGGTAATTGAAGAGTTATTTCATGATCTAGGAGTTTTTTGTAAAGGATAATGGTATTTTGGGTGGGTTTATATAGAAAATGGGAAGAGGATTAATTTTTCATTTAAAAACATAGTTTTCTTAATCTATATGATAATATATTCAAAACCAAAAACCGTGCCATGTTTTTTGTAACACCCGATGATTTGATTATTATTTTTTAGATAAATTTAATTTCTTTGATATCTTGCATTACACGTTACATCAAGTTTTAACGATACATGGTATAATATAAAAATAATATTATGGTAGTTATCACATAGTCATTGAAATAATGAGTATTAATATTATTACCTAAATAATAAAATTATATGGTTAACACATTTACAATAAATGAATTCTTTTATAACAAATTAATTAAATTTTAAATTAAAAACAATTTGAAAGAAGGAAAACTTTTTCTGAAAAAATTATGCACACAATCTTTTTTTACATCAATAAATTAAAAAATAAATATTGGTAAATAATTTTAATGAAATGTATGTGTTATATATTTAATAAAATATTTAATATTTTTATTATGTGTTTTTTTGTAATGAGATAAAAATAAATATAATTTTACTCTTAAAATGTATTCTCTTGAAAGGAACATTTGTCCAATTTTACGCACTTATATTTAAAATACAATTGAAAAATATTTAAACTTTATATGAAAAAATTTATTTCGTTTCTTAAATCATCACTCCATATTATCTTGAAGTGATTTTTTTGGATTTTTCTGAAATGTTTCAATTTTTGATGAATCTTTAAAATTACTGATTTTTATACAAAATTACTATTTCTTTTAAACTTTATCCAAGGAATATTTTATTTTAATATGGTTTTAAAAGTATAATTTCTTCAAATATTAATTTATTAATCCAAATTTGGTAATTTGAATAAATTTTATATTGAATTTTGAAATAAAAACTTTTGAATCTTTTGAATGTTTTTCTTTTGGAAAACTGTTTTTCAACACACGTGTAGATTTATTTTCAGATTAATATATGTTACTTTAGTGAGTTTAATTTTGAAAATTGATTGAATATTTGGTATAAGAATAATTTATATTATCTAATAATGAAAAAAATATTTTTTATGATAATGAATAGTAAAAATTTTAAATATTATTTACTATGATTAAGGGAAAATGGGTTTGTCAGGGTATAAACCAAAAATATAATGGTTAAAAATGACCAAAATATATATGATTCATATTTTATAGTAACTTTTTAACATAATATGTTCTTTGTTTCCATAATGGTTTATTATTAATCATTTTTTGTTGATAAAAATGTGGGTATAATTCTTTCTTTTAAAAAATTCAAAGTATTCCCACTCCGCCACTTATAAAATGCCACCCATTCTCCTATTTGTTACACACATTAAAAACCCATAGGATTATTAAATACCTACAAATATCACTTCCATAATTACTTAACCTTTTTTTATAAACCATTTTTTAGTCATAAATAAAACCAATGTAAGATTTTCCTGCAAATCAAAGGTAGTTGTTTGAAGAATATGCAATGTCCTTGACTAAGAATTTTATTTTATTTCTTATCACACCTATTTCAAATATTACTAAAACTTTTTGATATGATAATATATGAATATTTAGTATAATGGGATTTTTTTATATTAAGTTCAGGACCTTCTATCATATACTGCTCTATATAATTTTAAAAGAAACTGTTGATCATGTGTGCGGCGGACTATAACCTTGAAAGCTGACGTACATCATTCTCCCTCACCACTTCCCACATGTGGATATAATGATGTATATAATGTTTATATATATATATGATATTTATGATATAATTATACTTATTTATGTATAATATGATATATAACTTATTGCTTTCCATTCTGTAGGGAATGTGATAACGTCTTCCATGTGACTTCCACATCGCAAAGCGATGTGGTTAATTTTCCACTTACGCCTTATAAGGAATATAATAAGGATTAATTTGATTTTTAAAGAATATATTCATGAAATATTAATAATTATTTAATTTAAATATTTCAAATACCTATTTACCTTATTATATATTGATTAAATGATAACATCTCTCGGGTCTAAGGTAGAGTATTGTCCTGTGGAGGGACGTAATTTTTTTCATTAACGCTTTACATGGAAGGTAAAAAAGGGTAAAATTAATGAATATATTTTATATATATGTCACAATATTGATTATTTAAAATTAACATATGATTGAATTTATTACCCTTTCACTCATACAATAAATGATAATGTTTCTCATGTACGTATACAACCTATTATCTCTACGAATTGATGTCTTTCATTCTACAGGTTCAAAATTACATAATTGTTATAAATATATATCTATTGAAAAAAGTGATATTTATAAAATTAATATTATTTAATAAATTATTTAATTATAAAATATGTTCATGAACTAGAACATCCTTGATGAAACATGGAGGATAGAATAAGGCAATTGACTATCGAAACAATATTGATGATGAAATATTATTAATGAATAAGTAATAATGTATTATAAAAGGGTTGTATATGATATTATAAATAATAATATTATTCTATTATAATTTAATAATAAATTTAAAACTACTATTCATTAGGTTAAAAATCATTCCATTAAATGAAATCACATGGTAAGGGGTTCTTAACTCAATTTCAATTCATTGAGTTATATGAATATAATGTTGATTATATTATTAAAAAATTATAAGTTGAATGAATTTTAATTATTTTATGTTTTATTTACACTTTTATTTTTATTTATTTACATTTTATAAAAATAATATCCCCATTTATTAACTCTCACCTAAAAGATAAGATCTTTTTAAGGGTTTCCAATCAAACATCCTTCTTCGAGACACATGTTATTTTATGAACCAAAATTATTTTTAATGGTGTATATAATGACCATTTAAATACTAGATTAATAATCTATAAAACATCAAGATATTTTTTGTGAAAAAATTCTTCTATTTGATTCTTCAAAATTTATGAATCAAAATTTAACAAATTGATTAGAGCTGTTGGTCCAATCCCATTTTAATTATGACTATTTATTAATGAATTTCCATTGAATGAAATAATTTGAACATTGTGTAATAAACCCCATTTATTTTAATCTTTTATGGTTATTCATGATTCTTTAATGTAATACTATCAGTTTCCTATCGTTTTTACTTGAAATTATTCAGATTATTTTTAAGACAATTTAACATGATTTCTCTCATTGGTCAAAAATCCATTTTATTCGAAATCATGTTTAAAAAAAAAATTAATGTGAATTTTTAATGTAATTTTTATCCTTAATTGGATTTTTATTGTAAAAATCAACGTAAGCTTCATAGAATTTTCTGAAAAAATTAATTTTTTTTATTTTTATTAAAAAATGAGAAAGGATTCTTAGTTTTTTAATGTAGTTTGAATGAACATATATCTTATTACAACATTACCACATAATAGTTTTATGTCTATTTATAATGTTTGAGAGGTTATTTAAAAAAAATCATTAATTTTTTGGAATGTTAATTACTTTAAATAAGTATTTTCAAATTTGGAAAAATATTTTCTTAATGAAATGATTAATGTGATCTTTAAAAATCATTTTCTATCTACGGATAAATATATTGATGTTAATCTATGTAAAGAGGTTGTTTTAATACAATATTTTTTTTGTAAATTCTTATCAACAAAAATAACCTATGATGTTAATTATTTCTTTAAAGTTATGTATATATGTCTCTCTCATATATACCTAGTTTATTTTCCTTTCATTATATGGGGTAATTATTTCTCTATAATCATTTCTCAAATGAATTTATTATAAATTTTTCATTAAATAAGATATGAATCATGATTATTCAACCCATTTCATTCCACTGGTAACTATTATGTTATTCATTATGATTGAATTATTTTATGCGGAACACATAGATTGTTAACATATTATTAATGTGTGTGTCCAAATAGCACTCAAATGCATTAGGTAGTGTTTTAGTCTAATGAGACATCATGTATGAGATTAGAGTGTGAACTTAATCCATTATGGATCATTATACCCCATGGGATGTTTTCTTCAATCTTAGTTGTGACTTATTATTATGTCAGGTTATATATTATATCTATGTTTCCTATCATGATGTGATATTATGATACCATGTCATTTATGATATGGTTCCATGAAATTACTCATTATCCTTCTAATTTAGGATATCATGATATACCTTTTACACTCATGTTATGTTTTCTTGTATTATTTATTTTCTTACTGGGGTTTTCAACTCACCCTATTATTTTTGTTTTCTCCATGTTATATCAGGAAGTTTTAGGACCTCTAATGTATTTTAGGAGATCAATTTAGTGAAGAAAATAATTATGTAATGTTTTGTGTTCTTTATTATATAATAGAAATTTAGTTTTCTTGATACAATAGGAATTTATGATCATAATGTTTTATTAATATATATTTATGTTTAATAATAAGGTAATAATATGTGTAAAAGTATTTGGTTACCATTAATTTTTATTAGATTAATGTTTTAGATAAACCATGGATACATGGATTAGAAAACTATAGTGAGATCTCATGGTTTATTTCTAACGATATCTCATGGTATATGTATATGGATAAGTATAATGTTTATTTAAAGTATAATAAAATGTTCTGTAATTTTAGTAAAGGAATGAGAAAGTGGTTTCCAAGAAATAAAATCATTATATAGATACTAAATGTCGTTGTGACTCTATCACAGTGGTCCCTAGGTGTAATAAAATCCCAAAGGGTTCATTTATCTGGAATCGATCATTTCCTGGTGAATGAAAATGTAACACCCCGACCCCAGTTACATAGAGTCGGTGCATTATTACATAACATTGGCATGATCACAAGAAAGATCAAATCTCGAAAGATCGATTGGTTTAGTAGCCTTGGAAACACTAGATATATTCATAAGTTTTACATTACATCATAAAATGAAAAACTACTACAACAACATAATGTCTCCATAGTCCACACTATTATACCCTCATAATATCCCTGCAGGTCATTCATAACTTACTTCTTCACATCCTGGGGAAAATAAAACATAGAAAAGGGGTGAGCTCAAATGCCCAGTAAGGATAACAATATAGTGGAACATTCCAAATAAGCATAAAAATTTAAGGCAATGCATTACTAAAACAAAAGCCTTTTAAACTTGAACTTCAACATAGTATGGAAAAAGTAAAATGAAATAATGCCATTTACTTATTCACATGGATATTCTACTAATCGAATAATCACATGAAAAATCAATAACTACTTTCATAATGATGGAATGCATAATGCTAAACTTTAATTTCTTTTCAAGGCCTCATCCCAAGACCTTGGGGCTAACTGGAACCGGAACCCAACCCGGAGTGCCTCTAATAACTGGACACCAACCTGGAGTGCCTCTAATAACCGGACACCAACCCGGAGTGCCTCTAATAACCGGAGACCAAACTGGAGGGCTTACTTTTACCAGTCCCTAATCTGTAGGGCTTACTTTTACCAGTCCCCAACCTGGAGGGCTTACTTTAACCAGTCCCCAACCTGGAACATACTTGTCCAACACATTCATATGAAGTAAAGGTAGAAATATAACATAAACATTCTTATTGGAACTAGCATACGAAATGTCAATACTTTACTCATAAACCATGAATTTTATGTAAATGACACATCTACAGTCAAACATATCACAAAACTTCATTATAATATAGAAGTTTTATATCATAATAAATCAACTTCAAATAATCTTAAAATCCATCAAAGGATGTTGACATAGATGAAAATGTTTTTTTAAAAATTATTGAGAGAAATATCCCTTTTTCATGAAAACATTTTAATGTTACACAATTTAGAAAGTAAGGCATTTAAATACATTTTTGAATCAAAGTGTCCCATACCACTTTGAAACTTTTGAATGTAATTAACACTTTTAAAACATTAATTTTAATATTAATAAATCCTTACAAACCATTTTGAAAACGTGGACATAAATGAGGATGATTTAGAAGAATAAATATTTAAAACATTTAAAATGATGTTTTAGTAAAAGTTCCCTTAGAAATAATCCCTTTGAAAACTCTTTTATGAAATATGGACATGGATAGTAAATATGTCCCTATAGATACTTACGTAAAGACAACCTCGGATATTAAAGAGATTGTGAAGTAAACCCTTATCAATTTGGTAACTTATGAAACATACAACCCATGAAAGAGGTATCATACAATTAAAATGTAAATACACATAAGGTAAAGTGTATTACACAAAGAATACAATTATGGGCAGTACATACACCACACAAAAGATAATAGTGGAAATATGGCATGAATCTCACGGAAATAAAGAGTGAGATGAAAACCCCTTACCACGTTAATCAACTGAGTCGTATGGCCAAAAGTAAATAACCAACAAATTATTTACAGAATAACATGAATATAAAGATAATCATGATAATATATATCAAATTCCAGTACACAATACACCTCTTTTAATAATTTAGTGGTGAATAATGGAAATCTCACGGAATTGAATGTGAGATAAGAAAATCCCTTACCTTGTACTTTTACTTGGTTGGGGTAAGTAAACCTCCTGTATAATATTGAAATAATTGTTATTAAATTATACAAGAATCATATATATTAATATCATATCATATATGATCTTTTAACTTTTCCTTGTTAATAATGTCTTAGTATTATCATTGTTTCGGGTGTTAACTTACTCATTTTCTTTTACATGTTTTATTACGTAAGCCATGTTTGTAATGGGTAGGTTGTATATTATTCATATCCAGAATGATATCAAGTTCTTAAACATCATTTTTAAATCAGAAAATGATAATTATACTTGAATGGATATGATGGAGAATGAATCTCATCGCGTTCGTGGAGACGGTAGTCCGTACGTACGCACAAGCGACAATATCATTCTTTTGATATTAAAATAATATATAAATTAATGGTATATCATATATACAGAATCACTAACATGTTATATTTATTATTTACATAAGTTACTCATCATTATTATACCTATCCAAATAATAATATATTGAATAACAATTACACCACGACGTGGAGACGGTAAGCCGTACGTACGCACGTATGGTGACATGTTATTCAAAGGGTGGATAGAATACTGAATATGGGTGTACCATATTTATAATAACATAACAGTATATATATGATACTAGAGTTATTATTTTATAATGGTAACAACAAATTAAGAAGAAGTGGAAGAAGAAGGAACTTGGAAAAAGGGTGGTGAAATCATTACCTCTTCTTCGGTTCCTTCCTTTTGATTTGACCAAAAGGGCTCCTTAGGTTGGCTTTCTGATCAAACTAAGGCCTCTAAGTTTTAGTGAGGGAATTTGGGAGAGTATTTGGGCAGATTTTGGCCGAACCATAAGGCTTTGAAGGTGTGACAAAATGAGAAGGAGGAGTTCCCTTTTATAAGAGGGGTGAGGGGCACCCTTGGAAAAGCTAGAAATATTAATTTATAATAAATTCTTATTCGGTTTCTAATGGCTCCAAAGTTGATTATTTAAATTTTGAGGTGGGTATGGGTCGAATACAACTCAACCAATAGAATTTAGACAGGTTTGGGTACTTATATTAACCTTATCTTTAAGTATTAACTCTACGTTAATTAGTTTCACTTTTACAATGTCTCTTTGTATTTTTATATAATATGGTTAATAAACTTACTATATACATCCAAGCGACCCCCAACTGGTCCATTAATGATGAACCTATCATGATATAAGACTCCTGGCCGATCCTTAGATTTTTAGGAATTTAATATCAATTAATAATATAATATTTGTTTTAAATACTCTTTTATGTCAATTTTGATACTATTCAATAGTTGATTTTTGTGAAACTCATAATAGATTGATTACTTCAAACAAAGTCAATTAAATCAATCCTAATATATCATATTATCCTAGAAAATTATATTAATTCATTAAAAGTTTCATATTAAATTTTTTGGGTATTTATAATATCAATTATTTTGATTTTTCACTATTATATTAATTACTGCATCATCATTGTGTCATAAATAAATTAACTTATTTAATGTCTAAAAATTATAAATAAAAAATCATTATGTAGGAAATCTTTTTATCTTTCTAATTAATATTTATAATCTAAAATCCAACATATATAACCGAATGTAAAAATTGTTTTTCTAAAAGATATATGCTTGTGTCATTTTTGTATCCATTTTAACTTAATTAAAATAAAGTGTCCCTATCACCTACAAGTGGAACCATGGGGTCCCAAAATCGACCCAAAGATGCCTATGGTCGAAAATGTATCAACCAATAAGTCTAGGACACGTTTTAGGGTAATTTAGTATTATTATAATATTATTTGGTAACCCTTATTTACCGGATTTACCCTTAACCATGGTAAATAAAATTTTTACCGCAGTAATTATTCAAAATGTCTAAAAATAAAAGTTACCTATTTACACAATTTGGACATCCTGATTCCAAATATGGAATCCATTTTTCTAAATTCAAAACACAGAAGTGGCAGAAATTAATTTAAAATTAATTCCCGCAGTCAAAACAAAAAGCGTGTTTTTAAGAGATAATAACTATCAAAAGATTGACACTTGTTTATGTTCGGTTTAATTGTAAAATTATGTCTAATGACCAACATTATATTAAATGGTAAAAATATATTCTAAATATACTTTAAAACCACTCAAATTCATAATTTATCACTATTAATTATTTTGATTAAAAAAGTTGTTTTTAATTAAAATTTAGTAATTTTCACTATTCATCAAAATATAAAAGTTATCCGAAATGTACCTAAATTTCACCTTAGGCTAAATTCGATATTCCGAATCCAAAAATGAAGTCCATTCTAAAATATAAAATATATATAATTTCCAAAATTAGGTATTACTATTCATAACGGCTAGTTTTTTTGGTTGTGGTGTGTTAGAACTCAAAGTTGCGTACAACACACGCTACTGTATTATTCAAAAGAAAGTGTACCGTGGAGGCTTGGGATGTTTCATTTTAAATTTTTTTTTATGTCCCCATTTAGTCAAAAAGTTTAAAATATTGTATTTAAAAAGGTTTCACTATTAAAAGTTGATAAAAGTGCAATACTGAAAATGAATCTGTTCTTGTATTATGTCTAAGAAACTCATAATATGGATTCTAAAATTATAAGGATTATATAAAGTTTAAAATTTAGTTAATACTATTCATAACCTCTTTTGAACGGCTTGTTTGGTAAGTCATGGTGTGCTTGAACTCGGTGTTGCGTGTAGTGCATGTTATTGTATTATTTTAAACAAATAACACACTATGAAATCTTGGGGTGTTACATTCTCCCCTCCTTCAATAAATTGCGTCCTCGCAATTTGAAATTGTTCTTTGAAAATAAAAGGTTGAAAATAAAAAATATCTTTGTGGGAAAACCCACATCGGAAATTGGGTTACTAAAATTTAGTCTTAATATGAGGAAATGAGAAATGAAAGGGTCACCACCAAATTATGATCTCAATTAAGAGAACATTGGTGGCAATTAGAGACATATAATTGGAGGAAAAACGTAAATATTTATAGGTAGTGATTGAGGTCATCAATCACAAACAAGTATAAAATTGAGGTCCTTAAACTCATCAATCTATGATGATTTGAAATACCATCGGTTCAACAAAACATAGGGTATTAGGATAACACATTTTTGACGTTTCAAAATATCTTAGTTGAAATCCCACATCGAAAAATGAATTAATGAGGCCTCTATTTAAAATAAAGAGTGGAAAGTATGAAGATTACTGAAAATAACACATACAAGGGTTCCATGTAGGAAAATATGGATATAGAAGAGAAATCTAACCATCAATTATCTGATGGAGAGTGGTAGAGAACATGGCTATGAAAAGGCCATCAATCCCAAAGCCATAAATTAGTGATGATTTAAGGTACCATTTAGGACAACATTTTTGTTCTATGTTCCTTTTCTTAATGTTGAGGAATTTATTTATGAGATTGGATAAGATCATAAGGAGATATACTTACTTTATAATTAGAGTTTTGTCCATTAATAAATTTCTACCACAAACTCATCTTTCACTCGTAAAATAAATTCTATTTATACTATTCGTACAGGGTTCCAAAATAAACAAAATTATAATTCATCTACAAGATATTTTAAAAAAAACTACATTATTTAATCCAGGACATCTCTTGGGCCAATGGTAGGTGATACACCCTTGTCGCCCTTCGGTTGCGTGTTCAAGTCTCGGGGCCTTGCCGGATGCGACGGGTTGCCGCCCGACCTCCGGGTTGTCCTTTTATGGCAATACAAAATTAATCTCAAACTAGAATTTATCCAAAATATTTCTGACCAAACTCAGAGTCCAACATTTATAAGGAAGTTAAACATAATGTAGATCCTTTTTACCACGTAATAGCATATGAATACCTTCATCATGTATTCTTTTAATACACTGAAACATCCTGAATTACTATATTCCTTATTGATTACATTCATGCTCCCTTATTATATATAGAATGCTGGATATACCTCATCAATCCAAAAATGTTTTAAACCCCAAAAATAATGGAATATACAGATCATTAATCAGTTCCAAGGTAGTCAAGAATATCCAATATAATTTATCCAAAACAATCATGTATTATTCCAAAATCACTAACTCGGTATCAGAACTATATTATGGTTTATCATTCTCTCAACCATATATTTTCCAAAAATTTATCCTGCTGTTGAGTCACCTTTCTTTGTTCCACACAATCTCAAGTCCTTAATGAAATAGTACTGCAGTAAAATCCTTATATACTCCATAATTATTAAAACAAGTACATTGTTGATACAACACTCAATCAACATAAGAACTCTAATCATTCCTCTTCATCTGTGGTAGTATCATAACTTGATTATTATCCAATAACATCATTTGCGGCATAGTCTGATGACTGGGACATAGGTTCGCGTAGTGTCCAAACTCCTTGCAAATGAAGCATTGTACATTTGAAACCATTTTCTTACCCTTGAAGTCACGTACTTTGTGCCCTTTTCCTCCACACTTATAACAAACTCCCATTCCTTTCAGGCAAGTTCCAGGGTGTTTCTTTCCACAGTTACCACATATGGGAAAATTCTTCTTTTCCCTCTTCCCTTTATCCATCTTTCTCTCTTCCATCCTTTTCTTCTCTTGCTTCCCTTCAAATCCATAGGACTCAGTAAACTCTTTACTTATCTTATTAAAACATGATATTATTTCTTCATATGATGATAATACATGGGAGACTATTTCTCTTATAAATTATTGCTTAAGACCATGAAAGATATGATCCTTCCTTCTCTTTGGATCATGTGCATTTCTGGAGTTCTCATTCCTTCTACTGGGTGCCATTTCTAAACAATGGCATACACTAGATCAGTTTATGAATCAAAATACATAATCCCATACTTATAATACACTTAACATAAATTGAACTATTTATGGATATAATCGATAATCATAAAAATGTTTTCTTTGAGGAAGTATATGCTCATAAACCCTTCATAATGATTTGTAAATAAAATGAGAGTTATCCTAAGCATATCCCCCGGGAGTGTAGTAACCAAGAGTGCAGCAAGGCCCATTGTCGTGCACCAGTTCCCGTTCGAGTCTAGCTCAAAGCGGTGTTTTTGGGTTTTACCCCTAGGTACATCTGTGCCAGAGCCGCCTCTACCTGCTCGTATCCAGACAGGGATTTATTGCTCGGAAAACTCAAAAAATCTCTACAATACCAAAATTCTAGGAATTTTTTCTATACTAATCCACAAAGTTCATCTTAGGTCTACGTGCTATAATCAGAGTTTATCTAAATCTAGCTTCCATGTTTTGTACTAAACTTCCTCTAATACCAACTGTAACACCCCGATCCCAGTTACCTAGAGTCGGTGCATTATTACATAACATTGGCATGATCACAAGAAAGATCAAATCTCGAAAGACCAATTGGTTTAGTAGATTTAGCAACACTAGATATATTCATAAGTTTTACATTACATCATAAAATGAAAAACTACTACAACAACATAATGTCTCCATAGTCCACACTATTATCCCCTCATAATATCTCTGCAGGTCATTCATAACTTACTTCTTCACATCCTGGGGAAAATAAAACATAGAAAAGGGGTGAGCTCAAATGCCCAGTAAGGATAAAAATATAGCAGAACATTCAAAATAAGCATAAACATTTAAGGCAATGCATTACTAAAACAAAAGCCTTTTAAACTTGAACTTCAACAGAGTATGGAAAAAGTAAAATGAAATAATTACATTTACTTATTCACTTGGATATTCTACTAATCGAATAATCACATGCAAAATCAGTAACTACTTTCATAATGATGGAATGCATAATGCTAAACTTTAATTTCTTTTCAAGGCCTCGTCCCAAGACCTTGGGGCTAACTGTAACCGGATCCCAACCCGGAGTGCCTCTAATAACCGGACACCAACCCGGAGTGCCTCTAATAACCGGACACCAACCCGGAGTGCCTCTAATAACCAGAGACCAAACCGGAGGGCTTACTTTTACCAGTCCCTAACCTGGAGGGCTTACTTTTACCAGTCCCCAACCTGGAGGGCTTACTTTAACCAGTCCCCAACCTGGAACATACTTGTCCAACACATTCATATGAATTAAAGGTTGAAATATAACATAAACATTCTTATTGGAACTAGCATACGAAATGTCAATACTTTACTCATAAACCATGAATGCTATATAAATGACACATCTACAGTCAAACATATCAAAAAACTTCATTACAATATGGAATTTTTATATCATAATAAATCAACTTCAAATAATCTTAAAATCCATCAAAGGATGTTGAAATAGATGAAAATGTTTTTCTAAAAATTATTGAGAGAAATATCCCTTTTTCATGAAAACATTTTAATGTTACACAATTTAGAAAGTAAGGCATTTAAATACATTTTTGAATCAAAGTGTCCCATACCACTTTGAAACTTTTGAATGGAATTAACACTTTTAAAACATTCATTTTCATATAAATAAATCCTTACAAACCATTTTGAAAACGTGGACATAAATGGGGATGATTTAGAAGAATAAGTATTTAAAACATTTAAAATGATGTTTTAGTAAAAGTTCCCTTAGAAATAATCCCTTTGAAAACTCTTTTATGAAATATGGACATGGATAGTAAATATGTCCCTGTAGATACTTACGTAAAGACAACCTCGGATATTAAAGAGATTGTGAAGTAAACCCTTATCAATTTGGTAACTTATGAAACATACAACCCATGAAAGAGGTATCATACAATTAAAATGTAAATACACATAAGGTAAAGTGTATTACACAAAGAATACAATTACTGGCAGTACATACACCACACAAAAGATAATAGTGGAAATATGGCATGAATCTCACGGAAATAAAGAGTGAGATGAAAACCCCTTACCACGTTAATCAACTGAGTCGTATGGCCAAAAGTAAATAACCACCAAATTATATACAGAATAACATGAATATAAAGATAATCACGATAATATATATCAAATTCCAGTACACAATACACCTCTTTCAATAATTTAGTGGTGAATAATGGAAATCTCACGGAATTGAATGTGAGATAAGAAAATACCTTACCTTGTACTTTTACTTGGTTGGGGTAGGTTAACCTCCTGTATAATATTTAAATAATTGTTATTAAATTATACAATAATCATATATATTAATATCATATCATATATGATCTTTTAACTTTGCTTTGTTAATAATGTCTTAGTATTATCGTTGTTTCGGGTGTTAACTTACTCATTTTATTTTATATGTTTTATTACGTAAGCCATGTTTGTAATGGGAAGGCTGTATATTATTCATATCCAGAATGATATCAAGTCCTTAAACATAATTTTTAAATCAGAAAATGATAATTATACTTGAATGGATATGATGGAGAATGAATCTCATCGCGTTCGTGGAGACGGTAGTCCGTACGTACGCACGAGCGACAATATCATTCTTTTGATATTAAAATAATATATAAATTAATGGTATATTATATATACAGAATCACTAACATGTTATATTTATTATTTACATGAGTTACTCATCATTATTATACCTATCCAAATAATAATATATTGAATAACAATTACACCACGACGTGGAGACGGTAAGCCGTACGTACGCACGTATGGTGACATGTTATTCAAAGGGTGGATAGAATACTGAATATGGGTGTACCATATTTATAATAACATAACAGTATATATATGATACTGGAGTTATTATTTTAGAATGGTAACAACAAATTAAGAAGAAGTGGAAGAAGAAGGAACTTGGAAAAAGGGTGGTGAAATCATTACCTCTTCTTCGGTTCCTTCCTTTTGATTTGACCAAAAGGGCTCCTTAGATTGGATTTCTGATCAAACTAAGGCCTCTAAGTTTTAGTGAGGGAACTTGGGAGAGTATTTGAGAAGAGTTTGGCCGAACCATAAGGCTTTGAAGGTGTGACAAAATGATAAGGAGGAGTGCCCTTTTATAAGAGGGGTGAGGGGCACCCTTGGAAAAGCTAGAAATATTAATTTATAATAAATTCTTATTCGGTTTCTAATGGCTCTGAAGTTGATTATTTAAATTTTGAGGTGGGTATGGGTCTAATAAAACTCAACCAATAGAATTTAGACAGGTTTGGGTACTTATATTAACCTTATCTTTAAGTATTAACTCTAAGTTAATTAGTGTCACTTTTACAATGTCTCTTTGTATTTTTATATAATATGGTTAATAAACTTACTATATACATCCAAGAGACCCCAAACTGGTACATTAATGTTGAAACTATCCTGATATAAGTCTCTTGGCCGAACATTAGATTTTTAGGAATTTAATATCAATTAATAATATAATATGTGTTTTAAAAACTCTTTTATGTCAATTTTGACACTATTCAATAGTTGATTTTTTTGAAACTCATAACAGATTGATTACTTCAAAAAAAGTCAATTAAATCAATCCTAATATATTATATTATCCTAGAAAATTAGTTTAGTTCATTAAAAGTTTCATATTATATTTATTTGGGTATTTATAATATCAATTATTTTTATTTTTCACTATTATATTAATTACTGCATCATCATTGTGTCATAAATAAATTAACTTATTTAATGTCTAAAAATTATAAATAAAATATCATTATGTAGGAAATCTTTTTATCTTTCTAATGAATAATTATAATCTAAAATCCAACATATATAACTTTATGTAAAAATTGTTTTTCTAAAAGATATATGCTTGTGTCATTTTTGTATCCATTTTAACTTAATTAAAATAAAGTGTCCCTATCACCTACAAGTGGCACCATGGGGTCCCAAAATAGACCCAAAGATGCCTATGGTCGAACATCTATCAACCAATAAGGCTAGGACACGTTTTATGGTAATTTAATATTATTATAATATTATTTTTAACCCTTATTTACCGGATTTACCCTTAACCATGGTAAATAAACTTTTTACCGCAGTAATTATTCAAAATGTCTAAAAATAAAAGTTACCCATTTACACAATTTGGACATCCTGATTCCAAATATGGAATCCATTTTTCTAAATTCAAAACACATAAGTGGCAGAAATTAATTTAAAATTAATTCCCGCAGTCTAAACAAAAAGCGTGTTTTTAAGAGATAATAACTATCAAAAGATTGACACTTGTTTATGTTCGGTTTAATTGTAAAATTATGTCTAATGACCAACATTATATTAAATGGTAAAAATTTATTATAAATATACTTTAAAACCACTCAAATTCATAATTTATCACTATTAATTATTTTGATTAAAAAAAGTTGTTTTTAATTAAAATTTAGTAATTTTCACTATTCATCAAAATATGAAAGTTATCCGAAATGTACCAAAATTTCACCTTAGAATAAATTCGATATTCCAAATCCAAAAATGAAGTCCATTATAAAATATAAAATATATATAATTTCAAAAAGTAGGTATTACTATTCATAACAGCTAGTTTGTTTGGTTGTGGTGTGTTAGAACTCGAAGTTGCGTACAACACACGCTACTGTATTATTCAAAGGAAAGCGTACCGTGGAATCTTGGGATGTTTCATTTTAAATTTTTTTTTGATGTCCCCATTTAGTCAAAAAGTTTAAAATATTGTATTTAAAAAGGTTTCACTATTAAAAGTTGATAAAAGTGCAATACTGAAAATGAATCTGTTCTTGTATTATGTCTAAGAAACTCATAATATGGATTCTAAAATTATAAGGATTATATAAAGTTTAAAATTTAGTTAATACTATTCATAACCTCTTTTGAACGGCGTGTTTGGTAAGTCATGGTGTGCTTGACCTCGGTGTTGTGTGTAGTGCAAGTTATTGTATTATTTTAAGGAAATAACACACTATGAAATCTTGGGGTGTTACAGAAAATGAACCTTACTGGAAACTTGGTTTAAAAATATCATGGTGTATACTATGGTAATTTAAAAACACTTTATAAACAACGTTGAAGGATTTAAATGGTTAATATGAATAAAATTTGTTAATTTTTGGTGTAAAATATTCAAAATAAATTTTCATGATTTATATATTATATAAGAAATTTTTCATGATTACGTTTTTCCCCATTCTCACACTATGTATTTTGGATTCAGTGGGTGGAGGGAACCCGAAGGGACCAGATTCATTTTGAATGTTATAGATAATATGTGGAAAAGAAACTAAATGGGATAATGACTGGAGTGAAGGAAATTTGGTTTTCTCTTAATTAGTTATAATGATATATGATTAAAAACGTAAACCTTAACTAACTATCATAATCACCAATGGATATACAGATATATTTCATTGAGAGTTAGGGAGGTTGATACCATGGATCAAAGAAGAGTCAGTTTCAAATATTTCATTAATGTGGGAATAAGATCTTATGATAATGTCTTAGAGTAATGATAATATTTTTTTTGTATAAGGATACATTGTAATAGATTATTGCAGAAAGTGAAATGTTTAATTAATCCAACGGATGAGAATAACGATTTCTTAAAGTCATAATAAATTATACAATGTTACAAATGTTGAATGTATGGGAATTATGAAAATTGATATCCTAGGTGGAATCCTCATGAAGAGTATTATCATGTTGCATGAAGTAAAGGTTTTATTTTTTAAGGTAATGAGGATACAAATAACATAAAAAATAGGTATTCAGGAATAATTTAATGAATCATATATAATAGTTTATAAATTAAGTAGAATGATTAAATTGTTTTTATACTATAATTCAACAGTTATTAAATATATAAGGATTGATTAGTATAATTTTTCATTAAGGGTTTTGAAGAATATATTGAATGATGATGATGATCTAGAAAATTGATTAAATGACTTGGTAGTTTTTTATTCAAAAATATAATAAAGGTATTATAACCCTTAATATGTTCCCAATGTTTATATAATTATTTTTGGATAATGAGATTATGGAATAAATGAAGTAAATTTGATAGTATTTATGACCTTGTAATAGATTAATAAATTGATTATTATGTGGTTTATTTTATAATTGATGGAGTTTATATCATTATAGGATTTTTGGAATATATTCAATAATATGTGGTTTTATTCATGGAATTAGGAATTGTGTATGGTTTCATTAATATTTTAATTTAATTATTATTATTACATATTATAAAAATATAATAATTGTATTTACATATTTTTTATATGATCCCAATATATAATTCATGTTGTTTAGGTGGTTAATGATAAGTTTATTTTTTCAATTTAGTGACCTTATTTCTTTTTTTAAATCATGTCCATACATGGAGGAGCCTTAATGTTAAAAATTCAATAAATGGATTAAGTTAAACATTTGATTCTACATGACAATATATGCTATCATTTTTTTTATTTATGACAACTTGAGAAATAAAGAACGAATCATCACTATTTTATGGATCTTAGGATAAAATAGTTCTTAATGTATAAAAAATTCATCTTTATTTCCTAATGTAAAAGATGATGAGGTAATTTATCAAAGTAAAACCAAAATAAAATATTGTACATATGAAATAAAAAAAGATAAATTAAGTATATATTCTAATAAAAATTTCATAACATTATGAAAAGGATATTGAAATCAAATTTTAACGTTTTACCATAATTTATAAAGATATCAATGACAATATCAAACCCATTGGGTTTATGATTTTTTGGTTCTTGATTTTTTCATACTCATTCAATTTCTTTTGATTAATGATCTATGTCACTATCCTTAATTATTTGGAAATTATGAATTTATTTCATCTCCAAATATTCACCTCTCACCTATTTTATTCAATTAAAAAACCTAATATGTGTTAGCCTAGATGACCATCCGAATTCCCTTTCCCACATTACTATAGAATGTTTTATTAACCCTTTTTACGATGTTGTTTTCCCACAATGATATTTTCAAATATTAAATACTTATTTATTAATAATAAAATAAAATTATGAAGCTGATATTTAATTAATGTGGTAATGTAACACACTATGATTTTCTCTATTTTTTTCAAATAAATTGTATTCCTTTGATACCTTGAATTACACACAACATCTAGTTTTAACAAAATGTGACATACAATTAAAATATTATGATGATATTTATTACCAAACCATTGGAATGATAGGTATAAATAGAATTAAATATTTGGTAAAAATATATGGTTTAAATATTTATATAAAATTAATTGTTTTGTGAACAATTAATTTATAATTAAAATAAAAACCCATTTGAAAACAAAGGGAATATTTTTCTAAAAAATTATTTTTATGTTAAAAGAATGTGTTTTACATTAATGAAGTAAAAAAATATCTTCTTCTGAATATATTTAATAAAATTTATTTATTATATATTTAATCAAATGTTTTACATTCATCTTATCTATTTTTTAGATAATAGATAAGAATATATCCAATTTTTTGTTTAAAATCATATTTCCCTAAAAATTAGTATACTCACATTTTAATACATATTTTAAAATTAATTTGTGAATATTTTTGAAATTTAATATAAAAAATTATATTCAGTTTTTAAATGAAAATGATAAATTAAGTCGGAGTGTTTTTTTTTAAGATTCATTTCTTGATGAAGAGTAAAAAATATCGATTTTTTTTTAAAATATCCTTTTTATTTAAATTATTTACATTTCTTACTTTATTTCAACATGGTTTTAAATGTTAAATTAGTTCATATTTATATTAATTAATCCAAATTATTTAATTATAATTAATTTGATGTTAAATTTTTATATAAAAACAATTTCAAAATTTTAAAGTTTATCTACTGGAAAATCGTTTTTTTACATGTCTATGGGTTTAATTTATATTTAAAAATGACTCTTCATTTATTTAAATTATCGAAAAATAAATTGAATATTTTATATAAATATATTATATGTTTTATAATAATTTCAACTTAATTTTAAACTATAATTAATAGTAAAAAGTAAAACAAATTACCAGGGTTAATGTAATAATGGGTTTATTAGGTGTTAAACTAAAAATGTTTCGGTTAAAAATGACCCAAAATTTATATGATACATATTTTAAAGTCATATATAGAACTTATATGTTCAATGGTTCTAAAATGACCCATATTAGAGCCTTTTTCAAGAAAGAAATATTGGTAGAATTCTTTCTCTCCAAAAAAATCAAGTTCTCTCTCCCCCACTTATAAAAGGAAACCCACTATCCTTTACTCTCTAAACATAATAAACCCATTGTTTTAGACACTTTAGGAAAAAAAATTCTATTAAATCCCTAAAATTTTCATATGATGATTTTTTGTTAATAAAACAACCTCTGAATGATTTTGGTGAAAACCAAATGATATTTTACAAATAAGAAGTAGTGTCATATACCATGCATTTTATTTTACATATAATTAATACTTATTAAAAAATTATAAAACCATGAAGATATAATAACAAAATTATATTATATTTACTAATACATATTTTTTATGTCCTTTATAGTCAATTATCTCATCCTCTCTCAAAATTAAACTTTGGATTGTGTGTGCGGGGGTCTATCGCCTCCCGAACCAAAAGAATTCATTTTCCATCACCGCTTCTCATAGACCGATATAATGATATATATAATTTTTTATATAGTATATTTATTATATAATTAATCTTATTTATTTTAAATATTATAAATAACTTCATACATCCCATTCTGTAAAGAATGTGATAACGTTGTCTGTGTGTATAGCGGACTACGGTCTCATGAAGAAATGTTATTCATTTTTCACATACACATTAGATGCAAGGTAATGAGGATTAATATTTTTTTATATAATGTATTCATGAAATATTAGTAATTATGTATAATTAATATATCATATACCTTCTTTCCTTATAATCCATTGAATATGTTTTGACATCATTTATGTGTATGGTGGATAATGGCCTCACGAAGCGATGTGATTCATTTTTTACTAATGATTTACATGGAAGGTAAAAAAGGATAAATTTAATTAACATATGTGAAATATATAAAATGATATTTATTGTGGAAAATTAACATACAATCCAATTACTTTAACTTTCATATTTTACTGAAATGATAATGTTGCTTATGTATTAAAATGACCTCCTGTCTCTATAAAGACGTGTGACTGATTGTCTATGTTCAAAATTAAATAATAATTTTAAATCTTTATATAGATAAAAAATAATATTTATAATATTAATATAATTCATTATATTGTTTAACTATAACCTATATTCAATTTTGTAACATTCATGATAAAATGTATTGGAGAAAAGGAGACAATTGACTTAAAAAACAATTATGATGATTGATGATTATTAACAAATGAGCAATAATATGTTATAAAAGGGTCATATATGATGTTATAAATAAAAATATGATTTTTTTAAGTTAATATCATGTTTAAAAAAACAATACATTATTTTAACGAGTGGTCAATTAAAATGATGTGCGAGGTAAGGGGTTTTTTAAGTCAATTTTCATTAACTAGGCAATACGACTACTTTCTGATTATAAAAGACCAAAATTATGTGTGGAATGACTTTAGATGCTTTTTTTTATTTATATAGATATTTTAGTGGATATAAATTTGTTTCATATAATCACTTCATGGATTATCTCTCTCCACAATGATTCAAATTTTTATTGGTTTCCTCACAAACATCCCTCTTTGAGAAACTTAATCCTTTCTACAACTAATATCTTTTGAATAGTTTATATACTACCCTATTAAATACTACATAATTAATCCTTCCAATATTATGATATTTTTAGTTATAATTGATATAAATCATTCATCATAAGTTATGATTCAAAATTTACAAATGTTGTATGTGTGTTTGTTTCAATATCATTTTAATTGAGATTAATTATGCTTCAATTTCCATTGAAGTAAATTATTTGACAACTATTTAATAAAAAACATTTATTTTTTCCTATGTTTATGCAAGAAGTTTTCAAGAAATGTTACCATTTCATTTATTTTGTACTAAAAATTATTAAAAAAATGTTTTTAAGAATATTTGACTTTATTTGTCTCTTTGGTCGAAAATCATTTTCCAAAACCATCTTTTAACAAATAAAATAATAAGATTTTATAAATCTATTTCTACCCTTAATTGGAATTTTAACAAAAAAATAAAATTAATATTCCATTAATCATCTAAATAATTTACCCCTTTAATTTTATTATAAAAATGTAAAAGGAATATTTTTTTACGTATTAGGCATTAGAATAACTATTATTTCATCATCAATACTTAAAGGAATAAAAATTATTTTTTATTTTTCAAGGTTTATTTTCTAAAAAATGTTTTATTTCATGTTTTAGAAAAATTTTATATTTTAAATAAATGTTTCCCAAATGGATAGAATATTTTCCTTAATAAATTTTAAAATTGATCATTCATATTCATTTTTCATCTAAGAAGACATCCTTTAATGTTAGTCAAAGTAAAAAAGATTATTTTCCTCAAGAATTGTCTTATGTGTTTTCATCAATTATAACAAACTTTGATGTTATAGATTGTTTCTAAATTATGTATATATATCTCTCATATATATATATATATATATATCCATTTTATTCACCATTTCTCTTATAGGGTAATACATGCCTTAAAATTATTTCTCAAATGCCTTTATAATAAAATTTCCTTTTAATATGATATGAAATTAAATTAAGAAACCCATATTAATTAAATGTGTAATAATTATGTTATTACATATGATTTATTTCCATTATATTTCACACATATTTTATAAACATTTTTATGGTAGTGCCAGATAGTGCTCCAATGAACTCGGTAATGTTTTATTCTTATAATATTTCAAGTATTTGATTATGGAGTGAACCTAATATATTTTGGAATCATTTCACTATTTGATGTTTTCTTGATTGTTGTCATTTTAATATTCATATGTCATTCATTTTGTAGTTTTCACATTTATTATGATACCATGATATTTATGATATTATTCAATGAAATTTAAGATGATCCTTGTCTTTTATGATATAATGTTAAACCTTCAACTCTCATGATATGTTATCTTCTCATAATTATTCCCTTACTAGGTTTTTTTCAATCCTATATTTATGTATTCACAAGGTTATATCATGTTTTTTTAGAAGCTCAAATGGATTTTATGAGCTCACAATGGAAACTAATATAAGGATACCATGTTTTAAGTTCCTTATTTTTTATTCTATACTTGTTTTCAAAATATTATATTCCATTATGATCCTTCTGTTTTATTAAAGGATATTTATGTTTGTGAATCATGTATTAATATTGGTAAAAGTCTTGGTTCTCCTTAGTTTTCACCCATGGTTACAACTAAATAATGAATTTTTTCATCATTGTATAATGATAAAAATCAAACTCATTAAAATAATTTCCCTTCTAATGTCAAATTGAGTCATAGTGGTAAATAATTGATTTTAATACTTTAAAATATAATATTGGTTTGGTAAGATTCAATATGTAGTTATGAAATTCAAAATAACTTAAAACATATATTTTTTTAATGGGAAAACATAATTTTGGCCATATATAATCATTGTTGTATTAATTGCATAACTTTTGATATTTTATGATATCATAATTCATAACGTATAATTATAAAATAATTAATTATTACCCAAAAATTCTACTATCTCGTCAAATTATAAAAAATTCATAGTAGGATAATTTTAACATTTTTTTTTGAAATATAATTCCCATGTTTGAATATTTTAAACCCTCCACACATGAAAAAATTCAAACTATTAGGATCTATATATGGTTACCTTTATTAGTCAAGTGAATTATCTAAGGGTAAGGTGTGTGATTGTAATATTTTCTTGGGTTTTGTTCAACGAACATGTTTTTAGTTATGTTCTCTTTAAGATTGAACTTCTCCCAAAAATTGATTATCTTATTCATTAGTTGTTGAATCTCATCTTGGGATTTCATCTCCCTTAAAATATCTGATAAATGGGATCCATATGGAAAGATTTACTTGTTTAGTCCATCATTTCCTTTTTATATTTCAAATGGACTTTATCATATCTCGTAATATACAAATCATAGAGGTTAATATACAATGGTTGGATTATAAAGGGCTATGATTCTAAAAGGCCATTTAAATTTTAAAAACCATGTAACAGACCAAATCAACCAATTTATTCCATGTTTTTTTATTTAAATTCATTTCTTAATGATTAATTTACTAAAAAAACATTTAATTAATAAATTTATGGTTTGTAACATAGTCCAAGAGCACATGTTGTGTTTGATTTCATTCTATGTCTTGGGATTTCATGGAAGATTTAAATTTCACAAGGAATGTGATCTCTTAACACATATTTTAATTTGTCATTGGTTACTATATAGGGTTAAAATGTAGTGTTAAATAACACATGGGGTATAGTATTGAAGTAATTTCCTTATATGGCTTGGTTAAATGACTCAGGTTGTACTAATGTAAATTTTATACTTACCCCAAAACTATACATGTTTTATAGTTTAAATAGTGAATATTTTGTATCAATAAATAAAACAACTAATTTTTCTTGGGTAATCACTCACCTAACCCATGTTTCTCAGATATAATGTCAAAATATTAGAAACAACATGTTGGTTAACTCCACATGAAAAAATAATGGTTTTCCATGACTAATTCCAATCTGATCTCAAATTTCATGTCTAATTGAGTATATTACATGTACTTTGGGATATTTTATTCTTCTAATATTCTTCCTTGGGATTAATAATTAAAAAAACTCTAAATTTTTTATTCATATAGTGTGATGGTATGGTATTATTTGTCATTAGTAACCATTCGTTGGGAATTATGGGTAGTTTGGTAATATATGTTCCAATGAGGTGATGATGATGCTCAAAAGAGATATCAGGAGCTAGAATGATATTAGAAATCTACCTCATGAATATGAGGTGTCGGTCCTCTATGTTGTGTATTTCAGGAATGTGGTAGGTACCCCCTTTATCCCAATTTGATAAGGTGTAGGTCTTATATCCATATATTTGGTAACCCCCTTGATTAATACATACTTTCATCAATGAGTTATGGGGCCTCCTTTGGGGTCATTACCCCCCTCCACTAACATACCCTTCTTGAAGAGGTGTAGGTCCCACACTACGACTATGGAGAGATAACATGGAAGCTATAGTAGTTTGTTAGTTCAAGTGTTTTGTGTCCAATGAAATGTTGAGTGTCCATCTATCCCAACAGGCATAAATATATTTTATTTGAGTTATTATGACTATGAATCACTTATATTCTTTTATTTATTATAATTAATGTATATATGTTTTATCATTGGTTTTTTCTTCTTCGCTCTGGACATTTTTGGGATTACATGTTTTTTCGATATTATATTTAGTTTTTTGAGATTTATACAAGGTATTTTTTATACTCACCTATACATGGGATTGATTCCCACATATGTTGTGTTTATATATAAAAAAAATATTTTAGAATTGACTTTAGTAGATAAAAATCTTATAGAGCTTAATTTTAGTGGTGAGGATTGTTATCGGTGATCATTTTTGTAGTTTGTGTGTCATGTAGTTCCTCATTTCAGTCATTTTAGGTTAGTTTTTCATTTTATATGTCGATTGATTTTATTTCCCCCTTAAATTATGCATATTAATTTTCCATGTTATATAGATGGAAAGTAGGATTTACAATCATTTTATAATATATTTTTTAATTTCTATTTTTTCATGGTTAAATTCTATTATATTGATTTGTTTTTTTGCAGGTGTTTTAGGATAAGGTCTACAATGTATGTGATACTTATTTTTGAAGCAGTTCAATAGTTCCTAACCTGTTAGAGATAGGATTGGTGTGGAACTCTTAGCCCATTTTTATCCCAGACTAGGTTATAATGGATCTAGTCAAGCCATAAATTTTGGAGATTGATTTATTATCTATTTAAAAATAATGGAAATGTTAGTATTTAAAGACATGTTGAGATTGAAAATTAATCATACTCTACAGATTTAAATGTAAATGTATTTCATGTTTTATGTGTAACTTGAAGTTGTGTTGAATTTTTTAAAGTATAAGAAATGATTCGTTTCGAAATAATAAATTAAAAACATTCTTCTATTTGATAAAAAATGTTAAATGGTTTTTTTAAGGATAAAAATTATATTATATATAAGAATATATCCATTGAGAATAATTTTTATCAATTTTAAATTGATTATGTTTTATTTTATTAACTTCACAAGTTAATGTATTTTTCATTAGTGATACATTTTATGTGGAAAAATGGTTGTGTATTTTAACTATGAGAATTAATTTATTTTAACATTAATTAATTAATAAAGTAGTCAAAAAAAATTATTTAACTTCTATAATATTTATTGAACATGATTATTTTTATAATTATTATGAAAATGGAAGACTAAAAGTGTTTTGTGTTTTAGTTATTAATAACTATGAAAATATTATGTGAAGTTAAGTCAAATTAAAATAAAATGTTATTGGATTGTTTTAATTTTAATGGATTACTTTTAATGTATATTAAATATGATTCTGATGGATTGATTTTTAAGCTACATTAGTTGTATATTTGGTTAATAAAATTTATTCCATGATATTAATTATAATTTTAAAATGGATTAAAGTTATTTGAAAAATAATTCCATGTTTTCTTGATTTTAATGTGCTGAAAATAAAAGGTATATTTTTTATTAATGTGACATGTTTTGTTTTTTAATATAGAAAATGTTTAATGAAATGTGTGTAAATTGTTTTTAATTTTTTTCCAGGGTATACCTAAAATACAATTGGTGTAATAAAATCTTGTTTTGATTAAACATATTTGATGATTTTGTTTTATATTACATGTGAGTCTTGTCCTTTATATATTGTGGTTTTTGTGAGTTTTTTATATAGTTATTGTGATTAAAATTAGGTATTTTTTATGATTAGGGTATGTTTTTATGATAGGGGTATTGGTAATGATTAGTGATCTTGGTTATGGAATTTAATGTTCAAAACCATTTTTGGTTTTTATTTCAAGTGATTTTTTAAAAATAGAACAAAATTATTTTCAAATGTTAATGTTGTGTTGAATGAAAAGGTGTTTTTTCAAAATATTGTTACAGATTAATCAATGTGTTCATTTCATTAATAGTTTTATACTTTCTTTGCATTTAAAATTTTTTATTTATTGTGATTTATTGATTGATTGGTTGTTTCTAAATGGGAAGGAACTTATAGAATTTAATTTGATGTTATAATTTCATAATAATATGGTTTTAAATTGGTTTTTCATATATAATAACAAAAAATTTTAACATAATTATTTATTTAGTAGGGAACTAATTTACTTATTTGTTAAAAAGGAGGATAAAATGGAGTTCCTATGTGCGATGAAACATATAATGTTATAAATAACTTCATCATAGACATGATCATAAAAAATAGATCATATTTTACATAAGAAATTTTTCCTATTATTCATGTCTAATAACAAAATTGGGATAGATCATGATTCTCTTTAAATATATAATTTGATGAAAACATATATAAAATTGGTTAAATCTAAAAAATACTCTCTTTATTTGTTTTTGACATTCTATATCCTAAAAGGGTCATTGGGAAGGGTCTTATGGCCCATGAATTGCCCAATAATTATGCAATTAAAGAAAGTGTCAACCTATGAAATTATTTTATGATCATGATAGTTATACCAATTAAAGGGGAGAAACAATATAATTTCAACAATTATACTAATAGTATTATGGTAATATGGATTTTTGATGAATGAAATATTCTGAACATGGGTAGAAGTTATTTTATTATTATCTTCTCCTCGTATTAATGAAATAAGAGATCATGTAGTTTTGGATATATCTAATTAAATCATGTATTTAAAAGAATCCATTAATAGTGTTAGAACTGAAAACTTGGGAATTTAAGGAACACAAACAATCATATTTGGATTCTAATATGTAAACATTATTCGTTATATTAAAATATGTGGATCCTCTAGGTTAAAAATTACATTGTTTTTAATCCAATTAGAATGGATACACAATTGGATAACCCAAGATTTTAGAAATTTTCTAGGGATCCCTTGAAGGTTAATATTTATGCTACTCTAGTTGAAGAGGTAATACAAATAACAAGATATTATTTAATTAATTTGTAAAATAAATATGTGTGGATTCTTAAATTATTTAGGGGTTGGAAGTTCATTGGCCATATCTCAATTAAGTATAATTGGTCCAAATTATGTAATCTCTATAAATAAAGGTGTAATGATTCATCTATCTACTGAAGGTTCAATGATAAATGAATAGAGAATATGTTACATCACAAAAACACTATTTTGGAAAATGGATTACCTATTGACATATATCAAAACTCGCCCCATTTCAGGGATGTGATCAAAGATTGGATCAACACTATAATTTCCCATGATGGGAATGTAACTGTACGATAGTATAGAAGATGAAAACAAATCCTCAACACTAAGAATAATGCATATGTACTCACACTCCTTAGTGAAGTGATTAATGGTTTTTAAAGTTAAATACTAGCTATTATTCGTTTTTTTAATTGGAAGAGGATATTAAATCTATTCAATTTAATCAATTGATCACCCACTATGTTTACGGTTACTTTTGTGAAAATAAAAGTTTTGGAAATGTCAGATCATGGAGAATATAATTTAGACCATATTTAAACAACCATACATGAAATGAATATAGTGTAATAATCCCCAAATTTTGTTGATAGTGATTCTAATTTATTATCATGGAAACTAATCACTATTCGTATCATACATAAATGTAAAAAATATGGATAACTTACTCACTTAACTATAGGTCGTTACAAATGGTATTCAGTTTGAAGTCATACAATCACATGTTGGAATCGATGAACCATTAATATAAGTGTCTTCATCTAAATCTACTAGATGGAATCTATCTATGTATTTCCCCTATGGATAGGTAAATCATGTAAAAAGTTCAATCCTGCTAATATTAGGTTCTAAGATAATTATTTTTTATATTCTCACCATCATTTATATGGCCAATATGAGGTTGATATTAAGGATATAATATTGGATAATATAATATGAATGAGAAAAAATAAGAGAGGTAAAGGTGATGGTAAAGACCGTATATAAATATGACACCATATTGAGGGCCTAAAACAAGAGGTAGATTTCTTAAAAAAATATGTTACTCATTTTAAAACTATTAATGTCTTGGTAACTCTAACATGATTATATCCGTTAGAAATATTATTTTTTTCCCAAAAAACCACATGTAATTGGGCTTGGTGATCCAAAATAAAATTAGAAAAATTGAAGGCTTTCATATTGGATCTCTTAGGGACACTGTTTTCTGAAATAACTCACATGATAGTTAAATGGAGAATCTATTATTTATAAGGAATGATAGCATTAAAATTCAATCATGTAATAAGGGACCTCAGAGGGTATCTATGTCTTTTTCAATCCAGGGAATTACCCTCATCATATCTATTATTTATGCCTCTATAGTTTATATGAATATTATTGATATATATAGGGATCTAAAAATGATTTTTGATTAAATATATAAAATATGGATAATTTTTGGATCTTTTAAAACTATTTTTAGTACAGATGAGAAAACTAGGAACAATTTTACTAAGTTAGGCTCCAATAAAATATATTCGCACATTGATCTATCTAATATTGTTGAAGATCCCATTATTGGATAAGAATTCACATAGACCAGGTACACTATAAATGAGAGGTAGTCTAAAATGTATAATATGTTCTTTTACTAGGATGATGGAAATATTTTTTCCATTTTTGGTGAATGTGTTCCCTCAAACCAACTCTACTATGTACATTGATTACAATTACATGTGTATGGTTTTATATATACAGGTTATTATTCATACTATAATAGTTTTGATACTTCTACATCCACTTTTTACATGGTAAGGTTCGTACATTACATGTTGTATAAAAAGGATATAGTAGTTCATAGCTATAATGAAAAACTCATGATTCTATGAAAGTAATCATAAATATATGTCCAATGTTATTAATACATCATACTAACATGACATTGATTATGTATCTTTATTAGGTGTTGTGGGATCCTAGGATTGATAATTTTTCTCATGATGATCTCACATGTTGATCTCGAGTAGATGAAATCACAGGGACAATCCATCCAATAGGAACACCAAATGTTTTAAGTGTCATTGATTGATTCTATAAAGACCTGACCTTAAACCTTAATTAATCTTGAGTAATTTCAAGAATACCCATTGAGGATATTTTCAGGTTTATATTTTTATAGAATTAGATCATAAATCATGCTTTACATTCCACATTTAAACAAAGTGGATACGTAAAATATAGTATTCATTTTTTCCCATCAACGGAAACATATTTAAAATAAAACATGGATTCTTTCTTGACACTTCCTTGAAACTATCATCATATCATGTACATTTCCCTTGACCTGTGAAAAACATTTCAAAAACATGGGACGAGCATAAAATGCTCAGTAAGGGATTTAAAAATTTGGAAAGGAAACAGTAGTACGTGTATACATAAGAATCAATGAAATCATACTTTACTCATAAAACATAAGTACGTTAACATACCTCATGAAATCATAATATTTATGAATAACTCATAGAAATCATAAGACATAAAGGTAACTTGAGGCATTAATAGCATTCTTACATAGGGAGTAACCCTCATGGTTACATTTAGAATACCCATCAGAGTATATTCCCTATATCTCTTTGGAGAAACCATAACATTTAACCCCTTCGCGTTACCCAATGCATTAGAGAGTTGTATCGGGGTCACCCACCCTTAGTTTATCACAGAACCACCCGTTTTTATAAACAATGTCGAAGAAACATAATATAATCATATCACAAAACATAAGAATAAAGGAAATATAAAATTCCCACATTGCAATAACAATATAACATTTAAAGATATTGAAATAATGAATCCATTCAAAAAAACCATTTTCAAAACCATTTAAAACATTTAATAAATATATTTTGGAATCAAAATATCCTAAAAAAACTTGAAGATTTTAACATTTTAAACCATTAATATCTATATAAATAAATACTTAAAACCATTTTGAAAAAATGGATATTAATGAGAAATATTTATAAGAACAAATCATTAAAACATTTAAAGCGATATTTTAGTTAAAAGGTTTTTACCCAAATTAGAGACACTTGAATACAGAAATTGAGGAATAACATTTGATCTGAACTTTATAATATCATGAGAATAAATGAATTCATGATATAATATTCCAAAGTAAAATATATACACCATATAAGAGTGAATTGGTGCATATCAACAATGAATTCTCAATAGAAATGTAAAATGAGATGGAATCCCTTATAAAGAAGGTATCCTTAAATTAAGGATAAACCAATCTCATAATTATGTGTGAAAATTTAAATATACCCAATATAATTGGATATTAAGTGTAAAACAATCAAAGGTCATTCACACATATTTAAAGGATTACATATTCAATAACTACAACATGAACCCAAAGAAATCGAAATTGAGTTAAAAAGTTCCCTTTGTAAAATTTGACAGCCTAACGGCGTCACTTTAAAAATTCATAAAATTAGTTTATGAGAGAAAAACTGATATCTCGTCACTTGGACATAAAGTTTACATCAATAAGGATATATAATAACATATTCCAACATAAAATTATTTAAATTAATATACATTACAAAATAAGTCTTTTAAAAAGAGGAGGCTGAAAGGTTCCCTTACCGATTTGGGTAACCTTCGAAACGTACACCCCATTAAAGAAGGGTCATAAAATGAAGATGTAAATACACATAAATGAGAGTATATTAAACAAATATTAAAATAATGGGCAGTAAATACACCACACAAATGGAAATAGTGGCAAATGTAGCATCAATCTCACGGGAATAAAAAGTGAGATGAAAATCCCCTTATGAAAATTCGGAAGCCTAACGGCGGCACATAAAACATCCAAAAATGGATTTTTGAGATCACATAGGGTCTCTCATAATATTAAAATAAAATTTACATCAAGAGGAATATACAATAACATTCCCCAACATAAGAAGGAGGTGCTTAAAGTAAGTTACAAAAAAAAGAATACTTAAAAAGAAAGAGAGAGGTAGGATCCCTTACCTCAAGTCTGACTTGTCTTGTTCGTTTATTTATATTCATGAATAATAATCTTTGTTCAATTTATAATTGATTAAGGTACTCCTTTAAATATTATTATTCAGTCCATATCTCATATTATAATGTTATAATAATTGGTTAATTATGTGAGTTCATATCAGACGTTTTTGTCGATGTTTGGTATATGAGTCAAAAATAAACTTGTTTGAAATTGATTGTCAATGTAGTTATAAGTAAATCATATCTAGAATTGTATTAATGATTTAAATATCATATATATCCCGTAAATATTTATTTTATACTATTCCATAACATTTGGAGATAAAAAGAAATGAAAGGCACCATTCATGGAGACGGTAGGACGTACGTACGCATGGACGCTACTTTCATTTCTTTGTCATATTAATGGAATTAAAAATAATTGAGAGATATATATATTATAATTCCAGTATAATATATATGTTTTATTGGTCACATAATTTCATTAATTTCATTCTTTATACATTCCATTTATTGCATGAACGAGTCACATCATTTGAGGGGGCGGTAGTCCACACTTCCTCGTATGAAATTATCGCAATTGCATAACATGAAAAGCATAAAGGTATGTTTTAAATATAAAATAAAGAATCATATGGGAAACATAAATACCATATATATAATATATAAAATACATTTACATCATAATGGCCACCATGAAATGTGTTAAGAGAAGATTGAACAATCATCGTTTCGTGAGGTAGTAATTCGCCATCCACAGAAACAGTATGTTCTTTAACTATCAGACGGAGGTGTGTGTAAGTGTAGCTATAATCCTCAACATAACAACATACTATTATATTTAATATACTTTTTTTGTTACAAAATAAAGTAATAAAAAGAGTTTAGGTGTTTGGAGAAGAATAATAAAACAAAAGAACACAAGTGAAGACATTACATTTAAATCGGGTAACTCCTCTTGGATTGAACCAAAAGGGTTTCTTGAAGAGAATTATGCCAACTGTGAGGCTTCAATGATGAATATATGGATGTGTAGAGATGCAATAGGCTGGGGTTGGCCTATCCAAAGGCTTGATAGGTGTGGGTAAGGTGGTAGAGGTGGGGGACTTTTATAAGAGAAGAGGAGGGGCACTCTTCTAAAGTTATAAACTATTACTTTATTATAAAATGATTGTCGGATTTCAAAGGTCCCAAAAGGATATATTTCAAGGATAAGGTGATAAGGTTTCGAAATACACCCATTTAATAGGTTTTTGACAAGTTTATGACATTGATTTCACCCTATCTGCTCATTTTATTTAAATCGTTCATTTATAAGGTAATCACTGCATCATCACGGTGTCATAAATAAATTAATATATATAATGTCTAAAAATTATAAAAAAAATATCATGATGTATGAAATCTTTTTATCTTTATAATGAATATTTATAGTACAAAATATGACTTGTATAACCCCATGTAAAATTTTTTTTTGTAAAACAATACATGTTTGGGACATTTTAATTTTAACTTTAAATAAAAAGTTATTAATGTCATTTTCCATCCACGGTGGCTCCATGTGGTCCCCTAGTTGGCCCATGGATTTTATTGGTCGGCCATCACTCATCCAATAAGGGTAAGACATTTTTCAAGGTCTTTTCATATTATTATAACATTATCTTTACCTTAAATTACACTAATTACCTTTAATCGTGATTAATAAAACATAAAAGTTACTATTCACAGAAAAAAATTATTTTAATCTTATTGAACCACATTTTACTTTCAAATGACAACAATGTATGTCATAGTTTTGAAAATAAAATCACATAAGTGGTAAATTATCATTTAAATGAAAAATCAGTTTCTTTTACTACCACTTAGTGGTTTAACTATTCATCAAAAATTGAAGTTTTTCAGAAAAATACCAAAAGATCACCCTAAGCTATATTTGATATTATGAATTCAAAAATGATGTCTATTTTACAAAATTTAAAATATATAAGTTTCATTAATTAATTTAATAATTAATTCCTGTTGTCAAAACAAATAGCGTGTTTTTAAGAAACAATATCTATTAAAAGATTGACAGTAGTTTTAGTCCAATTTCAAATTGAAATTACTTCCAATGAACACCATTGTATTAAATGGTAAAAATATATTCAAATTAAACTTTAAAACCAATTAAAAATATAATCTAACCATATATTTAAATTAGATGAAAAGGCAGTTTTGATGTAAAATGCAGTATTTTTTCACTATTCATTAAAAAAATGAACAATGTCATAAACATACCAAAAATTTAACCAAAGTAAATTTCAATGTCCCAATCATAAATAATAAGTTTATTTTGACAAATAGAGCTTACAAAATTGTCAAAATTTAGATTTAAAAAATGTTTCACCATCAAAAGCTGATAAAACAATCTTTTAAAAATATTAGAGTATTTATTCTTAAAATTGGATTTATTTAGATTTTTATCCTCTAACATTTATTGGATAAATGTAAAAATATTTAACAAAAATATGTAATCATTTTGTAGTTATTTCTGTTCATTCCATCCATTACAACGGCTAGGCGTTAACTGTTATAATATTATTATATTTTTAGTGTGCAGCGTAAGATTTCAAAGAAACTTGTTGTTGCATATTGGGCACGCCATCGAGCATAGAATTCCCTTTAAAGTAATATTAACATTTTATTCACAAATATTGATAAACATTAGAATGTAATATTATTTATTTACCTGGGATGTTACATCCTTCCCCCCTTTTGGGAATTGTGTCCTCGCAATTTTAAAATTGGGCTTGGAAACCTCATTGAAAGTCCCAAATCGGAACAAGAGTCAGTAAAACTGTCACTTTAAAAGAAAGGTAGAGGAGTACAAAGGTCACCCAAGGTAACCCATACTAGTATTCCAAGTATGAAAATATGGTTATGGAGGAGAAAAAAGGGCCATGTTCTGATGGAGAGTGATAGTAAACATGTCTAGGAGAAAGTTAACCACAAGAAAATCACAAAATATTGATGGGTTAAATGGTATTCGATTCCCCAGTAGGAAAAGTTAACAGAAAAAAAAAATTATGTTACTCTTCATTGAGGAATTTATTTTTATCTTAACTAAATCATAATGAAACATACTTACTTGTCACGTAGACTTTCAACATTTACTAGATTCCTTAATCAAACTCATATTTTCTCCAAAAGACGAGTATTTAGGAAGACTTGTTCTCATTAATAGTAAAATAATCAACTTCTTGAGAATCACCTAATCCACAAAAGAGAACTATATATTTTCCATGTCTTTAGATCTCAACCAAAACCAAACCAAAATGTTTATTACGAGATCAGATAATACCGAAAAAGGATAATTTTTTTACAAAAAGAAAAACAACTCCTAATATCCAAAAATTTTAAACACAACTCAAAGTTCAACAAAGACCATTCAATAAATATTTTATCCATAAAATTATTCAAGGTAAACCCAACTAAGATTGAAAACCAAATATTTTAAGGATTTAATCACATAGTCTCCCAAGGCACAAATTAACATTTATCTCTAAATAACATATGTTGCTCTTAAAGTATCATATTGAAAAGTTATTATCCTAATCACATATCCTCCATGATAGGTTAATAATTTCCGTAGATAACCAAAATTAAACTTACTCTTGACTAATAAAATCATCTAACTAAAAAAATAATTAGTCAAACTAACCATGGACTTCACGTAGTCCAATCGTAGGTGATAAATACCAGTCGCACATTGGCTGTGGGTTCGATTCCCACAGCTTTGTCCGACGCGATGGGTAGTCACACGGTCTGCAAGTTGTCATTTTTCCAAAACTATATAATTCTTAAAACATTCCCCAAAATGAGATGAAATATTCAAAAAAAATCATAACATATTTTAACCTCATTTTTATCTCATGCCTTTCATTTTCCATCATTACATATAGTAACCCATAATTAACTCAAAAGTAAGGATCATATAAACCCTAATGGTTACCATTATAATTATCACATGAACTTCCACAACGAGTTGGTTATCTCATACAAGAGGCATTTGAGAACTCACCAAGGTTCAGGTGGTTGATCATGACTCCTGATAGTTGGTTTAGAATAACCACGAGATTTCTCATTAAATCCCCCATTTCTTCCAATCTCTAAATCAGAGAACCACCACAGTTTCCTTCAAACCCATTGTCACTTTGGTGCCTGCTAGATCCATCTATTTACTAAAACCAAAAAGGATAGTGTGAGTATATCAACAAAATCATCATGTACTAAATAGGAATATGAACACTAAGATATACTTATCCAAGTTTTCTCAAAATCATTCCAAACTAAAAAATAACAATGATTCTATCTAATAAAACAACCATTCTGGTTACGCACAACTTGTCACTTATGCTTAAACAACACTCTAACCTCTAAAGTTATCTAAACCTCCCTTTGATACCAACTATAAGGCCCCTGACTTAAACCTAACTTAATCTTGAGTTATTTCAAGAATACCCATTGAGAATATTTTCAGGTTTAGAGTTTTAGAGAATTAGATCATAAATCATGATTTACATTCCACATTTAAACAAAGTGGATACATAAAATATTGTATTCATTTTTCACCATCAACGGAAACATATTTAAAATAAAACATGGATTCTTTTTTGACACTTCCTTGACACTATCATCATATCATGTACATTTCCCTTGACCTGTGAAAAACATTTCAAAAACATGGGATGAGCATAAAAAGTTTAGTAAGGGATATAAAAATTCAGAAAGGAAATAGTAGTACTTGTATACATAAGAATCAATGAAATCATACATTACTCATAAAACATAAGCTTGTTAACATACCTCATGAAATCATAAGATTTATGAATAACTCATAGAAATCATAAGACATAAAGGTAACATGAGGAATTCATAACATTATTATGTAGGGAGTAACCCTGATGGTTACGTTTGGAATACCCATCACAGTATATTCCCTAAATATCTTCATAGAATCCATAACATTTAACCCCTTCCCGTTACACAATGCACTGGAGAGCTATATCGGCTCAGCTGCCCTTAGTTTATCATTGAACCACCCGTTTTCATGAACAATTCCCAAGAAACATAACATAATCATAGAACATAACTTATGCATAAAGGAAAGATAACATTCCCACATTGCAATAACAATATAACATTTTAAGATATTGAAATAATGAATCCCTTCAAAAAAACCATTTTCAAAACCATTTAAAACATTTAATAAATATATTTTTCAATCAAAATGTCCCATACCACCTTGAAGCTTTTAACATTTTAAACCATTAATATCCATATAAATAAATCCATAAAACCATTTTGAAAACAGTTATATTAATGAGAAATATTTATAAGAACAAATCATTAAATCATTTAAAGTGATATTTTAGTTAAATGGTTTTTACCAAAATTAGAGACTCTTGAATACAATAATTGGGGAATAAAATTTAATCAGAACATTATAATATCATGAGAATAAATGGATTCATGATATAATATTCCAAAGTTTAATATATACACCATATAATAGTGAATTGGTGAATAACAACAATGAAGTCTCAATAGAAATGTAAAATGAGATGAAATCCCTTATAAAGAAGGTATCCTTAAATTAAGGATAAACCAATCTCATAATTATTTTTGAAAAATATAAATACACCCAATATAAGTAAATATTAATTTTAAAACAATCAAAGGTCATTCACACATATTCAAAGGATGACATATTCAATAACTACAAGATGAACCCAAAGAAATCGAAATTGGGTTAAAATGTTCCCTGGGTAAAATTTTACAGCCTAATGACGTCACATTAAAAATTCATAAAATTAGTTGATGAGAGATAAAATGGTATCCCATCACATGGGAATAAAATTTAAATCAATAAGGATATATAATAACACATCCCAACATAAAAATATTTTAATTAAAAGACATAACAAAATAAGTCTTTTAAAAAGAGGAGGGTGAAAGGTTCCCTTGCCGATTTTGGTAACCTTCGAAACGTACACCCCATTAAAGAAGGGTAATAAAATGAAGATTTAAATACACATAAATGATATTATATTATAAAAATCATAAACTAATGGGCAGTAAATAAACCACAGAAATGGAAATAGTGGAAAATGTAGCATGAATCTCAGAGGAATAAAAAGTGAGATGAAAATCCCCTTATGAAAATTTGGTAGCCTAACGGCGCCACATAAAACCTCCAAAAATGGATTGTTGAGATCAAATAGGTTCTATCATCTTATTAAAATAAAATTTACAGAAATAGGAATATAAAATAACATTACCCAACATATGAAGGAGGAGCTTAAAGTAAGTTACAAAAAATAGAATACTTAAAAAGAAAGAGAGAGGTAGGATCCCTTACCTCAAGTTCGGCTTGTCTTGTTCGTTTCTTTAAATTACTGAATAATAAACTTTGGTCAATTTATAATTTTTTAAGTTCCTCCTTTAAAGATTATAATTGAGTTCATATCACATATTATAATTTTATAATAATTGGTTAATAATGTGAGTTCATATCAGACGTTTTTGTCGATGTTTGGTACATGAGTCAAAAATAAACTTGTTTGAAAATGATTTTCCATGTAGTTATAAGTAAATCATATCCAAAATAGTATTAATGATTTAAATATCATATATATCCAGTACATATTCATTTTATACTGTTCAATAAGATTTGGAGATAAAAATAAATGAAATGCACCGTTCATGGAGACGGTAGGCCGTACGTATGCATGAAGGCTACTTTCATTTCTTTTTCATATTAATGGAATTAAAAATAATTGAGATATATATATATATATATTATAATTCCAGTATAATATATATGTTCTATATGTCACATATGTTCATTAATTTCATTCTTTATAAATTCCATGTATTGCATGAACGAGTCACATCACTTGAGGGGGCGGTAGTCCACACTTCCTCGTATGAAATTATCGCAGTTACACAAAAAGAAAAGAATAAAGGTATGTTTTAAATACAAAATACATAAGCATATGGGAAACATAAATACCATATATATCATATATAAAATATAGTGACATCATAATGGCCACCATGAAAGGTGCTAAGAGAATATTGAACAATCATCGTTTCGTGAGGCAGTAATTCGCCATCCACAGAAACAGTATGTTCTTTAACCATTAGGTAGAGGTGTGTGTAAGTCTAGCTCGAATACATAACATAACAACATACTAGTATATTTAAGATACTGGTTTTGTTACAAAACAATTGAATAAAAAGTTTTTAGGAGTTTGGAGAATAAAAATAAAACAAAAGAACACAAGTGAAGACATTACCTTTAAATCGGGTAACTCCTCTTGGTTTGAACCAAAAGGGTTTCTTGAAGAGCATTATTCCAAAGGTGAGGCTTCAATGATGAATATATGGATGTGGAGAGATTAAATGGGCAGGATTTGGCCGAGTAAAAGTCTTTAGAGGTGTGAGAATGGTGGTAGAGGTGGGGACCTTTTATAAGAGAAGAGGAGGGGCACTCTTGGAAAATTATAAACTATTACATTATTATAAAATGATATTCAGATTTCAAAGGTCCCAAAATAAAATTTTTCTTGGATAAGGTGATAAGGTTATTAAATCCACCCATAAAATAGGTTTGTGAAAAGTGTAAGACATATATTTCACCCTATCTTCTCATTTTATTTAAATCATTCATCTATGAGGTAATCACTGCATCATCATGGTGTCATAAATAAATTAATTTATATAATGTCTAAAAATTATAAAAAAAATATCATGATGTATTAAAAAAATTTATCTTTCTAATGAATATTTATATCCAAAAATATTACTTGTATAACCACATGTAAAAATTGTATTAGTATAACAATACATGTTTGTGTCATTTTAATTTTAACTATAAATAAAATGTTATTAATGTCATTTTCCAACCAAAGTGGCTCCATGGGGTCCCCCATCTTACCCATGGATTTTATTGCTCGGACATGACTCATCCAATAAGGGTAGGACATTTTTCAAGGTCATTTCATATTATTATAACATTATCTTTACCTTAAAATACACTAATTACCTTTAATCGCGATTAATAAAACTTAAAAGTTACTATTTTCCAAAAAAATATTTTAATATAATTGAACCAAATTTTACATCCATATGACAACCATGTATGTCAGATATTTGAAAATCAAATCACAGTAGTGGTAAATTTTCATTTAAACAAAAAATCAGTTTCGTTAACTACCACTTAGTGGTTGAACTATTCATCAAAAATTGAAGTTTTTCAGAAAAATTTCAAAAATTCATCCTAATATATATTTGATATTTAAAATTAAAAAATGATTTTTGTTTTAAAAAATTAAAAATATATTAATTGCATTATTTAATTTAATAATTCATTCCCGCTGTCAAACCAAATACCGCGTTTTTTAAAAACAATATATATTACAAGATTGACACTAGTTTAAGTCCAATTTCAAAGTGAAATTAATTCAAATGACCACCATTGGATTAAATGGTAAAAATATATTCAAATTACACTTTAAAACCAATTAAAAATATAATCTAACCATATATTTAAATTATATGAAAAAGCAGTTTTGATGTAAAATGCAGTATTTTTTCACTATTTATTAAAAAATGAACAATGTCATAAACATACCAAAAATTTAACCAAAGTAAATTTCAATGTCCCAATCATAAAGAATAAGTTTATTTTGACAAATAGAGCTTTTAAAATTGTCATAAGTTATATTTAAAAAATGGTTCGCCATCAAAAGGTGATAAAACAATCTTTTAAAAATAGTAGAGTATTTATTCTTAAAATTGGATTTATTTGGATTTTTAGCCTCTAACATTTATCAGATAAATGTAAAAATATTTAACAAACATATGTAATAATTTTGTAGTTATTTCTATTCATTCCCTCTATTACAATAGCTAGGCGTTAACTATTATAATATTATTATATTATTAGTGTGCAACGTAAGATTTCAATGAAACTCGTTGTTGCGTATTGGGCACGCCATCGAGCATAGCATTCCCTTTAAAGTAATATTAAAATTTTATTCACAAATATTGATAAACATTAGAATGTAATATTGTTTATTTACCTGGGATGTTACAGTTTCAATATATACACATCTGCATTTATCTCTAAGATAGATATCATTAGAAATGTGTTCCATTTGATCACTTATTATTACAAAAATAAAAAACCATGAGATTGAAGTTGTTGAGAGGTATCTTGTGTTGGGTGAGTCATTGGTGTTATGAAATTGTTTTTATGATCCTGATAAAAAGGTTTACTTCTATTTATAGGATGTGATATCTCATGGTCCCAGGATGACGAGGATGGTAGTACCTTTATTAAATTAATGGAAATGGTATAATAAGTTATGTTTTTTCAGTTATTTTTTGAAATATATAAATCAACAAAATGAGGATGATACATGTGTGAATACCGATTTCTGATATATTGTTAGATAAAGATGTTATATTACAGAGAACCTATTTGTAGAAGGTATTAATATATATCAAATTTATTGTCTCGTTTGGGAACATAATGGGTTTTTGTACATTGATCTTGGTATATTGGTTTGACTCACATCTAACGAGATAAATAACTAGAGGGTTCCACACTATGTGTGTCCACATGTTCCACAAATTCTAATGAATACGACTTTAGGACAATGTGGGACCCATGTACAGGGGTTGGTTAATGTTCGATTCTAATCAAACAAAAGTAAAAATAATTCAACTATATTTTACACGTTTTGAATGATGATTATTTAATTTATTTCTCAATTTATTCACAAGTTTTTTGAACATAAAATTGAATATGCGAAAATATAAATTTTTTAGCAAACCTAACATGACCATTGTCCATTTAATTATTTGGAGAGTATACGGGCTCATTTAATGGTTTATATTTTATCATATAACATTTAAAAATGTTATAAGTAAGTGATAAATTATTTGTGACATTTATGAAAAGTTTATTAACTCATAAGTGTATTCCAAATTTTAATATTTTCCATGCGCCAAAATGTAATTTTGGAAATCATAATCTAATTATAAAATAACACATTAGGCTATTGAATAGTAAGACACAACATTTAGGTGAATTTTGTGGGAGAATGTGTCATCTACCTCCTATAATGTTCTTAGAGAGAGATTCTGAAGGATGAACAAGGTTGGATCGATCCCATCTTCTCAATCGAGATAGTGTTCTTCACATAATAAATGGGTATTGTTAATATTACCTCCCTAGAACCTTATAAATATAGATCAATGATCATATATTAATGGTACATGTGTGGATGATATATATGAAACATATCTTAGTGCCTTTGAGCCATGACAAATCAATGATGAGTGAATTAAACCATAGAATTCAAACAAATAAGATTCGATTTATTCTTTCATTCAATTTTACTTTTTATTATTAAATCATATTAAAAGAAATAAATTAATAAATACAATTTTTGGGTATTTTTTAATTAATGTTCTCAACATTAGTTATAACCCAAAAAATTTGAAATGGAATTCTTTTCATGCTTCATCTATGACTCAGGTTCCTTCAATTGTTATTAGAGGGAATGTGTGATTATTTAAGTAGTAAACAATTAAATTTAAAATAAATTAAATATTATATTAACTATGGTTTCAATATGTTACCAACTCAAATAATGGTGTGTCAGTGTAAGTTCACATATTTAATATAATTCCAATCATATATCAATGGGTTTTCGTAAAATTTCTGACAAAAATTGATGTTTTATTTTTTGCATCACATGAATGGATATCAGCATGGAATTTTTTTTCTTGAGCAAGATATCAGAAAATTAAGTGTTATCTGGATATACTATAATCTGTTTGGGGTAGACTGTTGGCCATACAAGATTTTCATACAATCTTAATAAGTTTATGAATAATAAATAAATAATAAAGTACACTGATTTCTTTGGAATCATGATTAATTAAAAGGAAAAATATACCCTTGGATAATGGTTTAATTAAATGGAAAAACCTTCCATTAAAATATTGTTTTAAAATGATAAATTTTTACTTATAAGAATAATGTTCTTTTGTTATAAATTAATAAATAACCACTAAAAGGATGCCCAACTAGACTTGTGTATGACCAGTACAGCCCATGTGTGACCAAACCAACCCATCACTAGAACTAAATTTAATTTTTGGGATCTTAATTAGGTCAAAATGGACCCACACAATTATGAAAAGAATTAAAATTTTAACATAATAATATATGTTTTAATGAAAATCATTCGATTGATGTTGGATGTTTCAATAATTAATTAAAATTAGTTTAATATAGGTTAAATAATTAAAAATACCCATGACATCAATTTTTGAAAATTTAATTTATCTTAAGCAATAAAATTTAATGTTCACTAATTATAAACTAAGACCGACCCATGCATTTTTTTTACTAATTATTTATTTTAATTATTTTACTAATTTTTATAAAATATAAAAGTTATTTTATTTTGACGATCTACACATCAAATCTCCACATTTAATTTTCATAAGTGTCTATACGTCCACATTTATGTGAATGTATAATTTTTCACCCTGAGTTCCCCACACATGTGTGTTAGTATACATTTTATAGATTAGAGGAGTTTATGTAAATGTGGATTGAGTTGATGGTCGGCATAGACCAAACAAGTGAAGTGAATTGGAGTTTTGGGCACTACAATTCAAGTTAGGTATTGAATTAAGAAATTACAATAGGGTATTAGATAATTAATTTTTCATTCGATGGATTAAATAATAGTTAATGGATCAATATCTTTTTATTATTTCTTTATTTTATCGTGTTCATGATTTATTGTTTTGTGAATGTGTATTTATTATGTGTGATGACATTGTATTACAATAAACAATAACGCATAGATAAAGTGAACATGTTGGGTGAATGTTTTATATTTAAAATCATGTCATAGTTGTGAGTTAAATAACATAGAACAAAAATGTAAATATAAAATTATTTTATTCTCTCTGATTAACATACCAATTCCCTCAATAAAAATATTTAGTCCTCAAATGCCTTCCATCACTTGAACATAGACGCAACTGATTATTAAAGGCTCTCATAAGCTCTCGTTGAGATTTTATATCACAACCAAGGAGTTCTTATGATAGTAGTGGGTAGAATTAACTAAATATGTTATCAAATTTGTAGCCATATTAATCTTATTTTAACAATATAGGTAAAAAATCGAGAAATACAAAGTAATTCTTTGCAAGATATGGGATTCAACTCAAGATATGAAGGATCTAGGTGTATAAGTTTTTGGCCTGTCAAAATCCTACCTTAGACTCTGCGAGTCATGGAGATTCCATATCTAGGGTTATGAAGATAGGTTTAAGGTCATTTCCAATAGAATAATCAATAAAACTATTATTCTAAATCTAGTAGTTGAGGGATACTATTATTTTATGGAAGAGTTAAAAATTTTAAAATTAGTAATTTGAATATATCTACTCATAATAATGATAATGTGTTATTATTGTAGGTTTATTTTTTAAAATAAATATGAAAATAACCTATTCTAATAGGTCAATTTCACAATGATAAATATTTGATAATGATTATATATTGACTAGCCATAACATCCTATAGTAGTACATGTTCTACCTCCTTGTTCTACTCCATGAGAGAAAGATTTATGTGAAGAATTCCCCACATCCTATCGACACACCTTAAGGATAAAATGAAATTGACAAATATAAATATATTAATCATATAGATTATTCACTAGATGGTCAGTGTTTCATGTAATCATTTATGTCTCGTGAGTTGAAGAAAATACATAAGATAAGACATTCCTGCAACTTGTTTTCTTATATCTAAGAGTTATACTGGGAGTAATATCAACAAGAAAGATATGATATATCAAATTTAATATATTGATGTAGGTTGGTATAAGAAAATAAAGAAGGTTCTCATATTCTCAATATGATTGGGTGCATTGAGAGACTTGATTACCTTGGGTTCAAATATAACCAATATCCAGAAATTGATATCATTATTATTTCATTACCATATAGATTCTCAAAATTAATTATTAAAATTTTATATTAATAACATGAATTTTTCACTAAAATATTTTATGGATTTGGTTCTCCATGAAGATAAATATATAAATAATTCCAATTATTCATTCCTTATGGTGAACTAGAGGAGGAATGAAAAGGCTACAGTTTCAAGGGATAAGTCTAAGTATTAGACACCAATGCACAACCATTTCAATAAGAAAATGTTATATAAGGAGGGTAAGGATTTTTTCTGTAACGTCCCGAGTCCGGAGCCCCTCCACTGGTACCCGTACCTGGTTCACCACTTGACCTCAAGTGCGTTTCCCCGAATGCCAGAGGCTGCCGACTAGCAGTGAGGGCCTTGGTGAGTCGGTGGAGAAACTATGCCCTCATTCGGTAAGGTATACAAGGTATGAAAACAACAATAACAGCGAAAATGATAAATAACATACATAACAATAGAAACCAAACAGCATAAGAAATGTATATATATAACTATGATGACAAAGATGCAGCAGGTACAAGTATCTAAGGAAAAAAGGAAAACACAACAACGTGCTGAAATACAACTGAAACCAAGTTCAAAAGAAAAACAAAGTAATCTCCTCAGCATCGCGAGCCACGTCTTGGTCCCATGCTCCCCAGCTCCCAGTGCAATCAACATCCTGAATTAGAAGGTCTCTTGCCCTTATCTATACCTGCAGAAACATAGTCTGCTTGGGCCCAAAAGCATGGTCTAAACAGGGTGTGAGATACAATCCCAATTAGAAATCACCCAAATATTTTTGCCTAACAGTCAATGAATACATGGAAGTAACAAAACAAGAAGCAGTAAACAGAAAAACACAAGCAACTAAAATCCATAGTTCTAGAAAATAAAGTGCACAAGTTAACAGCCAGCAATAAAAGAAGAAACAGGTAACCCTCAGGGTAGCTCTCACAGTATAACCCCTTTGGTCAAACCTCTAAGTACTAGTAACCCTCTGTGAGGCACACACAGTCTCACCCCTTTGGTTCAGCTAAGTAAATAAGAAGACTCTCTGGGGAAGCACTCACCATCAATTACCCTTACAGTCTAGTATCATGCTAAAATCTCTCTAGGGAAGCACTCAACGTCAATTCCCCCTGTGGCTCGTGTCGTAATTAAAAGACACTCCGGATAAGCCCTTCCGTCAATTCTCCCCTTGGTCTCGCATCGTGATTAAAAGACACTCTGGAGAAGCCCTTCTGTCAATTCTCCCTTTGGTCTGCTACTCTAGGTTCTCACAGTCCTGAGTATAACAAAACATGCTCAACAAGTGTGTATCATGCAAGTAAACCTCATGAACTACTTGGCTAACAACTAAAGTTCAACAACAATAAAAAAACAACAGTTCCACTATCCTACAACGAGGCATGGCAACTGGCAAGACTCCAAACAGGTAGAATAAGCATGGAAAAACAATCTGAGCACAAAGAATTACTCTAATCACAAGAAATAACCTCTACAAAAGTAATCATGAAAAGCAGGAAAACAACAAGGGAAAAACAGGAAACACGCAAAACCCCGTTCAAGTTTATTGGTGGAATTTTCACATAATACCCATCGACTTTCAACAGAAAGGCACAAACCACCAACCTCGAACCGAGGAGATCAATATACATGAACCTCGATGAAAGATTCCTCTTAGAACAACGTAGATCTGAGAAAACGCACAAAATGATCATCCCACGATAACTTGGAAATGAGGATTAATCAAGAAACAAGGATAAAGCATAAGAAAGAACTTACCGCTGCGATTCCAACGCAACTGACCGTGCTCGAATCGGAGAACGGACAGTGCGGTGGGAATCCGTCGAAGATCTGACCATACGGTCACTCCCAGATGGTCGAAAACTGATGAAGAAGATGAATATGGGGGTTAGCCGCGACTTTGGTCCGTTTAATGAAAAAAAGAAAGTACACGACATGTACGTTTTGATTACATGGCGTGTACTTCAAATTTTCCGTACTCCGAAATAACCGGCCTCCACCTCAGCCTTACCCACCATGTGTGTGGCCCGGACACGGCCAGTACACGGCTTCGAACCGGGGAAAGAATACACGGTGTGTACCAAGAAAGTACATGGCGTGTACTTCTGAAATTTCCGGAAAATTCAGTTTTCTCAAAAACTCTAGAAAAAAGGAAAAACATACCTGAAAAGAGATCCGGGTTCTTACAAACTTCCCCCCTTAAATAAATTCATCCTCGAATTTCCCTAACGATGCGGAGAAGGAGAAACCCCAAACAGCTCCAGCCACTGCGATCGTACAACGGTCTCCCTCTCCCAGGTCTCGTCCAATACTCGCTCGTGCTGCCATAGCACTCATACTAGAGGAACAGACCGCCCACGGAGAACATTCGTACTACGATCGACAATCTGGATAGGATGCTTCTCCAACGATGCATCCTCTTCGAGCTCGACTTCCTCAGGCTGAAAGACGTGAGATGGGTCTGAAAAGAAGCATCAGAGCTGAGAGACGTGTAAGACTTCGTGCATGGCCCGATACCTCTGAGGTAGCTGCAACCGATAGGCGACTAGCCCCACTATCTCCAAAACCTCAAACGACCCGACGTACCGCGGTGAAAGCTTAGCCTGTATCTGAATCCTCTTGTGTCCCAACCATGGTGCGACACGTAGGAAAACCTGATCACCGACCTCGAACTCCATAGGTCGTCTCCGCTGATCAGCATAAGACTTCTGTCGAGACTTTGCTATAGCCATACTCTTTCTAATAAGCTCTATCTGCTCTAAAGACTTTTGAACAAGACGAGGTCACAACAAAGCTGCCTCTCCTGCCTCCAGCCAGCAAAAGGGTGATCGGCATGGCCTACCGTACAATGCCTCGTATGGCACCATCTAAATGGTCGCCTGGAAAATCATGTTTTAGGAAAACTCCACCAGAGGAATATGCTTCTCCCAAGAATCGCCAAAGTCCAAGATGCAAGCCCGGAGCATATCCTCAAGCACCAGGATGGTGCGCTCAGACTGGCCATCAGTCTGGGTATGGTATGTTGTACTCAAAAGTACATGTATACCCAAGGCCTTATGATGTCCCTTCCAGAACCGAGAGGTAAAGCGCACCTCTCTGTCTGAAACAATAGAGTGTGGAACTCCATGAAGACGAACGATCTCTCTGATGTAAAGTCATCCCTTATCATCGGCACTAAAGGTTTCCTTGATCGTTAAGAAGTGAGCAACCTTCGTAAGTCTATCGAAGACAACCTAAACAGCATCGTTTCCTCGAGGTGATCTCAGAAACCTAGTAACGAAGTCCATCACAACATCATTCCACTTCCACTCCGGAATGGTTAACTGCTGTAAAAGCCCCACTGGTCATTGATGCTCTGCTTTCACCTTCTGAAAAGTAGAACATCTCAAGATAAAACCAGCAACATCCTTCTTCATACCTGGCCACCAGTATTGGCGATGAAGGTCATGATACATCTTGGTGACACCAGGATGAACTGCCCAAAAAAAGGAATAGAAATCCCGCATCAACTCCTCGTGTATGTCTGTTGGCACCCATACGCATCCCTGGAAGCAAAGATCTCATCCTCTCCCACTTTCCATCCAGGAAGAGGGTCCCCTCCTAACACACTCTCCCGTAGGACTATTCTTTCTGAGTTTGATAGTTCCTCATCCGTACCTGATCAACTAGCGTGGAGGTAAGAGCTACCGAAGATAGAAATGTATGTCCCTGTATGTCGTGCACCTACAGATGCATCTCAGAGAACAGAGCCATCAGTTTCCACTCACTACTGGCCTCCTGAACTGCCTGAATCTGAGTTCTCCTGCTCAATGCATCAGCCACGGTGTTTCCCTTTCCTGGCGTATAGGCGAGCTCAAAGTCGAAAGACTCTAGATACTCAACCCACCTGCGTTGCCTCAGATTCAAATCATGCTGAATAAAGATATACTTGAGAGTCTTGTGGTCAGTGAAGACCACAAAGTGCTCTCCCAGAAGATAGTGTCTCCAACAGCACAAGGCATGAACAACAACAGCTAACTCCAAATCGTGCGTAGGGTAGTTCCTTTCATGTGGCCTCAACTGCCAAGACCCGTACACAATGACTTCATCTCCCTTTATAAGCACAGCTCCCATCCCGATACCCGAAGCATCACAAAAAATAGTGTAGCTCTTGCCTGGCTCTGGCAAGACTAGTATCGGTGCTGACGTCAACCTCCATTTCAGCTCCTAAAAGGCTGACTCACAAGAGTCTGACCATAAGAACATCACCCACTTCTTGGTCAGGCCTGTCAAAGATGCTACCAGACGAGAAAATTCATGAATGAAGCGTCTATAGTATCCATCCAGCCATAGGATGCTTCATACCTCAAAAACGTTCTTCGACTGCTCCCAGGAAACTACAACTCTCACTTTCTATGGGTCCACAGATACTCCTGCCTCTGAAATAACCTGACCCAAGAAGTGAATCTGATTCATCCAGAAGTGGAACATCGAGATTTTAGTATAAAGTCGATTCTCTCTCAGTGTACTCAGAATGATATCAAGATGTGTGGCATGGTCGTGTCGAGTGTGAGAGTACACCAAGATATCATCCACGAAGACCACAATGATGGAGTCCAAGTAAGGATGGAACACTCAGTTCATCAGTTCCACGAAAACTAAAGGCACGTTCGTGAGACCGAACGGCATGACTGTATACTCGTATAGACCATACCTGCTCCTGAAGGATGTTAGAGGTATATCGGATGGTCTAATGTGCTATTGATGATAACCAGACCTCAAGTCAATCTTCGAGAACACCCGGGATCCTCGAAGCTGATTGAAAAGGTCATCGATCCACGACAAGGGATATCGGTTCTTGACCGTCAACTGGTTCAGCTTCCGATAATCCACACAAAGCAGAAGGGTATTGTCTGCCTTCTTCGCAAACAGAACAGGCGAACCCCAAGGAGACGTACTGGGTCGAATGAAACCCTTAGCCTGTAGCTCCTCCAACTTCTTATTGAGCTCCTGGAACTCAGGTGTGGCTATACTATATGGAGGAATGGACACCAATGCTGCTCCGGGCATGAGCTCAATAGAGAAGTATACCTCACGCTCCGGAGGCAAACCCGAAAAGTCCTCTGGAAAGACATCCCTGAAGTGATCCACCACTGGGGTAAAGTCCAACTGTGGAGTCCCCTGATCATGTAGATAAAGGCTAGAAATTTGGGTTGTCACCCCTCCTAGCCCAAGATGCTCGAGTCCCACCTGACTCACCCGAACATCCCATTCGCCTATATGAAGAAAAGATTCACCCTCTGGTGAAACGAAACTCACTCTGCGGTGATAACTGTCTATGAATACCTGAAAGGGAATCAACAAATCCATGCCAAGGATGACATCATATCCTGTCATCTCTAGGACACAGAGATCCCATAAGAAGTGATACCCAGCAACCTCGATATGGCACTCTCTACACTGGCGTACACTAGATGTACTTGTCCCCAAGGGTGTGTCTAGTGTCAACGAGTCAGCAGAAGAAAAGATGCAGAGTCCATGGCTCTAGACAACAGAAACAGAGATAAATCTATGCGTAGCACCAGTATCGAAAAGGTTTGAAGATAAAACTGAGGATACTAAAATCGTACCTCGAATATTAGAAGGGTTGGGATCCTGCTCCTGATAAGTCTATTCCATAGTAAAGGACTGGCCTGTGTCGTGGCCCTGTGCCCTTGGATGACCACCCTGGGAAGATCTCCCCTGCTGGTGCTGAGGAACTGGTGGCTGACTTCCACGGCCTCGACCTCCACCTCGGCCCGAATGGCCGGAAGAACTCCAGTTCCCCGACTGGTGAGAAACTGGTAGTGCTGCTCCTGAACGAGGAGTCATGAAAGAACCCCGGACACTTGTTGCTGCTAAGAAAACCTGGCAGAAACGTAGAAGGCGACCCATATTGCCGCAAAATCGGCACTCCACTAGGTCCCTCTGGAACTGTGGCCTCGTGTTCCTTGTCTGGCCACACTGATAGCATGTCACCTGGCTTCCTGAAGATGTGTCTCGCTTCCTCGAATCACCATGCGAAGGATCCTTATGGTGCTTCTTGTTGACATCCCAAAGAAAGCTAACTCTAGAAACAGAACCGCCCTGGCTCGCAGCTCCAAAGTCTCTCAGATTGTGTTCCTCAATCAGTGCCTGGTTGACGATGGATGTAATGGAAGTCAGCTGGAAGATGTTCACCTACGAGCGGATCTCCCTCCTGAGTCCATCCTCAAACTTCCCCGCCAAGAACACCCCACTCTCATCCTGAATGGGTGCAAAATTATGCAGATCAGTGAAACGAGAGGAATACTCTATAACAGATAGAGTACCCTGCTCTAAGATCATGAACTCCCGGGCTCGATCGGCCCTCAGGGTCTCCGAGTAGAAGTAGTCGTAGAACACGCGCTGGAACTCCTCCCAAGCCATAGCCTGCTACTGTCCCGCCTGTGAGATCAGATCCCACCAACTCTTGGTGGTGTCTCGGAGCATGTAGGTGGCGAGCTTGACCCGCCTCTCTGGAGGCGTCTCCAGATGCTCGAAGATAGTCAGCATGGATTCCAGCTATGACTCTGCAGCCTGAGTTCCTCCCTCCCCTGAGAATGTGGGAGGATGTTGCTGCAAGAAAACCCACGTCATGACTGCCATAGACAAGGCATGAGGTGTTGCTCCCTGGAAGGTATGCATCGTCCTCATGAAACATTCCCTGAACTGCGCATCAGCACTCACGACTGGTACAACAACTGGTGCCAAGGCTGGCTCGGCTGGGGGATCGACAGGAAGTCCTTGATCAGCCCTGTCTGGCATCTGATCACAGCCTGATTACAGACGTACAACCGGAGGACGTCTCAGAGGCATAGCTCTGAAATATCAAAAGCACACCTTAGATCAGGATACAAGGATAGAGAACACAAGAGTACATAATGGGAACAGGGGAAGAAAAACACAGAAGATTGCAAAACATGACTACACGGTTTGTATAAAACTACACGACATGTCTTTTTAAACCACTGACATGGGCGTGTACTCTCACCCTACAAGTCATGTACACTTCAACTACACAGCGTGTTGACCCCCACACATGGCGTGTACTTGAATATTATTCCCATGCCTGAGTCTCCTTACACGGTTAACCCACATGGTCCGACTCAACCCGAGACTACACGGCTTGCACTAGGCAAGGCTTCGGCGGTCCGTGTTTTTGAGTACACGGCCGTCTAAATGTCTAGACCTTACACGGAGTGCTCCGAACAAGCACGGCGTGCATAGGCGAAGGTGACACCATGCTGTGTTGTTCATGAAACAGCGGGGTACTTGGGCAAGACTACACGGTGTGTTCCGAACAACACGACGTGTGGAAAGGAGGGTAGCGTCGGCCCGTGTTGTTCGTGACATGGCTGGGTACCTGGACAGGACTACACAGCATGTTCCCTATGGACACGGAATGTTCTACTCGAGCTTCCCTGACTCGTGTTGTTAGTGACACGGTCGGGTACACAGATCCAATCTTATACGGCGTGTACCAATGGAACACGCGTGTTCCCGAAGTTACTCCCACGACACCGTGTTCTGCTCACACTATCAGTGACACGGCCTGAAAACTACACGGCTTGTATCTAAAAAGTACATGCCCTGTATTCTGGGTTTTTCAGGGCAGTAGCTCAGAAACTGCACAGAATTCCAGAAACACTAAAAACAAGGGAAAAGATTCCAAATTCTGATCCGGGTGGGCCAATAACACCTCAAGAACAAAAAATTGGCATTCATTTTAGGAAAGGAACAAAGAAACAGTCTTCTAACATAGCAGCATATAATCTATCAAGCAACTATCACAACAGCATGCATAATCTACATAGAGCTTATCACAACAGCATGTAATCGCAAATGTACCCTAGATGGCATGGAAAGAATGCATGACATGTGATTTCTACAAGTGCCTATATGAGGCATGAGATGGCATAACCTCCTCTCATCGGGATTTGATAGAAATAGAACCAAAATATCAAAACAATAATAACACAAGCCATGTTAATCACTCTAGGTGAAAACATATCAACCATAAAACTCAAAACCAGCAAACAGCAATTAACGAGGTAGTTTGGCCTTTCCCTGTACACGGGTTAGATACTCCCGAGCACAGCTTAATACTAAGTACAGAATCCGTCCTATCCCTAGATAAAGTCTCCAAACAGTAAAGCAAGAGAAAAGAACTCCTCTCATACCACTTTGTAACGTCCTGAGTCCGGAGCCCCTCCACTAGTGCCTGTACCCGGTTCGCCACATGACCTCAAGCGCATTTCCCCGAATGCCCGAGGCTGCCGACTAGCAGTGAGGGCCTTGGTGAGTTAGTGTGGAAACTATTCCCTCATTCGGTAAGGTATACAAGGTAAGAAAACAACAATAACAGTGGAAACGATAAAAAAATATACATAACAATAGAAACCAAACAGCGGAAGCAATATATATATATATATATATATATATATATATATATATATATATATATAACTGTGATGACAATGATGCAGTAGGTACAAGTATCTAAGGAAAACGGAAAACACAACAATGTGCTGAAATAAAACTAAAACCAAGTGAAAAAGAAAAACAAAGTAAGATCCTCAGCATCGCGAGCCACGGCTCGGTCCCATGCTCCTCAGCTCCCGGTGCAATCAAGATCTTGATTGCCCTTATCTATACCTTCAGCAACATAGTCTGCTTGGGCCCAAAATCATGGCCCAAACAGGGTGTGAGATACAATCCCAGTAGGCAATCACCCAAAGATTTGTGCCTAACAGTCAATGAATACATGGCAGTAACAAAACAACAAGCAGTGAACAAAAAATCACAAGCAACTACAATCCATAGTTCTAGCAAAAAAAGTGCACAAGTAAATATCCAGAAACAAAAGAAGAAACAGGTAACCCTCCGGTTAGCTTTCACAGTCTAACCCCTATGGTTAAACCTCTAAGTACTAGCAACCCTCTGGGAGGCACACACAGTCTCACCCCTTTGGTTCAGATACGTAAATAAGCAGACTCTTTGGGGAAGCAATCACCGTCAATTCCCCCTATAGTATCGTATCGTGCTAAAGGATCTATGGGGAAGCACTCAAAGTCATTTCCCCCTGTGGCCCGTGTCGTAATTAAAAGACACTCGGGAGAATCCCTTCCTTAAATTCTCCCCTTGGTCTCGCATCGTGATTAAAAGACAATCTGGAGAAGCCCTTCCATCAATTCTCCCTTTGGTCTGCTACTCTAGGTTCTCACAGTCTTGAGTATAACTAAACATTCTCAATGTGTGTGTATCGTTCAAGTGAGCCTCAAAAACTACTTGGCTAACAACTAAGGTTCAACAGAAATAAAAAAACAACAGTTCCACTATCCTAAACTAGGCATGGCAACTGGAAAGACGCCAAACATGCAAAATAAGCATGGAAAAACAATATGAGCACAAATAATTACTCTAATCATAAGCAATAACCTCTACTAAAGCAATCAAGAAAAGAAGGGAAACAACAAGGGTAAAATAGGAAACATGCAATACCCCGTTAAAGGGTGTTGGTGGAATTTGCACATAATACCCATCAACTTTCAACAGAAAGGCACAATCCACCTACCTCGATCTGAGGAGATCGATATATGTGAACCTAGATGATTGATTCCTCTTAGAACAACGTAGATATGAGAAAATGCACAAAACGTCCGTCCCACATTAACTTGGAAACGAGGAGGAATCAAGAAACGAGGATAAAGAAGAAGGAAGAACATACCGATGCGATTCCAACGCAACTGATCGTGCTCGAATTGGAGAACGGACGGCGAGGCGGGAATCCGTCAAAGATCCGGACGTACGGCCGCTCCCGAACGGTCGAAAACTGAAGAAGAAGATGAATATGGGGGTTAGCTACAACCCCGGTTCGTTTAATTAAAAAAATTACATGGTGGGTACTTTTTGAGTACACGGTGTGTACTTCGAATTTTTTGTACTTCGAAATAACCAGCCTCCACCTCAGCCTTACACACCATACGTGTGGCCCGAACACGGCCAGCACACGGCTTCGAGCCAGGGAAAGAGTACATGGCGTGTACCAAGAAAGTACAAGGCGTGTACTTCTGAAATTTCTAGAAAATTAATTTTTCTCAAAAACTCCAGAAAAAAGGAAAAACAAACCTCAAAAGAGATCCAGGTTCTTACATTTTGGAATACATCTTTGTAGTGGAAAGAAAGGAAACTGAAATAATAATTGAACATCTACGAAGAAAAAACTTTTTTCTTCTACTTTAGGAATATTTTTCACTTAATGAAATCTATGTATTTTTAAAAGTTGTGTAGTAGATACTGCATATCACTCACACATTTTTATTCAAATTCAATAACTATGAATATTCAAGAAAATTTAAAAGTTTCGATTTGATAATTTAGGGGAAAATGGTGTGAGACTAGATGCATTATCACTAGGAGAATATCATCTTATTTTACTTAGTGGTATGGTTCTTATACTAAATAATTGTTATTTTGTTCTATTTTTTACTAGAAACATAATCTCAGAGTTGAGTTTAGACACTATGTAAATTTATTTCATGTTTGAAAATATATGTTATCTTTTGTATAAGGACAACATGTGTTATGGTTTGACACATATTAATAGTGTTTTATATAAACATGGACCATAAAATCTAGTATTGTAAGTAAATGAAAAATACAGTAAGAATAAATCATATCCTACCAGGCTATATAACTTTAGACTAAGTCATGTTAATGATAAACATACCTAAACTACATCAATCAGGGTATTTTGGACTCCCCAATAGTAAAACCCTTGGATGTATGACTCAATTTTTTAGAAGGTAAAATGATCAAATCACCTTTCAATGGGAAAGGAAACAAGAGAAAAAGAACCATTTCTACTAGTTCTCTCTTATTTATGTGGTCCATTTCTTGTAGAGGTAAGGGGTGATTTTTTTACTTCATTGCATTAACCAATGAGTAAACTAGATATGGATATCTATATACATAATGTGCTATAAGTTATATTCCCTATCCCTTTTAAATAATAGAATAATGAAGTATTGAATAAAATTGGTAAGAAAATTAAAAATCCATGGTGGATAATATCTTAAGAAAGCTTTCATAGATCCTTTAAAGGAGTGTGGGATAATTTACCAACTCAATCCTTATAAACCAAATTGGAATTGTGTTTGTGAATGGAGAAATCAGACCCTGATTAACATGGTTAGATCAGTTATGGGTTATCAAGCTCTGCCATTATTATTTTGGAGATACTTACTATAAACCAAGGCATATACACGAAACAAAGAACTAAGTAAAGCAGAAGATGGGATTCCATAAGAGTTGTGTTATGGAAAAAAAGCAATTATGTCCCACAATCTATATGGGGATGAAAGGTTTATTTAAGAATATACCTTGTGAGATATTAAAATCCTAGAGTACGGAGTGCATATATATAGGTTATCCTAAAGAGATAAAAGAATATTAAATTTATAACCCTTCAGATAAAATGTTTGTTGTGGAAGGAAAATTTACATTTCTAGAAACAATTTCTTAAGGAAAAAAGCATGAAAATTGTTTATTTTAAGGAATTCTATTCCTTATGTACATAAAAATTTTTATAGGGGCAATCTCTAGAAGATATAGTGTGATAGAAAGATGTTCTTCAGACAAAAGTACTACATAGTTATACTAGAGGGGTTAGACAACTATGAAGATATTTTTTTTTTCCATTGATTAATGTTACACATTTCTCATACAAAATAATACCCCTATGAAATATTAGAAATAAGTATATTGAAAGGATGATTCCAATGAAGAAAGGCATTAATTATGAAATAGAGTATATGTACCCAAATAATATATGGATTTTGGTTGACCCACAAGCTGTTGTAAAACCTATGTGGGGTAAATGGGCAGTAAATAAAAAACTGGGCATGGATATTCATGTAAGAATATATATGGAATGAGTAGTAGTAAAGGATTTCAAGATACATCAAGGGGCCAACTTTGATTGATCCTTCTCACTTGTTTCAATACTGAAATCCATCTGAATATTATGTGAAATAGAATCCTTAAATGATTATGAAATTTGTAAAATGGTTGTCAAAATTTCTATTCTAAATGGGATATTATTTTAACAAATCTATATGACATAACCTAATTTATTTATTATGTCAAAGAATTCCAATAAATTGTTCAAGTTTCAAAGATCCATTTATGGATTTATGTAAGAATAAAAATAATGGAATTATAATTTTATTGAGGCTATATGATAAATTAGTTTCATGAATAATGAAATCAATCCATGTTTCTATCATAATCATAGTGGAAGTGAAATAATTTTCCTAGTATTATATATTTAGGACATATTATTCAAGGGAAACGAAGTCCAATTGTTATAGTTAGAAAAGTCCTGGTTAAATTAATGCCACTCTATGAAATAATTATGTAATGAAACCTATATTATAAGGATCAATATCTCTCTAGATAGATCTTAAAGTCATCATAGGTTATGTAAGAATACATATAATGACAATTAACATATAAGGTACAACATGGAACAATACAAGAGGTGACTTTTTCCAAGGTCACATGGCAGTCATATCTCCAAGATGATGTGTCTAGAAACATGGGAGGAGATTGAAAGAATTATTAAAATCCATTTATAATTAAGTAGTGGGATCTATCATGTATTCCACACTATGTACTTGGATTGATGTTTCCTTTGATTTATGCTTGATGGGAACATATCATGACAATCTAAGAGATCTATGTAAATGATTTCCAAAATTAATTGGGATGTACAAATGATATGTTCCTAGTGTATTATATAGATGATGATATAGTTATGATGGGATAAAATGATTCTAGATTAAATATAGATCATGATTATTTGATATAAAGGTCATGCTCCTGATTTATTGAATGGTGGTGTAGTGAGTTTAAGGAGATCAAAGCATCCATGGTTGCTGATTCTACAGCAGAATCCAAGTATATGTCACCTTCTGATGTAGTTAATGAATCAATTTGGATATGTTGATTTTTTTATTGAATGGGGTTGTACCTAGTAGTGATACCCCTAATAAAGTATATTGTGATAATAATAAGGCAGTTGTACTTTCCAAGGATACTAGGTCACACCATGGGATGAAGCATACACATCAAAAGTTTCATCTCTTGAGGGATTCTAATCAGAGAGTTCAATTCACTGTTATTAGAGTTTCCATAATGTATAACATAGAAGACCCCCTAACTAAATAAATATCTATAAATATTCTTGATTCTCTTTGGAAAGATATCATATTGAGAATTGTTAATAGTTGGCTCTGGTGCATATGGGAGTGGGGTGAGTGGGTTTTATAGACCAAACTAATTTATATACATTGATTACCATTCCACTTATTGAGTTTAACATATATACATGTTTTTATTATCACCATAATATTATTAAAACCTTTTCATCAATTTTTTACATGGTAATGTATTCATATTATGTGTCATGTCAAAAGGTTATAGTACTTCCTAACTATGATGATAACCTAATGATATAATGATAGAAATCATAAATATATGACCTATGGTCCAGATAAATTATGATTATGGGATTTAAATGATGTATTATTATCAAGTGATGGGGGGTCATAATCACAGAGACTTCTTCACAAGAAGTTTAAACTTTGGGAACTCGAGTAGATGAGCTCATGAGGACATAAATAATAATAAGAACACCATATGTTTCCGATGTCATTGTTATTTTATATCTAAAAAAAGTGTATTGATCTCGGGGCATGACATAATAATAATTGCGTACCTTTTGATCATGTAGTTTTATGTAATAAAAAACCATAACATTGAAGTCATGGAGATGTAGCTTATATTGGGTGCATCATTAGTTGTATGGAATTTTTTGAGTGGTCAAGATATAATTTTTCACTTCCAAGTTGACCAAGAGATATCTCATGGGACCTGGTTGACTAGAATGGTATTTCCATCATTATATCCAGGGACATGGTATTAAAATAAAAGTTATTCTAGTAATTTCACAAAATATATAATGCAACCAAATTATGATTACAAAAGTGTGCATACTACTTTATTAAATATTATAATAAATATAGATCTTATTACATTGAATAAGTATGTGGAAGTCATACCTATCAAATTTTTTATCATGATAGGGTCCATGATGGGTTATTAGACTCCGCCATTGGCTTGTGGGTTGGAATCACTGTTATCGAGATAAGGACCTCGCGGGTCACACACTAAATGTATCAAAAAGTTCCACCTATTCTGATGAATAAGAGTTCAGATTATATGGTCCCCATATATGGTGGTCGATGAACATCCAGAATTAAGATAAAATGTTAATGGCACACTAAATTATTTGGGGAGTTTACAGGCAATGTTAATGGTTCATATTTTGTCACACAACACATTAAAGTGTTATGAGTGAGTGATAAAATATTTGTGACATTTATAACAAGTTTATTAGTTCATAAGTCTTCAAAAATTCCTAAAATTAAGGTCATTACTTTACAATGATAAAAGTGCGCTTTTTTAAATAAATACATAAGTATAAAAAAATTAAACCTTACGAACAATAGGATCAATCATTTGGACGAAGTTAGTGAGTTTGTCTCTCCGAAACACTCTTACAATGTTCTCAGAGAGAGAGTTAGAAGAAAAAACAAGGTCAGATCATTCCATTCCTCTTGATCGATTTCACATTAATCACACAATCAAAGAGATATCATAAATCTCTTATATTTCATTTGTTATATCCTTGGAAACATATATTTTTAATCTCAGAGTTGTGGTTCATGTCTGGATGATCAAGGGAAATTTTTTCTTTGCACCTTTGAGCCATGATACATCCATGATAAGTGAATAAAACCTGTGGCTTCAAAAAAACAGTGTTCCATTTGGGCTTTCATTTAATTGTATTTATCATACTATAATTGAATTTCATATGATCCTTTAAGAAATCTGGGATAGGAGTTTGAGGATTTAGTATTTCTAACATGAATTAAAACTCAAAAATATCAAAGTGCACATTTTTCATGCTTCTGCTATACCCCAGGATTCTTCACCATTAATTTCTCTAGCTTCAATCATCCCATGTTTCCATTAGATCATAACATCATCATTTAAGAGTTTTCCACCCTTTTAATGAGTTCACCCCATCATCCCGTTAAGTTCAAAAATTCTTGAATCATTATACCTGTATGCAAGGAGACTAAAATGAATGTTTTAATACAGATCTCTATGGTATCCCACATCATATTATTCCTATTAATATAAATAATAAAAATCTCTCTAAAGTCAATAGAGTAAAAAATTCTTATATCTTCTTGATGGTGATATTAAGGATGTGGAAGATCATCTGGAATATTTTTAATTCATAAACCAAAATCAAGATACAAATTAATGGGATAAAATATAGTCCCCTGAAAAAATAGAAGATCTATTATCCATCAATTAGTTCTTATCCCAAAACCAACAATTTTTCATATACCCCCAAGAGGGTGGTAGGAACACCAGTATCTTTCGTCACCTACAGAAGAAGAAAGAAGTTAGAGGATGGGATAATACTATCAGTACTAAGGTTTTCCTCTTTATGAATGAATGTGACATATACAATATTGTGATTGATTATTTTAAAAGGATTTAACCTAATAATGGGGATGAAAAAAACCCCCAAGATGGTTGAAAACATTACGTCATACATCAAGGATCATCAAAATTGAGGTATCTCTCTTGGCACAATCTCCACAAGATATTAAATCAGCCATCCTCTCTCTGATCATTGATAAATCTACATGTCCTTATGGGTTAACCAAAAAAATTATATTCTATAGGGGCATCATATTTGATGAGGATAAAAATGGGGTGAAGGAATTTTTCATACATGAATGAATGTATTATGGAGTAAACTCTGTTTTCATTTATCTGATACACAAGAATGAAAATTATATTTACATCTAGGATTTCTATACATTTGAAATCGGTAACAAAATTCCTAATATAATTAGAAAAATTATCATATCAAGGCTGGGAAATAATTTTAAGGACACTATCACCCAAAATAAGTTTTTATTTTTTCCTATAAAGAGCATCTGAAGTTGGATTCCCACTACATTGGAGTGTGTCTACATGATGTAGAGAAAGTTGAAAGATGAAAAATTGATCTTATTACTGACACATGAAATGATTTTACATATTGAAATGCGGATTTATTCTTAATATCCATTAGAAATAAAGATTATACCAGTCATTTAATTCATTAATCAACATTATTCTTAAGAGTGTCGGGATCTTCATCCTTATTAATGGATTCACTAAGGATTATTCTAATGCATAAAAAGTGTAAAACAATGAGCCAAACACTCTAGTACTGTCTTTAATATTGTGAAAGATGACATGATATGATTCACTATTAACTTAGTCCAGGTTTCCATATATAAGCAGAACATGGTTGGAAGGGGGTTGTCCAAACCCTCACATCTCCTTTACTTAGTTGATATTATCATTTTTTGAGAAACCTTATTGATAAAATCCTACTTACATCTATTGGATTTGGTGTTCTATAACAAACCTTTTTTAAATTGAACATAAGTATATTCGATAATTTTATTATTAATAAAACAAATTATTACATTTTTTTCATTATTTTTCATGACATTAATTTAATTATGTATGCCAATATTTATCGCATTGATAAGGTCATAGAGGATTCAATATATGATAATAACCATTATGTTCAATGCAAATATTACTAAATATAATTATATGGTTGGATAATGTAGTGTAATTGGGCACATTATTTGTGTATAATAAGTTGAATGTAAATGTGAGTGGATAAAACTACTGAAAAACAACATATTAGAGGGGGTTTAGAAGGGTTTATGCACAAAACCCTCTAAATTCATTTTTTGTATTATTAGTGGGGGTTATACACAACCCCCTCTAATAATTTGAATTGATAAAGGGTTATGAACCCCCTCTATATTGATTTTATGTATAAATTATATGGGTTATTTGAAAAGCTCCATAATCATCAAATTTATAGTATGTTATGAACCCCCTCTCTGTTTTTCATCATTATTGTTTAAATATCTGGTAGGATTTTAGAAGGAGTTCTGAACCCAATATAAATTAAGAAAATGGTGGGGTTTCATAACCACCTCTAATCAATTATATAAGAATCAGTTCACAACCCCCTCTAATATATTAAATGAGTGGAGGTTCCAAACCCCCTCTAATGTCTCAAATTAGAGGGGTTTCAAAACTTCTACTAATTTAATAAATTATAGGGGATTTTGAACCCCCACTATTTAAAAAAAATTACAATATATATATATATATATGTTTATATATATATTTTAAAATTATATATATGTATATATATATATATATATATTTAAAAACTATATATATTTATTTAAATAAATTATATGAAAATGTTATAAAAAAATATTTAAAGCTTTTATTTAATTTTATTCATTTTTAAACATAAATATATTTGTATAATATTATAATATATATTTATTTTAATAAATTATATTTCCTATAATAGTAATTATATATAATATAAAATCATAAACATATTATATAAATGCATACATAAATATAGTTTATTTATAAAATATATCTTAAAACCCCAATCCTATGGTTTTTCTAATTAATATATTAATAATAATAATAATTAATATTTTTATAAATAATATTTTAAAATTTTAAATTATATTTAATTAATATTATTTGAAATTAATTTGATAAAAATAAATATATATCAATATACACAATATTATAGCATTATATTTATTTAAATACATATATATTAATGTATATAATAATAAATATATGTGTTGAAATACATTATATAAATATTTGTACAAATTCTATTTCATTTAATATTAATTATATATTTTTAAAAATTGTTTTTCATATAATATTAATTATATATAGTATACATATTAATTGTATGTAATATAAAATTGTTTTTCCTATAGTATTATACAAATATTTTTATAAATTTTATTTCATTTAAAATGTTTCAATAAATTTTATTTCATATATAATATAAGTATATATTAAATTTAATATATATTTATTTCATATAATAATAATTATATATAATACTATAGAACTTATTCAAATGAATATATATTAATGTACATATAATGAAATGTATATATTTAAATACATGATATAAATATATTTTAAAATAAATTATATTAATATATTAAATAAATACTTATATATATAAAAAAAATATGAATATAATATAAAAATAATTTTTTAAGTATATAAATAATAAATTTAAATATATTTATAAATATATGAATATATACCTAAAATAAATATAAATGTAAAATATATTTACACAAATGTATCTAAATACAAAAACAAATTATAGTTTATATAAATGTATAAATTTATTATAATTTAAATTTATTATAATATAATCTCATAAACACATAATATAAACATGTATATATTAATATATATGTGTGTGTGTTATATATTTATATGTAATTAAATATCTACTTATTCAATATTTATTCTAATAATCTATATAATATATATAAATAATATATTGTATAATTATAATACAAAAATAGGTTTTTCATGGTGATGGAGTGGTAGGAGAAGTATCTTATTGATCTATGGTTCGAAACCATGTGGAGACAATATTAAGAAGGGGATTCAGGGAAAATTAGAGCCTGCTAGGGATGGGAGGGATGCAGATTGTGGGGGGAAATAGGGGGAACATAAGGGGGCCATGGGAAACTGGTAATGTATAAAGGGTGTCAGGAACGTATGGGTAATTGGAGGTTGTCCATGGGAAATGGGTAATGGGTGGAGGTATAGTGCAGTGGGGGGTGGTGATGGGGTGATCATTGGTAGATTTAAAGTGGAGTTAGACAAAATATGAGAACACTAGTTATGAGAGGCGCATAGATGGTGAGGGGAAAATCAGGGAATGATAGTGACTTGAGCAAAAATAACATGAGGTGAGCCAAGAGAAATAGAAAAAGGAGGGAGGTCCATTGCCTGGGGGTGGAGGGGGGAGACCACAAGTATATTTAAAAAAGAAATAATTTAAAAATAAAAATTTATTATCGGTAGTTTTTAAAACTAACTCTAATATGGGAAATTTGGGGATCAATTAGATGGGGTTGAAATCACCTCTAATATGATTCTCAATTAGAAGGGGTCTGAAAAACTACCTCTAATATGGGGCTAACTGCTCAACTAATGGATGTTTGAAATGGCCTATGATATGATTTTGAGTTTAGTTTGGGTTAAAATACCCTCTAATATAAAAATTTATGGTGAAATTGGATGGGGTTATAACCGCCTCTAACTTATCCCTCTCTTATTTTCAACTACCTTACCAGTTGTTATTGAAAACCACCACTAACAACATGTGGTAGGCACATGTTGTTAGTGGAGATTATTCTTAATCAATTTAAATGTGCTTATAGGGGTTATAACCCCCTATAGTCACAAAAATAACCCCTTATGATCCTAGTATTTGTTTATTGTGATACATATTCTAATAATGTAATCACTAGGTAATCTCCAAGACATGATATTTATAGAACTGAACTGCTAGTTGGAATTCCATATTTTTTTGGTGTCATCAGATATGATTACATACGATCATGTGTTTTATTCATCATATTTTAAGATTATCAATAATTCATTTTAATACATGTGGACTTATATTTACGTACCAAAAATATGATAACATATGTTCATGAGATGTAGGGTATGTTTGGTGCGTGAAGAGTGACATGTTATTAAATAATATCATGGGGAATGATTTTTTCACTAAATATTTATGGGATGTTTATATTTGTTCCCTATGATTGAAATCGAATTATTCCATAAATTTCATGGAAAGGGTGTAATTATGGGTCTATTTCAAATTTCTATAGAAAGAGGTATAAATCATATAGGTCGATGACACTAATGTGAAACATTCTTAATGTGATATTATGAAAAAGGATCACATTACATAATTATCATTCATATGTGGTTTTCAATGTTATAAAATTATGTTCTTTTAACTTGGGTTCCTTGACCAATTGAAAGATAATAATCATAGACTTAAGAAAAACCCTCTTAATTTAAATGAGAAATAATTCTAGAGGCTAACACAGTAACTATATTTATTGACATAGATTATTTATTTTCATGTTTTAATTATTTTAATAATTATTATTCTCAAGACTGAGTTACAATTTAATTCAAGTATTATTTATCACATAAATTAAATGAATATTTATTATTTATTTTTGGAGTAAAATATAGTTGTTTTGTTTATTTAGTATTTAATAAATATTTATAAACCATATTTGGATTAAAATATTTATTTTTAAATTAAAATTTTATTTTTTCTCAGTATTCAATAAATGTTTGGGAGTTGGATTGAATTAAGATCGTCTATGGGGAAAATATTAATTTAAAAGTTGGTAAAATTATATTTATCATTATTCCTGATAGTACACATCATAAAAAATAATATTATATTATTATATAGAATGGAGTTTGATAAAGGGTTTTATATTATTTAAGGGTTGGTGAATAATTAATTAATATATAAACATAAACCCTAAGTCTATAAATAGATGGTTCTTATATTGTGTAGGTATAATTAGAAAAATTGAGAATTTATAATTATTGAACATAATAAACATATCTTGAAAAATATTCATTCTCTCCTCCACTCAATAACGATAATAAGTCCTTCAATCTTGAAGGATCCTATTATGATCAAGATGAACGTCATAATGTGACTAATCTGTCACACAAGCACTCGGCGCTCTATTGTTGAATTTTTATAGATAGAAGGATCACATGCGGATCACTAGTAGAGTGATTCTACACATAAATTCTACAATCACAATGAAGGTATTCTAAAAAGGGTTTTAGATTATCAACAACATCATCAAAGAAAGATCCTCAGATCAAGTATTATTTCTTCATATTTGATATAAATTAATTATAAATATAACATGGAAATATCATCTTTAGTTTGTTTGTTCACTTATGTCAATATTTGATGGAAAAATCTCATCGGTAATAGGATTTACATCATCAAAATTTTGAAAATGATCTATATAATTGACACAAACATCATTTTTATTTTAGCCACTAAGGCACTTGCTCTTGGTCGGAAACCTTCAACTAATATCAGAGGAGTCACATTTTAAATTTTTAATTATTTATTTTATTTTTGATCTATTATTCATAATCATGGTTAGATATTTCAATTCCATGACATTCATTATTTAATGTTATTTTAATAAACATGAATTTCACATATTAATCATCATTTTTAGTGATTTATTTTCACAAAGGACCATAAAAATTTATGAATGATTGTATATACTATTCAGAAATTCTAAGGACTTTGGTGGGTAATACTGGGTTACAAGACATGTAGCTATAGTGCACATCATGTACCCATGATCATGAACATATCCATGTTGTGTGATAAAATACACACTAAAAAGTTTCTATAAAATATGCATTTATTTTATATTTCATGTATACTTGGTGAACCTAGAACACAACTTTTTATTTTACATGGTGTGTAGAAATTGTATATTTTGTGTAGTATACATGGTTTATTGGTGAAATTCATATAGACTATGTGGTCAAATACATGGCTAAATATCATGTGATCCTAGAATCCTTGAGTATTAATGAAATACACAATATGTATCTAGTTTACATGGAATGTAAGTTATTATTTTCTGTATCCAAAGTACACTTAGATTTATTTAGAGAGACATGAAGATATGTGATTAGTGAAACAAATAACATGTAACTGGAGTACATGTTTTGTGGTACTACATCTGAAGAACATGTTGATTCCTTCAGAATGCTTCATGGACAGATGAAAAGAGTGATACTTATCATGTAGTAGGATAGTAAAAACTATATAGTCCATCCTAGATACATGTTGAAGCCCCATGTGTTTATCTATACTATATTGGAATTATAGTACCCACTATCTAGCTTTAGGTATACACTATGTATTCTTCCAGTAAAAAAAAGAAGTGAATAAAATAAAATTACTACTTTTATAATTAAAACCATATTATATTTATTGGAACTGACTTTTTTAACAATTTAATACCGTTTTTAATGTATTATTAAATACTCAATTAATTTATTAAAATTATCTATAATTAATGGTTATTATTTTTATTTATCATAAATTCATTTATGATGTATATCTATAATATAGCCCATATTTTAAATAATATAATTGGGAAACTATAAATTAATTAACTAAGTAATGTGTGTTTAATTTAATAACAAATAATGAAGATAAATAAATGTTTTTTGATATAATTATGTGTAACTATTTCTTGTGTTTCGCTAGTCATGATTTTGAGTATGATTTGTGTATGTGTTGGAATTATATAATTTAATTTATTTCAATACATTGCATTTATTATATATTAAATAAAATATAATGTCCATTGATTCATACCTTCCTACGTTTTTATGCAGGATATGTGTGTCTAAGGTTTTTATGTAATTTTCCATAATCATTCATCTGGTTACCCTCATCTACATGTGAATTATAAATAAAATATAATACATTGAGTATCCCACGGAATGTGTATGATGCTAAAGTTGGAACAATGATGATACCAACCTAGGCGATACAAAGATGGTAGGTGGATGGATATAACTCTTGCCAATAATGGAATAAGAATTTTTCTCATATTTCATAGGTTAATTTATTGTATGCTTAATAAACCATCCTATAGATAAGATCATCATCTGGTTATTTATTTATTTATTTATTTCTACCATATGCATTATTTATTTTATGGATGCAATACTACGATAACATAAATAAACAAACTAATGTGAAATGGAGGAATATAAATGGATAGATTCTGTGTACATTTTTTAATCAAAACATAGTTATAAACTTAAATAATATAATCTTAATATTATCAAAAAAATATAATAGATAAAAAATGATAATATTAGATATATTAAAAAAAATCCATCAACTTAATATTCAACAATCTTGTCCATCCATTGCTTGACTGGGAATGATAGCATTAGAACTCAGTGTCTGGACAAGCCACCATGAGACACTTATTATTATCATAGAGTTATTATGATTTATATGGGTTGAATTAAATCTCTAACATCAAGAGAAACATCTCTCTCTAGGCAGGGAGTAACGTGGAGGAGTGTGTTATGGAAATACAAATCAGGATTAATGGATTGGGGAATCCACTCAATGGTTCAAGGAGATGAAAGCCCATAGTTTGGAAATAAATTTATACATTAATATATTAAATTAGCTAAAGATTCCCTCATTAGGGTTATGCAAAGAGGAATATGGATGTTTTACACTTTAATTTTTGTAACATCTCAAACCTTATGTCACATTACATTGCTAAAAATATGATGTCTTAGGTGTTTGGTGGTTTTTTGGGGTTTTGGGGAAATGAGAGTCATTTTAATGGTGTTTTGTTCAAATATCATACTTAATATCTAGTTATACAATGGTGTGTTATTATTCCGGTGTGGTATTCTGGTGGGGTGTCAATCTTTTGGTGTTTCATTCTTAATTCATTTCATTCGGTGGGTATTCCATTCTAGCGGCCTTTAATTCTGGCGTCGTGTCATTCTAATAGAGAGTTACTTATAGTAGTGTTTCATCATCACAGTGTGTCATTTATGGTGGCGTTAAATCCTAGTGATTTTTCATATTAGAGATGTACGATTTCCGGTGGTGTGACATTCAAGAGGCATGTCATTTTTGGTGGTGAGTCATTTCTGGTAGTGTGACATTCTAGTGGTGTGTCAATTTTGGTGGTGTGTCATCCTAGAAGTGTGTCATTCTGGTAGTGTGTCATTTATGGTAGTGTGTTATCTTGGTGGTGTGTCATTCTAGCAGTATGTCACTTCTAAAGGTGTTTCATTATTCTAATGTTTCACTTCTAGAGGTATGTAATCCTAGTGATGTATCATTCTGGTGGTGTGTCATTTTTAGTGGTTTTTCATTTTCAAATTTTTTCTACTTTTAAAAAAATTTCTAGTATTCTAATAATTTTACAGGTTTTCCATTTTTGATGTCTTTTATAATGAATAGTGAGTTAAAGGGATTAATTAAGTGCTTTAAAATCATATCAAAGTATGTTAATGATATACTTAATTTATAAAAAGACTTGATATCTTTAAAACATTTAAATTGTGTGGTTTTAATTATATCCACATTTAATGGTAAACTAATCCATTTCAAATCCCATTAGTTTTTCATCAAATTTTACTAAGGGTGAGATCCTCCCTTCCTTTGTTATTTATTCTTTATCATGATATGGGAGGTTCCAAATCCTTTTTTCATAGAGTTATAAACTGTGTTGTTGTATCCTATTAGATTTCTCACTACCAAAGAGTCATTTTTCTATTATATGTGCACCCCCTATTTTGGAGCAGCATGGTTGTGAAAGGATAATTTCTTCCATGTAGTATTTCCATCATCAGTCCTAATTGTGTATCATGTGAGGTGGGTATATGAATGTTTATCCTTGTGGGGATATAAATATTTTAATTATTAAATATAATAGAATAAAAAAATATGGTACATGGAAATGTGATGTGTGATCTTACTTTTTATTTATTATTTATTGATGATATGAATTTTGTGGACTAATTACCCACTAAAAAACATGGTTGCTGGTGGTCTTTTCTAGAACTTCAGTCTTTGGAGCAATAGAATACTTTTTTTATTGGTGACAAACACATAATATCTAATTGGTTAATTACATAAAGTTAGTTAATGAAATAAATACCACACCATCGAATGTATTTTGTGATAACACCCTTAATTATTGAAGTGAAATTGAACATGAGATCCTTTGCTAACTTTGAAAATGTGTTTGGTTGTGCTATGAGATATGATGTTTTTGGGGGAAGTGGGAATGATATGTTTGAGTAGTGGGGTTATCTTGAAAGGTGGTGGTTGATGTGTTTGTTGGATCGTTTCAATTTTCTTCTTGTTGCATGTTGTTTTATTTTAAGTTCCTAGTTGGTATGATTGATGATAACAATGAGCTTAGAAAATAAATATGTACATGTTTTAGTGGGATAGGTCAGTAATGGGGAATCTAGAAAATTTCTTAACATTAATTAAAAACTAAATACGAATTGTGTCATGCTTTATATTTTTGTGAGGTTGTGCATTTATTCTTGGTCGTGAGCATGGAGGACCTTGTGAGTTGGTTGGGGATATTCTTGTAATCCCATAGGTGGGGATTATAGGGCTTCATATATATATATATACGTATGTGTACATTTTATGTTCGTTTTTATTTATATAGACACTATATAGACGTTGGGAACTCTGGGATGAAACCTGCAGTGTCGCATGGGCGTGTATTTCCCAACATCCCGGTTGGAGGATGGATGGTTGGCCACCCGCTCTTCCCTTCACCCTATACTAGGAGATAATGGCCCAGGTGTATTCAGGCAATTTGTGACGTTTGGTTTCAGATTTCATCGAGATAGGTTATGATGTGATGTAATGTGATGTGTGGCCTAGGTGTGTGTTGGAAAGATGTTTTGTGAGATTTGGACTTAGTGTTTGAGGTCGGGGTGTGATGTGATATATTCAGAATAGGTGGGTGTTTAGGATGTTTTCCATTGGCGTGTGGGAGCGACTAACAATTGGGAAAGGGTTGTAGGGTTCCCTATCATCGATTTCTTTATACTATATTATATTAAATGTATGTGTTATTTAGTGAGCGAGCCTTAGTAAGGTTTGGGTTATGGTTAGTCTACTTGTTAGCTGTTCTTTGGTTCAATTGTTTTCTCATGGGTGAATTAGTTTTTCCCTTACACTTATGCATGATGGACATTGGATTTCCTACAGAGTATAACTATATTCTCACACAACGTATATGAATCATATTTTAGGATTTCATGAGGACATTGGAGACTATTATAGACTTTACTAGTCTTACCCTTGGACAATTATTATTATGATGCTCTAGTTTTGGTTTGGGTATTTTACTTTGAAGACATATATTTATATCAGTTTTACTCACACATTCATTATTGGTTGGTTTTGAATTTTCCTATATATATTTCATGGATTTGAATATGGTTGATATATCCTATTTCCTAGTCTTGTTTTTATTAAATAGGTAAATTCCTCCCATTTTGTGAAATTTTTATACCCCCGATACTAGTCTCTATCCTGAGGTCTACTAGAGGAGGGACTCAGGGGGTCATTTTTTCTCTACATTCATTACATCATATTTGGTAGTAGGGGTTCATGACATAGTGGTATCAAAGGTGAGGGTTGAGAGATAGTATGAATTTTTGATTTAGTTATTATGATGTTTCCATGGGTTGGTATTGAAATAGTTTAATTTAACCTTCTAATGTAACATATGATAGGTAAATCATCTATGAAATGGGATTTTAGGGACTTACATGATCCATTGCATAGAATTTATATTTATTTAATGACCATGTTAGATGGGACTACATGTAGTATAGAGAGTTAGCGGAGGTACATGAATCATGATAACCTATTTTCTTCTTTGAATTATGTTGTTTGGAGAAAGTTAAAATGGGTAAAATGAGTTAAATGGATTAAAATTAATTAAAATATATCATAATGAAAATAAATATTATCAGTACTTGGGAATCATTATTTGACATTCAGTTATGGTTCCTCGTCATCGTCTACGTGTGTCTCAGGCAATGGAGGTTCATTAGGCTGACCCTGTTGATCGCTGGAGGGATTATATAGTTAAGGAGGATGATCAATAAAAATTGATATTGAGTGATTTTCAATGGTAGGATTTGGAAACATATGAGGGGAGTGTTTCTAACATGGAAATAGAGAGATAGCTAGAGCATCTATAGATCACATTCGGTTTGATCAGAAACCCAATGTAGTACAGATCCCTTTGGAGGTTATTCAGATGCGAGGAGATTTACATTATTGGTGAATGTTGTAACATGGTAAGTAGAAGGGGGGAAGATGTTTCCTGCATCATCTTCTAAAAGGTGTTTGGGGCCGAGTTCCTCTTGTCGACCATGAAGGTTGAGAAGTGGAATAGGATACTCTCCCTTCAGGAGGGGAGTATTTATTTGAGGGATCTTGGGATTAAGTTCAAGGACCTTTTTCCCCTCTCCCCAGCTCATTTTATATACGAGGAATCCCAAGATAGGCATATTGAGGTGAAACTCCATCCTTCAATATTGTATATAGTTACACTTTTTATGTTTCCAACTTACCTAGAGGTTCAGAAGAAGAAAAGTTGATCGAGTTAATTCACTCACAGGGTGGTTTTTCATGAGAGGGGAAACAACAGGGATCTATAAGATGATAATTTGTCATTATGAAGCCTCAGGTGGTGGGGACTTCATGGTTTAAACCAGATAGAAGTCACCATCAACATATTCCTTTTAGAAATTCATGTTTATATAATATTTCTATGGGATTCGAGTCAATTGTTTTAGTGGGTTTTATGTCCATATTCAATACTATTGACCAGTGGCTGGTGAAGCTCAGTTTTGACGAGGTTGGTAGAATCATTGTCAGCAACAGCTGCAATTACCAGCAATGTCATTCCAACATTAGGGCTAGTATGCATTTGTTAAAACTAGAGAAGATGAGGAGGGTAGAGGTTAACCTTATGATATTCCATGAAATAAGGGACCTTTACTCGAGCGGGGTCATGGAGTAGGTCATCAGCAAAGAGGCAAGAGAGTTGTGCATGGTCAGTTGCATGCAGCGGAGGTAGCATTTACTAATAGTCAGGAGATCATTAGAGGTAAAATCAGTTTACCATTTATCTATTTATATAATTTCACTGATTTTGAAGCTTCATACTCCTTTTTTCACCCCATATAGATCATTCTATGGGTATATACGTTGATAGGCTTCTCATACTCCTAGGGTTGAAAAATCTAGTGGGAGGGCCAAACAAGCTTGTTTGATCTGTTCAGGGGGTGTAGACTAATTTTGGGGTAGTAAAACTCCCATGTAGATCTATTCTTATATGATATAAAGTTATATGATGTCATACTTAGCATGAAATTTTTGTATTAGGTGCATGATGTTATAAACTGCTTTCAAATGAGAATCTTGTTTTTTGATGTGAATGGACAACACATGGTTTTTATTGGTTAGTGGAGTTTTTAAGTGGACATTTGGCATGTCGAGCCCCTTATTTCCATATTGGATGAGATTTTGGTGGAATCAATGGATGCTATAATGGTACAGGTTCCAATTTTTTTAGAGAGTTCCTGGAAATTTTCCTAAGGATGTTGTGAACCTTCCCCCTTGACTTTCCATTGAGTTTATGATAGATTTTCAGCCCAGTGATTCTCCAATTTTAATGTATCCTGATCATATGGAACCCTATGAGTTATACTAATTGAGGATTTAGATTGATGATCTGATGGAGAAAGACATTATCCATCCATTTGTGTCCATGTGGGGCACTCCGGTGTTGTTCGACAAGAAGTTTGATGGTAGTCAAAGGTTGTTCCTAGACTACATGAGGTTGAATCATATGAAAATCAATAATTACTACCCACTTAAGAGGATTTATGGTCATTTTATCTAGATGATAGGGGATATATGGTTTTTTATGATCATCCTACGGTCAGGATATCACCTGTTAAGGTTGAATGAGGGTTATATCCCAAATACAATATTTATATACATGTATGGGCACTTTGTGTTTACAGTAATGTGGTTCGGTGTAATGAACACACCATCCATGATCAATGGGATCATGAAATACATGTTTTGTGAGTTATTTGACAAAATTTTTAGCATATTAGTCGATGATATCATGATCTAATCAATGTAATAAGAGGATCATGTTGAAAATCATCAGTCTATCTTGCAGGTTTCTTCAGCGTCACCAGCACTAAGGGATGTTATCCAGCTGTTTGTATTAAATGCGAGAGGCCCATTTACTAGGACATGTGGAGTCCTATAAGTGTTTAGAAGTTAACCCAAATGGATAAAGAGGTTGTTTCTTTGGCATCACCCTAGAATGTGGTGGAATTCCATACCTTTCTATGTCTCATTTGGTATTGTTAGATTTTTTTTCCTGATTTCTCTTGAGTTGCAGCCTCATTGATATATTTGACCATGAAGGATCAAGATTTTGAATGGAATAAACATTTTAGGTAGAATTAAGTTATCTGAAGTGTAAATTAGTCAATTCTCTAATGCTCGGGATTCCCAAGGAATGGGTGATGTTTGAAGAGTTTTGTGATGCATTTCGTCTAGGATTTGGATGTGTCTTGATGCATGAGAAGATGGAAATATCTTATTGAATTAGGTCTTTAATCCCTCATTAATTTAAATATGTGACCCATGATCTAGAGATAACATTAATTGGGTTTTCACGAAATTTCTGTAGACGTTAACACATTGGGGGGAAAATTATTGTCTTCACAGATCACAATGGTTAGAGGTATGTATTTTCTCAGCATGATCTGAATCTGCAGATGTAAAGTTTGATGGAGTTTCTTCACAAATATGATTTTTATATTCCCTAAAACATTGGAAAATTGAATTTTATGACTGATTCCTTGATAAAACATTCATATAAAGATGTTTTTCAGGTTACTATGGTTACTTGGATAGAAAATGAGGAATTACAAGACTTTCACTTGAATGCACGGGTGGTCGATGGAGGAGTTTTCATGTTCCAGATGATGGTGAAATATTATCTAATTTATCATATGGTGGAGTAGCATTACATATTCTCAAATATAGAGGTGATTCATTATCCTATTTTCCATGGTGATACACTAGAGGTAAAGTCTGAGGATAGTCAGAAATGAATGTTCTTTTGAGGATGGATGTTTTTTTTGTAGCAATGTGTTGTGGAGTTCTTTGTGAGTTACATATATCACCTTTTATGATACACCTAATAATTTATATGTGGTATTATGGGTTGAGCCTAGAGTTTTATGGGCCGAGGTTGAAGTAGGTAGTGGCTGAGTTTGTGGAAATATTCTTGGTTTTCTAGCAGGTAAAGGCAGAGCATCGCTTTCCTAGTGGTTTGTTACAACCCTTGGATATCACTAAGTGTAAATAGAATGAAATCTATATGTATTCCCACATAGTGTTACCGAGATCTTAAGGAGTTTGTGATGTTATCAGTGTACTAGTGCATATTTTGATGAATGATTCCCACTTCTTAGCTATAAAAAAGTTAGGCACAATATAGGCTTTGGCTAAAAGGTATTTGGATGAGGTGGTGTGGTTGTATAGAGTTACTATTAGAGTTTGGGTCCAAGAACCAAATATTTTTACATTGATTAAATGAATATTTTATGTATGAAATATTAAATTATACATTTTATTACATATTGTTCCTTGTTCTTCATGACATTAATGTAATAATATATGAAATTATTTGTCACATTGATAAGTTCATATTAGTTCCCCACTATGATGATAAAATTGAAGTGCTATGAGAATATTCTTAATACAGTTCTAATATTTTATAACATATAATGTGACACATGGTATATAGACTTTCAGGTGGAAGTACCTCTATGTAGATGAGACTTCTTCTCATGAAGTTCACACATGGTAATTTCCAATAAAAAATATAATGAGATCACACTCACTGGAAAGAATTCATCATGTTTTTGTGTCATCGTATATTCCTATAGGTGATCCTTTTTAATGGTCCTTCGACTTTAATATTATCATTAATACATGCCACGGCTCACGCAATTATATTTTCTGATAAAAAACTATCACGACATATGTTGGTGGGAAGTATGGTATGCTGGGAGAATTTCAAATGATATATTATTAATGGATAATCCAAGAAAGGATTTTCCCTTCCATCATTATGTATGTTGAAAACTCAAAACTTTTATTAATATATAAATTCCATTATAAATTCCATGTACATGGGGTAATGATAAGTTCATTTCAGATACACAATGAATGATGTATCAGGAATATAGTTTGATGATACCATCATGAAACCTGCTAGATGAGATATTTTGATAAAAGAATTATATTACACTTTGAGCTTTCTTATGTGGTTGTTTTCATTTTGAAGTTGTGTTATTTCTATTGGGTGCCTTAACCAATTTCCAGACAGTAATCTTGGGCTTTAGGCAAGCCCACCTTATGCCAATGAGAAATAATCCTATAGGGTCACACATTGTGTGTTTCTTTTGGTCTCGATTAAATTCTATTTGAATTTAATTAATTTAATAAATATTATTCCCAATATCGAGGAATTATTTTACTCACATTATATTGATTGTATAAAATAAATAAATATTTATTCACAGAATTGTGAATAAAATATATTTATTCATTTTATTTTACTAAAAATTTAGTAAATATTTATTTATTGGTTTGTGAATAAAATATTTTTTTAAGAGAATAAAATATTTATTTGGGTGTCCGTTAAATGAAAGAGAAATTAGAATGGAGAAATAATGAGTTCGGTGATTAAATAATTATTTACGAGCCGATAAATGTTATCGATCCACGTTGTGAAAGTTGGGTCACCACTAAATAATAAAAATATTATTTTTATTATCTTCATTATAATTATGTGGCATGGGATTTCATTAATGGCTGTAATTACACTTAATGTATATTGTGTAATTAAATTTTGTAACTGAAATCCCAACTCTATAAATAGATGATTGTGTATATTGTGTAAAGAATATGAAACCAATTCCATGTCTGGGAATAGAGAATTGTTGTGCACAATGACTTATCTCTTAACTCCTCTTATTTTATCCCTCTCAAGAATGAGAAAAAAATATATAATTTATTCACAACCGAATAATGAGAGATCAAGAAAAAACAATGCAAGACATTTTATTTGTCACGTTAGAACCTAGAGATTTGGTGTTGTTGCTCGGATACCATTAGAGAATGTTTGGATTGACACTTGAGTGATTCTATCCTTGGATACTAACAAGAGAAACCAAGACAATGTGAAAGTGCTGTTACGGATGATCATCAATCATTAATGATGAAATTTCTCAAACCAAGGTATTTCTTTATTCAGATATTAAAAAAATTATTTATAAATTTTACATGCATGATATTTGCTCTAGGTTACATACGATGATTATTAAATAAATTTTAATATATCTCCCTCCACTGTAATGCTTCCACTATGCCCAGAACCAATAAATGATATCAAAGTGATCATGTTTAAATTTATAATTATTTTTTTCACTATTGATCATTCCATAATCATGGTTAGTTTTTCATTTCATGAAATTTTTTATTTAATACTATTTGAATTAACATGTTTTCAAAATATTAATAATGTATGTCCAGTGTTTTAATTTTATATAGTTTTAAGAACAAATTATGAACAACTAGGGATGCCATCGAGAAGTTCCAAATCATCAGCTAGAATAGCTGGTTTTCATTGCATGCGGCCAAAGAACACGTTGTATACCCATGTGCATTTTATATATATGTGTCTAGAAATTAAAAACATGTGGTGATTTTATTGCACATCAGGTGTTGACTAGGTCAACCTCATATGTAGAAAGTTGATACAAGGTTTGTAGTTGGCATGTATACATTGTGTAGTATGGCCCAGTTAATATGCCAAATCACTAAGTGTGTGACATAGATATACTTCAATAGAGGTACATGGCATGTAGTTGGATGTACATTTCATGTAGTCTCCCATTGATGGGAAAAAATATAATTACATTAAATTTGAAAAAATTTAGCCCTAAAACCTTATTTTATTTATTAGAATACCATTGTGTGTTTTAAAATTTAAAAATTGTTTTATATAATTTATTGTAAAAAATATTTCATTAATGGTTATGCTACTTATTTTCCATGAATTCCGTATTGATGGGTATCTTAAATTAATTACTTTTGATCATTAAGATGAAAGGGAATTAATTAATTAATAAAATAATTAATATATGTATGTTTATATTTATAATTATGAAAAAATAAGGAAATTAATGCTATCCAAATAGTTTTTTTCTATTCGTTGCATGTATGACCGATCATGAGCTTGACCAAGACCTATGTATGTTTTGGCCTTTATTTAATTAAATATATTACGTCGTTTTATAATTATTTAATATTAAACTAAAATATGGCCTACAATTCATCCCTCCCTCAATTAATATATAGTACATGCATGTCCAGGAATATTTATGTAATTAAAATCAACCAAGCGTTCGGATCCCCTCACCTATGTGTGAGTAATACCTATAGATTATTATTAGATTATACCTAGGTTTGTGGTGATAATTGAAGAAAGAACCATAATGGAACATACTAAGTGATACATAAGTTGATAGGTGAAATGTTGTAGCTTATTCCATAGTCCAACGTAATGAATTATTTCCTATAGGTTATAGGTTGATTTAATGTCCACTCATTAAATCAACCATTAAATAATCTCAGGATTGGGTCATTAAATTATTTATTTATCTTCTTTCTAATTCATTAAAAATATATTTATTGATTCGATACTATGATCATATAAATTAATTAATATGAAAAGATAGAATTCAAATAAAATTTATCATGCATAATTTTATTATCCAAACATGGTAAATTAGTTATGTAATCATCCACTTAAATATTATCAAGACTTGTAAAGGATAAAATATGATTAATATTTATGCATAATAAAATAAAATCCCTCAATCTAATATTAATTAGGACTAATAATTTTAATAATTGATTTAAAAAACTCAATAGAATGGTGTGTTTGACCAAACCTTGTTGGGACACATATATTTATATGGGGAGTTCTTATGAATGATTATAGTTTACATAACCATTTTACATAAATAGGAGCATCCCTTTCCGGAAATGGTGTAATTTTTTTGGCATGTGTTGTGAAAATCCAAGTGAGGATTTATGCATTGGGGAGTCCACTCAACGGATCATAGAGCTGCAAGACTGCAGTTGGAAAAGACATTCGTACTTAAATGTCCTCAAAATAGCATGACCAACCCATTTTGGGTTATGTGAAGGGGGATATGGATTCTTTACAGACGAATGTTCTAGCAGTTATAGATTCTATGATCAATGGTTAGGGCTATTGGGACTTGATAAAATAGTGGGATATTTAAAAAAATCAATTATTTAATATATCTCACAAAATATATATTCACGAAAAGTACTAATAGTCAAATCATTTAATTATTGAAAAAATGGAAATATCTTCATACACACTATCCCTAGGATCAATATTGGATAAATACAATATCATAACTGGCAGTAACATCTAAGATTGGTTTAGAAACATTCAGGTTGTTCTATGCCACAATAAAAAATCTTTAATACTATAATCCTCAATTCCTAATCCACTTTCTTAAGAGGTGAGAAATGAAGAGATACTATTCTATGAAAATCATATGAATGACATGGCCATAATTAAATGTTTGATGATTTAATATATGTCTTGTGAAATTATTATGTCTCATGAAAACATGGATGTGTATATCATACTTCAGAAGCTCTTGGGTCGTTACAAGTAATGATTTATACATGAATGGTTTGAGATTTATAAGGAACACTTTCAGAGTATATTTTTAATGATAACCCCAAAAAGGAATCACGTAGTCATGAAAATTTTTCTACATTGAGATCCTAATGGTTCTAGGGTTTAATGTTCCTAATGGACTATGTGCTGATCTCATTATAGCATCACTCCCTCAATGATTCTCCAGTTTTTTGTGAATTTTAATTTAAAATCATTTATAAGTCTCTAACATATCTTCTTATCTTCCTTCTCAAATTAGATAAATATATCTAGTGAGAAGTACCTTCTATTATTATATTGAAAAAATTGAATGGGAAAGAAAAGCGCTATAAACCCAAAGCATCTTCATGACATTCCTTGAAGAATAAGATCAAATGAGAAGCAAGGGAATGTGATGTTGTCTGTATCACATTTTCATGGAGGTCCACTGGAAGAAAAAAACTACACCCAACTAAATACGAAAGGGGAAGTTTCATGTGCGTTTTTTATTGAGTGTAATTTTATTATTTCTCTAACTTGGGTATTAGATGAAGCTTGTGGTGCTCACATATGTATTGAAATAAAGGAAAATATTAGATTCACAAAAAAAATTGAACGGAGGTAGATCTAAAATAATACAATAGAGAGAAACTTTCTATTGTAACTATTAGTGACTACCTCCTCAAATTTCTGACTATAATGATATTTATTTTAAATGTTTTTTATTATATGGCTTCAGTTACCAAAAAAATATTTCTTTATCTATACAAGATATGGATGAATTCATTTTAAAATTTGGAATTTTTTTTCTTATTTTATAATGATATAATTATTTTTAATGATCATATAAATAATGGTCTTTATGTGTTGTATTATATTAACCAAGTAATGGAAGTCGATAATGAAGTCACATCACATGATTCATAGGACACCCAATTTTGACATCACTATCTAGGTCATGTAAATGAAAAACACATGACAAAATTACATCTATATGGATATTTCAATTCTTTCAAAAAACACTTATTATATGTCATGTATATTTATAATAAAAATGTCTAAGGCACTATTTTGTTTGAATGGTGAAAAAGATAATGATATTCTTGAATAAGTTCATACTGATGTGTGTGGACCATCTCTTATTGAAGAAAGGGGTGGGTACTCAATCTTCATAACTATTTCATATGAGTTTAATAGATATAGATATATTTATTTAATGGGGTATAAGTCCAATTCTATTAATAAATTCTTGTAATACATGAATGATTTTGAGAACCAGATTTATTGGAAGATTAAGATACTCCACTAAAACCATAGTGGATAATATCATAATCAATACATCATTGACTTCTAAATAGATTTTGAGATTCTATCCCAACTCAATCTTCCATACAATCCTCAATATAATGGGGTATAAAAAGGTGGAACCGAACCGTTTTAGTCATGGTGAGATCAATGAATAGTCATGTCAGTCTTCCACTATTCTTTTGGGGATATTAATTTCAAACAGAGTCACACATAATAATCCATGTTCCAAATAAATCGATAAATTTTGTTAAATACGAATTTTGGACTGGATGAAAACCCATTTTATTGAAATTACATGTGCGGGGAATAAAATATTTTGTTATGGCCTCATAAGGTAATAAACATTCACACTGAGGCACAATGTGTACCTTTATAGGATTCCCCAAGGAAACAAAGGGATATTACCTATATGACCCCTCAATCAAAAGGTTATAGGGGAAATCAATTCAATATTCCTTGAGAGGGATCACATATCCAAAATAGAAAGTGGTCTCTAAATAAACATCAATGATGTCTAGGATCAAGGAACACAAGAGTTGAAACTGGACTAGATTCCACAAAGCCCCATGGATGAAGAAAATGTTGCAAAGGCACAAGTATTGCATATGAATACAATATAGGATCGAGAAAAATAATGGTATGGTTTTCTAGTTAATGGGAATGGTGACTTATTTGATAATAATGTACCTCTAAAGTAAAAGGAAGAAGTAAGTGTCATAGATGTTTCCAAGTGGAAAGAAGCCATGAATAATGAAATGGATTCCATGTACCAAAACCAAGTATGGATTTTGTCAAATCCCCTAGTGGATGTAAGGCCTTTTGGTTAAAAATTTGTATTCAAGATGAAACTGGACAAGGAAAGAATATTCAGTGCCTATATGGAATGACTGGTTGAAATAAGGTTTAAACTGTATCAAGGCATTGACTGTGATAAACACTTTTCACATGTTTCAATGCCCAAATCCATCACAATTATACATTCCATTGCATCTTACCATGACAATGTGATTTAGAAAATGGATTTCAAAACATCCTTCTTTGAACATAACCATCTAAAATATGTATAAAATAAACAACCTAATCAGTTTATGATTCCAAAGGATGATTTTTAGATATGAAACATGAAAAAATACAATTATACATTTGTTCTAATAAAATTGTCATAATGACCACAAATCATGATTAATAATTTTAATTATGATTTATTAGGATGCATTATGTTTAATCATGTTCAAGTATAATTATTTCCTCTAGTGCTAGTTTTTATATCATAAGACAAAATTAAAGAATTAGGTTAAGTATAAGTCACCGATAATTCTAAGCCATCGATATGTGTGATCTTCTGATACTTGTTATACTAATAGACAAGTCACTAATTCTTGAGTTACCAATAAGTTGAGTCACCAATGCTTGACCAACTGATGCTCGACCTACCAACAGAGTGACTGACTGACACTCATAATTTTTCTAAGTATGAGTTACTGACAGCCATGCTACCAATAGAAAAGCTACCGACAGTCAAGCTACCGATAGCCATGATACCAACACATTATCTACTGAATCTCGATTGAATGAAAGTCTGATCTACTGATATAGTGATCCACTTATATTTTGATGTACCGACATAAATTATCTAATAATAGAATGAAATAATGATTGAAGGATCTACCAATAGAATGAGACACTAATTGAATAATCTACTGACAGACCGAGATGCTGATGATCTCTCTATTAGATTCAAACATACCTCTAACAGTCATATTTATGAAATATAGTATAACTTAACATATTAATGAGCATGTATGTCTTTTTCGGTCAACATTTAATGATGTCAAAGACCAATACTAGGTACAAGATAACATATAACATGTTGCTTGTCTATATAAAGGGAATATCTAGATCAACTAGAATGTTTCTATGAGAAAGAGGAAACAAAAAAAAGGGATAAATGGAGCTATTGGTGGAATGTAGAAAAAAACATGAGATCTTCTTACTATGCATCTATGAAGACAAACTAAGAACTGAAAGATTACAAATCTCTATAGTGACATATTATAAGAAAAAAACACATTGAGAATCCCTTTGAACGAAAGTTATAAAAAAAACATTGAATCTATGTTTTGTTCTCAGTTTTTGGAAGATGACCCCATCTTTATTTTGTATTGTCTTTAATGTGTCCAGAAGCTGTATAGAACATCACAGAGTGAATTCTGAACCCAATTCTCATTACATTACCATAATAGTTCATATTCTTTATATTTCGAGCAGTGTTTGTATATCTATTTTATAAATACACAATGACTCTTGTGCTAAACTAAAATATACGTAGATATCTTTAGAAACCTATTTTGTCACACTATAGATTACCCCATATAACAATGCATGAGGACCTTGTGTGGTGCTTATGTATTTTTTACACTACTATGATAATTTTGGAAGAGTTCTAGGGATCTGGATAGTTTGTATACTATTGTTACCTTGATCCAGGGTGTGGATAATGTTTATTTAATATAAAAGTATTTGTTCTAGTTGATCACCAAGTAGAGAGGATTAGGTTTCTGTTTGAGACAAAACCTCTTTTTTTCTTCTACTATTTTTTTTCATGTTTTTTCCACTATCTTTATAATATTTTTAAAAAAAACATAACTCTACATTGATTGTTAGTATTTTATTGATTTTATATTAGAATTTTTTTTAGAAGCCATATTCAAATGATATAATAATAACATATATTATTTTAACTGATAATTATTTAACCACAGAGAAATATTTAGAACAGAAGAACTTATATAAATCTTTCACTTGTGTTAACTAGCTCGTATTTATTTTAAAAATGGTGGGTATTTCAATATGATTTTTTAGATAGAAATTTTTATAGGAACTCAATCCCCCCCCCCACCATACGATTGTTCTACTCTGACCAACATTTGGTATCAGAGGATGCTTTAAATATTTTTCAAAAATATTTTCCAATTGTGTTTTTATTTGTGTTTTTAAGATTCCCAAACTTTTGTCAGTCCTAATTTTTTTGTTCTTTAAAACTTGTATCTACTATATTAATATGGAAAATACTACAAGGTTCTACTACTGACAAAACACCCTTCATTAATGGAACAAATTATAATCAGTGAAAAATTAAAATGAAAATTAATTTTGAAAGGATGGGTTTTGAAATATGGTCTTCCATTGTAGATGAATATAAGACTCCATCTACGACAAGGAAAACGTGGGTCGATTCCCCCAAGGTTGCCTACTATAATAACTGTAAATCTATGAATACCTTATACTGACCTTTAGGGGTTGATGAATCTAAAATAATTTTTCCATTTAAAAAAACACATGGAATTTGGGATACACTGGTTGTTTCACATGAAGGAGTCACTAGTGTTAATGAAATAAGGCTTAATAAAAATACTATTATTTATGAAAATTTTAAGATGAATTATGATGAACCCATTTCTGATATGTATCTTTGGTTGATGAAAAGTAAATTCTGATGGTTTATTTGGGAAAGACAATCACATCCATGGAATATGTAATTCTAATTCAAAGATATTTACATGAAAGGTGTAGGGGAACTGTATTTTCAATGAGGTAATCTTGTTAAATAAAACATGTACCTAAAATAGAGGTGATAGATAAATTAATGATTTATGAGGATAGTTTAATGTAAATAGTGAATAAAATTATGATCCTAAGAGAAATTTAGTGGCTTTCAAAACCAGTTTATCCAAACAAAAAGAGAATGTGCAAGTTGATGATAAAACTTCAAAAAATAATGAATCAAAAAGTTAAAGTGATGTGGAGATGGCATAGTAGGCCTAGAAATTTAAAACTTTATATAGAAGGAATAAGTTCTTTAGGAGGACCAATTACAATGGTAAGTATAACAAAAATGGAAATTGGAAAACAGATTGAATCAAAAATAAAAATACAAATGAAATAGTCTGTTATGAGTGTAAGTGGAGAGGACCTTTTAAGGAAGACTATCCTAAATTAAAGTTCAAATGTAAATGTGAAGGGAAAGAGAGAAATTATAAAAAATAAATAAAGTCCACATGGAGTGCTTCTAAGTACCTATCTAGTTATTCTGAATCATCACATGATGAGAAGGCTGACAAATCTAATAAGTGTTTCATGAAAAACACAACTGAGGAAACTATAAAATATCCTGAAAGAAATTCTTAATATTCTTGAGATGAATATTATTATGAAAATATTAAATATGAATAAATGATTGAATATTTTAAAATTCTTGAGGAAACAAGAAATCAATTGAAATTTAAATATAAATCTCTCAAGAAACTACATTCCCATATTATTTCTGTTGAATGTAATATTTTTATTGAAAAGGATAAGATTGCAGAGTTACTCAATGAAAATAATGATCATAATCTGTATAATGTGAAATGAAATTAATATTTATATAGATTAAAAAATGGTAAATATACCTTAGTTAAAATTCATTGAAGACATGTTTCTCTAAAAAATACTATTTGTATTGGTTTCCAACATAGAAAAAAAATTTGTTAAAAAAATTTTCGTATCAAAATATTGTTTTATTCTCAGTTCTGGAAAATAAACAGTACGTTCTAATGCTGGATCATATTCAACTGCATTGAGTTTTTCTGGAAAAAATAATATTTTTTTCTTCTAAGACATTAAAAACTGTTTATTGGAAACTCTTGAAAAAAATTTGGTTTCCCAACTCCTTAATTACTAATGTTAATACACCCAAGAATGTCTGGGTCCCAAAATATTTGATTGAATGATATGATTTTGTATGAAATATGATTTAAAGTTCCCTGCAAAATTTTATGGTACAAGGACAGTGGAATTTCAAGACATATGATAGGGGACTATTCAAGCTTCAATATTCTTATCAAGATTTATGGTGTTCATGTCACCTTTGGTGATAATGAAAAAGAAAAAATATTTGGCATTAGAGATATCGGTAACACTAAATCAATTTTAATTTCTAAAGTTAATTTTTATTGTATAAAGTACAATCACCATTGAATTTCGCAATTATGTGATGATGTATTTCATGTAAAATATTTAAATTATGCTTTTAATGTTTTCAATTATAAAATTTATTTATTTTTTCCATCTTTTATAAATGAAAATTTTTATTCTATGAATTTAGATTCTTTATTTTGTCAAAATGTTTCTTTCTTGGGAGCTTTTCACAAATTCTATTGTCTCTTTACTATGATATTAGAAAACTGTAATATTTAGAACCTTAGAAATCTTACTAGAAAAGGACTAGTCAGGGATCTACCAAAATCTGAGTTTCCAAATTAAAAATTTTGTAATCCTTGGAAGAATAGGAAAAAAACATAAAATATCATTCAAAAAAAAGAATCGTGTTTCAACTTGTCATCCTCTTGAGTTGGATCACATGAATTTTTTTAGACTATCTATAGTTTCTTGTTTAAATGGGAAAAACTATTTTCATGTCTTAGTAGAAGACTTTTATAGTTATACATGGACTTTTCTTATCTCACAATCGTGAATCATGTTCTTAAATCACCAAGTCCTCTAAAATTATAGAAAAAAAAGTGATATTAGAATTAAAACATTATGAAGTGACCAAGTCTGGAGTTTGAAAACCAATATTTTGATTAATTTTTCTATTAAAAGGGCTATAATCATAACATCTATTCTCCAAATACACGCCATTATAATGGTGTTGAAAAACGAAGGAATAGGGCCATACAATAAATTTTTTAAACTATACTGAATGATTATGACATATCTATTTTTTTTGGTAGAAGATGTAAGTACAACATGTTATATAATTAATTGAGTTTTAATTAGACCGATCCTTATGAAAACTCCCTATGTTTTGTGGAACATTTGGAAGCCTGAGATTAATTAATTTAATGAATTTGGTTTCAATGTATTTATCCATAATACTAAAGAGAGTGTTGACATGTTTTCATCCAAAAGTGATGAAGGAACTTTCCTAGGTTATTCAACCACTAGAAAAGTCATTAGGGTCTTCAATAAAAGAACCTTGTGTGTGTAAGAATATGTACATATCAAAATTTTTTAAACAGATCCATATAAACCAATAACCTCCATAAAATATATTGAGTATTATCTGTCTAGTATGGAAATAAATGATAAACCATCTATCCCTAATGTTAAGAAAGCTAAAAAATCCTCTAGTTCTGGAAAATTATTAGACATTGTACATATTAAACCCGAACCTATATATGAACATGAAGTCACCAGCACTTATTTTTATAAAATGGTTTGAACCATCTAGAACCATCCCTTAGATGTTATAATTGGAGATATAGATATGGTAATTCATACTAGAGATTCGATAAGAAACTAGCTTGAAAATTAATATTTATTTTCACATCATGAAAATAAGAACATCAATGATGAAATCAATGAACAATTTTTGGTAATGTCTATCCAATAAAAGTTGAATAATTTTGTAATAAATATGTACTTGAATCTATATAATAGACCAAAATACATCTTAACTATAGGAACTAAATGGATGTATAGAAATAAAGTAGATAATGTAGGTATCAGAGTGAAAAATAAGGCAAGAATGGTTGCAGAAATATATAGTCAATAAGAAGGAATTGACCGTGAAGAAACCTTTTCACCGGTTTCTAGAAATAAATCCATTAGAATTTTACTAGAATATGCATCACATCTCAATTTCATACTATATAAAATGGATGTTAATAGTGAATTTCTAAATGGGTATATAAATGATGAAATTTTTATTGAACAACCCCCTTGTTTTACAAACCCTTATTTTTCTAATCATATTTCAAAATTAAAAAATTAATTGTATGGTTTAAAATAGGCTCCATGAGCTTGGTATGATAAGCTCAGTAGTTTTCTTATTTCAAGAGGTTTTACCAAACAGATAGTTGATCAGGATAATTTTATAAAAAGTATTTATAAATATGTTTTAGTTGTTCAAATATATATTGATGAAATTTTTTTGGATCCTCAAAAAAATATTTATGTATTGATTTTCAAATATTAGACAATGTGAATTTTAAAATAGTTAAATGGGTGAACTCAAAATCATTTCTGGATTTAAAATTTTTCAATGTAAATAATGTATTTTTTTCAATCAAAGTATGTAAAATAAATATCATTTGAAATAGTTTGGATCTGATAGTATAAAATGCAGTGATTCTCCTATGAGTACCACTTGGAAATTGGATCATGATAAAAATAGAAAATTTGTTAATCAAACTAGTTATATATAAATTATTATAATATTAATCTACTTAACTATTATCCAACAAAATATTATTTTTCGTGTGTGTATATGTAAATGTTTTCAAGAAATCCATACAGAATCTCATTTAGTTGATGGTAAATGAATTTTTAAAGGCCTCACTTATACTAAAAACATAATATTGATCGATCCTAGAGGAATTTTTTTTGGTTTTTTTAGTTATTATGATACTCATTTTTGTGGTTTGAAGTTAGATAGAAAAATCAACTCTAAAACATGTCACATGTTGGGAAAGTCTCTAGTATCAGGGTGAATTAAAAAATAATGATTCTATTGAATTATCTACTACTGAAGAGGAATAGATATATGATGGTAGTTTTTATTCTCTGATTTTGTGGACGAAACACACATTACTAGATTATGGATATCAGTTTAGACATGTCCCTAATAACAGTTACAACATTAGTGTGATTGATATTTATAAGAATCGAGTTTCCCACTATAGAAAGAAAAATATTGTTGGAATACATCACTTTTTGAGAGATAATTATCCAAAAGGCTATTTAAATCATGAATTCACTAGAACAAAACATCATCATGTAGATATTTTTACTAAGCCTTTAAATTTTTATATAATGAGTTACATCAAACATGAGTTATGAATGAGAAATTTTTTAGGACTCATGGATGATGTCTCACCAACATGACTCACCAATAATGTCTCACTAGCATGACTCATTGATGATGTATCACCTATGATACACGCCAATGATATCTCACTGATGTGACTCCCCAATAATTCCTCACCTATGTGACTCACTGACGTGACTCACCGATGATGTATCACCAACATGACTCACTTATGTGTATCACCGACTAATATTTTATTTATCTATTTGGAATTTTAAGCATCAATATTTTATTTGTTTTATTTTATTTTAATCTACATTTATTATTTTATGTTTTCAAATACCTATGTGATAATATTAAGTTTTTATATAATAATTTTTATCCTCACACTATTACTCTTGGAATCATACTCTTGAACCATTCTCTCCATTGCTTCTACATTTCTCTCTTGAAATAATCCCTTAAACCCTCTCTCAATGGCTCCTCTCAAGTACATTTTATAAAGATATGATAATGAGTCACATTAACCCAATAAGTTAAAAGTAAAATCTAATCAGTGTAAGCCTAAGCCTAAATTTTTTCATTATGAACACTCAAACCATGTTGTAATCCCTGAGAAGGAAGTGCATTTATAATGTCTTCTATCCAGTAAGTCCCTTTTTCAGAATTTGTTGAAAACCCAATTTTTTTTGGAGTGGTTTTTCAAAAATGAGAATCCATATTATCTGAGGATAGTAGATGAGTTTTACCAGAATTGTGAGTTTCTATTGGAAGGATCTGAGGTGTTTTGGATAATATCGACAATGCATAGAAAGAGTGTTTTTTTCATCCATGCATTGGGTATAATTCTTGATGCCACCCCATGAGGGTATTTTTTATTTCCATTAGGGAAGTTCCCCTCCAACAACTGACCACTTAAATTATGAGGAATCATTGGATGAGTTTATCGATAATGGATAACATAGAAAGCCTATTACTACAGAGCTCGATGGTAAGTGTAGGCTCTTTTTTAATTCATCCAGCATCAGCTATGTCCCAAAAAATGTTAATTTCATTATGATTACATTCAATATGTTTACTTGAATTATATTTTGAATAATGGTTATAATTTAAATCTATAAAGACACATAATAGTTTATATCATGGAGATTAACAAACACTATTGCACAATAATATCTTTTCTATCCTAGAATCATCTCAACCATGTGGAAGTATAAGGGCTTTGTAAATAAACGTGAATAGGTTGTCTCTACTTGTGATGGTTTCGGTCTTCAAATGTTATTTGTAAGAGGATGAAAATTAATTGAAATCTATAGAAGAAGATGATGGTTTAATAATATTACAATATGTATTAATATTTCAGTTCGGTTGATCATCCCTCAAGGATAAAGAACATAGTTTATCCTGGTGTAGAAGAAAATGAAGTTAGTGTGTATTATACTAAGGATGTGGCTAAGGAAGGTCAAGGAAATGAATCTCTTATAGATTAAATGAGTGATCCTAACATTACTGATAGTCTAGAGAGGATGTCTTATGGTCCTGCAAGTCCACCTAGTGATCTACCATCTAAAAAACACTGTTTCCAAATAATGGTACTAAAGAGATAGAGGAGTTAGAAAATTATGAATATGAGTGTATTTCTAGTAGTGAAGAAGAATATGGTGAAGAAAAAGTAAATGGAAGTCAAGAAGAAGATTAAGATGAGAAAGATGACGAATAATCTAATGAGAATAACATATCTAATGGAAGTGAAAGAAAATATTTAGAAAGTGATGAATCAAATAGGGTATCAAACCATTGGGATGAAGTCCATGGTCCTCGTGAAAATGTTATTGATTTTATATTAGATCCAACAGAGCATGAATTTTTTGTTGATGATCTTATAGGATAACAACAACCTATTATGGAATCTCATGGGGATATTAAATAGGTTATGAAGGAGGGAAGGGATCTTGAGGCTTAAATAAACCTCTTGTGGTTAAAGAGAGATCTCATGTTTTCCATGTTTATAAGGATGTTCAAGATGTAAGTGATGTATCTATGAGTCTAGTGAGGGAGTTTGTTTTTCAAGAAATAATCCATCAACTGACAGAGAGAGACAAGCTAAAAGAGAAAAAGTTGATGTGCTTTCTCCCATGGATTATATTATGGTACTTATTTGGAAAAAGGACCCCGATTATGTGACACTTGGATTGAAGTATACTATTGTAAAGGAGAGGAACTCTACTACTCCTAGGGTTAGTTCATATCAAGTTGAATATATCACCCAATATAATTTTAATGCCTTGAAGGAAGAACTATTGTTTGATATTCTATCAACCCCTTCACATCCTACTACTTCTGTTTCTAGAATTAGTGAAAGAGATACTGAGTTGATTACTAAGAGATATGTATCTCTAGTTGATACATGATTGACCACTGATTAGAAATTTGTTGTTTTATATAATAAAAAGATGAATAATGAGTTAACTACTATGTTTTCTTCCATTACCATTCTGAATGTTTAATATTGAAGTTCGTTTTAAAAAGTTCTGAAAAATCATTGAGACAAAACTAATGAGTCTTCTAAGGAAGATACTCTATCTAAGACACCAAATTTTACTTTATCTTAGTTGATATTAGATAATTGAGATATAGTATAGGATTACACTAGCTTAGATACACCTATTCCTCACTCTTCTAATGTTGAGATGGTCAGAAATGTGATTTTAAAAGAACTTCATAAGACAATGGGTAGCACCGACTAGGAAAGTAACTAAAAAATAATATATACAATTTTGAGAATATTTATGATATGGTTATGTTTTATTCTATTTGTGCTACAATGGATCAAGAATATGTAACCAAGAATGTAGATTTCTATTTCAAGGGATTATTACCAAAACCAGTTTACCAGTCAGATCAACTATTTGGGGGAGATTTTGAAGCTACCTACTATGAATCAGGAATTCATTGATCATGTTTGGAAGTTGAAAGAGTTTACTCGTACAGTAGAGAAGTTCATGGAAAATAAATTGGATTTCGAAAATTCAATGGAATATTTTCGTTATGTCCTTATGGGAATCGTGAATTTTCTCAAACCATACCTGCACCAGCATAGCGCAGCTATTGTTGCTTTTCCTATTGCTCCTATCAGACCATCCTGTTCTTCCTATACCACTTCTTCTTCTACCCATTTATCACCTTTGATTATGACTCCTTCTCAAGATCTCATTTAGTTTCAACCATTCATCCAATATGATCTCATAGGACTGACTTCATCGACTAGACCCAACCTTTCTCTTTTTTTCTTTACTGGAGTTCCTCTTCTATTCATCACTATTTTATCTTTGACTTCCACCAATCCGACTATTAAACCTTCTACCCCACCCGCCTTTTTTTATAATAAATTCAAGGAAGTGATGGATTAAATATCCCCAAGACATATATGGACAAATTTTTTATAGGGACTTGATGTACTCTTTTTGTTTTAATTTTGGTGTTATCCCTTGTAATCCTTAATTAATGAAATTTCTTATGTGGTTTAATCCTACTATCAGTTAATTATTTATTCATTCCTTTTCATTTACTTGTTCCTTATTTGACAATCCCTTTAGGTGAAGAAATAATATGGAAAATATGGAATCATATCTATAATGATAGAGATTAAATGGGAAAAACCTTGAGATTAAAAGAGAACATATAATTGAAAAGTCCTTTTTAACAAGTAATGTGTACTTGTGTATATTTAAAAATTTCCTCTAAATTATTTGTGCAATATGTTAAGAATTTTTTTTATCTGATAATCATAAGTCACTTTAATTATGGTGGAATATAATTACATAATTTGTGATCATCCAAACAGGGGTATTGTCGGCCTCACCTAGTTTTAATTCTCACTAAACATTCTTATCTATGATAATTATTAATTATTAAGATACATTGTGTTTAATCATATTCATTTATAATTTTAACCTCTTGTGTTTGTGTTTACCTCATAAGAAAGAATTCTAGATTTTGGTTAAGTATTAGTCACTGAGACATCCAAACCAATGATAAGTATGATCTAATGATACTTTTTTTACCGATAGACAAATCATTGATTCATGAGATACAGATAAGATAAGTAATTAGTTCCTAAACTACCGACATCCAACCTACCCCCAAAGTTACTCAATGAAACAAAGAATTTATCTATTTATGAGATACTGATAGCTAAGTAACTGAAAGAAAACATTCCTATAGTAGAGCAACATACATATCATCCCTCGAAAACATGATTGACTGGTTGTACGATCTACCAATAATGTGATCCATCAACATTCTAATCTACATACAAAAATGATCTACTAATAGAATGAGCTATCAACAGAATGATCTACCAACAACAAGAGACCCTGACTAATTTAGCTATCGACAGAATGAGTCACTTATGATCTATCTATTAAATTCAAACTAACCGCTACTAGTCATATTTGTGAAATTTATTACATATTATTATATTAGTGAGCATTTTTTTCTTTTTAGACAATTTTTAATGATGTCAAGGACTAGTATTAGGTATGTGGTACCATAGAACATGATGAATGTGTATATAAAGGGAATATCTAGATCAACGAGAATGTGTTTGAGAGAAATAGTTGACATGTAAGGGATATAAGGAGTTGTTCATGGAACATAGATAAAAACACAAGAGTGTCCTACTATGCATATATGTAGACACTGATAAGAAACAATAGATTAAAAATATCTATAGTGAAATCTTAGATGAAAATAAAACTTTGAGGATCACTATGACTAGTAGATTGAATAAAACATCAACACTCTATTTTTTGTTTCTTTCTAGAGGATGACTCCATCTTCACTTATAATATCCTAAAAGTGTCTCAATGTTGCGTAGAATATCACCCTGAGTATTTTAAGCCCTATGTTGATTAAATTGTTTTACCCATTCATATTATTTACATTTCGATCAGTGTGTGTATCTCTATTTTATAAACACAGATTAACTCATGTGCTAAACTGGAAGATACATAGATATAGTCACCAACCTATCTTTTCACACTTTACATTCCCATGGATAACAGTGGAAGAGGTCCCCACGTGGCATGTGTCTTTGTTTTTTTTACACTCCAACATAAACATTGGAATAGGTCTAGTGACCTGGATAGTTTTTATATTGTCGTTACCCCAATCTAGGGGGTGGATCATTTTTATTTAATATAAACATATAAGTGTCAGGTGATCACCAAGTGGTGAGTATTAGGTCTCCTCTTGATAATGAACATCTTATTTACTTATGCTATGTGTTTTTATGTTTTTCATTCACTGTCATTATAATTATTTCTGAAAACATAAGTCTACAATGATAGTTTATCATATATAGTATTTATATAAGATTTTTTTAGTAAACTGATTTCAATATGTTTAATAATAACATATATTGTTTTATTTGATAATAAACCAATCTTTGAGAAAATTTTGGAACAAACAATTATTTAATAAATATGCTACATTGGTTAACTAGATAATATTTTTTAAAAAATAGGGTTATTTATAAATAATCATTTTTAGATAGAAATTTTTATAGGAACTCAATTCACCCCCCTCTTGATTTTATTACATTGACCAACAAGAATAAAAATATTCTACGTAATGGAAAAATCACTTTTGATGAATCCATAACAATATTTGGTTTTATAATGAATGAATGTGAGCCTTATGTCTACAAATATAATAGTCGGAGTGTAGTCATTTTCTAAATAGTATATGTTGTGGACATATTACTTACTATAAATGAAATACAATTCTTAAATACTATTAAATAGTGGTTGAATAAATGTTTTTTCATGACTTAATTGGGAAAGGCAGCGTAAATTCTTTGGATCAAGATCCATAGTGATATATCCAAGAGGTTATGTGGCCTATGTCAAATTTCATACATTCACAAAATAATAATGAGATTTTGTATGGAAAAATCCAAGTGGGGATTGTTGCCAGTGTCATATGGCCTTCATCTTCCCAGGAAAATGTATCCTCACTCCCATGAGGAAAGAAATATTATGGAAAGGATTCCATATGCATCATCAATTTATTCATTCATGTATTATATGATATGTACTAGGCTAGATTTATCATATGCATTATGTGTGGTATACTTATATCATGTTGATCTAGGTGACTAAGATTGGATGGAAATCAAGACTATCCTTATGTATCTAAGGCGTACTAAAGATATGTATCTGTTTTATAGAGTAGATAAGGAACTAGTTATCATAGGATATACATATTATAGTTTCCAAACTAATAAAGAAGAAAGGAATTTTCAAACGATATACAACTTAAAATTGAATGTAGGTGTTGTGATTTGGAAGAGTTCAAAAAAGGTTGTCAAATACCATTTTACAGTAGAGTCTTAGTATATTTTGGATTTGGAGGAATCTAAACAAGCAGTTTGGATGTTAAATTTCATCCAGGATCTTGATGTGGTACCTAGCTGTAATGAAATTGTCTCATGCTATTGTGGTAATACTACAATGACAGATCTTGAAAATGATCCAAGGTCACACCAGTGGAAGAAGAAAATATTTCCAAAGTACCATCTCTTGAGGGATTTTCTCATAGAGGTGAGGCTGTGGTGATCAATATATCCATGGAAAACAACATGGGATACCCCTTGACAGAAGCCATGGCTCCCCAAAAACATGACTATAATGTGAGAACTAGTGGACTAAAATTCAACATCAGTTGTCTATAGTCAAAGTGTGGTTTTGATAGAGTAGGTGTCCTAGAACCAATTTTTTTTACATTGATTACATGAATATTTTATTTATTAAATATTAAATCAAACAACTTATTTCATATTCTTCGTTGTTCTGCATGTCTTTAATGTAATAATGTCCTTTTGAATTTGTCATCTTGATAAGGTCATAACAGTTCCCCACTATGATGATAACCTATAATTTTTGTGGAAATATTCTTAATATTCATATTTGGTTGGATAACAAACTATGATGGGACATGTATTATATAGACCATCAAGTGAGAGTGCTAAAAATAATATGAGCCTTCTTCTCTTGAATTTTTCACTTGGTACTCTCCAAGATGGGATATTATGAGAAAATACCCACTAGTAGGAATTTCAGATATTTTGGTGTCATTAAATATTCTAATTTTTGAGCATGTGTAATGGCCCTTAGACATTAATATTGTCATTAATTCATGTAATGACCCACACACTTAGATTTTCTGATGATAACTATAACTTCATATGTTGGTGGGTAGTAGGGTACGATGGGTGATTCACGAATGACATGTTGTTAATGGATATGTCAAAGAAGGATTTGTCCCTTCCATCTTAATGAAAGTTCATATCTCATCCCTTTGATTAAAATTGAACTATCACCCTAAATTACATGGTTACAGTGTAATGAAAACTTTATTTCAGATAATCAAACAATGTTGTATTGCGCATATATATTAATGACACCATCATGTAACCTACATGATGAGGTATTGTGACAAAGGGATTATATTACACAGGGATAATATGTGACTTCAATCCTAGTACATCACATATAATACATGACTAAAATTTATTTATTTATTTAAATTAATGGAATAAATATTATTCTCATGATCTGGGAATAAATATTTCATGCTATATTGATCATATAAACTAAATAAATATCTATTCAGTAAATTATGAATAAAATTTATTTCATTATTTATTTTATTGAATATTTAATAAATATTTATTTACTATTTTTTGAATAAACTATTAATTTATGATAATAAAATATTTATATTGGTGTTTAATAAATGAAAGAGGAGTTAGAATAAACCAATACTTTTTCGGGAGATAAAATAATTATTTATAAGCCATTAAATATTATTAATACTTTTTGTGCAATTTGGAGGACAACAAAATAATAATAATATTATTATTATTATTATTATTATTATTATTATTATGTATCATGGGATGTCATTAATGGTTATAATTATATTTAATATCAATTATGAAATTAAATTATATAACTTAATTCTATCTTTTAAATAAATGACTATCTCTATTGTGTAATGAGTTTGAAACTGATTCCAATTTTGGGAATAGATAATTGTAGGACAAACTGAATTCACTCTCAACTCCTACTACTCTATCCCTCTCATGAATTTGAAACCCATGATAAAATTTCATCACGACTGAAGTACGAGCGGTCAAGAACGATCAATGAAAAGCATTTGATTCACTATGATAACTCCCAGAGAATGAGTGGCCTTATCTGGAGACCATTGTAGAAAATATGGACCACTGATATAGGGATCCTACCCATGGATTTTCACAACCACAATGAAGTCAATCTGGAAGGGATGTTTCAGATTATCAAAAATCGTCAATGAAAAATTTCATAATCCCATATATTTATTTCTTCATTTCTTAAATAAATTAATTGTAAATTTGATACGTGAGATCCTAGTACATGGATTCAAATAAGGATTATTAAAAGAAAATTGTAATATATCACCCTCCACCACAATGATTCTTTTTTGCTTAGAACCATTAATTATAAGTTCATTTGTCTTCAATTGAGATTCATGTTTTACCTCACAAGTCTAGAGGTTTTTGAACAACTCTTTTGGAACCCATTTTCACCTCATCACTTCCTTACACCCTTGGATAGACGAGAAGAGAGAGTTAACTATCAAAATGCTGGAGGATATGTCATGGGAATGCATCTTTGAATTCAAGGGATCTAGGGTATGGAACTTATAATTGTTTTAGTATTCTTATAATAATTGATATCACTAATCCATCGGTATGCCTCCATTTTAGTCTTTGTATTGATGTCTATTTTGTTATCCATTGTGTAAAACTGGGGTTGGGGAGGTAGAATTTCTTAGTCCTGAGGTGGTGTACATTACCATAGAGAAGGTTCAGTTGGTTTAAGAGATGATGAATACAGCAATATACTAGAAGAAGGGTTATATAGATTATAGGAGGAGGACCCTTGATTTATAGGAAAGAGACCATGTGTTTTTAAGGCTTCCCCACAAAGTGGTTAATGAAGGACCAGGAAGGGGAGTAATCTCTCACTATTATTTTTCGGTCCTTTTGAGTTATTGGAGTGATTTCTGGTAGGCTCAGGTTAGTTGGCATTTCCACCACTACAAAGATAGGTCCAAGTTGAATGCTCTATTGGTAACTTCACAATGACTCACATTTCATTGAATGTGAAGAGTGGGATATCTAGGATGATGCGGTTTTCATGGATCATCTAGTGGAGATCAAAGACAATCAAGAGAAGTTGCTATGAGGATGAAACATTCCCCTTGTTTTTATTCAATAGAGGCATGGTGTCTTAGAGGAGAATACTTGGGATCGTGATATGAAAATATGGGCTCAGTACCTAGTGTTGTTTTGAGTCATTATCTTCGTAGTTTTCCTTATGGTATGATGTTTAGAACTTACTATTTTTTGAAATATGCATTCTCCCTTATTTGATTTGTGTTGTTTGATGTGTGATAATGTTCCAACATATGAAAAATGGATGAAATTATTCTTAATCAATATTCAATTTACTATGATGTAATTAAACCCTTGTGGGTGAGTCAATGCCGCCCTGAGTGGATATTATCTGGACATGGAGGATGATATTACTTGATTCCTATATCTGGGATAGTATGGTTATTTAGATTTTATGAGATTTTGGGATAGTAGGTTTGATTTGTGGTAGTGTTTTATGTGTAATGTTATCCTTGATAGCTATCTAAGGAGATGGTTTTACTGATACATCCACACTTTTTTCTATATTGGTTTTTAAATTCTCATTGGTGAAAATAATTCAAGAGGTATCTGATGTAAAGTAAGAGACCATTATCCCTGTTACATTAAAAAAATCTGATTGTTGAGGTGTCTGGGGGGTGTTCTGAGACATGTGAATCATTCCAATAGTGTCACATTCCAAAAATTACTATAATTTATTGTTTTCAAATAACATGTCATTCTATAAGTGTGTGATTCTAGTGACATGTAATTCTAGTTGTTGGTCATTCTAGCAGCATGTCGCATTTGCAGCATGTCACTATGTAGGTATTTAATTATAACATCATGTCATTATAGTGGCATGTACTTCTCACAACATCTCATTTCTGGAGGTCTGTGACCTTTTCAATGTGTCATTATAGTGATGTTTCATTTATATCATTGTTTTATTCAAGAATTGTGTCATTTCTGGTGGTGTGAAATTCTAGTGGTGTGTTATTTTTTGTGGTGTTTCATTTTTATCGGTGTCTCATCATTATGGCCTGTCATCCTTATGGTGTGGCATTCTAGTATTGTTTCATTTGTGGTGGAGTGTCATTTTGGAAATGTGTCATCCTAGTGGTGAATCATTTTTAGTGGCATATCATTTCTGGAAGTGTTTCATTCTAGAGGTCTGTTATTTCTAGTGGAGTGTCATCTCAGTGGTGTCTCATCCTAATGGTGTGTCATTTCTGGTAGTGTTCCATTTCAAACATTTTTTCTTTTTTCCAAAATATTCCAGTTTATGAAAAAAAATACATATTTTCCATTTTTACATATTTTATGATGTAAAGTGGATTCAAATGACTTAATTAAGTGTTTAAAAGCCATTTCAAATGATGTTAATCATATCCTTAATTTATAAAATGTTTTGAGACCATTAAAACATTTAAAATGTGTTATTTTAATGATATATTTGTTTATTGGCCAGCTAAATCATTTCAAATCTTTTTAGTTTCTAATATAATCATTCTAAGGATGAGATCTTCCCTTAATTAATTACTTCTTATTTCTCTTGATATGGGAGGTTCGAAATCCTTATTCCTTGGAGTCATGGAACATGTTTTTGTACCCTATTAGTGTTCTCACTAAAAAAGAGGTTGTTTCCTGATATAAATGCACCCCTCATTTTGGTGGAGCAATTTGGTGATAGGATTTATCATTATAGGTAATATTTCCTTCATCTTTCTTAATTTTGTATCTTGCGGGTTTGGTTTATGAATTTTTATACATTTTTAGAAAACCAATTCTAAATTAATAAACATAATAGATTTCATCTAGAATAAATATTAAGGTATAGGGGAATGTGATTTATAATCTTATGGATTCATTGTTATTTATTTATTTCATGAATTGTATTGGATAATTACCAAATTAAAATCATGGTTTTTTGTGGTAATTTCTTATGCCACTATCATGTAAAATATTTAATTCATGTTTTGTGGTTTCTCACAAACACATAATATGTAATTGGATAATTAGGTATGGTCTTCTAATGAGTTAAATTCCCCATGATCTAACAGATTGTGTGATAATACCATTAATTATTGAAGAGAATTTTAATAAGATATTTCTGGTTAAATATGATAATATTATGTGTTGTGATATGAGATATGTTGTGGGGGGGTAGTGGGACAAATTATTTGAGTAGTGGGGTTATGATGAATGGTGGTGGTGGAAGTGGTTGTACAACTATTTCAATTTGTTTCATGTTTTGTGTTTTTTTGTTTTAGGTGCCCGGTTGGTATATATGGTGATAATAATGAGTTTTTAAAATAAATGTGTCCATGATTTAGTTTAATTGGTTTTCAATGGAAAATTTGGAAAACTGTATAATATTACTTGATGATTGAAAACAAAATATGGATTACTTTCTACCTGTATTAGGTTGTGCATTTATTCTTAGCAGCAGATGTGGGGGTCCTTGGGAGTCAGATGGTGTTCTTCTTCTAAACCCATAGGTGGGTATTATGTGGATTCATATATATCTATGTACACATTTTATTTTCCTTTTGTTTTCTTTGTGCACCCCACTCACTTTCATCATTATGTTATGACATCAATATAATCATGTATGGGTGTCTTTCCCAACATCCCAATGGGAGGATGGATGGCTGGACACCTTCTCTTCCATGCTCCCTCTTCTAGGCGATAATGGACCATGTGTCTTCGGGAGAGTTGTGATTTCTTGTACCATGTGTCTTCAGGATAGGTTTTGATGTGAAGTGATGTGATGTGCGTCTTAAGAGTCTATTAGAGATATGTGTTGTGTGGTATGGTCCAAGTGTGTGTGCGTGGGATGTGATGTGATATATTTGGAAGACGTAGGAGCATCGGGATATTTTCTATTTTGGTGTGAGAGCGGATAATCAGTGTGGAATTGGTGTGGGGAAACCGATCATTGATGTGATTTATATTTTGTTATATTACATTTATTCTTTATTTGCAGAGAAAAAATTGGTAATGATGGGATTATAGTTAGCCATCCTATTAATTACTATTTGATTCTATTGTTTTCCCATGATTGAATTAGTATGGTCCATCAACATGGGCATGAGAGAAATTTGTTTTCTTATTACGTATAAATATATGATATCCCTACATATATAAAACTATTTTCAGGATTCAATGAGTAAATTGTTGATCATGATGTACTTACTAGACGTACCCTTGGATAGTTGTTGTTTTATTTTTGTAGTTTTGTTTTGGGTATTTTACATTGGAGACTTTAATTTATATATGTTTTATTAACACATGCATTATGGGTTTGTTTTTGGTTTTATTATATATATTTCAAGGATATGATTATTGTAAAATGAAAATATGAATTTAGACACTCAAATACAAGAGGGGGTTAATTTTAAGTTTAAAAACATTCGTTTTTAACCTTAAGGAAAATTATAATTAACAATATTAAATAAGATAAATTCACAAGAACTATTTTTGTTCTATAATCATTCTAGGTTCCAGAAATATGGTTTTGGAAATAAAACATAAGGAAAATTTACAAGAGAAATATTCTACCTTAACGTGTATAGAATTATACTTATCAAAGAAAGAACAAGAATGTGTAAGAAGGTCATACTTTCATCCTTTTTCAATATACTATAGAAATAAACATGAAACAAAAAATGTCAAAAGTATGAAATCTTTTAACCCAAAGAGAAGGGTATCCAACAACCTTGTATAAAGGTCCCTTGATTTATACATTCAAGAAAGTATATCTTGCCACACCCAGGTAAGCCCTATATTGGAATATTGGAATCTATCTAGCTATCCCCAAAATCCCTTGAACATTAAGGTAGCCGGAAGCTCTTTCTTTCTATTCCTGGAAGCACTCGATTGTAGACAACAAAAATCGGAGTCACACAAAGAAATATGAAAAAGATGTTTAGTATGAAAAAGGTATGAGTTTCTCTCTATCTTGAAATCAATTCAGCAACATTAAATCTCTAGAGTGATCTAGAGGTTTCGAGCACGTTCAAATGAGATCCTATTTATAGGCACTTCTCCAACGGTCGGGTCCCTCCTCCAACAGTCATATTTTTCCTTTATTTTTTTAGGGACATGTACATGTGTCACTAACACAATTATTAGAGAGAAATTGAATGTAAAAGATCTTTTAATAACTATAACAATTGTAAGAAAAATAATTTTTCTTAACAAAATTTAATTTTTCGGAGTTTAAGGAAAAACAATGTTCAGATTGTAACCATATAATAATTTATAGACTATGAATCATGGATATTCTGATTCTTTTTTCCCAATAATTTTAAACCTAAATTCTATAGATTTGTGAATCTGAATTCTGATGAATTCAGAGTCTGAATTTGGAAGAATTCGGAGTCTAAATTCTAAAGAATTTGGAGTCTAAATTTTGAGGAAATCAGAGTCGAATTTCAAGGAATTCAATGTCTGGATTCTTAAGAATTCAGAGTCGGAAAATAGAATACTATTTAACCAAGGATTTATAGGATTCTGATATTTTAGATTTAAAACCAAAATATAGAAATGGGAATAAAAATTAGTTATATTTAGAGTAAATATAAAATTAAAAATGACAACATATGTAAGGGTAAATTTTCTTGGCGAAGGAAAATTTTCCTTATTAAAATAAATATTAGGAAAAATTGGATTTTCCTTATGATAGAGTTTTTGGGATTTTCAAAACATAGAGGATTGGAAATTTTATAAGGAAACCTTATTTACTCAACAATTATGGTTGATGCATCCTATATCATAGTTTTTATTTCTTATAGAGGGAAATGACTCACATATTGTGAAATATTTTTACCCTCAATGCTAGTTTACATCCCAGGGCCTACTATAGGTCAGAATTGGGGTGTCATTATCTCTCTCCCTTTATTGTGGAATCTTAGGTCGTAGTAGGTCATGATAGTGTCCTAGAAACTAGACAATCAATGTCTACTTTTGAGGGATATTAGGACTTCATAAAGTAGTGGGTTACAAAATGAAATTATTTTTATTATTAAGTTTCATATAATTTCTAATAAATAAAAAAGATAACCATATATTATATGGTGATTTTACAATATTGGAAATTTCATCATCCACATTAACCATGTGATCAATATTGGAGGAATTCCATCTCCTCACTAGTAGTAACTTCTATGAGCAGTTCAGATGCCATCAGGTTGGGTTGTGGCATAAAACGAAATCTTACATACTAGAATCTTTACTATATAATCATATTACAAAGGAGGCGAGTGAAAAATATTTCAATGTCTATAATAAACACATGGGTTACATGGTTGCAATTCAGTGTTGAATTATATCATCCATGTGTAATGAACTCATAATGTCTCAGAAAAACGTAGATTTTATAGAATGGTTGAGAATCATAATTCCTTATAGCAAGAGAGATATAAACACAAATATTTTATGATATCCAAGGCACTCCTTCAAGTTAATCATAGAGAGAGTGCACCATATGGGCCTCATATAGTAAAACTCACTGGCTACGTTGTGTGCCTAATAGTTCTTGGGTTTAAATTTCCTAAAGAACTATGCACTGATCTCTATCTTGTATCACATCCTCAAATATTATCCACATATTTTACAGATTTTTATATGAACAACATTGAGAATACTATTCTAGATCACCACACACTGAATCTCTAATTTGATAAGGATATAAAGCATGAAAATACTTCTATCCTTATGGTGAAAAAGGGAATGTTAATGCATAGATCTAGAAGTCCAATGATTCTTCACAACACCCTTCTAAGAAGAGAATAATCAAGGGATAAATAAGGGAAAAAGTTTTTTTGTGTTTCATATGTGGATATAGTTTCACTATAAGAAAAACTACACCAAAGAAAAGAAGAAAAGAGAATATTTAGGTGTGTTTTTTATCAAGGTAAATTTATCTATTTCCAAAAATTGGGTGCTATATACATCTTTTGGTTCTCATATATGTATTGAAATACTAAGAACAAGTAGATTCAAAATGATTTACCAAGGGGAGGTAGATTTATGATATTCCAACAATAATAGACTTATAGTTGTGTCTATTAGGGACCACTTCCTTACATATCCCACAAATAACTATTTTTTCTTTAAAATATTGTTATTATATTCCATTTGTTAGCAAAAATATTATTTCTATATCCATACATTATACCGATGCATTTTTTTAGAAATTTCAGAATGAATGTTTTATTTTATAAATATTTTATTTGTTATTGAAATTCAAATTTAAATAACGGTCATTTGGTGCATTATTACACAAACCATGTTATGAAAATCGATAAAAAAGCTACATCATATGACTCATTCTATAGTGTACTATAGAATCATCAGTTGGGTCATATAAAAAATTATTTTAATAAATAACACCATGATGGATATTTAGATTCTTTTGAACTAGAACAATTTGGTGTATGTCACACATTTCTACAAGTAAAAAGGGACAAATCACCATTTTTTGAAATAGATGAAAAAGACCAAGAGATTCTGGAATTAGTTCATATCAATGTGTCTAGACTATTTCATGATGGAGCTAGGGGTTGGTACTCATACTTGATAACTTTTAATAATGATTTTAGTAGATATGAATATTTTACTTAATGTGGTATAAATTAGATTCTATTGAGAGATTTAAATAATATAAGAATGATATTGAGAACCTACTTTGTATGAATATTAAGAATATCTTAATAGACCATGGTGGATAATATCTTAATAAATACATCATAGATTATTGACAAGAGTTTTGGATTTTTACTCATCTCATTCATCCATATAAACATCAATGGAATGATGTATGTAATACAAGGAACCTCACCATGTGGGATACGGTGAGATCAATGATGAATCATTTAAGTCTTCCATTATCCTTTTGGGGATTCAATTTATAAATTATAGCACAAACAGTAAACCAAGATCCATCTATAGTGGAATATGGTATACAAATCAATTATGGAATAGAATGGAACTCCTGTTGTCATACATACATGATTAGGGTTTTGAATCATTTTTTAATGTCTATTTAGGAAACAAACATCACCCTAAGGAACATGGTGTATGTTTTAAGGATACCCTATGGAAACAAGGGAATATTAAATATACACACCTCATACATAAATGAAATTATGAAAATAAATTACATATTTCTTTAGAGTGAGAACATATATAAATGAGATAGTAGAATTTATGTATATATTAATGTGGTCTAGGATTAAGGTGTATAAGAGATTCCACATGATCATATTCCTCAAATACCCATATAAGATCATATTCTAGAGACCCAAGTAACATGTTGGAGTACATGATATGTTATAGAACCAGAACGGTATGTTTTTTTTAGTCACAAATGATGTTGAATCATTATTATTTTATATTAAAGATCCTCTGAACTAAAAAAGAAATAGTATGTGGAACAAATTTCACCAATTGGAATGAACCCATGAATTTTGAAATGGATTCCATGAACCAAAACAATGTTTTTATATTGGGAGATCCTCTAGTGGATGTAAATCCTGAGAGTTATAAATGTGTATTCGTGAAAATACCAGTCATGGATGGAAAGTTTATTATTTAAAAGGGATGAATAATTGAAAATGTTTTCATATTGCATCAAGTAATAGAGTATGATGAAATATTTTCCCTAGTTGAAATTAAAAAATCCAATAGAATTCCCCTTTGCATTTCTCCTTTACAAAACTATGATATTTTAAAAATGGATTTCAAAACTCCATTACATAATGAGAACCTTCAAAAAGAATCTATATGATACAAACCAGAGGGTTTTTTACTATAATGGATACCAATAAGGTATAAAAATTTCTTAGATCCTTTTTTGGGTTAAATAAGTCATCTATGTCACGAAATATTTTGTATGATAAAATCATACAAAAATTTTGTTTCATAAATAATGAATTTGAGGATTATGTATATATGAATGTTAGTGCGAGTGTGGGTATTTTATTTATAGTATTATTGGTAAAATATAAGTTAAGTTAAATGAAATGCCATTCTTAGAGTCTTTTTAATCATGGATGAATAAACTCTACTCCATGATGGACTTAGGAAAACAATGATACATCATTATATATCAAATAAGATACCCAACCTATGTTAAGGTACATATAATGACTAGATACTAAAGACATTTAGTATGGAACAATCCAATATGGTATTGATGCCAATGTAACATTGAAATCATCATTCCATGAAAATGCATCCTCACACACCGGAGTAAAGTAAAATAATGGAAAGGATTAAATATTCATTAGTGATTTGGTTAGTCATGTTTGGTATTTTATGTAATAATCAAGATGTATCATATGCCTTGAGTAAGGTAAAAAGATATCACGCTGACCCAGGTGACCACCATTGGATGGAGGTCAGGATTATTCATAATTATTTCATACATACTAAGGATATTTTCATAATCTATGGAGGATAAGAGAATCCTTTCATCAAAGGATATGTAGATTATAGTTTCCAAATATATCAATATGGTCAAAAATAAAAGATGTGATATTTATTCACTCTGAATAGAGGTTTTGTGAGTTAGAATATATTAATGTATTATATGGTCATAGATTCTACAACAGAGTCTGAGTATATTATGGATTCAGAGTAAACTAAGGGGGCATTTTGGATAAGCATCATTTTATAATATATTGATGTGTTACCTAGTAGTAATGATATTTTTACACTATGTTATGATAATATTACAACATTGGCTCTTATAAAGGATGGTTATATTAGCATAAGAATCATATACTTCAGATGTATCATCTCTTGAAGGGTTTTTCTCAAATATGTAAAGTTTGTGTGTGCATAATAGCCAGTGATGATAATGTCATCGACCCCTTGACAAAAGACTTGAATCAATAGAAATATGATCATCATGTGAGGTCTAGCACTCTAAAAGTCATAAGAAGTTGGATCTGGTCCAAGGGGATATTGTTAGAGTTGGATTTTTTGAACAAACTTTCCTTCATTTTCTTACATGTATATTCTAATATTTGAATATTAATAAAAATATTATTATATATTGATCATTTTTCTATATGAATTTTTTGTATTAATTTCCTAGCATATATTCCACATTTGTAAGGTTATAGAAGCTAACCTCTATAATGAGAAACAAGAAGTTTCATGATAATATTCTTAAATATAGTTTTACTGTTGGATAATATAATATGATAAGATATTGTAGTATGTATACATTAAGATTTCATTACTCATAATTAGATGAGGCTTCTTCTCATTATGTATGTACTTGGCCTCTAATAATATAGATTATGAGAATAAAATTACCAGTAGAAATTATGCATGTTTTGGTGTCATCATATATTCCAATTTATGAGCATGTGTAATGGTCATTCGACGTTAATATTACAATTAATGCATGTCATGACTCATACACTTATAATTCTGACCAAAACCATGATTCTATATTTTGGTGGAGGTTGGATGTGTTTGGTGGATCATAAATAACATGTTATTAATGCATAAGTTGATGAAGGATTTTTACATTCCAACTTTATGGTAGTTGATATCATGGCCCTTTGATTGAATAGAACCATTGAAATAAATTCCAGGGTCATAGTGTTAGAATGTGGTTATTTCCGATAGTCAATGAAAGAGGTATCAAGCAGATAGGTTGATGACAGGGATTTTTGACACGCTTGATAAGATATTGTGACAAATAGATTATTTATAATACATATCATTCATTATTGTTTTCATTATTTCATAATTGTGTTCTTTTTATTGGGTTCCTTGAACTATTTATAGACAATAATTTTCGACTTACTGTCAATGAAAAAGAATCCATGTGTGGCACAGAATAAATATTTTCATTAATCTGGATTAAAATCAATTTGAATTTAATTTCCGAAATAAATATAATTCTCAATCCCAATGAATAATTTTATACAATTTTATTACATAACATTATTTAAATTAATAATTATTCACCATAATTTTAGTAAAATATATTCATTTTATTCATTTAACAATTAATAAATATTTATTCCCATGAATATTAATAAAAAATGTCTTTTTTAATTAAATATTTAATTTATTTGGGTATTCAATAATTGTGGACGATTTAAAGAGAACCAATATCATATCGAGTGATAAATTTATATTTTTAATCTGGTAAAATAATAATTATAATTTCACTTATTAGTGCATTCCATAAAATATTATTAATATTATTTTTATATGGAATGGTGTTTCAAAAATATTGTTATATTATTTAAGGATCGATATGATATTAAATAATTTTTTCTCCAAAACCCTAGCACTATAAATGTATAGTTAGTTATATTTTGTAGGTATGATAAAAATTTGAGAAATGAGAATCATTATGCATAATTGACTCCTCCATCAAAATTTCATCTTATCTCATCCTCCAAAGAAGAATAACAACACCTTAAATACTAAAGGAGATTATAACAATCAGGAAAAACAACAGAAGATGATTGATCAACCATATTAGCACAAGGAATTACATTGATGATTGATTCGATATCAAAGTACAAGCTGTGGATCACCTTTAAATGGATTCTACAACTAGATCCTACAAGAACAATGAAGTTATTCTGAAAAGGGTTATTGATTATTAACAACTTCCTTGAATAAATATCCACATATCAGGTATTCTTTATTGAGATACAAAATTAATTAATTACAAATTTATTGTGAAACGATCATATACATGTTTTGAGTTATCTTATTTTTATATTCAATGAAACAATTTCATTTCTCATAGATTTTACAACATGAAATTTTTTCAAATGATCAATCGAATTAGAAAAATCATCTTGATTATTTTTCTCAAAATGGTGTTTCCACTATCCCCAAAACCTTCCCCATAAAATTCATTTTTTTGGTGCTATAAATTAGTGGTTGGGAATCCCATGAACTAGAATAAATCCATCATTATATTTGGGTTGTGAGTTCAGTGTCCATGCAAAAAACAATTTCCATAACTCATGGGGGGATGGGGGGAACATTATATTTTTTTACATTGGTTTCTCTTTATTATATGGTAACGTCAAGTGTTGTTATCTTGAGATCACATGCTTCAAGATTCTTAGTCTTATGAAAATGAGAAAAGGTAAATATATATCTTAGGTGGGGATAATTTTTTTGGTCAATTTTGTGATCGCATCCAAATTCATATATACATTCTATTTATACAGATTTCCCAAAAGATCAATAAAAACCTTCATAATATAGTCAAAAAAAATTTCTACATTGGATATATTTATTGAATAAAATTAATTTCTGTCACATTGAAAGATTACATCAAACCCATTAACATGATGGTATTATGGATCAAGTATCTTAGTGTTTTCAATTATACCCTCCTCAAAATATTTACTTAGAATTACTTGACATAAAATGATATCTCTATTGAGTTTCTATCCATTGGGCACACCACTAAAATAATCGTTGGTTATCCTTAAAATCTCTCATTCATTGTTTGTTTATTCATAAAACAATACATCAATGGTCTTATGAGCATATAACAATATATTGTATCCAATAAACACAATCTAAACTGTTGGAGCACCCCTTGGCTTGACAAATATCTTAATGAAATTATGACCATCCCACACAACATGGATCATATGTATATTTTTAATCTCACAAGAAATACAAAAAAAATTGAACATTCCTCTTCTCAAATCTCACTTGAATTGAGGATATATGCATTTTTATAGTGATACTCTCATTTGAACACAAAATAGAAATGGCCAATTTAGTTTTAGGGTGAATTATATGTTGAAATATTGGGGAATTAATAATTTCTCTTCACGTATATGAAAATTAAAAAAATCCTTTGGTCAGAGTACTTGATCACTACTTTTTTGGAGAATTTGTAGTGGGTGGATTTCACATCATGAGAATCTATAAAAAACAAATATTCAACTTTCCCTAGCCATATTTCTAGGCCTAGGGGATAAAAAGAGAATAAATCACTTATTTTTTAAATACGTCCTTGTCTCTAAGTTGCAGGATTATCTTTAGGGCATGTTCAACAATAACATCTATATGGACTCTTAGTTTGAAGGCTCGATGATTTCTATCACATATATTGTAAAAAGTGAGAAATCTCATTACCTTTCCCTCTCTTCTGATGTCTCGATTATTATTTACACATTTAGTATAAATAATTTGTTGTTATTTTACAAGAGTTCACTATCAATTCATGTAGGCATCACCACAATCCACAGGGATTTGTTTTCAGTATCCAAAATACCAACTAGCCAGATAAAAAATTATTTCTTTGAAATTAATATTATTTTATCATTTATTGTTCCTATCATTAAAGAAGGGCCAATGGAGCTGAATTCTATCTCGTGGAATCTCATAATTCCATCATGGATCAATGTGAATGTTGATGGTGAGGTTGATGGTGTGATTGGGACCTATGGTTGGGGTTGTGTCTTTTTTACCCAATTTGGATTCATCAATGGTTATTTATATCACTATATCAATAATGGAGTGGCCTATAAGGCTGAATTATGGGTCACGATTTAGGCTATCATGTATGCGACTCATCATGAATGTAATCTTCAATGGTTTGAATTAGATTTAAATCAGTTTTTGAATCCCTTAAAGCTAGAATCACTACCAGAAATCATTCTTTTAAATGCACAATAAATTTAATTTATACGTTCTCTAATAGAACCCATAATCTAACCTCCATTAAATGAGGTCCACTTTTATTAGTGCTGATAATAGTAAAAATATTAAAAAAATTATTTTTTCTAAAAACTTTAGGGTGGACCCACCCATCAATGTGCAACCTCCCCTGAATGCTCTCAAATCCCCCAACCTATGACAATGCTTGGACACCTACTACACACATATGTAATCCCTTGCCTATGCGGGGTTTCAAACCCGAGTCCTCCCCTCACACATCCATGACTTTTCTACTCCCCTAAATTGTTCTGTTCTGTATTTTCTGATATATATTTCATTACATTTTTTTATTCATATATTTATATATTTATTTTAAATACATATATAAAAACATTTCTTTTGTGTTTTTCTTTATAAAAACATATATAAAAATATTTATATATATGTTTTATATATGTGTGCATCTATAAATATAATCGTACATATTTATATTTATTTACATATATTATATATTAATATTTATATTTATATATATGATACCTAATATGGATTAATACATATCTATTTGGTAATACACACATGAATATATATATATATAAATTATATATACACTAATAGTACATGTATATAAATATTAATACATTTTTATATTGAATAAATTGAATAATAATATTATTTATATGTGGTTTATATATATATATATATTATGTAAATTTTTTTTCATATTTATTCATAAAATTAAATTTTTATGTGTAAATATATACAAATATGTACACAAATGTACATATTTAATTATAAATAATAGTAAAATACGAAAAATGATAATATTTGAGAAAAATAATATCCATGTTGGGTGTAATCATTGAGAATAAAATGATTCTACGCACAAAAAAGATAATAAACCCCCTTAAACGATAATGGAATTCCATCAAATGTTAAAAAAGGGGGGACTACGGCAAAAAAACTCAGTTTTTTAGGCTTTATAGTCATCCCCCCCCAAAGATGAACTGGGTTATTATGGATCATCATGACATATATCTTTTTAAGGGCATATATTTTATATATGGTAAAGCTCAAATGGATACTTTGATCAAATGATATGGTCATTTTATGTTTGAGCCACATTTTCAACTTGTGTTAGATTTTTTATTAGATTTTAATTTTTTTAATCATAAAATTGTTACTAAATGACTATTAATCAATAATAATTAGAAAATTAGTAACTAGTATTATATTTTGAAATATTTTATAAATATTTTTTCTCTAAATATCTTTTATATTAAGTGTAAATGAGTATTCGTCCTTATTTAAATAATATTTTATTAGATATATTTTATTTATATCAATATAAATATATTTAAATATTAATATATGATTTTTAATGATATATAGTTTTTTAGGAAATATACCTTTTTTAGGGTTAAAAATAGTGTTTTTAGCTTTGATTAATGGAATACATTTGTCAACACTAAGAAAATCATTGATAAAAGTACCTTTTATTAATGCTGTAAAAAGAACTGACAAAATTGCCTTTATTAGTGATAAAAAAAATTGAGAGAGGGGTGTCATTATCAGCATTTTTTTATCATTTATAATAACATCTATTATGAGTGATCTTTATAGTGGGGATAAAGGTACCCCTTTAACCGCTCTTTTTATAGCAGTGATTAAGGGTAGAACTTGCTAAAGTTGAATCTGTGGTAGTGAAGCAGAAGTGCCCCATAAAAATAAGTCATGTTCTGGATTGATTGACTTTAAATTTATAAGCACCAAAACATGTTTTTCTCAAATGTTTATAGGTATGAAAAAACAATTAGTGTATACCTTATCGAAGACATAGATATTGGAGATGATCTTGTTGAGGTCCATTTGGATCCCAAAACTTTTCTCACCCTTCATCAAAGTGAATGTGTGGGGTGATATCCACTCCTATATTTTTAAAAAAAAAATATAATGTTTGACACACTTTATTTTTAAAAAAAAAATTATAACAGGTTTGACTGGATCCTAAATTTTTCTAAGTATAAATGTAGTTATTTTTTAAACATTGTGTGTTTGTATGATTTTGGAAATATTAAATTAGTTTTAAATGCTTATTTTAATGTTTTGAAATATATTACATCATTTAGTTGAGGATTAAATGATTTAATGTGTTCAATTTTCTTTTAAATTATGTTCACTGATCTCCATATTAAATAACATTATTTTTGACATATAATATCATGATTGTTTTTACAATAATGTAGTTTTAATGGTTACATTATTATTATTTGATTCATCATGTCCTGAAATGAAATTAAAATTTATGTGTACATGTTTTTTTGTGTTTATCTTGACTGAATGGGTCTTCATGAGATGTTTTTAATAGAGGAAAAATTTACTTTGATGGGTTGTATTTTTTGGTGAATATTTTATTTCAAAGTGAGTTTTATTTAATTTTATAGTAGTTTTTGATATTTCAAAATAAATTATAATGATTTTTTTAAAATAATTTGAATATTCTGAAATTATGTTATTCCTAAATGATTTTTTATAATTAAATAAAAATGGTGAGCGTAAAAATGCATTATTTTTGTGTTTATGTTTTCTTGTGTCAGTAGTGGAAAAAAAATATAATTTTAATAAATATTTTCTGTTAATTTAATTTTTTCTATATGTAACTAGAATTAATGTATGATGGTAGTTATTGGTGATATGTTTAAATAAGTTAATAGTTTATGAAAATTTGGAGGAAAATGTATGTTTATGATATGTGCGTTTCTTGACATTTTTTATGTTTTAATTTTTTATGTATATTTATTTTAGTATGAGAAATATAGTGGTAGGGATCAATATGAGTGGCTATTAGCATTATAATTTAATGGGTAAATCATTTGGGAATTTTAATTTTAAATTTTATCCTTGATGAAAAAGTGGTCACAGGCTTCATGATGCTTTCTGATTATGACCAACACTATAGTGGGGTGGTTGTAACACCCAATGATTTTGAATTTACATTTTTCAAATGATTCATTAATTTTAATGTGAAAATGTGGTGAAATTTAAATTTTTAACGAATATTGCCAATGATTAAATTATAAGTGTTTATGTGTTATTTTTTTACAATTTATTTAGATGATAGATATAAATGTTTTTCTTAAGTGTTTATTAAGAGGGATGTTTTTATTTAACTTGATGGGTACATTTATTGGTGTGTGTTTAATGATAATAATATATGTGAATGAAATTAATTATTAATGAAAATAGGTCAGGTGTCCAATATTTTTGGATTACCCCAACTATATCCTAATTAACTTATACTCTTCTCAAACATATTTATGCCCTTAAAATTTTTTAACATAACCTAAACCTGAATGATAATGGGTTGCCTGTTTGTTATCCTAACCAATTTATATTATTTTATATTGATTTTTAAAAAATTAATTATGACCATGATGACATATATTGGAGAGGAGGCGACGACTATGGCTCTGTGGGGCATCCCACATAGTTCTTCAAATGTGGAACGTGGGGATTTATAGGCTCACGTATTCCCCTATTACTTTAACCTGTTACTCTTCTACAATACATTGAGTCAGTAAAGGAAGGGGATCTTAACATTTAATACCCATTTTCATACTAAAATTTATTATTATTTGGATAAATTAAATATATTTTATTAATTAGAAAATTTATTTACAATTTTTTTAAAAAAATTTGGAGTAATATTAAATAAAAATATATTTCAGGATTCCCAAACAAAATTTAATTTGGTTGGGTAGGGTAGGGTACCATAAAATTTAATACACATTTTCATCCGTAAAATTTAGTATTGTTTGCTTTAATTGAATATATTTCATTGATTCTAAAATTTATTTATAATTTTTTTATATAATTTTTCTAATTTGAACTAATAATTACTAATAATATAGTAGATATTATTATCAGTATGAAAATTATTATTTTTTGAATTGTTGAATGATGATAATAATATAAATTGTTTGGCTTCTGTAAATCTTGTCGTAGTCCACAAGAACATCGGGTCATATCAGGTTTGGACTCCAGGTCTACTAAAGGTTCTCCTTCAAGACAATTTTAGTTATTATTAGTAGTTTGGCTATGTTTGGATAATTGTTATAATATATGAAATTAATATTAATATAAAAAAATTTACAAATATTTAAGTGTGTTTTTTAATGAAGTGAATTTATAACATAAATGTGTGCATGAGAGTGTAAGGGTCATGGGTAGTGTGCGTAGTGTTGTGTGTGGTTTTCAATGTTATTTTCTAACTGTATTATCACTAGTAAAAAACATAAGATAAATGGTGGTATGTTTTACTTTTTTGTGATGTAGTAAGAGGGCGTGGGACCCATACATAAAAAATAATGGTATGTGTTGAGTATGAATTATGAGATGTGCATGGGTGTGTATTGGGTTTGAGTTAAAATTTTGTGGGTGGCTTAAGATGAATAATGGGGATTGAGTACATTATAATTATGGAAATGAAAAATAATGATGAGTTAGGGGAAGTGGTGGTTTGTATGGGAAAGAAGGTAAATTGATTCGGTGCTGTAAAGATGAGTTATGGGGCCATTATTCATTCTTACCCCTTTTCATATTCTTGATTCCAATTTCTTGGTTAACTATTTTGGGGCCTCACATATTGAATAAGTGGCTCTAAAATTAAAAAGCTTCAATGATTAGAAGGCTATGGTCCAAATCCTATCAACCAGAAAAACTAAAATAATTATTTTAGGAAGATTTATTTGGAAAGAAAGAAAAATGTGTATTAATATAAGTAAATGTATTTATTTAATTATTTTTATAATTTTATTATTAATTGTTTGACAGAATAAATTAAAATCATCAAATAATGGATAAGGTAAATATAGGTATGTGAAAAGTAAGGAATCATGAAAAGGATTCTTTATTGACTAATCTATTTAATACTAAAAAAATTAGATGTTTTTTTACAGAATGTGATTGGAATTTCAAAGACTATTTCCATGTTTTATGATTATAGGACATTGTAAATTAATGTTTTTTGGGTTTGAATTAGCTCCAGAATAAGAATAAGAATTATAAACCTAAATAATATGTTTTAATCATAGTATTTATGAAACTATATACATGACAATATGTATTTTTAAGGAATTATATTTTATAGTATTTGTATATTTTAGTATTTTTCAATGTGTATTTATTATATTATTTTTATATTATACTGATAGAAATGTTGGTTATGGTTTATATATATAACCTTATTTATTAATTTTGGATATCATTTTATGTTAATTAATGATTCATAATAAAGGGCTTCTAATTATTATTTATGAATGTAAATGTAAATAATTTTCATACAATGAATTCATAATGTATGAGAACGTATTGACTTTCCATAGAGAAGACTATACAAAAGAATCAATTGTATTGAAAAAGGAATAACACATAACATTGCATATTTTCATTAATGTACAAAAATTTACTCATATATATGATGTTAATGATTGAACTACAATGCTCAGCTATGTAATATAGAGGGTTGAATTCAACATGTCAGTAGATACATTGTTCCATGGAAATATGAAAGCGATTGTAAATAAATCTATAGATAAACTGAGCTAAGATTGGCATAATAATATGAATAAATATTAAAACCTGAAACTATGTAAAGTAAATATTGAAAAGGAGGGTAATATAATATAAATGAACATGTGTTGCCTAAAAATTATTATATATAGGCATAACATCCATGTTAGTTTGATCTAAAATTATATGTTTTTTACAAGCAACTGAAATTGTTGGAATAATTTACCATGGTAAAAAATTATAATTCTCATCAGTTGGTTTTGAAAATAAATTAATCCAAAATAAATATAAAAGTATCATGGTGGGAATAATCTACAGAAAAGATCAAAACATTTAAAAAATATAGATCCAATGAGATATTTAAATATAAACCCTTTCAAATAATGGTTCTAAGAGATTCAATTGAGTTTAAATGTATATTTTCACTAAAATATCACCAAAGAAAATAAAATACCCATATGTAAAATCTATAACCTTCTAAAAATTCACTAATATTATTATGATATTAAAAAAAGAGTACAATAGTTTCATCATTTTTCATATTAATTGGTAAAGACAATTATTTGAAAAGTCCCACCCACTATAAAACCAAAAAAATCACAAATACACCCTATAATTAAACTATAGAATATAAAGGATTTATATGACCACTGTTGACAAAGTTTTTTCTTAATTTTATAGTAATATACCTCATAACATAATACTGGGGTTATTTCGGGGGGGGGGGTATAAATACTAAATCAAGCACTAAATTCTTTAAAACAATTATATTATAGAGATACAATGTATATCATTCATTGCATAGATTTGAATGAATTATATTATCCAAAAATAAGTGACTAATTAGAGTAGAGAATTACTTAAATGAAAAGAAAAACATGTGAATATGGTAATTGATGATGTTAAAATGTATTTCTTTTTTGTCGTGGGATGTATGGAGTGGATAACACTAAATCATATTATTAAAAGATAGATAAAATGATATAAGAAAACTACATTGATCATGTTATGTTATAAAAATACATCATCAATTATCATTTATGTTCCCAACACATAAATATTATGCCAATAATGATTGATGATATTAGAAACACTATAGGTATAGATTAATTAATAAATTTAAATTATAATAATAGGTACCCAGTTACGACATATAACATTAAATTTGTCACAAACACTCTTCTGAAGCTTATAATAATGCATGTTGATATATTCATCCCATGAATATTTCCAAAAAATGATCAATCCATTTCAACGGAAGAAAAAAAAGTTTATGGAGAAAAATAGGAAAAATATTGAAGCTTTGTTGAATTTTAAAAAATTTAATTTTAATATGAATTCCTGATCATTTACATTCAACTATAGATGAATCCAACACTAGTATAATATATTCTTATAAATTAGATTATGGGTAATTCCATGAGTATAAAGATTCATCTTTTTCTGACATGATCACTAGACTTGATCACAAACACTTGAATAATATCTTGATCACTAAATTGGACTAACTAAGAAAAATTTGATAAAATATTGTAGGTTTTGTATCGGATTAACCTATTGAACTAATGAAAACATGAAATCGAGTCAATTATAAAGGAAAAATAATTTCAGAAAAAAAAATTAAGAAAATAGATGAACCTAAATGTGGGTCAAATGTTTGATATACCTAAATGAGATTAAATAATCTAAAAAATTAAAAGAAATACAAAAAATACACTACAAAAAATAGTAATTAATCGATATTTTCTATAAATGTTTCTAAAATGGTGATGTTTCCATAAAAACATCCCTATATTAAATGTTCCACCAAAAACATCACTTATTTAGAAATGTTTCACCAAAAGTTAGCTAAATTAGACCTGTTTCTCCCAAACACCACTAAATTAATGACTTTTCCCCAAACATTCTGCTAAATTAGAAACATTTATCTCAAAACGACACTAAGTTCGCAATGTTTCCCAAAACACATCACTAAATTAGTGACTTTGTTATAAAATGTCTCCAAATTAGTACTGTTTCACTAAAAATGTCTATAAATTAATGAATCTTCACTCAAAACATTTCTAAATAACCATAATTTCAACAAAATCATTACTAAATTAGTGGCATTTCATCCTAAATGTAACTAAATTATCAACATTTCCCTAAAAATGCCTCTAAATTAGAAACGTTTCCCAAAAAAACCTCTCTAATTTAGTGACTTTCTCTCATAAATGTGAATATATATTTAGATATATATATATATATATATTAATATATATAATCACATACACATGAACACACACACACAGATATATATATATATATAAATATATATCTTCATACGTGCACACACACATATAAATATATATATATATACATATATGTATATATATAAACACATATATATCTTGAGTTTTTTTATTTTTTTAAGATATCATAGTCATTTTAGTGACATTTTTATTAGTGTTTTAAAACATGTCTATTTATAAGTAGACATTGCTATATATTGATATCATGGCTATTTCTGCCAATTTTTTGATAAAACCTACTGAAATACATCAAGTATATTTTTGTAATTAATTAAAAAAATACAATATATAGAATTTTCAATTAGTTTATTTTGATTAATACCATTTTAATTATATGAACATGAATGAAATACAAAAAATGGATGTCACAAATTAATTTATGAATATTTTAGACAAAAATAAAGTAATTTAAATATATATAAATTCTAGATATTGAATTGAGAAAAAAAACATGAGAATAATAATCAATAAATGAAATTTTAAATCAAATAGGACATGAACCTAGAAGAAATGAGTGGCCTTGAAAGAAGTATTGTGAAATTATTTAATGTAAAAATTCATAAAAATGAATCCATAGTAGAGAAAATCAATTAAAAACATAAAATGGAATTTTTAAATTTAATGGACTATACAAAACATGAATCATAATGATCAGGTAGAATGATGAAATTTAGAAGAAAAATTTAACCAAATTATGAGTATCTAGGATTAGGTAATTCAACTTTGAAGAAGAAAATTAATTGGAATTCAAAACAAGCTCTGAAAAAACCTAAGGTGTTTGTAGGTAATTAAATCCAATAAGGGGAAAGGAAGAAGTATATTATTAAATACGTTAAGTAGGAAATTACCAAAACTAGATTCAATGATCACAATCACATATTTGGTAGGTATATGCATCCTTACCATATCAACTATGTTTTCAGCCTCCTAATGGGGGTGAATCGACATAGGTTGGCATATGTAATTTTACTAAAATTGAAATAAATAATAAATATATATCCATAGGCATATTATATAAGTATCATGGATGGATGGTTATAGAGGCACATTGGGGATTAAAATAGAATATATCTGGGAATTAATGGAAGAATAGGGTGTATTATGAAAAATTGGAATGGGGATATGGAATAGTGGGGAGTTATAGAGGCAATGTGGAAATGAGGTGGAGTCGAGGATGCAAGGACATGGTGTAGTGGGGAGAGAGGTCCTTAGATGTGAGTCACGTTGATGGGGAGATAATAGGTTGATGAGATATTGCGAAATGGGAGGGGGATGTGTATCGACGATGCTAATTGAAGATTGGGGAGGATGGATAGCATGGAACATGCAAATTGATGATGTATAGAATGAAACATGAACATAGATGGAAAATTATTTATTATTGATAGTGGTAGCGATTTTTTTGGAATTTATTTAAAATAAATAAATAATGGTTGGTAAAAAAAGTAAATTGTTATCGGAGTTGGACACTCAAGATGGGGGGAATTCAGTTCCTCATTAGAATTTCTATTTAAAATGAATTAAAAAAAATCCCTCAGTTATGAAAAAATACATCATAGTTAACAAATGTAGTGTATTTATAATAGTTTTTAACTTTTAAAATATTTCTCAAAGAGTTATTTGTTCCTATTTGAAATAATGTGATATAATTTTTCATCATTTTAAATAAAATTACTAAATCAAATTCTAATATAAACACAATCTATGATTAATTATCAAAGTAAAATAAATGATTTCAGTTTTCAATAGATAAAGCAGTGAAAATAGAACATCGGAATGCACAATGGAAATAATAATAAGAGGTTTATTCTCAAGCTATGACATAGTCGTTTACACTTAGTGATAATCTGCCACTATGATTTTTATATAAATAGACATGATCCACAACCTGGATCGAGGTATACAATAAGACATATAGTGTTCTCACGGCCACAAATACCTCTTCAATAGTTTTTTTTGGAGTGAAGAATATGATAGGCCATGCAGGGATGTCTTCTACTATTATCCATGGGAATATAATGTGTAAAAAGATAGGTTGGGAAGACATCATTATATATTCTAGTTTTTCACAACTGCCAATGTGTGTTCAAAAATAGTGATAATCAACCACTTCTCATAGTGTAAATAATGTTCACAAATATATAAGATAAATTAGTATAAGGGATAGTGTTTCTCTGTGTGATATGTTTTGTATCTTCATTACTCCTTAAAGGTAGCATGGAAATAATATCGAGTCGTTTATCAAAATTATGTTCTAAAACTGAGTATCGTAGAATATTCTTTCTTGTGGTGTATGAATTATTCTTTTGTAAAATAATCTACATATTTATTTTTTTCATCAAATTATTTTTTTCGAAGTTTTAACACATGAAACATGACCTTTTCTTTTTTGCTTAAAACAATTTTTGAGTCGTGTTTCTTCTCATCATTCATCACATGTATCCTCCTATACTGTTTGATTGAGTATTTGTTTTATACACTGAAACCGACATATAATATGTTCTCGATAATTTCTTGGTACCTTATACCTGAAATATAAGTCTCACATTGATTTTAATGTTGTCTTAAAGAGGTCATTAATTTAAACAATTGCATTAAAATTTTCAAATATGGTCCTTAGAAATAAGTAATTTAAAAAGAAAATGGAATGATAGTGGTGACGCTTTTGAGAAGTAACTCTATTGGGATCTCTCATCAGTGGTCTCTCTATAGAAGTAGTTTGATTCAATAGTGACTTGAAGCTGGTGGCAAACTTTTTGTGGTACTATGAGGCTGACGATATCTTTTGAATAGTGATTTATGAATCTTTTTTCAGTAACAGTGACTATGGAACAGTGAGTCATACTTAGGGCATTCTGGAATCTGTCTTGTAATGGTGACTCCTTGGAGTGGTGACTCGATAAAGTTGAGTTGGGAATGGTTACTGGGGAATGGTGAGTCATGCTAATGGTGATTCATCCTTACTGGTGAGTTAATATAACATTGGTTGACATTGAATAATTTTTATAGTATGTTTTATAATGTCAAATTCTAACATAACATGGTAAACTCATGAGATGAATGATTTGAGATTATAAAAACAAGGAGAGGTTAACATACACCCTGTTTTTACTTATAAAAAATCATGGGATTATGATTATTTAATTTATTCACAATATGGAAGAATATAAGAAAACAAATAAACTATAAAGGTGTATTAGAATACATAGTGTAATATTGAATTATAGAAATAAAAGAGGTTATATTGATATAAAATTATTATAGTGGCAAAGAAATAATAAAAATTCTTATTGATATTCCATAATACCCAAATGATCTTCTCCACATTTATGTACTATATGAAAGTAAATAATAGATAAAAACATAATATTAATGAAAATATTAATATATATATTAATAAAATGGTCCAATAACATCCCCATAAAAGTATCTTAAGTCATTTCACCTTAGTGGGACGAAATAGATGTGCTTTTAAATTATCAAAATTGATGGTAATAGATATTGAATTCTTGGGGACATCTAGTAGCATGGAATGAGATTATGATGTTACTGGGGAAGGAAACACTCCGTAGAGGACTAGTTGCAAGTTCCTAAGTGCCTTAGTATGATTCATTATAAAGGGTCAAAGTCTAAGAGGTAATGGTGAAAAAGGTTTAGGGACAAAGGAAGGATGATATTGTGGAAGAGGTTAAGGGTACATAGGTTCAGTTGTGATTCCAGCAGATGTGGAAGGAATGAGAAAATAATTTTGGAGAAACTTCATTAGTAGTTTGAACATGTAGATAAGGCTTTAATAGATTTATAAAATCTATAACAATATGCCCTCCTTTATCCATTTCCTTGTTGAAATCATCCTTATTTTTTATAAAATATTGAAGTGTATGATTGAGTTCCATAAGATTATTAACAATCCCTATGAAGGATTGAGTTACTGGTGGAATCATTATATTTTCACCCAAATACATAAAAGGAATAGTCAACTGAATCTTTGGGTAAATTATTTTAATATAGAAGTATACTTTCTTGGGAATATATTCTTGAGGAGCAGTGGCCTTTTTGAAATAAAATATGGCCATGGAATGTACATGCTCACTATTTTGACCGATTATTCTCAATCTCTCTTGATCTGAACCACCGAATGTAAACTATAATTCTTTTATGAAAACTAATATAATCAACTCAATAATAAATAAATAAAAAGAAGGAGTATTTATGGCTGATTAACCATTTAAATCATCTCTGAATAATGATCTGAAATGGATAATTGCAAACACAAGATAGTTAGGTGGGTCATATAGAGAATACTCAGAAGTATCTCCTAGAATTTTTAAGATATCATAAAAATATGCTTTACACTTACATTACATTTCATTAATCAAATATTTAAGAGTTTCCAGTTCATTAATCCTCCACTTATTTTCCATTTTTAATACCTAATATTCATGAATCATCCGGGGTTGAATTTTCCCAAAAATATTCACCTGAAGTAGTGAGGCATCTGTGAGAAGTTTCAGGAGTAGGATGTGATTTCAAAATATCTCCAAATTCAAAAAAAAAGTTGCTCTATGAATGATTTTAAGTCTTCTTGACTTATATAATTTGAATGTATCTTTGAAGTGGTAGGATCAGATGCTATAAAAGATATCAGTTTGAGATGAAAGTATTTTGATAAGTCTATTTTCATAATTATGGATCCTTGAATGTAATTAAAAACTAGATAACCCAAACCAAAATATTAATATCAATGGTATTTGTACCATTCATCCAAGGAATCTATTTCAAATGGTTTGGGAATTTCAACTCTTTAGAAATATGAATTATTTCCCCTCAACAGATGTTCCTTTTTGATCATCAACTGATCCTATCAATTGGTTATCATCATTTCTATTCACCGTGTCACCCATATTTTGAGTTTCTTCAACTTAAAAAAATGGCTATTGAACTTATTCATATTTATCTTCGGTGAGTAGAGCATAATCCACTCCATCATCTCCATAATCCCCATCATGATCGTAATGATATGATCTATCATCAACAATTTCCTTGACTTCTTTAGAACCTACATTTTTATCAAATTCTTCCACATATCCCTTTTCATAATTTTACATTTCCTACTCATTTTCTCTATCCTTCTCTTCATCATCAAAATAAACATATTCTTTATGTTCATCACTATCCTTTTCACTTTAATCAACATATTCTTTTAAAGACATTCAAGTGTTTTAAATCCACATTTATAATCAATGATTTCATGTTCAGTCTCATCATCATCATCATCCTTGGGAATAGTTTCCCTAGATTTGAGAGCTAGTGAAGGTCCTAGAGATTCATGTGAAGGTTCTTCATGGTCCATTAGAATAATTGGATCACATATATATTCATAAAATTTATTTTCATATTTAGTTATAGAGGTAAAAACATGTACTTTGTCATCTGATTATTCCATTAATTCATCTATTTCCAAACTAGGATCAACAATATCTTTTTGTATTATGGGAGGACCAATAAGGTTGAAAATATGATAAATGTTTTCATTGTCCTCTACCCATTGTTTCTTCCTTGGATTCCAGCAAATCTTCATCCTTTTTCATAAAACCATGGAAATTAAAAAATCACCACTATCTATAATAGACTCTTTATTTTCTCCCACTAATAATTTAGCTATTAAAATAACAGAAATGAACATTTAATAAAAATGATAAGTGAATAATGAAGTGGTTTTAATCATATGACACAAAAGAATAATGAGGTATTCATATAGGTTTTTTTATATCCTTTCTTCATGAGGTATAGAAAATACACATCATGTTATTTCATAGTGAAAAAAAATCCCCTTTCTCTGGAAAAATGATTTTGAATAAAAAAATCGTAATGGTTTCACCATCTATCTGAGAAGAAATAGGTCTTCTAGAAGACCCTTTTTTAGTCATATCTCTTAGAGCATTTTAAAATAAGAAAAAGTCACTGACCAGAGGGGAACTTCCCTAATGATCTTTATATATACCTTCATGGGGTACTCCTAAACATTCATCCCAATGACTTGAGGAGAAGACACGTCTGTGTCCATTTATTTTGGTTTTTATCATGAAATCATCTCATTTGGCCAAAAAACTCCGCATATTGATAGAACTAAGAAACTAACTTTTGATATAAGTGATTATTTTTATTTTAAACCAATTCTACATATACATTAACCTGAAAAAATATTAACATATTGGTCTTACTTTTCAGAAGCCATTCTGCAGAGATCTTATTTTTTGGTACAAGAACTTGCTTCGTGTGTTCGGGTTTCAAATGTTCATTAATCATTCAGCATGACAAACTCTTCTTCTTCTATGATGGTTGGATTTTTTTTGGGGTCAATTCAGATGGTCTATTAATTATAACTATTCTAAACATTTGAGTAGCATTCAAATACAATAGAGGGAAGGCGTAAAGGTAAGGATTGATTTTTGGAAAAGAGTATAGAGGTTGAGATGCCTAATAAAATAAGATGAGTTAAAATTTTATCATTTAAGGATTCTTAAATAAAAAATCTAAAACCTATCATCTGTATAGAAAAGTAATAATAATAATCAACCACTTATAGAGATAAATTATATATATATAAAATAATTGTGTTACATATCGATAGTGAGACACTCAACGGTGAGAAAAAACGGTGAGTCTTCAATGATGAGACATAAATAGTGGGTATTTAATGATGATACATCAATGGTGAGAAAACAATAATGAGTCATCAATGGTGGGACATAAATAATGAGGAAAAAATTGTGTGTATTCAATTCTGAGTCATTAATAGTGATACATTAACCAAGTTTTACATAATTAAAATTAATCATCCTTAATTCATGTTTTATGTAACTCAATCTCTTAGAATTAAAAGGATTAGTAACCATTTATCTAAGCTAATGTTCCTTGCAAATGTATTCAAGAGTTATATAACCATTCTAATAATGGTCTCTCAAAAAGTGGTTTCTTACATCAATCTTTTTGTTATGAAATGATATTTTATATTTTTATAAATTTTAATAGAACATTTGTGGTCCTGATTTATAGTGATATTTAGAAATTGATATCCATAATCTAGTAATATATTTTTCATCCACATAATTTGAGCACAAAAACTATTTTTATATATGTATTCAGCTTCCAATGTAGATAGTTTAAAAGTGTTATTCTTCTTACAAAACCATGATACAAGTGACGTAAATAAAAAAGTGAAATGTTCTATAGGTGATTTTTCTGTATAAATTTAGTCCATTGAAATCAATATTAGAATAATAAACTAAATCAAATACTTATCATCTGGGATATAATAGACCAAAATTGGTAGTATACTTACAGTATCTAAAAATTCATTTGCCAATATGTATGTTTTACTCTCTTCGGTATTCTGGAAAACGATCACACATACACACACTAAATATATTGCTAGGTTGGATATCATTCAAGTATTGTAGACTTCCTATCATACATATGTAATTGGTTTGATCCACTACTTTCTCATCCTCATCATGATCCATCATAAATGTGGTACTCATGGGAGTATCACTACTTTCAGTTCTATATAGACCAATAAAATTTATAATTTTTAAGTATATTTACTCTAATTCAAAATAATTCTTCCATTTTTTTTTAAATTTAAATATCTCATAAAGATATAATGTTATCCCATTAAACACATTTCAAAATAACTTTTCATTTTTTTTGATAAATTTAAACATTGCAAATTTTTAACTGATTCAAAGATAACATAATCTATGTCACGACCTGTCCCCTAGGGCCCGTGCCATGACTACCCCAAGCCCTCCTTCCATTCCCCAGGAGCTGGCGACTAGCACCAAAGGTGTAATTCCCTAAAACTGGGAAGAAATTTCCTTTATAACATGTAAACACACACATCACATACGATCAAAAGTAATCTAAATAACCAACAAGTGAGTACAGTTAGTGAAAAGGGGCCATAACACATGGAAAACGGAAAAGTACAAGAAACAAGACGTAAAAGTACAACTGAAGAAATAGGAAAAACAGTATATGAGTTATCCTCTGAGGTTCCTACATGAAGGGTAGGTACAGATTGTCTCCTCATCATTCCACGTCCGCCCATCTCCTTCGTGTACCATCACACCATAAGGTCCACCTCCGGGTACCATCCAGTCCTTGTACTCTCCACATTGGTCAACGTTGTCTATCATTTGCATCCAAACAACGAGGTGTGGGCATAGCCCGTGTCGGCGTGATTATAACGATACTTAGTAGGGACCCCAAGACCCTCAAGGTCTCACAAAATTAAAACAAGGATAAACCACAAGGTATAAAATCAAAAGATAACACCACTTAGTTATATTCCCATACATATAACTAAGTTATCAAGTAATCCATCTCAATCATGAGTAAAGCACAAAGTTACAGACTTAGCTCACAAAAGTATACCTCTTTTGTAGAGAGTTAGAGATGATTAGATATAGCCACTAAATCATATATTCTGTCGAACCCACACAGGATCCAGGAACAAAAATAAGAACTGTCGAACTCACACAAGATCCATGAATAGTATCAGAGCTGTCAAACCCTTGTTGGATCCAGGAATATTAGTCAGACCAATATAACCCATGTAGGATCTAGGAAGAGTAGTCAGAGCTGTCAAACCCATGTAGGATCCAGGAATAGTAGTCACAGCCCTTCCAGCCACAGGGTTCCGCACATAGCATGCTTGATTCTGGGAGGGTCTGCTCCTCAATCCAAGTGTTGATACATCAAATACTAGGAATTCCCATGTTGATGTATCCAAATTATCCATCTTTCTAAAAGATACCCAATGCGACAGACGATGCGTCAATCGGATGCCCGGTCTGAGAGTGATTGACATAGCGGTTCTGAGGGCCCAGTTGAAATTACATTTGATCCAACCCAGCCATACCCCAACTGTGTTGGGGTAAATACTAGTCAAAGACGTCTCACTTCGAAGGTGGGTTCCATGGAAGAAAGTTGAAGATGATCCATACCGGCGTTCTTTGTTGGAAGAACACGTTCTTCGTTCATTGTTGGCAAAATCTTTTCTCCTTTCCCACAATATCCACTAAAAGACAAATTCCAACCCAAAATAATGGATTAAGTTAATCTATTATTTAATTTTTGGCACTAAATTCAAAATAGGTGGATTAATTAATTGTGAAGTATTTGGCACATTGAGTGTTAGGGGAGTTGAAGAGGCTCCCCTACACTTAATGGAAGGTGGAGGGTTTCTCCCCATTAAAGGGTAGTTTCAAGGGGGTTTAACTCCGGGTGGTCCCCACCACAATAAACAATAAGAGGAGGATTAGACCTCAGGTAGGCCCCACCTCCATAATCTCTCATGGGAGATTAAGGTGTGGTTCTTATACCCCCAACCTCCACATGGAGGTTTAAACCAACTAATAAAAATAAAGTTTACACAACCTTATTATTATTTAATTCATTCACTAAAACCCAAAAACTAACTTTTATTTCTGACCATCTTTCGTTGAGGTGAAATTCTTCTTAAGAGAATTTCAATGATGTGAGTTCAATGATCCCCTCAGATAAAAATTCCTAGAACTGGTTAAAATGTTATAAAAAACCATCTCGTACGTTTACTGAACATACCTGAACAAAATATCAGAAATTGTTTCTGGGCACACCAGGCCTCGGAATCACTCCCCGTTAATTTTTGTGGACTCGTAAAATTCCCATGAATTTAAGAAAAAAAAATTCCACAAAATTTACATGTCTTTACATTCTCCCCACCTTAGGGCTTTACGTCCCCATAAGCTACCACTCGAACATAGGGAACATGTAGGGGTACTGAGACGTTGTGCACACGGTGAAACTGAGGTTTAAGAGCTAAGCGGTTTTCCACCTCACCAACTCTGATGATAAACTAAAAAGGTCTGATGAATCTCATAGATAACTTTCCACATTGGCCAAATCTCTATAAACCACATCATGGTGAGACCCATAGAAAGACATGATCACCATCCATGAACTCTAGAGGTCTTTGTCTCCTGTCATCATACGACTTCTTCCTGCTCTGTGCAGTCTTAATCCGCACCTAGTTGATCTGCACCTTCTCTATGGTAGCTCGAACCATCTATGGTCCCACTTGTACTGACACCCCAGGGTCAGTCCAGGACAAGGGTGATCTGTAAGGTCGCCCCTATAATGCGTCAAAAGGTGGCATCCCAATGGTGGAGTGATAGATTTTTTTTTTTTTTGAAAACTCCACCAAAGGTAAGTGATCCTTCAAGCTACAACCGATGTAGAGGACATGAGCACGCAGCATGTCCTCGAGGGTATGAATGGTCCGCTCAGTCTGACCATCCTTCTAAGGATGGAAGGCAGTTCTCAAACAAAGCTGCATCCTGAAGGCCTCCAGCTACCCCTTCCATAACCTGGAAGTAAAATATGTGTCCCGATCGGAAAAAATAGATGAAATTACTCCATGAAACCGCACAATCTCTTGCATGTAGAGGCATCCCATGCTCTCTACTAAACCCTAATATCTGATCAGAAGAATGTTGGACGACATGGTGAGTCTGTCGATGATCACCCAAATCGAGTCATGACCTCTGGATTTATGTGGAAGACCTGTCACGAAATCGATGGATATCCCATCCCACTTCAACTCTAATTTCTCTAAAGGTAGAACCAATCCTGCTGGTTCTTGATGCATTGCCTCAACTTACTGACAAGTGAGGCATCAAGAGAGAAACTCGGCTACTCCTTTCTTCATTACTGTCCACCAGTGCAATATACTATGTTCCTGGTACATCTTCACCACTCCTGGATATACCGCTAGAGGGGATGTGTGGAACTCCATCAACACTTACTAATCAAGATCCAATGATACCAAGGTAATTTTTATGAAGTGGATGACATTATCCCCACCTTTAGAATATCCTCTAGGTGCCTGTCCTGTGGATATCTGAGCACGTCATGTCTTGCAGTCAGTGTCTCTACGCTGCACCTCCCTAAATCCCTGACGAAGTGGGGTAGTGACTGTAAGAGACTATAGAAAGGATGCTCCATCTCTATCCACAATGGATATCTGTAAATTAGCCATCTGCTATGTCACCTTGCCTAGCAGTTGTATACCAGATCTCCTACTGAGTGCATCTGTTATAACGTCCCCCTTCCTATGAGTATTGACTATCTAGAAGTCATAGTCCTAGAGGAACTCAAGCCATCACCTTTCTCTCAGGTTCATGTCCTTCTGAGAGAAGATATACCTGAGACTCTTGTGGTCAGAGTAGACTGTGAAACAATCGCCCAATCAGATAGTGAATATTCATCATCAATGCAAACACCACTAATGCTAACTCCAGGTCATGGGTGGGGTATTTCTACTCATTTTGTCTCAGCTCGCAAGAACCATAAGTGATCACTACTTTCTCCTGCATCAGGACACATCTGAGTCTATTCCCCGATGTGTCCTACTAAACTATGTACCCTACGCCCTACTCTAGAATCCTCAAGATGGGGGGCACTAATTATCCTCTTCCTCAGCACCTGAAAGCACTACTGACATGTCTTGGACCACACAAAGGGTTTCCCCTTCTTCATCAAGGTTGATAGTGGTTCTACAACTCTGGAAAAGTCTGATGTGATCCTCCGGTAGTATTCTTCTAGTCCCAGGAAATTCCATACCTCTATCACACTCCTGGGTGGCTCCCAAGCAAGTACCGCCTCATTATTCATTGGATCTACTACAACTCCATCCACTGAGACAACATGTCCCAAGAAGTGAACCTCTCAGATCTAGAACTGGCCCATTGAGGGATTACCAGAAAGATGGTGCTCTTAGGGTGTGTCCATCACTACCTTCAAATGGCAGGCATGCTACTCCTTAGTAGTCGAGTAGATCAGAATGTTGTTGATGAAGACTTCGACAAAGTGATTGAGGTATGGCTGGAAAATCCTGTTCATGAGTCCCATGAATAATAATGTGGCATTGGTTATGCCAAATGGCATAACCAAGAACTCGTAATGGCCACAACGCCACCGGAAGGTCATCTTCTTCACATCCTAATCTCAATCTATGAGCTAGTGATAGCCTGACCTGAGGTCTATCTTGGAGAACCATAGTGCTCCCTTCAGCTGATAAAAGAGGTTTTCAATCCTTGGGAGTGGGTAAATGTTCTTCACGGTCACCTGATTCAGGCGACGACAGTCGACAAAAATCCTTAAGCTTTCATCCGCCTTCTTGGCCAACAGAATCAGGGCTGCCCAGGGAGAAACACTGGGCCAGATGAATCCCTTCCCCTACTGGTCCTCTAGCTGTACCCAAAGCTCACGAAGCTCTACGGGAGCCATCCGATATGCTGGTGTAGATATCAGTGCCATCCCGGGGTATCGGTCAATATAGATTCCACCTCTCTATGAGGAGGTAGACATGAGACATCATTAGGGAAAACATCTTCATACTAGTCCACCACTATAGTATAGCTCGGACTATCCACATCAACTGCTCTGAGGTTAATACATGCCACCAGATTAGTGATTGGCTGAACCCCCCTCCTTTCTTGCTGGTGAAGGTAAAACTGGTCCCATCCGCGAGGACACACCACACTATGCACCTAATACAGTCAATCTGCACATGGATTGAAGATAACTAGTCCATACCCAATATGATGTCATTAAGACTCAACGTCGCTACTAGAAGATCCCAGCCGAAGCTCTGTCCTCCTAGAGTAAGCTCACATAGCCGGAACCAGTACATAATCGTCGAATCTTATCCTGTAGGATTCTATAGTTGTAAGGCTCGATCCAACGGCTCCATCGGAATAATTGAGCTCCGAATGAGGTTGGTGGTAATGAAAGAGTAACTAGATCATGTGTCTATAAGTACTGCGGCTATGGTGGAGTATACCCTGATCATACCTCGAATCATATCTGAAGTGCCATGATCATAAGACTCAGCAGCCTGGAGTTGAGCTCTCCCCTGTCCACCTACTCCCTGTGGTCGGGGTGGACCTCCTGGTGGTGGTGGTGGCATCACATCATATCGTTTTCCACCACCAGTTTTACGACCAGCTCTTATTCCACATCTACATGCACCATTTGGACCGCCTCAATCGAACCTCTACCTCTGCCAAAGAGGTACCTCAACTCTCTGCGGATCATCCGAACGGTGGGTTGGACAATCACGAGCCATGTGACCTGGCCCGCTACATGTGAAATAGTGAATGTTACTCGTATGACTGGATTTGTCTCGTGTACCTCACACAACTGAAACCGGGTCCTGAGGTCATCCACCAGATGGTCTATTCTGCTTGGATATCTGTGACATCTGTATTCTACCAGCTTCCAAAGACTATGCTACGTGATGCCCAGTGGTGTGTCTCGCTGTTGGTGACTGCTCAGCAAATAAACTCTCCTCTAAGAGGGCTCACTCAAACACCCCCACCTACATCGAGATGCTGAGGGAGATCATTGAAGCCTTTATCTCTCACTCGAGCCCCTTCTCTAAGGTCTGCGCCCCAAATAATGGATTCCACACCATATCTGTGGGGTAGCACGAGAGTTTGGTGAACCACGCTGAGTACGGTGCCACCATCATGCAACCCAACTGTAGATAAAGTAACTCCTGTATCTTCACTACACGTACGGTGGCTTGGAGAAACTCCACCCAAAATAGGCTCTTGAAGTCTTCCCAGAGTAGTTTCGCATCATCATGCACTTGGAGAATTAGTCTCCACCATCTACCTGCTACTTCCTGAAGAAGACTAGAGGAAAGGATCAACATAATATTGTGACCCTAAAAGTCTGAAGACTCTCACCACAGCCTCCATCCAATCCCTAGCTGCCTGTGAGTCTATCTCACCCTTGTACTTAGGCGGCCCTTGGTGCTAAAACTCGTGCAACTCGCTCAGGTGGCGTGCACTCTTTGTTGATTGGGCTGGTGGCATCAGTGGCTCAATGGGTAGTGGTACCGCTGGAGCCTCCGCTGTGATAGGGCACCACACCATGGCCTCATCGCTCGGTGGGCTATCATCTTGTACAAATCCTGGACCCCTGGTTGGATGTCTGTGTGGAGGTATCCTATAAATAGACTGGTGTGCCACGGTCAAAAAGTAATAGCTGGTGAGTTGAATCAAAATGATCACAATGAAAACTCTTCAGAACACACACACAAACAGTGGTTTTCATTCACTGAGTCGGAAATAAGATGTCAGGGTCCTGGTGTATTGATACGTCGGCTGCAGTACCAAAACTAGACTCCCTGAACTGAAAACCACACTCACTACCCTTAACACTATTTCTTCACATAAAATATCAGAGTCTTAAGTTCTTGTGGTAGAACTAACTCCTCTGATACCAATTTGTCATGACCCGTCCCACGGGGCCCATGTCGTGACTACCCAAAGACCACCTTCCATAGACCAGGGGTTGGGGACTAGAACCCAATGAGTAATTCCCTAATACTGGTAAGGCATTACCTTTTTAACTTATAAACACACACTGAAGATATAATCATGAGTAAACTTAATAACCAACAAGTGAGTACAGAAAGTGAAAAGGGACACAAATACAAGCCCAACCGGAAAGTACAAGAAACTGAAGGTACATGTACAACTAAAGAAATAGGAAAAATAGTCTCTGAGTTGTCCTCCGATGTTCTTACCTAAATGGTACGTACATATATTCTCCTCAGTACTCCATGTCTTTCTATCTCCTCTGTGTACCGTCACGCCTCAAGGTCCACCTCTGGGTACTGTCCAATCGTGGAACTCTCAGCTTCAGTTAGCAATGTCTGTCGTCTGTGTCCAACACAACAAGGTGCGGTCATATCCTGTGCAACGGTGAGTATAACAATACTTAGTAGGGACCCCGAGACCCTCAAGGTCTCACAAAATCTAACAAGGATAAACCACAAGGTATGAAATCAACAGATAACCCCATTTTGGTATATTCCCATACATATAAAAATGTTATTACGTAATCCATCTATATCATGAGGAAAACTCAATGTTACTGACTAAACTCACACATGTATACAACTTTTGTAGAGAGTTATAGAAGATTAGATATAGCCACTAAATCATCTATTCAGTCAAACCCACACATGATCCAGGAAAAGAAATCATAAATGTCAAACCCACACATGATCCAAGAATAGTATCAGAGTTATTTCTCCCACGTAGGATCTAGGAATAGTAGTCAGAGCTGTCTAACCCATGTAGGATCCATGAACAATTTCTAGAGCTATCGAACCCGCATCGGATCCCGGAACAGTAGGTAACCACAGGGTTCCGCACATAGAATTCTTGATTATGGTAGGTTCTGCTACTCAAGCCAAGTGTTGATACATCAACTACCATGAAGTCCCAAGTTGATTAATCGAAAACAACCATCTTGAAAAAATCAACAAAATGCAACAGACGGTGCGCCAATCGGACGCCCGATCTGAGTGTTATTGGCATCTCCATTCCGAGGGCTTGGATGAATTTGTGTTCGATTCAACCCGGACATACCTCAAATTTTTCCAATACTCAAGTGGGGTATAAAAAAATAATTGACTCCTTCCAGGGTTCCCTTCATTGTAGACGGTTCATCAATCGGATTCTCATAGCTTATGTTACAAAAAATTAATGGAAACAGGTCAAATGGGTCTCGGTCCTATTCGGCCCAGTCGAACCGACCCGGTCCATGGGTCTGAACCAGTCCATAGGTCCAAACTAGTATGTGTGTTCCACCCGGTCTGTGGGGGCGGCCTGGCCCGCGCTGGGTCCTGCTCGTGCTGGGTCCAGCCCGCGTTGGACTCGGCCCATGCAAGGCCTGCGGATGGCGGCCCGTGAGGTCCGCCCTTGCCCCGTCTAGGAGGAGGCCACACCCTGTGGAGTCCAAAATGGCTTAACCATTCGAGTGGGTTCAAAACTGGTGCCATGTGGCACTGGTCTATGTCACGTGGGACCCACGCGACGTGTACGGCACCTCACGGCTGGCCAAAAGGCTAGCCGCCTCTTGCGCGGAGCAGTTGCGCCGCTCCTCCTTCGGCGGCCCGGCGGCTCATGCTACCTTTCCTTCTCATGACCGGCCTTGCGTCGACTGCCGCTGTATAGTGGCGTCACACTCCTCCAGCGGCACAGTTGTGTCACCGCTGTCCACGCGGCCGGTCGAAGTGTTGGCCACCCTTCCTTCATTCCACCGATGTCGTTTTCTGATTCTAATCACAGGCAAATCTTCTGCGGGACACCAACGGAGTTCTGGTGACTCGATTCTCATTCTGGAATTAGAAGCACCCTAAATTGAACGTTGCCTTCATTCCGCAACCATTGTTGACAATAATCTCTCATCCCGGACTCATGTTGCGTTTAGTTTCAAAATCCACTATGTAAGGCGGAGGGGTCGAGCCGTGTTTGTTCAGCCGCACCCTCCGCATTAGGATGATATCATGCGACTTCCAATTATAATACTTGATGGAAAACAATGAACAAAAAACAAAACAATGTTCGAACACCTACCTCTTTTTGTTGTTCGTTGATGGAGTCAGGGTGAAGAAGATGGTGTTGTCGTCGTTCGTTGCGTTCGCCACACACTTCCAATCCATGCTCGTGCATCGCTTCATTGATGATGATGAGGAGGGTAGATTGGTGGAAGAAATCCCACGTTGAAGGGGGGGTTCCAATGAAGAAAGTCGATGATGCTCCACGCCGGCATTCTTTGTTGGAAGACCACGTTCATCGCTCTTTGTTGGTTAGTGCTTTTCCTCATTCCCCCAAACTCCACCAAAAACAAATGCATACCCGAAATAATTGATTAAGTTAATCTATTATTTAATTGTTGGCAGTAAATTCCAAATGGGTGGATTAATTAAATGTTAAGGATTTGGAACATTACGTGTTAGGGGAGTTGAAGAGGCTCCCCTACACTTAATGGAAGGTGGAGGGTTTCTCTCCATTAAAGGGGAGTTTCAAGGGGGTTTAACCCCAGGTGGTCCCCACCACAAAAAACAAGAAGAGGATGTTTAGACCTTGGGTGGGCCCCACCTCCATAACCTCTCATGGTAGGTTAAGGTGTGGTGGTCCCACCTCCAACCTCTGCATGGAGGTTTTATCCAACTAATACAAATAATGGTTACACAGCCTTATTTTTATTTAATTCATTCACTAAAAACCCATAAACTAATTTTTATTTCCGACCATCTTCCGTCAAGGTGAAATACTTATTAAGCGAATAACGGTGTTACGAGTTCAACGATGCCCTCATATTTCAATTCTGAGCACCGGTTCAAAAGTAATAAAAAATCATTCATACATTTACTGAATGTACCCAAAAAAAATTCAGAAATTGATTCCGCGCACAATGGGCCTCAGAATCATGCGCCGTCAATTTTCACAGACTTGTAAAATTCTCATATATTTAGGAAAAAAATTTCCACAGAATTTCCTGGTCTTTAAAATCTAAAAAATTTTGAAAAACTAAAAATTCTTTTTAAATTGGTATGATAAAATGGGTAGGGCTAGCTAAACATTTTGTAAAACCATTTGAAATAATAATAGAGTTAAGACTTCCATGCAATGATCCAAGTGTATTCTTTAAACCATATCAAGATTTTGTTAATTTTAAAAAATGATTTTAAAAATTTCTATTTTGAAAACCATGTGTTTGTTCATCAAAAACATCCTCCACTCTAAAACAATTTATGAATACAATTTTTACACCCATTTGATAAGTGATGAAATTCAGATGTGCTGAAAAGGCTATAAATATTCTATTGGCTTGGAGTCAGGATAAATGTGCAAAGTTCTTTATATAGTCTATGCCTTTATCTTGACTATAACCTTGTACAACTAATCATGATTTATTCCTTAATATAAATCTAGCTTCCTTAAACTTGTATCTAAATACCCATTTAGTGCCTATAGTTAACCTGGAATTTGGTCAATCAACAAGTCTACATGCTTTATTTCTTTCATATCGATTTAGCTATTCTCATAATTTTTTATTTGATTAAATATAATATACTGTGTATATGAGTATGAAACATGGAATCAAGTATTTCAACAATATATAATAATGGAAATAAATTTACAAAATGGAGTATAAAAAATAGATTATCCAAAGAGATGGTACATTTTATGATGAACCTAACAAAGTGTCAATTGTTTTGTGAACCTAAAATAAATACATCAAGTATATTATTTCAATTAATTTAAAAAAATTCAATATACATACATTGGGATTACTGTATTTTTATTAACATTATTTTTTTTAGATGAACACAAAATATATAAAAAAATAGATTCCAATAATTAATTTAGGAATATATTTTAGAAAACAATTAACTAAATGAAATATATATAAATTATAGATATTTAATTTAGCATCGCAAAAAAATGGAATAATAATCAATAAATAAAATTTAAAATCAAATAGCATAATAACATATGAGAAATCAAAGGCCTTCACAGAAGGATTGTGTACCTATTTAATAATAAAAATCCTTAAAAATAGTTTCATAGTAATGAATATCACTTAAGAATCTAATGGGTTTTTAAATTGGTAAGGAAAATACATAACATGAACCTTCAGGATCAGGTGGGGTGATGATATTTAGAAAGAATAGTTACATGAACTATGATGATATGAGATTCGGTAATGCCACTTTGAAGAACATGAGGACTTTTAATTAAAAACTATGTATGAGAAAATGAAATGTGTCTATATGTAATTAAATTCAATAGGGGTGAAAGGAATTATGCAATCATTAAATAGGTTAACTATGAAATTAAAAAAAATAGTTTTCATAGATCGCGATCATTGATTTGGTAGGTCTAAGCAACATGATCATATACACTAGTTTCTGGCCTCCTAATGGCGGTAAATCGATACTATTTGACATATGTAATTAAACTGAAATAGTAAGAAATAATGAATTTGGATCCATAATTATATTATAGAGTTATCATGATGGTGTGTCTACAGAGATAAATTGGGTTTGAAAATAGAATATAGGTGAGAATCAATGGAAGAAGAGGGTGAATTATGAAAAATTGGAATGGGAAGATTGAATATTATGGAGGAATGGAAGCAGTGAGTCAAGGACAGAGAGTTGAGGATGCGAGGACATGGTGAGGCATGGAGTGAGGGCCTTGCATTTGAGACACAATTATGGGGAGACAACAGTTTGATGAGGGATATGGGAATGGATGGAAGATTCATACCGACTATAATAATTGAGGCATGAAGGGGAAGGATAGAATGACACATGCACATGGAGGAAGGATATAATGGAACATTCACATGGAGGGAAAATAATTTATTATATATAATAGAAGATAATTATTTTTTTTTCAATTTTGAAATTTAATAATAATTTATTTAAAAAATTAAATTTTTGTTAGAGTATGACACTTAAAAGGTGGGCGTGAATTGAGTTCCTCATTAAAATTTATATTTAAAATGGATTTAAAATAATCACCCAATTTATAATGAAATACTATCTAGTTAACTAAATTTGTAGATTTATAAAAGTTTTGATCATTTAAAATATTTATCCAAGAGTGATTAGTTCTCAGATGAAATAATATGAAATACTATTTTAACATTTGAAATAAATTCTCTAAATCAAATTATAATATAAACATTATCTATGATTAACTATCAAAGTGAAAGAAATGTTTTAAGTTTTAAATACATAAAGGAGTGGAAGTTGAAAACTGGAATGCATAATAGAAATAATAGCAAGAGGTTCATTCTTAAAGGAGACATAGTCCTCTTTAGTTGGTGATAACCAACCACAAAGATGTTTATAGAAATAAACATGATCCAAATCCTAGATCAATGTATAAAACAACACATATAGCATTGTCCAAGATATAAAGTTGTCTTCCATAAAATTTTTAGATAGAAGAATGTGATAGGCCATGCGAGGACCTCTTCCACTATTATCCATGGGAAGACAAGTTGTAAAAATATAGGATGTAAATATATCCATGTATAATATAGTTTTTTATAGGAGTCAGTGTATGTTCAAAAACAGAGATAATAAAATCCTCTCATAATGTAAATAATGTTTGATAACAGAGAAAATATAGAAGTATAAGGTATAGTGTTTCAATGTGAGACATTCATTATTGCTTCATAGCTAGATTAAGGGTGATTCAAATGAATCTTGATTCATTTAACAAGAAAATATTTAAAATTAGAGTGTCATAGAAGATTTTGTATTGTAGTGTATTAATGATCAACATGAACAAAAATCTACTTCTTCATATGTTCATCAAATTCTTGAATTAGAATCACACACACATGAAACATGACATCTTGTTTTGGAACACTTTTTGAGTCATGTTCATTCTAATATTTCAGCACAAGTGTCCCCCTATTCTTTTTTATTTAGTATTTTTTTATATACAATAGAGTTGACATAGATAATTTCCTTGATTGTGTCTTGGTACCTCATACCTCATAATAAACTCTAATATTTATTTTAATGTTGTTTACAACTGGTCATTATTTCGTCTGCTGTATTAATTTTTAAAAATATGTTTGTTAAAAATATTGAATTTTAAAATACAATGGAAAGGTATTAGTGATTATTTTGAGTAGTGTCCTTCTAGAAGTAATTATATGGAGGTAGTTTGATTCAATAGTGACATGAAGCTGGTAGTGACTTATTCCTGGAAGTGTGAGTATGATGGTGTCATTAGGATGGTGAGTTAGGAACTATGGGGCATGAAATGTGACTCAAGAAATGTGAGTCATACATATTGAATTCTATAATCTGTCTTGTAATGGTGACTCCATGAAGTGGTGACTCGAGAATGGTGATTCGGTAGTGGTGACTCAATATCGGTGATTCATTCTTGTGGTGAATCATCTTTAATGGTGATTCATGGTAATAATCACTCATTCTTAAATAATTTTTCCAGTCTATTTTATAATTCCAAATGCAAGCATAACACAATAATCTTATTAGAATAATGCTTTGTGTTTATTAATACTAGGAGAGGTCAACATTCTCCCCCTTTTGATGACTATAAAGCATGGAATATTTATTAACTAATTTATACACAATATGGAAAACATTAGAAAACAAATAAATAGTCAATGGGTTTTAGAGTACCAAGAATAATCATGAATTGTAACAATAAAAAGGGTATATGGATATAAAAGGATTATGGTCCATATAAATAATAAAAAATTGATATTGATATTCAACAATTACCTAATGTTCTTTTCCCCATTTAAGGACTATCAAAAAAAGGAAATAATAGATAAAAAATATAGGATGGAGGAAAATAAATAGATATATTAATAAAATGGTCCTATTAAATCCCCATAAAAATGTATAAAGGTTGGTATTCTCAGTGGGAGGATCCAGATGTTCTTTGACATTATTAGCAGTGTTGGGAGAAGATGTTGAAGTCCTAGGGACAGATTTCAGCATAGTTGGAGATTCTGATGTGCTGGAGGAAAGCAACTCTCTATAAATGACTGTATGCATGTTTCTGATTTCCATTGTGTGAGTCATGGAAAAAGTTTTTAGTCTTTCAGGTAAGGGTGAAAAAATGGTTGTTATAATGGTAGAAAGGTATTTTGGATGAGGTTAATGGTACATAGGTCCAACAGTGAGTCTAGAAGAGGTGTAAGGAATTGGAAAAGCATATGGATCTGCTAATTCATTGGTATAAACATATAGATAAAGATTGAATACATTGATAAAATTCATATTAATATTTTATCATTTTTTTCATAGCCTTTTTGAAATCATCCTTATTTTCCACTAAATCATTAATGGTAATAGTAAGTTCCTTAAAAAATTAAATTACTCTCTGAAGTCTTGAGTGACTAGTGGAATCCTCATATTTTTATCCAAATACATAAAATGACTAGTCAACTAATGATTAGGTTAAATTCATTTAAAGTAGATGTCTTCATTCTTGGAAATCTATTCTTGAGTTTCAGTGGCCTATTTAGAAAGAAAATGACCATGGAATGAAAATAATCTCCCTTTTCTATGATTTTTCACTATCTCTCATGATCTGAACCCAAAAATAATAACTATAATTCTTCTATTACATCTGATCTAATCAACACGTCATTAAAAACATAATAATGAGGAGGATCTAAGGTTCTAGAACCGTTAAACTCATATATAACTACTGATCTGAACTATTTGTGGTCAAAGACTAGATAAAGAGGTATATCTGATATAGAATAATCAAAATGAATATCTCCAATACTTTTCAAGATTCCATCCAAAGATGATTTATACTAAAATTCCATTTCTTTAATCAAATACATAATATTTTATAGTTCATCACTCATCCTCTCATTTTATATTCCTACTTCCTAAAATTCATGATGCATTTGGGGTTGAATTTTCCCCAGAATTTTCTCCAGAAACATTGAAGTATCTCTTTCATTGAGAGTTATTTTAGGTGTAGGATATGATTTCAAAATATCTCTATATATAGGCAACTGTTGTTCTTTAAAAATATTTTAAGTCATCCTAACTTACATAATTTAAAGGTATCAAGTATGTGGTAGGATATGATGTTTTAATAGTTATTGGTTTGATTTGAAACAATATTGATAAGTCTATTTTCTTAATTAAGGATCCTTGATGGTCATTAGAAACAAGATAACCCATACCGAAACTGAAGAAGCTAGGGTATTTGTACTATTCATCCATAGAATCTATATTAAAAGGGTTGTGTACTTAACATTTTTTGAAACTAGGGTTATTATCCCCCTTAATAGATGCTCCCTATTGATCATAAACTAATGATATCTATTGGATATCATCATTTCTATTCACTTTGATATCCATATTTTGATGTTTTTCAATTTCAACTATGTTTTTATTTGGTTATTCAAAAGATTCATCTTTTATCTTTGGAATGTAGAGAAGCAAACAATACATCAGATCCATCATGATATGAATGATCTGAGCTATCACCATCTATTTCCTTGTGTTACATAGCTCCTTTATTTTTGTCATATTCTTACTCATCCTCATTTTCATCATTTTATTTTTCTGATTCATTATCTCTATCCTCTACTTCAAAATAAAAACCATCTTCTTCTCTATTTTCATCATTATCATTTTCAATTTCATCATCATATTTTTCTAAAATTCTTTCCAAGGTTTCAAACCCACTTTTATAATCAATTATTTCTTCTTCTATCTCAATATAATCATCATCCTTGAGAATAGTTTCCTTATATGGGATATCCTGTGCAGATCAAAGAGATTCATGAGAAGGTTCTTCATGCTCCTTTGGAATATCTGAATCACTTCCTTATCCTCTAGATAGATTTTCTTCTTCAGTTCACAAGGCATTAACCTCTACTTCTTCATCTCAGTATTCCATTAATTCATCTAGTTCCAAATTAGGATCAGAAATATCTTTTGGTCTTATTGGATGTTCAATAGGGTTGAAATTCTCAAAAATCATTTCATTGTCCTCTACCCATTTCTTCTTCCATGGATTCCAAATTAACTTCATCATTTTCTCATCTAACCTTGTAAATACAATAACCACCATATTCTATAACTGACTTTTCATTTTTTTCCCCATAATCATTTAAATTTTAAAATATTAGAAATGTTATTTTAATAATACATTGAAGTCATTCTTGATGTTTTTTTAATCATATGGAACATATGAATAATGATGTATTTGCATAGGTTTATTTAATATCCTTTCGTTATGAGGAACAACAAATACACATCCCGATATTTAGAAGTGTCAAAATCCCATTTTATCAGGAAGATAAGATGTTTAATATACTTAAAAAACATTCTGGTTTCACCATATAACTCAGAAGTAATAGGTATTCTAGATGATCTTTTTCTAGTTAGATCTTTTAGAGAAATTTCAAATTAGAAAATTTCATTGGTAGGAGGGGAACTTCCTTAATGATTTGAATTGAAACCCTCATTAGGTACTCCAAAACATACATCCCAAATATTCATGGATAAGACACATCTAATTTCATTTATTCTGGTTATTATCACAAAATCATCTCCTTAGGGCAAATAAAACATATCATATTGACATAACTGAGAAACTGTCATTTGATACAGGGGTCTAATATTATTCAAAAACCATTATATCTAGCCTTTATCTTTAAAACTCTTAAAACAAGGGACTTACCTATCATAATAAATTGTATATATATCTTCTTTTCATGTTTTACAACTCGGTTTGTGAGTTTGGTATTCAATGGTTCATTAATCATTCAGCTCAACACACTCTTCTTCCACATTGATGGTTGGATTTTTTTCCTGTCTATTCGGATGGTCACTTCAATCTTACCATACTGAACATATGGGGGCTATTTTAAGGTAATATTTAGAAGGAGAAAAGGTATGGAAGGCGGTTTGAAGAAGTTTTTTGAAGTAGAGAGGCCGATGAAATTCGATGGGTTTCGATTTTATCAATTAGGGATTCATAAATCGAATATCCAATACATATTGTCTAAATAAAAAAAGTAATAATAATTATTAAAAACATAGATAGATACCTTTTTAAAAGGAAAGGACAATGGTGTGACAAATCTATGGTGATACACAAAACATTGAGACAACAATGGTGTGTCTTCAATGATGAGACCTCAATAGTGAGTCTTCAATGGTGAGACATCAAAAATGTGGCAACGATAGTGAGTGTTCAATGGTGAGACAACAATAGTGACTATTCAAGGGTGAGTCTTCAACGATGATACTTTAATGAATTTTTACCACATTAAAACTAATCATCTGTAATTCTTGTTTAGTGTAACTCAATCCATAAAAATTCAAAGGATTAGAAAAAATATCGACAAGTTGTGGTTTTGTTCGAATATATTCAATATTTATATCAACTTTATGACAATGATTTCTCATAAAATGGTTGTTACATCAATATGTTTTGTTCTAGAGTTAGATATATCTTTTTAATGATTTTAATAGCACATGTTTTTTCACAATTTTTAGGGATATATTGGAATTGATATCCCTAATATAGAAATGAAGGCTTCAACCACAAAATTTGAGCACAAAAACTACCAAAATCTATGTATTCATCTTGGGCACTATATATTGAAATATGGGTTTTCTTCTTCCCATACCATGATAATAGTGACTTAACCAAAAATTGATATGTTCTAGAGGTGATTATTATATCTAACATTCAACCACCGAAATCAGCATAAGAAAAAATGATAAAATCATATTCTTGTCTTTTGGGATAGAGAAATCCTAAATTGGTAGTAAATTTTAGGTATTAAAAAATTATTTTAATAACAAGTCAGTTTGTCTCTCTTGGATTTTAATGAAAATTTTCACTCAAACACACACTAATCATAATTTCATGTCGGCTATCATTCAAGTATAGAATTTTCAAATCATAGATATGTAATTGGTTTGATCCACTCACTTCTTAGCCTAATCAATATCTAGCTTAAATGTAGTACACATGGGCGTATCACAACTTTTAGTGTTATCCAACCCAAAATATATTAAATTACCATTATTATATTTACTGTGATTCTAAATAAATCCTTATTTATTTTAAAAAATTTAAAATTTCATGAAATAATTTATGTTCTCCCATTTTACTCATTTCAAATTTACTATTGATTATTTTTGAAAAATCAAAACATAGTAATATTTTAGAAGATTAAAAGATAATAACATATACATATATTTGAAAAATTAAATCATCTTTTGAAATTATTTTGGTAAAAATGGTAGGGTTACCTATAATATTTTTAAAACATTTTCAAATAATAATGGATCTGATCCAGTCATACCATGCTCTGGGAGCATGGTTTAAATCATATAAAGCTTTTGCTAATCTAAAAACATGATATGGAAAATGGTGACTTTGGAAACGATGTGGTTGTCAAAAAAACATCCACAAATATATAACCATTTAAGAATGAACTTTTGAAATCCATTTAATAATGTTTTAAATTTAGATGAGCTGTAAAAGCGGGCTAGATTCCAATAGATTCATGTCAGGATACTGGGGAAATAGTATTTTAATTGTCTATGAATTTTCATGACTATAAACATGTGTAACTAATATTTATTTATTCATTATTTTAGCTAAAAATTAATCAATTTTGATTAAAAATACCAATTTATTTCCTATAGTAAACGACTCCATGGGTCTATAAAAAAGTTCCCATAATTTATTTCATTCAAACTAATTTGTTACTTCTTGCATATCAATTACCCATAATGAATCAGTGATTGATTCATTGATATTTTTAGGTTCATGTTGTGGAAGAAAAACTTGATGTTCAACCTGATTTTCAAGAGAAGCTCTTGTTTGTGTACCTTTGTCTCAGTCTCCAAAAATAGAATATAAAGTGTGATTATAAAGAGTATTAATACCTTTATATAATGATATAATTGTTTCTTCTAGATCTTCTTCATATTTGTGTTCTATAGATTTAGAGTTAGGAAATTTTTTAGAAATAGATGATTTTTCTACTTTTTTAATTACAGAAGCAGCTGATTTTGAATTTAAGTCCATATTTGATAAATCATCCACATGATTTTCTCAAGAGGTATTCAGCTCATGTGGATATCTTTCATCAAATTTGACACATATAAATTCTTCCATAGATTTGGTTCTCTTATTAAACACCTTATTTGATTTTCTAGAAGTTTAATATAATAAGAGAGTTCCTTTATCATATTCCATGGAAAATATGTCAACATTGTTCTTAGTATTGAGAATAAAAACTGTACGACCAAATACTCTAATGTATTTAACCTTGTATTCCTATTGATTCATAGATCATAAGGGGTATTCTTTAATATATATCTGATTAAGACTCTATAGATTACATATAAATATTTATTTATAACCTCCACCCAAAAATTGATTGTCATGTAATGTTTGTTGAGCATTGTCCTTGAAATCTATTTAAATATTGTATTATCTCTTTCTAAAAATCATTATGATGAGGTGTCCTTGGAGAAGGTATATTGTGACTATTTCCATTTTTTGAGAAAAATGTTTCGAAATATTATAGTTAAAATTCAAATCAATGGTCACTTCATAAAGACTTAATTTTAAGTCCAAATAGCTTTTATACAAACCTAATATACATGGTAAATTGAGAACTGCCTTCACTTTTGTGAGATTAAAAAATACAAGTATATCTTGAAAATTCATCTCCATATACAGAAACATAGTTATTCCAATTTAAACATGAAACTCTAGATGGTCCAATAAATTCCATGTGGACTAAAATGAGAGATTGATAATTTGATAATTCATTATTTTGTTTGAAAGATATCCTCTGCTATTTTCCATTTTGAAAAGGATTATAGAAATTATGGTATGGATGCTCATGTTTGGGTAAATCCTTGAAAAATCCTTTCCATTTAAGATTTCATTTTGAGTGAATGTTACAATGGACTAGTATTCTATTAAAAATACAAGATTCTATGTGAAAGGCACTTAAGAATATAACATATTGTGAATGTAAATAATACATATTGACATCATAAACATTTTAATTTTTATTGGTAGAAAAAACTAATTTTTCACAGTAAAAAAAATTAGACGCATTATTTTAAAATTGGAAATGAAATCCATAATCACACAATTGGAAAATTATATGTATATTATACTTTAAACAATAAAAAAAGTACTTTGGAAATTAGAATTGAATCGGTCTAACCAATATGGCATAGACGAATGATATTCCCTTTAGTATTGTCACAAAAGGTGACATGTCCACTCGTAACCATTATTAGAATATTGAATCTTGAGTAGTCTCCTTCGATATTCCTTGAACAACCACTATCAATATACCATAAGTTCTTATAAGATATTTTTAAGAAGATATCTTGAAAAATAGATTAGACAAGAAATGATTTTGTTACCCATATTTTCTTGTGTTATGAAATTTCAGTAATCAAATCTTTTGGAACACACATTTTCTTAATGGGTTTCTGGTAAGTAGTTTATAAATTTTTAGATAATTAATCTCTGTTAGGTATTATAGTAAAATAGAATATAAAATGACTTCACAACTAATAATAGAAGAATTTTCAAAACTGAAACTAGTAGAATATTTTCCTAATTTAGGAATAAATGTAATTTTAATTATTATCCTCTATCCAACATGGTATCCTATACCAATTCTGTATTTTGGAGAACTTTTTTCTCAAATAATTAGTGTTAAAATATTTTTCCCATCCATGAATTTTTCTATAAAATTATTTATCTATTGATTTGATAATTTATGTTAAGTTTTTTCTTTTAGAAATGTATAATTTTCACCATTTCTACAATAACATCTTATTTAACTGAAATAGTTAGAGCATTCTATTTTTTTAGTGTTTTTATTTTTCCTTAAACTCATTAATATTATATTGAAGCATATTACCTAATCAAAAAATTCATCTTTATTCATTTTCTCATCAATATAATTTTCATATTCACCTCTAGAGCTATTAGAGTAATGTTTATTAGATATAGAAGTGACCTCAGTTAGAATTTTCATAAAGAACATGTTATATTTATCAACATTTTAATCATGTTAATAGTAAGAGTAACTACACGAGTCTACAGAATCACTCTAGGTGGATTTAATACAATTATTATACTTTTTCAGTGACTGAATTTACTAGTGGGATCAGTATATTAATGATCTCATTGAACCTAAGACACGTGTTTGAAATAGACTCATTGTGATTCATCTTAAAATTATAATATTAAATATTGTAAGTGTTAAGCCTCATTTCATTAACATTTTTAGTTCACTCATTCGAGATAGCTACAGTATCCCATATCTCCTACGAAGTTATACATGTAGAAATTCTTTTAAACTCTTCATCTCATAGGGTATAATATAAGGCATTCATGGAATTGAAATTATTATTATAGGTATCCTTAGATTCATCATCCCAATTATTTCTATCAGTATCAAAAAAATTTATACATATATACTATGGAATTATTAAATTTCAAATCCCATACAGTTAATATGTATTTTCATATTTATTTTACATTGGGAATAATTAGTCCCATTGAAATATAGATATCTGTTAGTGGTAGAAACCAACATTCTTTTATTCTTATTAAAATATTAAAACATTAATATGAAGAATTAAAATTTTAAATTAACATAAATATGAATATGCCTATAATAAAACAATAATCACATTTTAAAAGTGGTATGAAAATATTATAAGATCCCGTAATACAAAATGTTTTCTAGAGTTGGACACTCAAGAAGGTAAGTGGGTAAACTAAGCTCCTAATTAATGTTATTTTAAAATGGAGTAAAAAAATTTCTCTAATTTGGACTGAAATATTTCCCGGTTAACCAGATTAGAAAATATATAAAAGTTTTGATCTTTTAAAATATTTCTAAAAGAGTTATTAGTTTTAAGTTGAATTAAAATGAAATACTATTTTGACTGTTTAAATAAATTTACTTAATGAAATTATATTATATGCAATATATAAGAGTACCTATCAAATTGGAATAATTGTCATCAATTTTAGATAGATAAATTAATGAAAAATGATCATTGTAATACATAGAAGAAATAATAATAAGAGGTTCGGTATTAAGAAAATTCATAGTCCCTTTCACTGAGTTATCACAGTAAACCATGATGTTTATATAAATAAACATAATCCACAACCTGGATCAAGGTATAAAACATCACATACAGTGTTTTCTTGGACAAAAATACATCTTCCCTAGTTTTCATGGGAGTGTAGAATGTGACTAAAAATGCAAGGCCCTCTTCCCCAATTATCTATGGGAATCCATGGTGTAATAACATAGGTTGTGATGATATTAGCGTATGTTATTTTTTTTATAGGAGTTAGTGTTTGTTGAAAAAATATAGATAATCACACAATGATTATAATGTAAATAACATTAATAAATAAAATTGACAAAATAGTATAAGGGATAGGGTTTCTCTATGTAATACATGTTGTATCATTGTGACTCCTTTAATGTAGATTGAAATGATGCTCCAGTCATTTATCAGAAGTATGTTATAAAACATAGTATTGTAAGAGGTTCTATCATTTTTTTTTGAATTATCCATTTCAATAGTAATATAATTCATCATGTGTTCTTCAAATTCTTAAAATATAATCTTACACACAAGAATGATGGCCTCGTTTTGCAATGTCACACTTTTGGATTTGTGTTCATTATCATATTTAACCATGTGTTTACTCATCTTATCTTTTTTTGAGTATTTTTTTATACACATCAGTTGATTTATAGCATGGTTTCAATCATGTATTGGTACCTTGTACCATATATTGCATTTGGAAATTGATTTTAATGTTTTCTTCAAAAAAGTAGTTAATTTAATCAGTTGCATTAAAGTTTAAAAATATTAACATTATAAATATATAATTTAAAAAGACAATGAAAAGTTAACGGTGATTATTTTGAGAAGTGAATCCCTATATATCTCTCTCTTGTGGTCTCTCTATAGTAGTAGGTTGATTAAACAGTGACATGAATGTGGTGGTCACATATTCTTGGTAGTGTTAGTTTGATGGTGTCTTTGGAACAGTGAGATGTAAGACGGTGACTTTGGAATGGTGACTCAGGAACAGTAAGTCATACATAGTGAATTTGGAAATATGTTTTTGTAACGGCGACTCCTTGGAGTGGTGACACGATATTGTTGAATCAGGATTAGTGAATCGTGAATGGTGATTCTTTCCAACGATGCGTCATCCTTAGCTATGAGTTAGGATTACCGTAACTTGTACTTAATGAATTCATCCAGTCTATTTTATAATGTAAAATACTAACATAACATAGTAAAATCATAATAAGAATGATTTGTGACTATTAAAACTATGAGAGGTAAAAAATAAATATTTAATAAAATAATGAAAAGAATGGGGGATTTAATTTTTGTAAACCTCGTTGTTTAGTAGGAGGGGCTCAACCTATTTCCTCAATCTAAAAAATATTCTCATTTTCACTCTTCTATAACTACTTCAACACTCATTCAATTGATGAAAAATCTATAACACTAGATTTTAGTTAATGCATGGAAGTTAAGATAAATGATTATTTTTTGAATGTGTCAATATTATATTTTATGTCGACTCTAATTTGAATTTCATCTCTTCAGTTTAATAATAATTTTTATTTTTCATGTTCAGTATCGATTCTAATTTTCATTTCTTATGTGAATCATTTGAATTACTTCTAGTGGGATACCACATACTCTACATGTCATGTAATTTAATAATTTTATATGAAATGTTAATTATTTTATGAATTAATAATCTCTATGAGTTTACTAACAATAAAAATTCCTTTAAATATTTTATTTTTTGTTTTGATTTTCTAAGTGATTAACATAATTGTATAAATATATTTTATGGATGGACTTGTGTAATAAAATAAGTAAAATGTTTTTTTAGAATAAACGTGACAAAATTAATTAATGTGATATTATATTTTTTAGATTAATTGATAATGAAATTACATTGTTTAAAATAAATTTTTTAATTGTGTTTAATTATGTAAAAGTGTTGTTTATTGCTATTTATATTCTTGTTATTAGTAAATATTTTAAATTGAACCATTATATACCAATTATTTGATATGAGTTTGATTGGGTTTGACTATTAAAATAAATATATTTATATTTTAAAATACATGTGGAAATTCTTAAACACATATGAATAAAATAGAGAAGCTAGTAAGGTGATTTGGTGATTTTATAATGAATATAGTGAGATGTAAAATGATTTTTTAATTTTGGAACATACACAAGAATTAATTTAAAGTTAAAATTTAAAATAAATTTCTTTATTAACTATAATAAATTTTTATATCGATTGATTTAGTTAAATTGTGGATTTTCATTTTTGACAGTGAATAAAGGATTTATTTGGGATTAAAGTTTTTGGAATTATATTTAAAATATGAATAAGTTATTTTGGTGGAATAAATAGGGAATTATTTATATCATTCTATTCTATAATTATGTGTTACATGTGATATATTTACATAACCATTATTTGTGGATGTTTCATGATGTTGGGTACTTTCATGGAGCCTTGGGTTAGATTGGGACAAGTGATTAGAGATGTGATTGAAATTCTTATGTGATTATAATATTATTACATATTAAAACTTTTATTTGATTGAGGTGTCGAATGAGACTTGTTCAAGGTCTATAATATGATAGATGAGGGATGTGGATTCCATAGTGAGATCAATTTCAACATTAGTTGGATGTGTGGAGTGGGATTCCTATAGTGTCATTGATATCCTTACGATGATTTAAGCAATGTTCATGGATTGATAAAGGTTGGATTTTTATTTTTAATGGGAATAATTTATATTTGTGTATGAAAACATTGTTCCATTAATAATAATAGAGTTACATCGGCTTTGGATGAAGAGGTAAATCATATATATTTTATTTGGTCATCACTAAATTCTTTGACCTACTCTCTATTATTTGTATTTGTAAATCATTTAAAACATTTTTGTATGATAACATTGAACTCCCAAGGATGTTTTTGGTTATGGTTATTTCTATTAAGGATTTATTCTCATAGTTTATATATGCACACCTCATGTGGATATAGATTATGTGAAAAAAATTTGATGGAAAATTCAAGAGGGGTTGGTAGCTGAGGGATGATGTCAAGAGACATCTTCAATTTGTTTAATTATATATTTTGATTCTTAACATACTTTATTTCTCATTTTAGTTTTATTGATCATGTGTTGTTATTTGTGTTTTATTTTAAAGACATTTCTAAATATATGAATCATGTTTGGATTTTTGAGATATTTTATTGAATTCATTGTGTATGATATTATTGGTTTTTTATACTTATTATTAATTCATTCTTATTTTGATATTTTTTGTTGCTATAAACTATTAAAGGGTAAATATATTCCCATGTTATATTACCATGAACCTCAGCACTACTCACCAGCCTCTACTGATCAAAGATTGATCATAAGGATATGTAACTATTTTCTTTAATAGAATGATCATGTTGGGGATGGAAGTTTCATGAGTTGACCCCTGCATGATGAAATTGAAACATGGGCTTTGTTTTATTGATCTGATCAGATGACCTTGATTGAGGTGTATCCATACACTAGTGGGGTTGTTGTGGAAACACATCATGTCATGTTATCATTTTGATTGAATGCACATGTGACTCCATCATTTAATGGAACTGAGAAATTAACCACCCCCTGATTAGAGTTGAAACAAAAACCTCCTCACTATTTCATAAAATTTTGAAACATCGATAAATTCTATGTCACCTCTTTTTAATCCATTAGTTGTTTCCACCCGGGGTGGGTTTTAGAGAGATATATTTATCTAAATTCTTTGAAATTCAAATTGAGGATTCATATTTTTCTAATGCTCAAAAAAATTATATTTATTTTTTAGAATTAGGAAATAAGGGTCTCAAAATCAAGAACGATGGGGAGAGACTAGAAAATTTCACACTAAAAGAACTTACAAGGATTTCACTATATTATTTCAAATTTAGTCTCAATGGGTTAATTTCATTAAAATAAATGAAATGGAATATGGATTTCAGTGTAATTATACATTAATTAATTTAAATTTCATTATTATTCAAAAAGGGATCAAATATTCTCTCTACAATATTACTAAAAATCAATTCATTTTTCTAAAACATTTATGTCATTATAACTATAATGGTATAAAGATTTAAATATTTAAATAAGTTCTTGTGAATTTAAACTGTAAGACTTAATAATATAGAGATAAATTTTAATGTGTTGAACATCTCTTTATGTGTTAACAAAATATGTTGATTTTATTTTTAAAAATCCAATGTAATTTTCTTAATTATAAATTATAGAACAATATAAACCAATTTTTAGGAAAATAATCAATTATTAGAGGTAGAACATGAAGATATATTTGAAGGATCGTAAATTATCAATAGGTTACATTAGAATCAAATAACTATACCATCACTAAAAAGTAATTATCTTTTTCAAAATGGATATACCTATTTCTAAAAGTAAATATTCTATTGTTAATGAATTTTACAAAAAAATGGGCACATCCCAAAATCATTGGAAATTTTTTTTCTAAATGTTATTGCGGAAAATAAAATAGTTTTTTGTAATTATAAAATACCAACAAATAATATATTTGATTGTTAAAAGTCATGGGAAAAAATCCACATAAATAATTTGTCAGTTGATAATTTCAAAAAATTTATCTTCACATTTTATATTTTTAATACCATAAATTTTGTAAATTATATTTTAAAATAAATATTATACATTATTTTTGAAATATTTGTTATTGAAATTTTATATTATATTAATTAATATAATTATATGAATTTTATTTATCTTACAAAAATTATACAATTAGCTTATATGAATCTCTTAAAAACTAAGTAATTCTTTGAAAAATCATTTCCAATTCCAATAAAATACTTGAATCTCTAGGAAAAATGTTACAAACATGTTCAAACTCAAAAAAAAACATTACATGGTAATCTATCAAACATAATCTACAATATGATTCTCTTTGACATCATGTTCCACTCTAAGGTTTCACACTAAAAAACGTCCACACATGAAGTTCACCCACACATTCATGATGTGAACATATTGAGAATGATCACCTATATATGGAGACATTAGATGCATGAAGAAGATCAACCTAAATTTTATACATAGGTGACTTATATGATCATCCCTACTAATATAATTATGTCCCATTTCTTATGCATGTGTATAGAAGTATTCCATACCCTAACACACACTTGAAATAAAAGGATCCCAAATATTAGACATGTTTAAGAATAATATAATAAAATAAAATAGAAAAATTAATAATCAAGTCAAACATATTTATGAATCTCATTTATTTTTAATTTTTTATATAAAATATACATATACTATTTAATTAATTTGTATTAATTAAGTATATCAGTTAGTCTAAGTATATATAACTCATGAAGGAGTAATTTAGAATAAGAAATATTACATATAATTAATGATATTAAATTCTTTTTATGGGGGATCAAAATGTAAGAAATATCCAAAATAATATGACATGTTGTTCTATTATAAAGAAAATAGAAGGTTATAGATAATTAAAATTTAATTTCATAAATATAATCTAGGAACTCATGAAATAAAAGAAATTATTTATAATTTTATGATCAAGGAAGATAATATATATCTTTTAAATTGTCCTACAACATAGAAGATTAAAATTTTTGTCCATATTATTAATGCAAAAAACATCTTTGAGATTGTTTTTTATTTTATTTTAAAAAAATTGATGAATTATGGATTGGGAAAAGAACTATTGAACAACATATTAGGAAAAAATAGAAAGGGATTACAGAGGTTTAGGAGAGTTCCCTAGGAAAGAAGTTAAATACACTATTTCTAATCCATTACAATAAATTCAACAATCTGAAAAAAAATCAACTTTATCAAATATTAAAACAAAAAATCGTTTTACTAGATTTAGATATTAATATTTCCTAAAAAACAAGTTAATTATTTTTAAATAAATATAGAAAATGTAAGTGTACATTATAAATTATCAAACCAATAATCAAATCCAACCCATCAAATAAATAAGGACGTAAAAATAAACCAATAATCTAGGGGTTGAAGAAGAATATTACCTGGTATATTCTACAAGTTATAAGTTGTCATCATCCTCATGTAAAATGATTAGTACTTATACACTTAACTACTGTAATTCCTAAAATGATCTGGAGAATCATGTCAGAGACAAGATATCAAAAAATGGGTTGTCACATCACATATTTGTACAAAAGCAATGATGATCCATTCAAATGAATCATTAATGTGAATTCTTAATCTTATACATCACTATCTTATTCACATTACCAATGGGTAATTATGAACTGAAAATAAAAATAGATTCCATATTTGAGATAGAATGTAATTATAATTATAAAACAAATTCAATATTCTACATTTCAGACATATGTCGTCTATGTGTTTTAATTAGAAGCTAGCAGGTGTGAATAGTCATTGTAGAACACTAAGAAACTTAGATAAAATATTTATGAGGAGATATTTTTCATAGGTAGAATATATAAGAATATACATTATATTTATACAAAATAATAATTTGAATACTCTTAAAAAAAATTCCCTTCCACTCAAAAATTGTAGCATATATTCTAATTATTCTTACCATATTTAACTAGTGAACCTGTTATTATTCCAATGGTTCTATATAGTGGGGTAAATTATTAATATGATAAGGGGAGGTAAATGTACATTTTCAAGGTTATCTTTTCCTTTTACCTTCTAGTTGAAAAATATATGTAAATATTGATCCATCCATATAATAAACTATCCATGTATAGGTATAGTAAGAATATTACTTTAGGTAGGACATGTAGCCTCTTCTTTGTGGCCTCAAATATAAAATACTGATGCTCTCCTCATTGGTAAATTTTTAATCCTATCATGGTTTTCCTTTTTTATTATATAGGTAGCGCTCAGAAGTAAAAGGGAGGATACTAGTAATTTTGAAACCAATGATTTGTTGGGACGTCAGGCACAAAACCTATTGATTCTACATCATACGAGAGGATTACATGGCCTGTAATAATATTACATGATTTGTAACTCATAAATGAAAATAAATTCACTTTTTATGAAAAAGGTGACCAATTTCACTGTGATTATGGGAGTTGATAATTAAATGGCTTCTAATTGTGGTACACTCTCAAAAATCCTCAATGATTGATTTTAAATAATAAGAATGGATTAATTTCTCAATTTACCTCTCCTTTATGTTCCTTTATGTCAACATAGATCCATCCCCAATAATTTTGGGAACCTTTAACCCCTTTGGGTATTTTCATTAGAAGATTGATCCTTGTTCCTGCCATTGTGTGACAAACTGGGTAACCATTAATTCCATTTATTACTCTCTTCTCACTTGGAATTTGATAGATTATATTGGTATTGATTTTTCTAAACACCATGTTGTAAAATTGGGATAATATGTGTGATTCTTGGATCTCCGTTATATTTATTCTTAGTTGGTTTTAGTGTGGCGGGTGCATGTTCTTGATGTTTGTAGATCTCCTCCTTTCCACCGATCCATTTTTCTAAATTGAATCTATCTTGAGATCTGGATTGTATTTTTGGATCTTTGTTGATGTTGTTTGGTTTCATTGTTGGTGGATCTCGTTGTGGGTGTGTGTGACCCAAGTATTAAGTTAAGTGGTTCTCTCTCAAGCCTATTTTTGGTAAACTGTATTGTTTTGTTTTTATAACATTATTTATAATTAAAATGGTATGAAATTGGTGTGGTTGATTGTGTGTGTTGGAAAGCGATTTTGAAGAAAAGTTGATTTTATTTTTTTTATAATTCGAAAGAAAATGAAAATTTTTAAATCATTGAATTATTTTTAAAAAAGATGGAGTTATTCCGACCCTATTAAATATTGGATTACATAAATGGTTTTGAAATTGTTTTCAAAACATTGAGATGATTGTTAAAATGAGCACATGGGTAACCTTGGGTACTAGGTGGAAGGATTAGATTAGGGACATCATCATTTGTGGAGGTTAAAATTATAAGTGTTCCTCTTGTCCAATAGTGTATATTGTTGGATTTAAGTACATATATTATGTTTTGGTTTTACATTTGGGGTTTATCTCATGTCCTTGACTGTAAATAATTAGATTCAGTTATCGTAGTTCCCTATTCATAATTTCTGTGGGATGAGTAGTTCATTGCCTGAACTGTTTTAGTCCTTTGTATTGTTATACTTGTGCTGATGCGGTTGTTTTTTATTCCCTAGAATTGTATTATTTTATCGTTGATATGGATGTTAATTCTTTTGAAAGATGATATAGAAGATGTGATTTGATATTGATATTCCTAATTTTGTTTTAGAACTAATAATGAAGGGAAATCTTTAACATGTTTTCTATAAATTTCATTAATTATTTTCATGACATGTTTTATTTGAATTGAAAATACGATAATTATAATAAAGGGACATGTTATGGATCACCTAGGTGGAATCCTATTCAGACTGTTAGATCACACCCAATAAACTCCTCTGACGGTGCATATAACATTTTATGTATTTTGATATAGTGAAATACAAGGTTCTGCAATGAGGTTCCAAGATTTCATGTCATGTGAGTTGGGAATCATTTAGTGATATGGTTATATGTTTCCCAGACTATCCCATGGATTAGTTTCCTTTTACATTATCCTTTGTATTTCGACTTTTCTCTTTGAGTTTTTAGCTCCTTTAGGTATAGTGTTATTTTCTCTATCTTCTTACTGGTATGGAATATAAATATATATCATTCTTTCACATTTTATTTCTTCTATGAGTATATATTTAATTCCATGGTCTTCGTTTAGGTTGGAAAAAATCCATTCCCTTGTCATGTTTTTTGTATCTCAGGTTGTTGTCTATATACCATGAGAATCATAAATTTCATTTCGTCAGGTAATAGAGAGGATCATATCCCACGTTTTAGGGTAACCTGGGTTGGTTCATTATAAAGTGGTATAAGAGGAGGTCTTCCCATAAGAGTCCTTGTCTTGGGATGTCTCTTAGACTGGAGATAATATTGTCAGGACATGATTGGTATATTATGATCAGTTATTGTCTATATAATATCATGAGGAAACTGATATTTCCATGGTAAATTAGGATATGTCTCTCTAGTGTTGGCTTTTATTTTAAATCTCAGTTTCTGTTAATGTGTTTTCTGGTTTGAAAAAATATTTTCTCTATGGTTTGATGATTCCTTTTGTATCTATGTGCAACAGTATGCCTCTGAGTCATCTTCCAGGAAATCATAGGATGGTACATCAGAGGATCCATAAGTAAATCTTTAAATATATTATAATCTCATTGAGGCTATAGTATGAGACCATGGGGCTGATGATTATAACATACCATGAGTCGAAATGTAATTTTTTAAGAACAACTAGGAAGTGGAGGAAAGAGAGATTCCTAGTAGGAATTCTTGTGTGAGAAATAACATTCCTTTAAAGGATGAATGGAACTAAAAAGGTGTAGGAATACATATATATGATTGATCAAATATTTAACATTCTAGTGACACCTATGAATATCAATTTGAAGTGTGCAGCATTCATACTTGAGTGTTCTAGTAAGGGATGGTGGGATTTCATAGTCTATGTAGATAGACCTGTGGACATGTATTAAAAGGGTTTCAAAACCCCCATATTAAAATAGTATTTTCCAAAGTAGCTGATGTTGTAAAAGTATTTGGAGTTCATCTATTTATTGTAGGGGAGAATTCAATGTTATAGTACACCAACCATTTGGCTAAGCTGGTCCGATTTTCTCTAGACCTGATAGAGAATAACCAGTTAAAGTCTCAAATGTACCTATAGGGTTTACAACAGTATATAAGAATTTAGGTATTTATATTGAATATTTCTACCTATGTGGAGATGATATATAGAGCTACGATGGTAGAGATGAATATGGTGGGAAAGTTTGGACTTTAAAACTTTTATCTTCCATCTAATGGAAGCTTCAATGGTGTTCATGGGAGGAGAATAATTTTGTAAGATCCTCATAGGAGTGGTGAAGGTGAATCTTAGTAACAAACCTCCACCACACCTTCTACTATTGCAATTAGTGTACCTCTGACTTTCTAATAATGTGGTAGCATCAGACACACAAGACATTTTGATCTTATACCAGCGAATATGTGCAACAACTATGGATGTGTTGGTAATTTACAATTATTATATTTTGTTATATTTTTTGATCGTTATGGTCATGTGTCATTGGCTCCATAGATTATTATGGGGTAGTTAGATGCTTTAAAGACTATAGGTTACCAGCCACATGCCTTAGGATTGAATCACATTCTTGCATTTGATGATTTTCTAGGGGTAGTAGATGAATGTCCATATATAGTGAGATATACTATCATTATTGTATCTTCCATAAAAATTGATTTATTTTATAATAGTTCATCCCACTCATTTATATCTCCTAATTTTTCCTATATTATTATAGTTACAATGGTTCATATGCCCTTCCTTATAGAGTTAGAGACACCCCTTGTAATTTGGAAAGATAAGGGGATTATCTGTCTTTATTGTTTGTTAATTATAGTTGAATCGACATTGGTCTGCGATTTTCTCATTCATGATTGGGATATAATTGATGTTATCATTATTATGGATCAAATAGTATTTCTTCGAACTGGTTTTATTTGTTATCATCAATGTGTTTTATTTATTTTTGATGATGGTAACCCTCATGTGTTTCAAGGGGTGTGGACCCATGGTCTATTCGTTCAGGGCCATCCCACCCAGAGCTCATAATTTTTTTATACTACTATGATTGAGCCTGATGATATTTCTTCTGCTTTTGACCTTCCCATTTCTGATAGATAATTTTCTAATGTTTTCCCATATGACATATCCAATATTCCACTATATAGATAGGTACATTTTAGATTTGATATGGTTCCAGGGATGCAACCAATATAGATACCTTATTAACATATATAACAAGAGGAATTGAAATAGATTAAGATTCAGTTGGATAACCTATTGGAGAATGGTTTTGTTCACCCTAGTGTTTCACCCTAGGCATCTGTACTATGTTACATGAATGAAAATGGTTCATATTGATTAATGTTCTATCAGATGTTAAAAAGGGTAACAATAAAAATTATCATTATCCTCGTTTGCTCGATTTGTTTGATCCGCAAGGGGAAAGTGGTTGTCAAAGATTGATCATCAATTTGGTTATCATCATCTTGGAATTTGGGAGTCTGATATAATAAAGATAGATTTACAAGGTATTTAGGGCCATTATGAATATCTTCTGATGAATTTTGGACTAACTAATGCTCTTTTGGTTTTTATGCATTTGATGAATCTGATATTCCATCAACCCCATGACACTTTTTGTTAGTGATTATGGATGATATTATGGTTTATTCGAAATATGAGTATGAGTATGAGCTCCATCTGAGTCTTGTTCCCAGAATTTGGAGAAGTCGCTTTTTTATGGAATGCTTTCGAAATTTAGTTTACGGATTCAATAAGTAAAGTTCTTAGTGAATGTGATTTCAAAACATGGCTTATCATTTTATCATGAAAAGATGATTAATGAATTTTCATGGAAAGAACCACAAAAAGTCTTTTAGATTTAGAGATTCCTTAAACATTTTGATATTACTAATGTAATTTTATTGGTTTCTTGAAACAATGTCACATGTGACTACCCTTACTAGGAAAATGGTGAAAATTAACCTTAGATGTAAAGTGTCAATCATCATAAAATGAACAAAAATGGCTTCTAACATCGGCTCTTAAACTGATCATACATGATCCCAATGATGGATATGTGGTATTATTTGGTGCTTCTGGTGTTGGATTGGGTGGATTTATTATGTATTATGATCATTTGGTTTCATATGGAACTCATCATCTCTGACCACATGAAAAGAATTACCCCACTCATGACTTAGATCATTCCATAGTTATGCATTTTCTTAAGTGTTGGCAACACTATCTTTTTGGGGATATGTTCACAGTATTTTCTCACCAAAAGAATATGAGATATATCTTTTCTCAAAAATAATTCAATATAATATAGAGATAATTTATTTAATACCATCAAATTATTGGCTTGGTTATTTTTTATACCTTGGGGAAGGGAATTGTCATTGCAGATTCGTTGAGTATGAAACTTCTGAAACAGGTAGTGAAAAAATCATCTTAAGAGTATAACATGATGGTTATTTTTGTATATTTTTCCACTGGATCCAAGGAATCAAGGGAAGCGGTCTCTTTGAACAATGTTTCATTAACCTCATCTCTTCTCAAGATGATTCTTCAGGAATAACAGATTGATGATGAGTTCCTTGGAATTAGAGAATCTATTAAAGATAAGGAGACAGTTACTATGTTTTCTTTCTCAATAGAGAATGTTATTTTTATCTAGAATCATTTTTGGTACCATATTAGTTATAAAGATATTTTATGGTGTATTTCCATAGAACCTAGTGGGAAATTCACCTATAAACCATATATATGTTCTATGTCATACATCAACATTTATGGTGTCCTTGTATGAGACAATAAATTATTGACTTTGTCTCTCATTGTTATACATACCAATAGGTGAAATGCGAGAATCTGAAACCTTCATGTTATCTTCTGCCACTTCCAGTTCCTACTTGGATGTAGTATGATATCTCAATGAAATTTTTGTTTGGGTATCCATTTACCTAGAAAATTAATAATGTGATATGAGTTGTGATCAATAGACCGAAGAAATCAGATCACTTTATACCCATTCGAAAAAAACCAAATTTAGGGAGTAGAAAAATATATATTCGAAAGAGATTATCCAAATTCACGGAGTTCTATCCACTATAGTTTTTGATAGAGATCATATATTCTCATTTTGATTTTGGAAAGGCCTTTAGGTGGCACTGGGATCTTAGGTTCACTTGAGTATGATATACCATCCTTAGTCAAATTGACATACATAAAGAGAGAGATGTATATGTATTCATTAAGAGATGATATGTGCTTGTGTTATCGAATTTTTTAGGGCTTGGGGTGATAACTTTCGGCTGGTTGAATTTTTGTATAAAAATAGTTACTAGTCCATGATCAGAATGGCTATTTTGGAGGCATTATATGGAAATCCATGTAAATCCCCATTGTATTGGTCAAAGATTAGTGAATGTTTCTTGATTGGAATGAGTTTGTTTAATATACAATAGAATAGATTCACTCGATTTATTGGTGTATATTCATGGAACCGACCAGGTATAAATCTAATGTTGATCATCATCACAATTTGTTATATTTTTTAGTTGGTGACCATGTGTTTTTGATTGTTTCACCTCATGTGGTTCATCGATGACTTGAAAGGCAATATGAACATTCTACCCATTTTTTAGGAAATTTAGAGATTGTGGAGAAAGTGGGGAAGGTTTCGTACCATTTATAACTTCCACAAGAGCTGGCATTGATAAATAACATGTTTCAAATATCTCATCACATAAAGTATCTATATGACCAATCTCTTGTTCTGAGATGACGTGATCTTGAGGTTGAGCCTAGATTATCCACAAATGAGCAACCAATCAAGATAGTAAATTTTGAAACCAATGTACTTTTAGGAGGATTATACCTTTGGATTGAGTGATATGGAAGAATGATTCTGATTGTTATAAAAAGTGTGACTAAGAGGCACTGATGAGAGATCAGTGGCCTCATCTTTTTAGAATAGAGAATTGTTCGTAGGATTTATGGGGATAGTATGTTTTTTTGTATGGAGGATGTAACATCTCATTACACTCCCTAAAGGTAAATTTTTAAACATGTCATGTTCTTTATTTTTTGTTGTCTTAGTAGGGAATAGAATGTAATGAGAGGGCACCTGTAATGTAGAAGTAAGGGATTTTTTGGAATTTCTAGCATTAAACATTGTGATTATGTAGCATTATGTATGATTACACAATGCATAACAGGGTTTCACAATGTGTAACTCATAAATGAAAACAAATATTATTTTTATCAAATGGATATGTATTTCCCAATAATTATGAGAGTTAATAATTACAGGACATGTAATTGGGTTACACGTCATGTAAGGTCCTAACGATTATTTTAAAATAGGAAGCATGAATTAAATTCTCAAGTTTACCCTTCAGGTTACTTTCCTTTGACCTAGAGTCATCCCCATGTAATTTATAAAACCCTCTAATGCCTATGAACCATTTTTTTGGTGACTGATCCTTGATATGGTCATTGTGTGCCATACCGGGTAAGAATTCTCTTTGTTTCGTACTCTCTTATCCCTTGGAGTATGATAGATCAGATTGGTAGTGATGGATCTAAACTCCATTTTGTTGAATCTTGAATAGAGGTGTGGTTCTTGGATCTCTACTACGTTTGTTCTCCATTGGTTTTGGTGTGGTAGTTGTACATTCTTGAGGTATTGGTATTTCCTCTTTTCCAATGAACCACTTTTCTAAATTGAATCTATCATGAGTTGTGGATTGGATTCTAGGGTTTTTGTTGACGTTTTTGGGTTTCATTTTTTGTGGATCACATTGCAGGCATGTGCAACATGAGTTTTGAGGTATGTGGTTCCATCTCGAGAATATGTTTTCAAACCCGTATTGTCCCATTTTTATAAATTGATTTTTAAATAAATTGTTCTGAAATTGAAATGATTTTTTATTCATGTTGGAATGTATTTTGATGAAAAGTGGTTTTTCCTTGATTTTTATTAAGTGGAATGAAAGCGGTCTTATTTAAATCATTGAATGATTTGTGAAAAATATGTGGGTATGGTTACCCTATTAAAAGTTCATTTGCATAAATGGTTTTGAAATGGTTTTCAAAACATTAATTGTTCTAAGAAAATTATCACAATGGTTACCTTATGTACTAGGGGGAATGTTTTTATTAATCCCATGATTAATTGTGAGGGTTCACATTCTCAGTGTTCCTCTTATACTAGAGTGTATATTATTATCTCTAAGTATGTACATGATGTTGTAGTTTTACACTTTGGGGTGTCTCCTTAGTCTTAGAGTGTAGATAATTTTCATTAGGTACCATCGTGCACTGTATGGTTTTTGGGTATGATTAGTCTACTTCCTGGCCTATTGTATTCCTTGGTGTTGTGACACCCGTGATGCTACTGTTATTTTTGTAATGATTTTCTTCGTACAATTTTATTCTTTATATTCATGTAAATTCTTATGAAATATGATATGGAAAATTTTCCTTGAAAATTATATAACTACTTTTGTTTTATAACTGTGGAAGAAAGGAAATGTTTACCATGACTTCTATAAAACTTATTTACTTATTATTAGTCCATGATTTATCTGAAATGATGTTATGAGAATTTTTATATAGAGACTTGTTATGGATACCCTCAGTATGACCATATTGATCCTGATATCTCACACAATGAACACCCCATTGTTGTTTCATAGACTTCTCTAGGTCATAAGATGTAAGGAATAGAAAGGTTCTATAGTGATGTGGTGGGTTTTCATGTCAGCTGAGTAGGGTATTTTTTGGTGATATGGTGGGAGATTGACCATAATATCACTTGGAATAGTTTGTTATTTTTATTGTACATAGTAGTTGGACTTCTAGATTTGAGTATGTAGCTACAATAGCTATTGTTTTGTTTCTATTATCTTTTTGTAGTTATGTCATATTGATATATATCGGTCTTCCACTGCTACATTCTACTTTGTGTATCTATATCTTTCCATGTTCTTCATTGATGTTGGGGGAAAATCGTTCCCATGGTGTGTTGTTCGTTGGATGGGTTCTTGTTGTCAACCTATGGGGATTTTAAATTCCATTAAGTTATGTAACGGAATGGTTCAGGGACCATGTTTATGGGTAACCTAGGTTTGTTGTTAAATCATACCTCTACTTCAAAAGATGGAAACATTTCATCACATCCCATTCTATCTAGGAAAGGAATTTTATTCTCATTTTTTCACTAGAAAAGTATGAAACTCGTCACTAATTTTACTTCCCTTATGTTCAATATTTTCATTGGATTCCAAAACCTAACCCCAAGTTCATCCATAATAGTACATAGTGATGAAATATATATTTAATTCACAAGGAAGAGTGAGTATATCCAAGATTATAAAATATTTTTATATTATTAAATTAAAAAAGATGCAACTATAAATTTTAATAATTTCTATTGGTATGGTCAAAACGAATTTTAATTATTCATACTTATAGTCTATGAAATTTATACACATTTTTTCTTATCTATTCTTTTGATTTTAATCATTGTTGGCCTCTTAAATGATCACTTCCTAGATAGTGTCAATGGATATTTAGGTTTCTCTATAAAATCAATTCTTGGTATCAATCCTATTTAAATGATAAATGAATGAACCATATGAAACATTAAATATTATAAAAATTTAGTAATATAAAATTACATGAATTCCAGAATGAAAATATAATAAAACTGGAAAAAAGGATGGATAAAATCAAAGCACATAAGAATAATGAGGTATTAAAATATAACACAAAGTACTTTTTAGCAAGATAATTTGTATAGAGAATGTATTAAAAATAATTGTAAATAAGAAGAAGTGATATATGTAAAACAATAAGAAAAATAATGGTGAATTTATACTAGAATGTAGTAGTATAAGAGGATAGGGTCCCCAAGTAAAAAAAATAAAAAATAGAATTAATAATCTTTGTAAATAATCATTTTTCTTACTATTTCTACATAAAAATATAGTAATATAGCTACACCACAAAAAAAAATTACCTGATTAGAAGTGTTATTTTTCATATTAGAGATGGTCATAACCCCTCCAACTTCATTAGTGGAGTTTACTTGTAACCATCACTAATGTACTTCAAAATTTTGTTATAGGAAGTTTTTAGTAACCACTGGTAAAGTGGCTTCAAATTAGTGGTGGTTAATTTTGATGGGGTTAAACCTCACTCTAATTCCATAAAAAATTGTCATATTATAGGGGGTTTAACCCCCTCTCATATTAAACTAATTTTGCTACAATTGTAAACTGCCTCAAATTGAGTTGTACAACCCATATTATGGGTGGGTTTTCCAACCGCCTCTAAATGAGACTTATATTATTTGAGCCCCATATTTTCTATATAAGAGGGGATATAACGACATCTTATATTTTTTGAAAATAATTTTTTAACCCTCCCATTTCAGGATCCCTCATCTCCCATTCCATATATTCTCTCCCCCTTGGAAGTTGCCTCCCACGACTCTCCCATTACGGTATCCCCCTGTAGTCCATCCCCACCTCTCTCATTCTAGTTGGAAACATCCTCTAATTATTATGTTAGAAAAATTTTCTTGACCCTTCCTAGCAGGGCCCGTGTCGTGAATCCCCCACCCCCCCTCTAATAGGCCAAGGGCTTGTTGTAACGACCCAATCCTTCATTGATGGAAATCCCTCTTGATCTAATTAAATGTATCTTTAGGTAAAATGTTTATATAAAATTTCAACTCAATTGGTTTTATGATTTTGGATTTTTAAATACTCTTATGAATTTTGACCATTTCTAATATAGTCGTTGAATAGTGATTACATGATTAGTATAAATATAGGGCTTTAACAAATCCTGTTTACTCAGACAAATGAAGCGATGGCCTCATCTAGTTGATGTGCCCCATACGAAGCCCATTTTTTAGAGCTCGTAAAGGAGGTTGAGTCTTTGGGATTCGATCTTGACCAATCCCAATCCTAAATTTAATATGATATGCTCGAGTGGGATCGCCTACGAGAGAAGTGAGAGTTGATAGAGATTTCCACAAGAGAAATGTTATGTGGGCCACCATAAAAGTCCGTCAACCTCATAAACCTTACTCTTCGGTCATATGAGGGGGTTATAAGGGGTTATGTAACAAGATGATATTACTATGGTTATGTAAATTATTTTTGTATATAATAATGAATATACTTTAATTTTATTATTGTTACCTTGTAAATAGTTTTTAAAGCTCAAATATTATTTTTAGTTAAGCTCAACTAAGAAATATATTATGAGGAATTAATGTATTTTTGAATTAAATAATATTTTAATAAAATATTATTTTTATTATAAAATTAATTTTTATTAAATATAAATGACTTTATAATATTATGAATGCAATTGTAATTTTTATTCAGGTTTGAAAGCCATTTTTAGTCAAAACCCATTAATTTTCGATAAATGACTGTTTTTATTTTAAAAGTGAAAACTAAAATATTTAGAAAATATATAGATAAAATTAATATAATTTCTGGAATCAGGACGTCAAAATTATCAAGCAGTCAATTTTTCATAATTTTCTGAGACGGTCAAATTTTTGGGTAAAAATTTAATACCGTTTAAATATATAATGTGTTTTATGACAAAATAATGACCCAATAGTGATTTAATAAAATACTATAAACTTTATGTTCGGAAAATATATGTTTTTCCATTAAAATAATGTGATTTTGGGTTTGTTTTATTTATTTTACAAAGCATTAGTGGACCCTTTAATACATATTAAACATTTTGAATTTTTAAATTATTTTCCATGGGAGTGTGACTAACCTCCAAATAAACAACCCCATTATTTTAAGAAGTTTAGAATTTGGCCTTATAATATATTTTTTTTCCACATTCCTTTGAAAAAAACCATGGGCTGGTTTGTGGTTTGGATTAGTATAATGTGAGGTGTCTCAAACCTAAATAATAAAGAGTTCTCTCACCTTTCCAATATAAACCCACCCATGCTCCCACTTACTCCTCACTCAAAGCCTTTGTAGTTCTTCAAAACTATTCCCTCATCTATCTAAAATCCTCCCATTGTTTCCCAATCTCCCAAGAAGAATCTCTCAAGCCTCTCTCAAGCCTTTAGAAGAACACTTCCATGTAAGGGTTTTTCTTCCTTTCTCATTTTTGTGCAATATTATTTAAATTTTTATGCCATTTTAATTTAAATTATAAATGTTGGGGTATGGTTTCACACCTCCCCCATACTGCCTTCAATATTTTTGAATGATGGGATACCAATTTCTCACTCATTAAATACCTCCCATCTAAACATGTTACTATGCCGAAATTCCGAAAAGAATTTCTCTCTCCTCATTTACATTCCTCAAATTTTTTGTATCATGAATATAAATTCCATTACATTTGTTGGGAAATGTGTTTATATAACCCCCTTACTGTCCATTTAATGTAAATATGATGATACACCCCTTTCTCTCTCATCAACCATTTTTATGAGTTCTTATTTCACGCCGTTATGCTGCCGAAATTACACCGCACTTTTCCAAACCAAAGTCATTGTGTAGTGAACACCATGCCCATTTCTCTATCAAGGTAATTCACCTTTATGAACATTTAATTATTTTTTAAATAGTTTCATTTATGTATTCCACATTCATTTATCATGTAATAAATTATTATGTTGAATGATTCAATGTTTTACGATCCATGTGGCACAATTATACATGAAATGAAATGTTTAAGAAGGGTGAGCCCTTATAGCACCCCAATGCATTCGGTAATGAATAGTATCATGATAAGTCATGTGAAATGGGTAATTAATGATGCTAATTCAAGTGAAATTAGGGTTTACTCGTGCTCTATGTGCAATGAGGTTTCAAACATGCTCCATGTGCAATGAGCCATGGCTCATGCTAATTCCATGTTAGGTGTTATTGCCACATTTCCATGTTATAATTATAATGATTTATCATGCCTTTATGTTTATTATTTTCTTGTGCTATATTTATATTCCTATATTCTAACATGTATTTTATTCCTCATTTTATTCCATGATTATTCTCTTACTAAGATTTAAAGCTCACGTATTTCTTATGCATGTCCTCAGGTTATCTCATGCAATGCTACGTACAAGGGAATGTAGTGGTTATGTAAAGGATGTTTTCAATAAAGATGTTGTTTTTCATGTTTTAAGTTGTTATGTAATGATCCTAATACCTAAAGATACAACATCTCTCTATCATCTATGATTGATAAAATGATGTTTATGTAATAAATTATGTTTAATTGTGAAATAGAAAGTAGGGTTGTCATAGTAGGTATCAGAGGATAGTTTTAGTTATTTTTGGGATTAGGATTAGAAAACACAATAAAGACTTAGAGACAATACTAAGTATAATAATAAAATACCTAAGTTTTGGTGAGTATTTAGTAAGTGGTTTATCAAGAAAATACATCCCTGTATGGATACGAGCCTTAGAGGCAGCTCTAGCATAGATGTATCCTAGGGGTAAAACCCAATTACTGAGCTTTGAGCTAGACTCAAACAGGAAAAAGTGCATGACAACGGTCCATGCTGCACTCTTGGTTACTACACTCCCAAGAGATATGCTTTGGTAAATTCACATGCTTGGTATTTCCATTTTTAAGGGATAAAAAATTCCCAAAGAATATATGTTTGAATGTAGATCATAAATAACATAGACTAAAGCCAATAGATTTATATGTTAAGGAAATTAATGTTATTTATAAGTCATCAGTTATGTAATTGTATTAACCTCTATGTTTTACCCCTAACTTTACTTTTATTCTAGCCAGTTGCCGTTAATTGGAGGACTCAGGCTAACAACCAATGTGAAGATCAATGTGATGACTGTACTAATGAGATTCCCAATCCAATGGGAGTGGGAATCTTGATCTTTGTCACGCTTATCTCTCAACTAACTCAAGATTTGAATAGAAACATGGGTAAAGAGGAACGCTCATCCCCCCTAAGAAAGAACAAGTTGTTATTGACAGCTTCCTGAGATAAAGGACTCCGACTATTAATGGATCATCTGAACCCTCAATCGTTGAATAGTGGATCAACTCTTTCGAAAAGATCTTCTCCATCCTTCAATGTTCTGAACAATAGAAGGTTCTCTAGGCTGCTTATCATATGGAGGGTGCAGCATATCATTTGTTGACATTGATAATAAATATGAATCCTGATGAGGAGATCGAGATGTTGGAATGGAAGGATTTCTAGAAGATGTTTTTCGATAAATATTTTTTGTGCACCCTCTGAATTAAGATGTAAAGGGACTTCCTTGCCCTAAACCAAAAAGATAAGAAATCTATTGGAGCGTACGAGGTGAACTTCCCAAGGCGTGAACGATACACTTCCATCTTTGTCGTTACCCCCTAATGCAAGGTTGGCCTCTTATTTAGTGGGCTGAAACATAGCTTTCAGAATGCGTTGGCGATCTGTGACTTCGACAGTAATGTGGAAATTGTCCGTTGTGCCCTCAAGGTCAAAATGGAGATCGTAGAATCGCAGGGGTATCATGGGGATAAAAATTCTAAGGTGGATTTCTATGCTGGTGGTCAAATGGATAAATCCAACGGTTCTATGAAGATCATGCACCCCACTTTCCAAAGGTGCAGAAATAAGAACCCTGAAAATTTCTTGAAGGGTACAAGAAAATGCTTTAGGTGTGGAAGTGAAAGGCACCCGACTATTAATTGTTGGCCAGAAAGACCCGCAACTTCAACAGAGGAGAGGAACGCTTCGTTCGAACCTCAATGTGTGGTTCATTGTTACAACTACAAAGAAACATGGCATCTTGAAAATTAGTTCCCTAATCCAAGGGTTTTTGGAGGCAACCAACAACCTCCAAGGCAGCACGGTCGAGCTTTTAGCATCACTACTGTCGACGTGAACCCCGAAAATGAAGTGGTGATAGGTATGCTAGTTATTCATTCCAGAATATAAAATGTAAATTTTGATTCAAGTTCTACGCATTTTTTATATCTCAAAATATTAGTAGAACAATCTCAGAACCACCACCAATCATGGAAGTGAAGATGTCGGTGTGTTCGGAAAATGGGGAAAACATTACATCCGATAAATATAACTCCTCTCATGTAATAATCTGCGGATTAATCTTCCTGTTGAACCTCTTCATACTCCCTCTGGTAGAATTTGATGCGATTCTTGTCATGGATTGGCTTTCCATATATAGATCCAACATAAATTTCCCTAAGAGGGAAATCACTCTCCGTGTGGAGAATCGACCCCCGATTCATTACAAGTGCAAGGAGAAAGATGAATCTTATTTAGCTCCATCTTCTCAAGAATGGATATAACTGCTTTATGAGCACGTGTATCTGTATCAGATGATTGAGTCCAAGGAAGGAACCATCCATGAAGACATGACTATTGGGAGGGAATTTGCTGAAGTGTTTCCCAAGGAATTTTTTGGCCTTCCTCCTAGAAGAGATGTTGAATTCTCAATTGATCTTATACCTAGGGAATTTAAAATAGACAATACTCTGTATAGAATGGATATTATGGAGCTTGAGGAGGTGAAGAAACACCAACATAAGAATCTTGATAAAGGGTTTATATGCCCAAGTGCTTCACCATGGGGTGAACCAGTCCTCATCATCAAGAATAAGGATGGGTCAATGTGAATATTCATCGATTATCGTGAGCTTAACAAAATCAAGATAAAGAACAAGTATCCTCTACCATGAATTGATTACTTTTTCAATCAGTTTTTGGAGCACAATACTTCTCCATGGTGGATTTGCGGTCGGTATATTATCAAGTAAGTGTGAAGAAGGAAGATATCCTCAAGATTAATTTTCGTATAAGATACAGGCACTATGAATTCATAGTAATTACTTTTAGACACACAAATTCTCCAGAAATCATTATGGACTTGATGAATATAATCTTTAGAGATTATCTCAACAAATTTGTGGTAGAATTTATAGATGATATTCCGATACACTCCAAAACCAAGGAGGATCCTGAGGAGAATCTAAGAACAATACTAGATACCTTAAGGAAGGAGAAGCTATATGAAATGTACAACAAGTGTGAGTTATTTTTAAAGGATGTCTCATTCTTGGGTTATATCATCCCAAGAAATGGGATATCTGTGGATCCATCCAAAACAGATGAAATTTATGGATGGCTGAGGCCAACATCATTAATGGATATTAGTAGCTTCTTGGGGTTAGCTGGATATTATTGATGACTTGGGAGAAATTTCTCATGATTATCCAATCCCTTAACAAGATAACTCAAATGGGAGTAATATTTTCTTGGAGTGATGAATTCGAAGTATGGTTAAAGAAGTTGAAAAGGAGTCTTATCACTACGCCCATGCTCACATTACCCACAAGTGGAGAACTTTTTGTTGTATTCAATCATGCTTCAAAGAAGGAAATGGGATGTGTGTTGATGGAAAATGAAAAATTCATTACATATGCTTCAAGGCAATTGTAATTTCATGAACAGAACTATTCGACACATGACCTTGAGTTGGTTGCAGTGATCTTCGCTTTGAAAATTTCGTGGCATTATCTCTTTGCGGAGAAGTGTGAAATATATACGGGCCAAAGATTACTCAAGTATATATTCACACAGAATGAGTTGAACATGCTCCAACGAAGATGGTTAGAGCTGATCAATGACGATGACTGCTCAATCTATTACCACCCTGGGAAAGCGAAAAAGGTGGAAGATGACTTGTGTAGAATGGACCCAGTGATTCTATCATTGATGAGAATTAAAAAGGATCCAATCATCTTAGATTTTATAAAGATGGACTTGGGAATCATAAAGAAGGGTACATCATCAATCCTTTCACAAATTATTTGTCAACTGTCACTTTTGGAGAGGATAAAGGTTGCTCAAAAGGATGATGTTGGAATTTTGGAAAAATTGGAAGCTATCAGAAAAGGTAAATCCTTTGAATTTAATGTTAATGAAGAAGGAATTGTGAGATTTTGGAAAATACTATGTATTCCATCATGTCCAGCGTTGGAGAAGGAAATTTTGGATGATGCACATAGTTTAAATATTTCTATTCACCCTGGAAACACAAAGATGTATCAAGATCTTCAAGATAATTATTGGTGGTATAATATGAAGAAGGAGTTTGTTGAATATACATCAATGTGCCTAGTGTGTCAGCAAGAGAAGGAAGTGAGGCAGAAGTATAATGGGATGATGCAACCATTGCCCATACCTGAATGGAAATGGGAGAACATCACAATTGTATTTGTCACCAGACTTCCGAATACATCCAAAGGCAAAAATGCTATATGGGTTGTTGTGGATCATCTTACAAAGGTAGTAAACTTCTTTCCTATTCAGGAGGATTTCTCATTGGATCAACTGGAACAGATATATATCAGGGATGTGGTAAGGCTTCAAGGAGTACCACTATATATTACGTCCCATAGAGATCCATGATTCAACTTTATGTTTTGGAAGAGTCTTCAACATGCTTTGAATACTGAACTGAACTTTATTACAGCCTATCATCCTCGAACTGATGGCCAATCCGAGCGGACTATCGAAACAATTGAGTACATGTTGATATCATGATCAATTGATGTTAAAGGTGGATGGGATCAACATCTTCCTCTGGATGAGTTGTCTTATAATAACAGTTTCCACTCGAGCATCCAAATGGAACCATATAAATCCATTTATGTCAAAAGGTGAAGAACACTGGTGTGTTGGTATGAGGTCGGTGAGCGTAAGCTTCTTGGACCAAAAATGGTTTAATAAATGGTGGAGATGGTTTAAACCATTCAGCAGCATATCAAGGTAGCCTAGAGTTTACAGAATAGTTATGCTGATAACCATTGATGAGACCTTGAGTTTAGAGTTGGAGACATGGTGTTTCTATTTATATCTCCATTTAATAAGGTCATGAGGTTTGGAAAGAAAGGGATGTTAAGTCAAAGGAACATCGGCCCCTACGAGGTTCTTATCGTGTCGGGGTTGTGGCCTATTGACTAGAACGTCCACCTACCTTGGCCAATGTACATGATTTCTTTCATGTATCCCTCTTAAGAAAGTACATACCGGACCCTTCAAATGTACTCTCTTTAGAGGTGGTACAGTTAGAGGGTGATCTTTTTTTATGAGGAGAAACAAGTGAAAATCTTCGATCGTAGATAAAAATTTCTATGAAATAAGACAATTACCCTCATCAAGGTGTTGTGGCGAAACCAAAAATTTTAAGAAGTGACATGGAAATCGGAGGAAATGATGAAGTATAGTTACCCACATCTATTTTAGTTTTGGAAAAGGAAATTTCAAGAGATAAATTTTTTAAGGGGGGAAGACTGTAACGACCCAAACTTTCATTAATGGAAATACCTCTTGATCTAATTAAATATCTCATTATGTAAATTGATTATATAAAATGTCAACTTCTTTGGTTTTATGTTTTTGGATTTTAAAAAAATATTAATAATTGTGACCATTTATAATATAGTCGTTGAACAGTGATCACATGATTAGTATAAATACAGGGCTTTAAAATATCCAATTTACTCAGATAAAGGAAGTGATGGCCTCATCCAGTAGACGTTCCCCATACAATGCCCATTGGTCATTGATTGGAAACAAGGTTGCATATTTGGGCTTCGCTATTGACCAAGACCAATCCAATATAGAATATGTTAAGCTCAAGCGGGACAACCATGAGTGAAGTGAAAGTTGATAAAGAATACCACCCGAGCAATGTTATTCGAGAAACCGCAAGAGTCTGTCACCATCGCACACCATAATTTTCGGTCTTATGAGCATGTTATAAGGGTTTATGTAACAAGACCATAGGAATATGGTTATGTACATTATTTTTGTATATAATAATGAATATACTTTCATTTTATTATTTTTATCTTGTAAATAGTTCTTAATGATCAATTAGTATTTCTAGTTAAAGTTCAACTAAGAAATCTATTTTCATGAATTAATGGATTTTTGAATAAAATAATATTTTAATAAAATAATATTTTAATAAAATAATATTTTTATAATTAAATTAATTTTTTTAATTATAAATGATAATATTATTTTATTAATGCAATTGTAAATTTTATTACGGTCTGAAAGCCATTTTTGTCAAAACCCTTGAATTATCGATAACTATCAATTTTTATTTTAAAAGTTAAAATTAAAAAATTTCGAAAATTATTAAGATAAAATGAATATTATTTCTGGAATCAAGAGATTGAAATTATCCAATAGTTATATTTTCTTAATTTTCTGAGAACGTCAAATTTTTTGGTAAATATTTGACTATCTCGAAAATATATAATGTGTTTTATGAAATCATAATGACTAAATATTGATGTAATGAAATACTATATAATTTATGTTAAGCCAATATATCTTTTACCATTAAAATAATGTGATTTTGGGTTTCTTTTATTTATTTTATAAAGTGTTAGTGGACCCTTCAAGACTTATTAAACATTTTGACTTTTTAAATTGTTTTCCTTGGGAGTGTGACTCACCTCCACGTATGCAACTCCATAATTTTGAAATGTTTGTAATTTGTCCTATAAAATATTTTTTCCCACTTCCCTTTCCCAAAAACAATTGTCAAAGACCATGGGCTGGTTTGAGGTTTGATTAGTTTAATGTGATGTGTCCCAAACCTAAATAATAATGAATTCCCTCACATTTCATATATAAACCCACCCAAGTACCTAATTCGTCCTCACAAAAATCCTTTTGAGTTCATCCAAACTCTTCCCTACTCTCTCTAAAATCCTCCCAAGGTTCCCCAAGATCCCAAGGATCCTCTCCCAAGCCTCTCTGAAGCCTTTGGAAGCACACTTCCAAGTAAGGTTTTTTCATCCTTTCTCATTTTTTTCTAATATTTTTTAAATTGTTATGGAATTTTAATTTCAATTATAAATTTTGGGGTATGGTTTCACACCTTCCACATACTTCCCTCATTATTTTTGAATGATGTGAGACAACTTTATCTCTCATTAAATTCCACCCATGTACACTTGTTACTATGCCAACTTCTAAAAGTAACTTCTCTCCCCTCATTTACATTCAAGAAATTATTTTGTATCATGAATATAAAGACCATTAAATTTGTCTTCACATGTATATATATGACCCCCTTACTATAAATTTCATGTAAATATGATGAGACACCTTTTTTCTCTCATCATCCATTTTTATGAGTTCTTTTGTCATGTCATTATGCTACCGAAATTGCACCGCACTTTTCCAATCTAATGTCATTGTGTAGTGAATAGAATGCCCATGTCTTTATCTAGGGAATTCACCTTTATTCACATTTACTTATTTTTTAAAGAGTTTCATGTATGTATTCCACATTTTTTTATCGTGTAATAAAAATTATGATGAATGATTCAATGTTTTATGATACATGTGGCACACTTATGCATTAAATGAGCTGTTTAAGAACGGTGTGACCTTATAGTGTCCAATACATTGGGTAAAGTATAGTATCTTGATATGTAATGTAAAATTGGTGATTACTCATGATAATTCAATTTAAATGAGGTTTTAATCTTTCTCCATGTGAAATGAAAGTTTACTAATTCTCCATTTGCAATGAGCCTTGGCTCATGCTAATTTCTTGTTAAATGTTGTCACCACATTTCCATGTTATGATTATCATGTTTTATCATGACTTTATGTTTATACATCTATTTTGATCTATTGATATGCCTATTTTCTAACTTGTATTATATTCCTCATTTTATTCCATTACTATTCCCTTATTCGGCTTTATAGCTCACCCTTTTCTTAGGCATGTCCTCAGTTTATCCCATGCAATGCTAAGTACGGGGGAATTTAGTGGTCATGTAAATGAAGTTTTGAAAGAAGATATTGTTTTCATGTTTTCAGTTGTTATTTAATGATCATAATCCCCAAATACACTAGACCTATTGATCATCTATGTTTTATCAAATGAAATTTATGTGATTAATTATGTTTAATTGTGAAATAGAAAGAAGGGTTCTCATACTGGTGACTAGCACCAAGTAGGCATATCACTAACATTGGAGGCATTTATTAAGTACCTATATAGCCACAAAAATCTTGAAGCACAAAAATTCTAAAATTTAAATACCACTAAGGAATAAAATGCATGAATACTGCTAAACCCAATAAATAGAGTACAACGCAATGTAATGTCTGGAAAATAAACTAGTCCAGAATAAAATCCCACCAAAAGAATGATTCAACAAACTACTAAGTCCAACTTGTAATCTTGAAATTGGTCCTGGGACTTCTAATCATAGTAGTATGAACACCCCAACCTATAAGGGAGTTCAAATATCATGGTTTGGTCATTGTCCAACCTGGACTCCTTAAAAAGGCTACTCTCATGCAGAAGACATGACACATGCCATCGAAGTTTGTACATGGGTGAGTATAACAATACTCAGTAGAGGACCATGAAAACCACAAATCAATACACAAAGTAAAGTTACAGTTAGATGTAAACAATATATGTCTATAAAAATTATTTCAAAATAATCATATCCATATATACTCGTATCCTAGACATGCAGTCTAGAAGTATGTCACAATGACCGTATACACATTCTAGTGATTTTGTTCAATGATTCCATGAAACACTCATCTAGGAGAACTCAATCCATGAGTCTTCTATCTCTTACGACAACAGTTTGAGAAGTACATTCCTCGGGAAGTGATGTGAGAGAGATATACACACCGATGGATCTGAAGAGATAACAAATACACTCATTCAAGGAGAACTCACACTTGAGTGGGGAAATATCATGATACATGGAAGAGTATAACTTCAATGGAATTGGATTATAGAACTACTCATCTAGATTCACCTACTATATAGATTATCATCATCCTGTAGGATTGGTCACATCGATACCAAACTCTACCTAGGGCCAAGAATGGTTAGAGGATCTCACTTTTGGCCTCTAAGAGGGATTCTAGCCCTACAATAAATGTCCTGCTATAGGGATCAGAATCTTATGGATGGAAACTATTCAAGACCTTTAGGGGAATGAGAAAAGGGAGAGGTAACCCTGAAAACATGTCTATGGTATGGTGGAAAAAAGATATCAAATCCTATATAGAAAAGTACATGATGTGTAGAAAGGTCACATGATGTGTCATATAACCCTGGGTAAAGCCCATCCCCAAGGAATCAGGTCGAAGAGGATATCATGTAGAAAGATATATATAGAGAGTGTAAGATAATGAAACCATCTATCAAATTATCCTAGGGAGACTTTGTGTATGTTGGCCATGTGATCGTACATGGATTCAACCCATTTCTACTAACCCATATAACTATACACAGGGTAACCCGTGTAACCGATCTGGTCGTGCCATGTGGGGGGGGGGGGGTACTCGTCGGGTACTCCACCATGTGTGTTTGTAACATATGATATAAATTTAGAGTCTCGTTTAAGTACCCAAATGTTGTGTGATTGTTTTCACACACAATGCCATCGCTTCTTGAATCATGAAACCCTAACCTCCAATGAGTTGGGCCCACACATCATGTTATTCAGAGAACAAATCATGTTCTATGTGATTTTACATAAATGATGTTCCTCCTCCATTAGCCTTCTTCCATCATTCAGTGTTTTTTCAGTGATCTGTTCACCTCCTAAATGAAGAATCATGGTTGTATCGTCATGGGAATGTCGATTAGATGTGTTTTGGGCTTCCGATCATCTTAAATAACACATTTTGATCATATTTGCATGGAATCGTCAATGAAAAATTTCTTCCAATCCATGCTGATTTGTCATCTGTCATCATCTTTTCACCTCTATTAGGTCGTCGGGATTTCATATCTCCAATTTGGGATTTTTTTCATTTGGAAACAGATGTGCAATGATCTGTAGTTCATAATTACAAAAATAATTTGAAGAACGTGAGGAACATGTTGGTTGAACAGAAGAAGAAATAAAAATAGAGAATCCAAGAAAAAACCTCCGCTTTTTTTGTCACGACATTAATCTTCTCCAATTAGAAGGATAAAATAGAGCATATAATAATATGAATCAAATCAATCATGGATCGATTACCCAAAAAAACCCTATAAATGACCATCCTGCTAGAACGAATGACCTATAGGTTAACCAGTTCGTTGGTTGATCACCATTCATTGATAAATAAAAAAAATAGGGAAAATGAAATCAAAAAAAATACCACTACCTCGATCATAGACAAAGATAGAGATGGGTCATCGATCGGGATTCAGTCTTTCTGCGCAACGATTCACACATTTTCACTCCTCATTATTCCTACATATCTCTCTAATGATGGATACTCTCAAAAGTTCCAAAGCTTTCATGTAATGTTTCATTGTTTATGATCCTTACCATGGTCTCCTAGTTATTTAAAACCAATTAACATGTCTCCGCACTATGGAAATGTTTAAAATAGAATAATTGATTAATTTATTTTATTTCCTTTAAAACATCCAAAAACTAACTTATGATTTCGACCTGTGCTATTTAATTCTAGGAACTACATAAGGTAAAGTCAGTGCATTGAACACAATGGTGCCCTCATATTTCTTCTCCAAGAAACTGTTTAAAATTACTCCACTTTCTCATGGAAACTACTTGCGCAAACTTTTTAGTTGTTTAATTTATTTCATGCATTAATTCTGGGCATTCGGCGCATCGAAATCGCATGCCTTCATAAAGGATGGTGTTAAAATATTTCCATATAACATTTAAAAATAACACCACGAAATTCCAAAACACTAAATTCTCCCCACTAGAGGGATTTTACAACCCCAAAAGACAAAACAAAAGGCTACTGAAACATATGTGGGTACTGTGCACAGATCAGAGCCTCTTGCTCCCATGTTCTCTCCTAAAGGTTCTTGTGCTCCCATAGAACATGCACAAAGGAAATAGATCCCCAAAAATTATCCTCTTCATTCAATCCTCAATGAACAATGGGTACTCTACAAAGGTCTCCCCATCCTCGATGTCCATCTCTCTCTAGTCAATGATGAGCGATGGGTCATGCACATACCTCCTCAGTTGTGACACGTGAATGAAATCATATACCCGGTGAAACTGCGCCATTAGAACTAGGCAGTGTGCCACCTCACCAACTATTCATAATATCTGAAAAGGGACGATGGACCTCAGAGACAACATCCCCTCCCCTAGCCAAATCTCCACAACCATCATTGTGGTGAGACCCAAAGGAAGACATGGTCACCCTACTCAAACTTATGAGGTATCCATCGCTTATCAGCTTAAGAATTATACCGGATTTGTGCATTCTTCATCTTTAACTGGATGATCTACACCTTCTCATTGGTATCTTTCAACATCTCTAGACCCATCAGTGCTGACTCATCGAGGTTGGTAAAGAAAAATGGTGACTCGTAGGGTCACCAATATAAATCCCCAAATGGTTCTTTACCGATGGTGGAGTGGTAGCTTATGTTGTATTCAAACTCCATCAATGTTAGGTGGTCCTCCCATATATGACCAATGTCCGAGATACATTCCCCCAACATATCCTCTAGAAGCTAAATGGTTCTTTCTGTCTCATATTCTATTTAGGGATGGAACGTTGTGCTCAAACGTTTCAAAGTCCCAAACACCCCCTCCAATGAGTTCCACAACTTGGATGTGAGACGAGCATCTCGATTTGAGACTATATTCAAAAGGACGCCATGAATCCAAACTATATTCCACAGGTAGATGAATACCATGCTCTCTATAGATCTCTTCTTCTTGATAGTAAGGAAGTAGTCCGACTTGGTGAACCATTCAATGATTAACTAGATGCAATCATGTCCCCTTGATGTTTGTGGTAATCCCATCACAAATTCCATCAATATTCCTTCCCACTTATACTCTAGAACTTCCAAGGATGAGATAACCCCACTAGAATCTAGTGATCAGCCTTCATCAGCTGGCACATAAGGAATCAAAAATGAACTATGTTACTACCTTTTTCATACATGTCCACCAGAACTAAGGCTGGAGGTCCTATATCCAATTTTTTTCCAATCTAGGATGTACCACCATGGGGGAGTATGAAACTCCCTCAGAACCTCCACCAATAACTCCACATTCAGAACTATGTAGCCTCTAAAAAATTATTTTCTCCCCACCATGTGAATATATATTATGAGCTTTTCATGTGGCTAACTAATCACATAATGTATCGATGTCGGTATCCCTTATTTGTGCCCTCCAAACTCACAACAAGAGTGAAGGGGTGAAAACCATCAAATAGAGATAAGTTAAATCCTCCCTTAATATGAAGGATAACTGTAGCGAGTCCAACTTCTATAATGCCTTTCTAGGTAGCTATTAACTCGACCTTCCTCTAAGATCATCTGCCACCGAATTCCCCTTCACAAAAGTACAGATGTTCTCAAATTCTTAATATTGGTTGACTCCAAGCATAGACACTTCTTCATATTTAGATCCTTTTGTGATAAGATGTTCTTGAGGTTCTTGTGGTCAGAGTTGATAATAAACCAATCTCTCATCAAGTAGTGATGACACATATTCCACGCGAAGTCTAGAAATCCCGACACAAGATTAGGGGTCATGTAGTTCTACTCATGTGGCCTCAGCTGGTGAGAACTAAAAGAAGTCACCACTTGTCTATACATCAGGACACATGAAAGCATGGTCTATGATGCATCATAGAAAACTACATATACAACACCTTATTTTGGTAATCTCAAGATCGGTGCACTTGTCAAAAATTTTCTTCAACTTCTGGAAATATTACTCACACTTCATCGTCCGTACGAAAGGCTTCACATTTCGGGTCAAGGATGTTTTTGGTGCTGATATCTGGGATAAATCATGGATAAATATACAAAGTATTAAACTAATGCATGCCTTTAGTAGGGCATGGAAAAATTATTTTTTCTTATGTTAAAATACAGTAATGTGGTTGACCTAGGATATCTCCCAAATAAGAGTGCACAAAAAAATTATGTCACTTTAAAACGAGGGTAAAAATGGTGTGCTTTTGAAGGTAAATTTCAAATTCAAATGACTGAAAAACTATGATATTAAAAGGGTAATTAGTTCGGGGTTAGTTTCTTAATTGTAAGGAAATAATTATTTAATTTAATTCAAACCTCTACTTTTTAGTTGATTAAAGTGATTTTACACAATCGTTTCCTCTCATTTTCATGGGAAAATTATGATGGTGAGAGAAAATCGTACTAAGATATATGTTTGGTCAAATATCCTTCCATATGAAAAATAGTTTTATTGTATATCCTTAATTGGCATGAGAAATACACGATTGGCTCATTTTTATCCCAAAAAATCAAGAACATTCACAACCTCTTTTACACGTACTGACGATCGTTGAGTACTTCAACACTAACCCCGGTCTATTCCATCGTATATACACCAGAAATTAGTGGAGGGAGATAATGATTATGTTACCCCAGATAAAATCAATAAATGAATTAAAATTCAAGAACGACCACACTTGATAATAAAATCCTCTATATGAAATTTAAAAAAAAATTGAAAAAGAAATAAATTTAATTCAATTACGTCCAAGAACTCAAGCATTACAAAATAGAAAACCTAACTTTCCCCAGTCACTCAAAATTTTCACCCCACCTTGGTAAGAGTAATCGAGATGAATGGGGAACCAAAAGGCATTAAAAAAACTATGGAAAAGGAAAAAAATAAAAGAGAAAGTCGAAAATTTCTCCTCCTTGGTATCTTAGAAGGAATGTGATGGAAAGAGAGATGCTTTCAAAGGGAGAATCTCTCCTCCTTTTATAGACAGAATTTCCGCCCGAATGATGACATGTTGTAGCCCCATTAAATTACATCTTCATGCATTCCACCCTTATTTAATGATTTTCATGATTATAATGGTCATTTCCCGTCAAAATAACAATGGATTTGGACAAATATTCCAAGTTTTATGCCTCTTTTACTCGTAGCATTTATTTAGTCCAGTCAGACTCTCCAAATCAAAAACCTCTGGATTAGGATTCTTTAATGAACCCTTAAACAGCCAATTAACGCATCCTTGCCTTCATAAAATATGTTACCAAACTCCTTGTGCGTCCATCCAACGAATTTCACAACAATTGGGCCAACCATGAATGAGTTATTGGTCCCACACCAAAACTCGGTAGAACTACATACAGTTTTCTTGATCCAAATTTTGAGTTTCTTTTGAGCTTCCATATGATCGATTCAGATTTTAGTCTAGAATGGCTAAATAAAACCCTGGTTTTTTAGAATCATGAAAATATTTTTTTGAATTTTTATTACTGTAAAAACTTTTATGTCCAAACTACAGAAATAATTATAAATAGTTAAAAATCCAAAATGGGTCATTTTTACTATTTAACTCAATAGAACACCAATATCATATAAATTCATCAATTCATCTTATATTAAAACTTTTTTGGGATTAAAACAATGATATTAAATGTAAATTTTATTTAAAATATTTTCTCTATTAATTCCCCCACACATAGAGCTTGGACTCATGGACAAGTAAACATTAAAATCAAGTCAAATCAAATCCAAAACGCATACCAATGAGATCTACCAAATCCATACTATGAAACAAAAATATATCATTCCTCATCAAAATCAATTATTTCATGTTATCCATTTTAGATTATATAATATATTTCCACTTCTTTTCTTATCCCATGCACACAAAACACCTACCTCACATGAATTTTCTCTCATCTCACAAATGTACATGTTCAACAAGGATTTTCTCATCCAAACTCACACAAGAGTCACCATTGGCTTGATAAATTCCTAATTCTCCACCATATGTGAGTCATGGAAATGTGTTTATCATGAGTACTTTTTGTGATTGCTCTATGGCTTTCGGTTGGTTGGATATAGATGTAGAAAATTCTGAGGCCGAAAAAGGATGGATTGGCTCTGTTTGATGAAAAATTGAAAGATTATAATTTTTACTCAAGTATGGTCTCCTTATCTTCCGAATTGTAGAAAATCAACTCCATCACCATGGGAACTCAAGGAAAGTTCATTCCATTTAGAATTTCAGCAGCAAAATTTTTTTCTCAAACATTTTTTTGAAAGCTCCAATAACAACAACTTTTTTGCTACTTTTGATGCTCTAGAAAAGCACAACTTCTTTTATCATGAAAGATCCAAAAAGGCACAACTTCTAAAAAAATGAAATAGTCATTAGAAACATCATCTCCTCAACATTTTATTTTCCACCCAAAGTATCCTCAAATGAGGTAGTACACCACAAGACATCTTACCCCACACTTAAGTTCAACTAGATCATGCAATTTCACTTAAAGTGTAGGTTGGATAGGGAAATTTTTCTTGTAATGTGGATAAATTAACAAGTTGTTTATGGATTATAGGGGATTAAATGATTAATGTAAAATTTAGGCCATACTGAAAAGGATTATTTTGAAAAGGGGGCTTAAATCCAAATAAATTCCTCAATCATTTAAAACAAAAGTATCCCAAACCCTCAGGTTTTGACAGGAATAAATAAAATTCTAGTTAAGGGAAGCATGGTCTGGTTCTTTCACAAACTAAGGTGAATGAAAATAATATGACAAAAATGGTTCAAAAGCCTCATAGGAAAGTTATTTAAAAGATATAAATAGTGAAATATGGCATGAGATTCAAAAATAAGTGTACTTTTCATGAAATTACAAAATATTTGAACTCGAAACAAAGTCATTTCATCATTTATTTAAGCCCTACTTCATGTAATATATTGGTTCACTCATTGACATGGGTTTTAAAAATGGTAATGATAAACATTTTAGCTCAAAAGTTAAAAGAACACACCAAAAATTAAAATATAAACATACAAAAATATGAAAACAACCATTTTTTTTTTTGAAAAACAAACACACAATGAAAATCCTAAACTACATGGTTTCATCCCCATACGTAAATGATTCAGTGTCATCAATGCATTCATGTGAATTTAACATTTATGAAAATTATAAAATGAATCACAACATCAAGAAATTGTGAAGGAGAGGTACAACCTGATGGATCTTATTGATAGACAGGTTGGAGGACCGTGATCTCATCCACTGGATCTGATGGCAGTGTCCCAAGGAATTTCTTCAACCTCTACCCATTCATAGTGAATAGATCCTACTCTCCATCCTTCATAATCTATACAGCACCAAAAGGATATAAATGTGAAATTATAAAAGGACCTTCCCATCTGGAATGATGTTTACCTGGAATCAGCTTGAGTCTTCAGTTGAATAAACACACTTTTCCCCAGTATAGAAGCCTTTTGTTTGGATCAGCTGGTCAAGGGCCACTCTTGTTATTTCTTTGTAAATCCTAGAATTTTCAAATGCTTCACTTCTTATTTCCTCCAGCTCTTGAAACTTCAATCTTCTTTATTTCCCAGCACATTCAAGGCCCAAATACATTTTACTCATAGTCCAATACACCTTTTTCTCCAATTCCATAGGTTAGTGGAAGATTTTACCATAAATCAGTGTATATGGTCTCATTCCAATCAGGTTTTTTAGGCTATCCTATAAGCCCATAAGGTATCTTCCAAACGTTTGCTCCAATCCTTCCTGTTTGGATAAACAGTCTTTTCCAAAATTCCATTGACTTCCCTATTGGAAACTTGATCTTTCCCATTAGTCTGTGGATGATAAGGAGTTGATGTTTTATGATTCACCACATAATTCTTCAGAAAAGTCTCCATTCTCGAATTGTAGAATTGTGTCCCTTGATCATTGATGATTGTTCTGGGCACTACAAACCTACATAATATGATAGACTTGACAAAATCAAAAACAATTTTAGCATCGTTATTCCTTGTGGCCTTTTCTTCCACCCATTTGGAAAATTAATTAACTACATGAAAGATGAAATAATTTCCAAATAACATCAGGAAAGGTCCCATAAAATCTATCCCCCAAACATAATAAATGTCACAAAAAATCAATAGATTTTGGTGAATTTCTTTTCTCATTGAAATATTTCTTGAAAACTGACATTTTTCACATATTTTTCAAAATTAATGGGCATCTTTAAAAATGGTGGGAAAATAAATTCCAGATTCTAAAACCTTCCTTGTTGTCCTTTGATGTCAAAAGTGGACTCCACAAGCTAAAGAGTGTCAAAAATCAATGACAGAATTTTCTTCACTTTTAGGAAAACATTTTCTTATTACTTGATCATTGAAAATCCTCCAAGGGAATGGATCATCCCAAATGTAATACGTATATTCACCTTTCAGATTTTAAATTTTGTGATAATTGAAATGAGATGGGACATGGGATGTTACTAGAAAGTTGACCATGTCAGCATATCATGACACTTCTCCTTCAATAAAGTACTACTGATCTCTTGGAATTTGATCATTCAGTGGGTTTCTTTATAGAATTTCAATTTCATTGGTGTTTTGCAGTCTAATTAAGTGATCAGCCACTTGGTTCTCAGATCCCTTCTTATCCTCGATTTCATTATTGGACTCCTACAGTAGTATCTTCTATCTCACTAACCTTTTTTTAGAATTATCTTTCATTATCAAGTACCTCAGAGTTTCATGATCAGAAAACATAGTGATTTTATTTCCAAGAAGATATGATCTAAATCATTCTAAATCTTAAACATCTTCTAAGAACACTTTTTCAATGGTTTTGTAAATGAATTGGGATGCATCTAAGGTTCTAAAGGCATATGAAATGACTCTTGGTCTTCCCTCAATTCACTGACAATGGAATACTTCAATATCTTGGTTGGATGCATCACAAATTAGGTCACATTTTTCTTCCCATTTTGGTAGTTGCATCATGGGTGGTGAAATTAGTCTCTTCTTTAAATCATAAAATAATTTCCTATATGAACCATTGAAATAAAATTCATCATATTCCAAAAGTAATCAAGAGAGATGGAGATAAATCTTACTGAAATATTTGATAAACCACCAATATAATCAATCATGTCCTAAAAATTAGCTATCATGTTTCACACATGTAGGGTAAGGAAATGAATTTATCACTTACATTTTTGATTTATCCGCTTCAATTACATTTTGGGAAATGACATGACAAAGTAAAATTACTCTTTTAACCATTAAATAACACTTTTCGAAATTTAAAACACGATTTCTTTCAATTTAGGTTTTCAAAGAATTACAGATTCTTCAAACAATGATCAAAAGAATCTCCAAAAACTATGAAATCATATAAGAAAAATTCTAAGAAATTTTCAATGTGCTCAGAAATTTACTCATTTTTCACCTCTAAAATATACCTGAAGCATTAAATAATCCAAATTACATTATTTTATATTCACAAGTACCAAAAGGACATGTAAATGTCATCTTCTCATGATTCTCAGGAGCAATGGGTACCTAGAAGTAACATGAAAATCCATCCAGAAAGAAATAATGAGTTCTCCCAACCAATCTCTCTAACATTTGGTCAATGAAAGGGGATGGAGAAATGATATTTTCGAGTGACCTATTTAAATTTCCTAAAATCAAGGAATACTCTATAGCTATTTTGAATTCTCGTAGAGATTAACTCAATATTTTCATACCTCGCAGTGGTTAGACCAATTTTTTTAGGAACCACATGAATAGGACTGACCCACAATGAATCTTAAATGGGATTGATGATCCCAGCATCTGAGAGCTTCTCTATCTCCTTCTTCACAACCATTATTAAGGTGGGATTCAGCCTCTTTTGGGGTTGTCTAACATTTTAGGAATCTCCTTCAATAAAAATTATATGTGCGAATATTTTTGGGTTTATTCCTGGAATATCACATAATATCCACCCTATTTCCGATAAATTCTCTCTCAAAATCTCAATCAATGATTTTTCTTGTGTTTTAGACAGATTATTTGCAATTATTACTGGTAATTTCTCTCCATTTATAAGGTACACATATTTTAAATCATTGGGGAGTGGTTTTAATTCATCTTCAGGGGGATTCTCAAGGGATGAAATTAAAGTGAAATTACCCACATCCTAAGGGATAACCACTTGCATAAAAGAAACAATATCATATTCCTCATCAATCAACCAACCATCAAAGAAATCATATTTTACCTCTTCATCCCACATAAAATTAGAATATTCAGTGTTTTGGGTATTCACAAGTTCATTAATTGAAATATTATCTCCTAAGTCTAATAATTCATTGCAATTACCTGATTCATCAATGGGTTCAATAATAAATTCATTGGAGATTTAAAAGAGGGAGTGGTCATCTGATGGGTACCTCATGGATTCAAAAATATTGAAGTGGATAGTGATCTCTCCAAATTCCATTGTGAGTATACCTTCATGCACATTGATGATGGTTTTAGTTGTCTTCAAAAAATGTCTCCCCAAAATGATCGGTGAGTCTGACGGGCTCTTATATTCTACCATATTTAGTGTATAGAAGTCATCTGGGAATAAGAGATCTTTGACATTCACCAGGACATCCTATAGAACTCCAAGTGGGAAAACATTGGACATGTTTGCAAGCTGTACCACCACACTTGTGTGTTTTAAGTCTCCCATTTTCAAAGAAGTGTATACATAGGGAGGCAATACATTAATTGAAGAACCTAGACCACACAAACCATTAGATAAATTTAATGAACCAATGGTGCATGGAATGGAAAATTCCCCATGATCTTGACATTTGGTTGGAATATGCGGTGTGATAAGGGTTGAGACACTTCTCCTCATGTTAATTCATTCATTCCCATGATTTCTTCTCTCTTTGGTGAAATGATCTTTCAAAAAAAATCATAACGTTGAATTTTTTGACAGCTTCAAGTAGGGGGATATTGGTTTCCACATTCTGAAAATTGTCTGGAATTTTTTTTTGAAGTGTCTCTTCATGCAATTTCTTTGATTTGATAATCCTTGTTGAAAATAGTTCGGGTAGGACTTTCTTCATGGTTTGTTTTCTTTGCATTGGTGTTTCTTTCTTTTTATTCTATGGCATATCATTATATTGTTCCTCTTCCTTTTCATCTTCTTGATAGATTTTCACAAAATTTTCTAAATTTTTAACATCATTATCCAACAGATCAGGTAGTATTGTATTAGGTTCAAGGTTTGATGGAAGTGGGATTTATTTTCCACTTCTTGTTATGATTTCACTAACATTCTCTTTAGGATTTGACATTATTTGGGATGGAAGATTCCCTATATTCTTGTACTTGATTTCAACAAGAGTTCCCACTATTTCTTCCTTCTTTTCAACCTTAACTTCTAGGCCCTCATACTTGGATTGTAGATATTCCCCAGAAGGTTGTGTGCTGGTGGATGTTGTCCATATGTCTTACTATGGAATTGTGGTGGCTGCAAGGATTGTGGTTGTTGAAAGAGATATTTATAGGATTTTTGGAATGAAGGGGGGTTCAGGTATTGATGTTGGTGGTACAAAGGTTGACTGGGGTGCTGGTTAAATTCTATCATCTAGTTTTGTTGGTTCCTATATCCTTTTTGGGAATGGGATTGATGAAGTTCATTTTGTTGGAATTTTCTTGGTTGAAAGGCCACATCATAGTATTTTATCCCCTATATCCCAGGGGACTGGTCAGTATAATGATTAGAAGAATAACATAAACCAAATACCTCAGCTAAAGCTGGTTGTCCATTTTCTGGAGTTACAACCATTTGACATACTAACCTTGCAAGGTCATCAACATTTTTTTCAATCAATGTTGATGAATCATATTTTTTTACCTCAGGTATCCCCCAGGTTCTCATTCCTCTTAGTCCAAAAATGTTGTGATTTTTGAGCAATATTCTCAATTAGTACTTTGATATTTGCTGGCGATTTGTCAATCAGGGACACCCTAGATGAGGCATCTAGATGATTTAGATAATTATCCATAATTCCTTGGTATAAGAACAGAAGGAATTGGTGTTCCTCCATTTCATGATGTGGGCCGCTGTAACATAGCTTCTTTGTAGAGACCCGTACTTGATGTACATAGAAATTGAATTACTTTTGTGGAATACATAATACATAACAAAAACAGACACCAAAGGACCATAATAGTTTTGTGTCTTTGGAAACTTGAAACATAATCTTCTAATCATGGTGAAAGATCTTCAACATCTCCTATAAAGATCTTCCCCTTTTTTTCTTACCTAAATCCTTTCTTTATATCCTGGGGAAAAGAAAACATAAAAAGTGTGAGCTCAAATTCTCAGTAAGGGTAAACATAGAGAACATAAAACAATCCATAAATATTTGAATGCAAAAACTTGAACATAAAATCTAAACATCAAAATCTTGAGCAAAGACATAAATATTGGAATTACATAAGGCATATATCATAATGGAACACTAATCATGATAAAATTGTATGGGAAAAAAACATGTAATTGTGGAAAACCGTTAATCACATGATATGTTTTCCATAGTAGCCAAGACATTGCTACCAAGACCATCTTAGTGGACAAAGTCCCTTTCCGAATCTAGTTCACTCCTCATTCCAGTTCTATATCACTGAAATAGATTAACTTTTTGTTCCAGCCATTTCTATCTCATGAGATATAAATCTTAACCCATTGAATTATATGGAGATATAGGTCCCACACATCTCATAATGAAATGATTCTTACGTGTGCCACAACATAAACATATATCATTCATCATAACCCAATGAATAAAATGGGTTTAATAAACATCATCCCATCATAACTTACTCCATATAAATAAATGGATATCATTTCATCATAAGAAAAGTGAAACCATGTAAATTATAGAGACATTATACTTGAAACATACACATATTAAATAATTTCATCTTTGAAGGAAAAAGGTTTTGATAAAACACTTAAAGTAAATTCTTGAAGAAAATATCCTTTCTTCTTCAAAATCATTTATTTTTTACAAAATGCCATGAAATTATAAAAGAAAATTATTTTTATGAAAATATTCATAAAAACTTGTAAATTATGCTTCATGAAAATAATTCTTTATAAAACCGTAAAAATCTTTTCATGCCGTATAAGTTAAAAACACTCTCCTCGTACTTTTAACAGAAAAGTCACAAAGTACCACATATGGTAAACAAAAGAAAGATTCCTTCCATAACACAAAGTAAAATTCAAAGTGGGGTAAACATTCCATTAAACCTAAAGGAATAATATTAAACACTTTATGAAAAACATTTTATGGTCATGGATGAAAAATATAACCGTAATAAATACTTACGTATAAGCGATCTCGGATAAAAAAGAGAGTGTAAAATTATCCCTTACCTTAGGTCTGATATGCTTCGTACGTATCCAAAACTCCTATATAATTATTTAAATAATGTCATTTACTTATTATATAATCATTTTAATTGTTATTATATCATATATGGTTCAATTATTACTTTATATTACCCGTTCTTTTGTAAATTCCTTGTTAAAGCAGTGTTTTGGGTAAATTTGTTTTATTTAACATGCGTGTTTGAACGTGTTGTTCTTGATATTATTATTACTTATATCATGATTTAATTACTTCCATAATGTAAATCATTATTTATATATCATATATATTCTGTATATATATATATAATAGATATATTAATGAAATGAAATACAACATTTATGGAGATGGTAGGTCGTACTTACGCATGAACATTGTTTCCGTATCCTTATTGAATTGAATTAAGTAAATGAAACATATATGTATATAAATCCAGTATTAGTATTATGTAATATATTTCATTAGTATTAAGTATATATACTTTATAATCATACTTGAATGGTTAATAATGCAAAATGAGTCTCATCGCGTTCGTGGAGACGGCAGTCCGTTCGTACGCACGAACGATGATATTGTTCCCATAATTACTGAATAGAATTGGAGGGGATGATATAATATCTCAGAATTAGTATGATGTAATAATAACCATATATATTTATTCTTTACATCATTATACCCATCCATGTAAGGTGGTGGTGTAAAAACAGATTACACCACGGCGTGGACATGGTATTCTGTACGTACGCATACACAGTGATTTCAATTTCTGTAGGATGAATAGAAGGTGAAATGGGGTTGCTTCATATTTATAATAACAAATAAGTTTATTATTGATACTAATTTAATTACATTATAATTAAACAACTAAAGAAAAATAAGTTGAAAAAGAAGGAAACTTGAAAGAATTGGTAGTTGAGATTACCTCTTCTTCGACGCGCCTCTTTTAAGCTTCCTCATAAGGAACTAGAGTTGTTATTTTGAGAAGACCAGAAACTCAAGAATGTTTATAGGTAAGTGGACTTGAGAAATGGGCAGGGTTTTTCCGAGATTGAAGGCTCAAAGTGTTGTGAAGAAGAGAGGGATGTGGTGCCCTATTATAAGGGAGGAGTGGGGCACGTTTAGAAACATAAGAAATATTAATTTATAATAAATTCAAACCCCACATAAAAACATCAAAAATTACTCAAATAGGAATATAATATGATATTGGTTTGTAATATCATCAAAAAAATAAAATTTATACATGTTGGGAATTTATTTTAAACATTATCAACTTGATTTACCCTTATTTAATTTATTTAATTTTATTTGTGGTAATAAGATTCTAAATTTTAAATTTTTTATAAATAATTACTTATGTGTTTTGAATTGTCCATAATTTGATAATTTATGAAATTTTATACCATATAAATTTTAATTTATAATTTTTAAATATTTTTGTGATTTTTAAATAATTTTATATTATGTTATTTTTATAAAATAACAATAGTGTCAATTTTGACACTATTCATTTAATTGAATTTAAGTAAAATACTCACAGAAGATATGTTCTAATTAAAATCTTTAATAGAAGCATAACATTTCATCTATATCTAGAAAATTAGTGGATCACATTAAATAGTTCATATTATATTTATTTTAATATTGTTAAAACTATTTATTGGATATTTCAATCAATGGAATTATTTCAACATCACTATTGTGTCACCTTTAATGATAATTATTTAATCCCAGAAAATTATAAATAAATACACATGATGTATATAATTTTATTATATTTCTGGAGACTATTCATGTTTGAATTTTCATGAAGTTTATCACTAAATTAAAATTATTATACTTATAAGTTTTAAGAGAGTGGCATGCTGTCAGCTTCATTGGTTTTAATAATAATTAAATTATTTTCAAAGTAAAAAGTCCATAAAATGAATATAATCAGACCCTTAGGTGATATGGGTCAACCTTTAATCATTCAATATAATTTTGGCATGTGTTAGGGTAATTGTATAATCTTAGGTTTACCCTTAATTACCCGATTGATCTTTAACTGAAATAAATAAAAATTACCATAGTTAGTATTCATAATATAAAAAAATTAAAAGTAACCTATTAACATAATTTGGACCCACATAATCCAAATAGGTTATACTTTATTCAAATTTCAAAACACAGATGTTTTAGTAATTAAATTAAAAATTTTCCCGTTGTTCAGAAAACAGGTTTTAAAAGTTAAAATATTGTCAAAGATTGAAATGTTTTTACCTATGAATTCAATGTAAAATTAATGGTAATGAAATACATTATATTAAATGGTAAAAATATATTATATTTATACTTTAAAACCATTCAATATTATAATTTAACCATATAAATTATTGCGATGAAAATGATGTTTTTAATTAAAATATAGCGTGTTTTTACAATTCATTAAAATATGAAAGTTATCATAATAATATGAAACATTTAACCAAAGTAAATTTTTATGTCCTAATTACTATGAAATTTTCTTTCAAATGGAACTTATAAACATGACAAAAAATATATTTAAAGTGGGTGCGCTATCAAAAGGCGGAAGAACTGCATTTTTTTAAAAATACTTATTTTACCCGAAACATTTATTTTGTTCTCATACCATGTTCTAGAAAATGTGTAAGATGCATAATAATGTTATAATATTAAAAATTTAGTTAATACTATTCATAACGGCTAGTATATTATAATATTATAACAATATATCGTTTTTTAGTGAAACTTGGTATTGCTTACTACAGACACTATCGAGGAAGGTTGTGATTGCGTGTAATGAAAGCCATGTCAGGGATGCGTGTGTTGCAAGCTCATTCTGGTGTAGCGTACAACACAAGACATCAATGAAATTGAAATTAATAATTATCATAAAATCCCAGGTTGTTAAATTCTACCCCCCTTAAAATGAATTTCTCCCACGAACTTCGTCAGGGTTAGAAATGATTTACTACTTGAAAGTTTCTTTCATAGTAACCTACATCGTAAAACTGAATACTAAAACAAAATTTTATATACAAAATAATGAAATATATTGGTTACCCAAATTAACTAATCATTGGGTTTCCACATAGGATAACATAGGTGAAAATATATATATGTAAGAGAAAAATTACCATCATGTTATGATGGAGAGTGGTAGAGAACATGTCTATGAAAAAGACAACAATCAGAAAGCCATTAATTTGTGATGAACTAAAGTAACATCTGATTCATCGTATATAAGGGAACTAGCACAACATTTTTGGATTTCAATATCATTACCCTAAAGTTGAAGAATTTGAATTAGAAGAAATACTTACTTTATTTAGGTTTAATCTCACCGTTGTTCATGCCTTGAACAATTTCCACTTCATCTCTTAAACAAATGAAGTTGAATTTTTCATTCGTGAAGTGTTAGCAGATCATGTGATAGAATGATGGGTCATTCCATATTTCAAAAACAAAAGGTTAGAAAAAGATATCAAATATACATAAGTCCGTCTATGGTGAGGTTAATCGTATATGATTCCAAAAATGGACTTATACTTCGTCTATCAAACCGCTTAATAAAACTAGTTTCTACTAACTAGGGTCTTCTTGTTGGCTAGTGCTAGGAAATAAAGGCATGTCGCACTTCGGTTGGGGGTCCAATTCCCACAACCTTTTCCGACGTGAAGGGTTGTCACCCGTCCTACGGGTTGTCCTTTTTCTAATACAATACTATTATAATAAAAAGTTCTAGCCTTAAACAATACTATTTGATGTCCAACATAGTCCATTCCAATCTTTAGGCTTATCCAAAATACATCTGTCCAATCTCATTGTATAAAGAAAATGATTACATGAAAGTTCACATAACAAGCACGTGAATACCATAATTTATCCCCCATATATCATAAGATATATGTTGTTGGTCACATTCTAAACATGTGAATACCTTAATCATTTATTATTTTGAAACATAAATTACCATAGAACCTTAGTGAAAACATGAGTGCTGTCAAAAGTTAACTCCTTCCACATGCCTAAATCCCAAAAAATCTATATACACAAACCATGATATCACATAGTCCTTATATCTATCATGAGATCATGAATACTATCAAACAATTTATTTTCACCCTATCCCTTCATTATTCGCATATCATCTGCATTCCAAAATATTTGAATCACATTTCATGATTACTGGTACCATATTCATATAGAAAACCACAATGGACCAATACAATGATATTTCAATATACTATAAAAGTACCTCAACAACATTATTATTGAATTCCAATGCATAATCCCCTCAATCGATACTATTAAATGAATGGCATGGAATATATTCTTCCTCGATTTAGGAGTAACTATTTAGGTCAGGGCATTGAGTTGGGTAATGTCTATGTTCTCCGCAGATAAGACATTGGACTCCATAACAGTCTGTCACTCTATGACCTTTTTCTCCACATAGAAAACATCTTCCCCTCCATTTTAGGTATTCCTCAAGGTTCTTATTCCCTTATTTAGAAATCTCAATCTTCCTTTATCTATGCTCCTAACCATGTGAACATGCATAAAATTCCATCTTCCTCTTATTTGATGACTTAGGAATACAACTAATGTTCACCTTGTTAATCATATATCAAGATGACTGATTCGGCATAGTCACAATATCATTCTATCCAGGCGTTACATTATTTCTTTGATCATAATAACCAATTTTTTCATTGGAATCAATCTTAACTGAATTCATTCTAATTCCCTCCATTGACTAATACCAGAAACCATAGTGTAAGAAATAGTTAAAATAAAGAGGAACCACATAATAATAAAAATTCACTCATGGGATGTCTAACATAGAAAAAAATCATCAATCAATGAAACCTTAGTATCCCCCTAGGTTATTCATGATTATCAACATAATTCCAGGACTCTAACCTATACGTATACTTAACCTTTAGGACATCCCTATACATGCCTTAGAAATATCTCTAGATATTTCACTAATGTTTTCGCATCCTAGTTTCCTATGGTTAACTAAACCTTTCCTCTGATACCAACTGTAGAGACCAAATACATTACACACATAGACATTAAATTACTTTTACGGAATACTTAATACATAAAAAAAACAAGAACCAAAGGAACGTAATAGTTTAGTGTCTTTGGAAACATGGAACATAATCTTCTAATCATGGTGAACGATCTTCAACATATCCCATAAAGATCTTCCCCTTTTTTTATTACCAGAAACCTTTCTTTATATCCTAGTGAAAAGAAAACATAAATTTTTTTTGCTCAAATGCTCAGTAAGGGTAAAAATATAAAACATATAACAATCCATAAACATTTGAATGAAAAAACATGAACATAAAATCTAAACATAAAAATATTGAGCAAAGACATCAATCGTGGAAGTACGTAAGGAATATATCATAATGGAACATCAATCATGATAAAATAGCATGGGAAGAAAACACGTAATTGTGGAAAACCATTAAGAACATGATATTATTTTTATAGTAGCCAAGGCATTGCTACCAAGAGCATCTTAGTGGACAAAGTCCCATTCTGAATCGAGTTCACTCCTCGTTCCAGTCCTGTATCACTTAACTGGATTAACATGTCATTACATCCATGTATATATCATTAGTTATAAATATTTACCCAATTCAATGGAGTTAGATAGAGGTCCCACACTTATCATTATTAAATCATTATTATGTGTGTCACAACATAAACATAAATCATTTATCATAACCCAAAGAATAAAATGGGTTTCATAAACATCATCCCATCATAACATAATCCATATAAAAAAAAAGATATCATTTCATCATAAGAAAGGTGAAACCATGTAAATAATAGAGACATTATACTTGAAACATACACATATGAAATAATTACATATTTAATGAAAAATGGTTTTGACAAAACACTTGAAAAAAATTATTGAGGAAAATATCCTTTCTTCTTCAAAATCATTTTATTTTCACAAAATGACATGCAATTTTAAAATAAAATAATTTTTCTGAAAATAGTCAGGAAAACCTGTATAGTAAGATTCATGAAAATAATTATTTATAAAACCGTAAAAATACAATCATTCCGTATAAGTGAAAACCATTCTCCTCATACATTTAACAGAAAAGTCAAAAAGTACCAAGTTTGGTAAGAAAAAGAAATATTCTTTCCTTAACACAAAGTAAAAGTGAAAGAGGGGTAAACATACCATTAAACATACATGGAAGAATATTAAACACTTTATGAAAAACATTTTATGGTCATGGATGAAAAATATAATCCCAGTAAATACTTACGTATAAGCGATCTCGAATAAAAATGAGATTGTAAAATTATCCCTTGTGTTAGGTCTGATATGCTTCGTACGTATCCGAAACTCCTGTATAATGATTTATATAATTTCCTTTACTTATTATAGAATCATATTCATTGTTATGATATCATATATGTCTCACTTATGACTTTATATTACCCTTTATTTTGTAAATTCCATGTTAAAGCAGTGTTTTGGGTAAAATCGTTTTATTTATCATACATGTTTGGACTTGTTGTTATTGATATTATTTTTACTTATATCATGACATACTTACTTCTATAATGTATATAATGATTTATATATCATATATATTCAGTATATATATATATAATAGATAGATGAATGAAATTAAATACACCATTCATGGAGACGGTAGGCCGTATGTACGCATGAACGCGGTTTTCGTTTCCTTATTGACTGGAATTAAGTACCTGAAACATATATGTACATAAATACAGTATCATTATTATGTAATATATTTCATGATTATTTATTATATATACTTTATAATAATACTTGAATGGTTAATGGTGTAAAATGAATCTCATCGTGTTCGTGGAGATGGTAGTCCGTACGTACGCACGACCGATGATATCGTTCCCATAATTATTGAATAGAATTTAAGTGGATGATATAATATCTCTGAATAATAATGATTTAATAATAACCATATAGAGTTATTATTAACACCATTATACCCATCCATGTAAGGTGGTGGTGAAAAAACAGATTACACCATAGTGTGGAGACAGTATTCTATACATACGCACGCTCGGTGATTTCATTTTCCGTAGGATGGATAGAAGGTGAAATGGGATTTTTTTCATATATATAATAACATGTAATTATATTATTGATACTTATGTTATTACTTTATAATGAAACAACTAAATAATAAGAATATGAAGAAGAAGGAAACTTGAAAGAATCGGTAGAAGAGATTACCTCTTCTTCGACACACCTCTTTTAAGCTTCCTCTTAAGGCACTAGACTTGGTCTTTTAAGAAGACCAGAACCTCGAGAATGTTTCTAGGGAAGTGGAGAAGATAAATGGGTATGGGTTGGCCGAGCATGAAGGCTCAATGTGTTGTGAAGAGGAGAGGGAGGAGGTGCCCTTTTATAAGGGAGGATAGGGGCACCTTTGGAAACATAAGAAATATTAATTTATAATAAACTCAAACCCAACATAAAAACTTCCAAAATGACTCAAATCAGAATCTTAGATCAGATAGGGTTGTAATATCATCAAACAATAAAATTTAGACAAGTTGGGAATTTATTTTAAACATTATCAACTTGATTTTTCCTTATTTAATCTATTTAATTTTATTTGTGTTAATAAGATTATAAATTTTAAATTTTTATAGATAATTACTTATGTGCTGTGAATTTTCCATAATTTGATAATTGATGACATTTTATACCATATAAATTTTAATTTATAATTTTTAAATATTTTTGTTATTTTTAATCAATTTGATATTATGTTATTTTTATAAAATAACAATAGCGTCAATTTTGACACTATACATTTATTTGAATTTAAGTAAAATACACACAAGACGATATGTTATAACTCAAAGATTCAATAGATTCATAACATGCCATATTTATCTTTAAAATTAGTGGAGCACATTAAATAGTTAATATAATATTTAGTTTAATATTTTCAAAACCATTTATTTGATATTTCAATCAATAAAATCATTTCAACATCACTATTGTGGCACCTTTAATGATAATTATTTAATCCTTAAAAATTCTAAATAAATCTAAATTATTTACATAATTTTATTATCTTTCTAGATACTATTCATTATTGATGTTTCATGATGTTTATCACTAAATTAAAATTATTATACTTATAATATTTAAGAGAGTGACATGTTGTCACTTTCTTTGGTTTTAACAATAATTAATTTATTTTCACGGTCAAAAGTCCATAAAATGAATCTAATCCGACCCTTAGGTGATATGGGTCGACTTATATTCATTTATTAGATTTTTGTCATGTGTTAGGGTAATTTTATAATATTAGGTATACCCTTAATTACCCTATTTATCTTTAAGTGAAGTAAATAAAAATTACCGTAGTTACTATTCATAATATTAAACAAAAATAAAAGTTACCTATTAATGTAATTTGGACCCAGTTAATCAAAATATGGAAATCATTTTTCAAAATTCAAAACACATAAGTTGCAGTAATTAAATTAAAATTTATCCCGTTGTTAGGAAAACGGGTTTTAAAAGATAAAATATTTTCAAAGATTGAAATGTTTTTACCTACGAATTCAATGTAAAATTAATGGTAATGACATAAATTATTTTAAATGGTAAAAATATATTCTATTTATACATTAAAACCATACAATATTATAATTTAACTACATAAATTATTGCGATGAAAAAAGTTGTTTTTAATTAAAATATAGCGTGTTTTTTCTATTCATTAAAATATGAAAGTTATCATAATAATATGAAAATTTTATCTAAAGTGAATTTTTATATCCTGATTCCAAAGAAGAATTTTATTTTGTAAAATTGAACTCATAAAAATGTCAAAAATTAGATTTAAAGTGGGTGCACCATCAAAAGGTGGAAAAACTGCATTTTTTAAAAAATACATATTTTACACGAAAAATTTATTTTATTCTGATACCATGTACTATAAAATGTGTAATATGAATAGTAATTTTATAAAATTAAAAATTTAGTTAATAATATTCATAACGGCTAGTCCATTATAATATTATAACAATATCTCATTGTTTAGTGAAACCCGGTATTGCGTACTACACATGTTATCGAGGAAGGTTGCGATTGAGTGTAATGAAAGCCAAGTAAGGGATGCATGTGGTGTAAGCTCATTTTGGTGTGGCATAAAATACAAGATAGAAATGAAATTAAAAATAATAATTCACATAAAATCTCAGGTTGTAAAATTCTTGAAGCGCTCCCAATACTCGTAGAGGGTTTCTCCAATTGATTGTTGTATGATGTAAATCTCCTTCTTGATGGAAGTGATCCTAGATGTAGGAATAAATCATTGCATGAAACATATTTTTAGGTCTTCCCTGTAAATGATCTCCCCCGGTTGTCAGTTGTACAACCATTCTTTAGCCGCTTCTTCAAGTGAGAAGTTGAATGCCCTCCACTGAAATTGGTCATTGGGTGCTCCTCTTGGCCTGAAGCTTGAGCAAGTGTATCTGAATTCATTCATGTGCGTATTTGGATCTTCTCCTACAAGAGCATGAAAATTTATAATCACAAGAATCATATTGACACGTAATTCAAAATAATTTGGTTCAGTGGGTGAAATGAGTTGGTTATTTTGAATATAAAATTGAGGGGCAAAAAGATCACATAGGGTTGGGTTGGGATTTTCAGCCATGATTTCAGGTTCAGAGTGAACACTAAAGGTTTCACATGAATATGAGAGATCTATTTATTTAAAAATTTCTTGTGAATTTCTTTTTCTTAGTTGGTTTAATGATCTTTCAATTTCTGGATCAAATTCAATTAATGGTTCTTTTGAGTGGCAGGTCATTCAATTTTGGATTTTTTTTGTTCCACTGCCTCCCTGGAAACGGTTCCAAGTTTGACGCATGCCTATTGTAGGGCATGAAAAACCAATTATTTCCTAATATATAAAGTATTGATGTGGTTGACCTTTGATTTCTCTCAAAGAGGAGTCTACACAAAATAGTTTTTCACTTTAAAATTAGGGTAAAAATGTTGTGCTTTTGAACAGAAATTTGAAATTCAAATGATTGAATAACTATGATATTTAAAGGGTAATTATGTCGGGTTCATATTTATAATTTTAATGATATCTTTATTCTATTTAATTAAAACCAATTTATATTAGTTGATTAATGTGATTTTCCATAATCATTTCCTCTCGCTTCGTTGATGAAATTATAATGGAGAGAGAAAACCTTACCATGATCTTGGTTTGGTCAACTCTTCTTCCATGTGAAAAATAGTTGTATTGAATATCCTTAATTTACATGGAAAATATCTGATTGGTTCTAGTTTATCCAAAACAATCAATAACATTCACTTCCCCTTTTACACGTACAGACAATTGTTGAGTACATCACCACTAACCCCTGTCTATTACAGCGTATATAAACCTGAAATTATTGGTGGGAGATAATGATTATTTTACCAAGTTAAAAATAAATAACAGATTTAAAATTGAAGAACAACCACACTTGATATAAAATTACCTATATGAAATTTAAAGAAACTTTTAATATTAAAGAAATTTGATTCAATTACGTCCAAGAACTCAAGCATTTCAAAATAGGATACCCACCTTTCCCCAATCACTCAAAATGATTACCCCACCATGTTGAGGGTAATAGAGATGAATGGTGAAGAATAAGTCATTAAAAAATGATGGAAAATAAAATATATAAAATATAAAGCTAAAAATTTATCCTCCTTGGTGTCCCAGAAGGAATGGGATGGAATGAGAGATGCTTTGAGAGGGAGGAGATCTACTCCTTTTATAGCCAGAATTATTCCCCCTAATTTTGATGTGTAGTAGCCCTATTAAATGAAATCTTCATGCATACCATCCTTCTTTAATGGTGTTCTTAATTATCTTGATCATTTCCCATAAAAATCTCAGCATATTTGGACTAATATTCCGATAGTTATGCCCGTTTAACTATGAACATTTATTTTGTATAGTCAGACTCTCCAAATTGGAAACCACCCGATTAGGATGCTTTAATGAACCCTTAAACATCCAATTCACACATCCTTGACTTCTTGAAAGATGTTCCTAACCCCCTGTGCATCCATTCACAGAATTTGACAACAATTGGCCCCACCAAGAATGAGTTGTGTTCCCCACAACAAACCTCAGCAGAACTGCATACAACTATCTTGGGCCAACTTGTGAGATTCTTTGGAGCATCCATATAGTCGATTCATATTTTGGTCCAAATAAACAAAATGAGGCCCTAGATGTGTGGAATATAGGAAAGAAAAAGCTTTTAATTTTTATTATTTTAGAAAATTTTATGTCCAAACTACAAAAAAAATTTAAAACAATTAAAAATCCAAAATGAGCCATTTTTACTATTCAGCTCAAAATAACCCCAATATCATAAAAATTCCAAAATTCAACTTATAGTAACACATTCTTGGAATTAAAACAATTAAATTCAATGTAAAATTAATTGAAAATATTTTCTCTATCACCTTCCCCCCAACAGATGCTCCACACCTCTATCACACTCTCAGGTGGTTCACATGCTAACACCACAACGACCTTGGATAGGTCCACTAAAACTCCATCTACTATGATAACATATACTATAAAGTGGACCTCCTATATCAATAATTGGCACTTCTAGAGATTCCCATAAGGATGGTTCTTTAGAATACATTTAGAAATATCCACATGGGTCTCATGTGATCCTCCTGGGATGCAGAGTACACAAAGATGTTATCAATGAAGACCACTAAAACTCGGTCTAAGTATAGCTAGAAGATCTAGTACATGAGTCCTAGGAACACTGCAATGGAATTCGTCATGCCGAAATGAATAACCAAGTACTCAAAGGGACCATAGAGACATCTGAAAATCATCTTCAAAATATCCTCATCTCATACTGATAACTTGTAGTAACCTGGTCGATGTTCAGCCATCGAGTAACATCATGCCCCTCCCAGTTGATCTATGTGGTCTTTGATCCACGTAAGGGGATACTTTTTATTCACATTTACATAATTTTGGAACCTTTAATCCATTAAAAACCTCAAACTCCCATATTCCTTCTCAAAAATCAAATATATGGTAGCCCATGGTGAAACATTGGGTCTTACAAATCCCTTCCTTTTCAAATCCTCAAGATCCACCCTTATCTTGCGATGCACTATGGGAGACATCCAATATACCAGTTAGGATATTTGTTCCATATCGTGGTGTATGTAAAGGAAGAAGTCAACTTCTTTGTTGTTATTAAATCCTATAACATATTTTGGAAATACATCCTCATACTGAACCACTACTGATGGGAACTGAAAGCTCACAACTTCTGCTGCTCTGGGGGTAAGGCTATCCAACACATGAATGATTGGATGCACCCTCCTAAGAATGATCACATTCTATGCTCCATGAGTTTAATTTTCACTAACAATGGAAAACCACATTCTATTATTGTGGACACACAATACTCTTTTCATAAAGAAATCAATATGGGCATGGACTGAAGATAACCAGTCCCAATAGAGAATGACATTTCAAGGCTTCAATGCTACCACTGATATGTTACAACCGAAACTCTCACTTATATGGGTATGAACACACCATCAGAAAAGATTTTGACCATCATGTATCCTCTTGTAGGTGCCTACATGAATTAGGGTCATGTTAACAGATCCAATGGAATCTCAATGTTTCACACTGGACATGTGGTGAGGAACGAATGACCAACACATATGTATATAAGTATGACATATAAGGTAGAAAAGACTCATATCATACCTCAGATCATCCTTGGATTCCTTGGGTCACACACCTCGACTGCATGTAGCTACCCCCGTCGATGTCCCCCAGCTCCCTGATCCTAATGCAAACCTCCTAGGGGTGGTGGTGGAAGTAGGTAAAAGTATTTTCCACCTCCTACAGCTCTCCCTGCTCTTCTGCCTCATATATCACCTGGCTGGTTGGCATACTCAACTCTCTACCTTTAAATCAGTGATCCATTCACCACCTCCCTGACAGCTGCTCGATGGGTTGGGAAATCACCATTGAGATTCCCCCTATTTTGGCATGAGTAGAATCTCATATCCCTAGGATGATGGGATCCAAAATATGATCGCTAGACCACATATCCCCTATTTTGGGTCCTTGTGTTTTGTCTCCCACATCCTGATCACTATAACTGATGTTGGCTCCCTACAACTAGGGTCTCAACACCTGTCTTCTTGCTACAGACTTCCATTGGTTGTCTCTATTCATCCTAATATATCTTGATCACCAAATTCCACTCAACCACTCCTACATAAGTCAAAATTCATAGAGGAATGACACTAGCTCGAATTTCCCATCATAGACATTGCTTGATGGTCCAAACCATAAATTACCGATCCCTGACTATATCCATTGAGTACCTGGAGAGGTTGGTGAACCTTGATGAATAGTCATCCACCGTTAAACATCCCTACTAGAGATGATTAAGCTCTTGGATATGATCTTCTCTTAGCATAACCAAAGAAAACTCCTCTATAAAGAGTCACTCAAACTCAGTCCATGAAAGAGTCTCTTCATCATGAGTCTTCATGGTAAAACTCCACTATCATACCACCAAACCCGGAAGAACGCTCACTTCAAAAGATCACCATCGGGTCCGCTAATGTCCTCACTATAAAGGAAACTCTGGTCACCACCTCAAGCTAGTCCTAAAATTCTTGAGTGTTGGGACCACATCATAACCTGAGGGGTCTCTATTTTTGAAACTCATGGAGAGAGCTCAGACTGTGCTCCTCATCTATTGGTACTAAAGGTACCATGTTCTGCTCCACTGGTGGTTGTATAATAGGTTCACCACCTAGAGGTAATGTTAGGGGAACATTTCCCTGAATCAAAAACTCTTCACTGAGGGGTTCATCCTCATGATTGAGCTTCTAAATCCCAGTGTGTATGTGTTACAGAGGAATCCTATAAGGAAAAAAATGTACCATGGTCAAAGAGTTTATCTGGATAGTTGAAACTAAAGGTAATGGTAAACATAACCCATTCCTATTTGATTAATGTAAAATTATTTTGTTTCCTTATTACTAGAGTCCTCGTGTACTGAGTTGAAAAGTAGGGTATCAGAGTCCTAGTGTATTGATATGTCATCTGCCCATACCAACCCTAGATTCCCTAGGCAAAAATCATATCTCGAAACATATGAAATTGTTCCCCTAAACCAATCTCACAGAATCTTGATCCTATGGTAGAACCGACCACCTTTAATACCACTCTATCATGACTTGTCCCAATGGGCCCATGATGCTACACCCAAATCCCACCATCAATAGGCCAGGGGGTGGTGACCAACACCGAGTAGGCATGTCCCTATCATAGTAGTCATTTCCTAATGATCTGTACACACAGACAGACATCTCTAAGCCCACAAATGAAGAAATTTAAAAAGCCACTAATGAACAAAATGAATGAATAAAACTAAAACTAACCAAGTGAGTCTAATAGAAAGTAATGTATAGAATGAAAAATGGTCCAGAATACAATCCCACCAAATTATAAAGTTTTAAAACTACAAATTCTAACTGATACAAAAGAAATAGGTACTCAGACAACAGTTTGTATTCGTAGGAACACCACGTGCTCTAAGGAAGTTTAAAAGGCTTGGTTCAATCTTGTTCCACCCTGGACTCTATTAAAAGGCCTATCATTTTCAAAAGACAGACGACACATGTCAGAAAATCCCATGCAGTGGTGTGTATAACAATACATCGTAGAATACCTCAATAACCAAAAATATATACCCAAATTAAAGGTACAGTTAGATCTATATAGTATATGTCTAAAAAAATATACAAAAATACACATATCAAGATATTAAAGAAACTCAGACCCGTATTCTTGAGGTTTGTCACAACAACCGCATACGCACACTAGGGATTCAGTTCAAATATTCCACAAAAAAAACTAATTTTGGAGAACTCAATCCATGAGTGTGATAGCTATGATGGAATACTTCTGATAAGTACATTTTTTGTGAATTTTCACAAGAGATGTAGACACACTGATAGATCAGAAGAGAGAACATATACACTCAATCTAGAAAAACTCACACTTGATTGGAGAAAGATCATGATGCATGGATGATAATCACTTATAGGTCCTTGATTTATGACACGAATCATCCAAATTCACCTGATATGTAAAGTATTTGATTCATGTATGATTGGAAACATTGTTACCTGACTCTACCTAGGGCCTTGAATGTGTAGAGGTTCTCACATTGGGCCTCTCAGTGGGATTCTAACTCTATCAGTAATGTCCTAATGAAGGGATCACACTAATTTGGATGGAAATGATACCTAACCATAATAGGAATGAGCAAAGGGGGAACCATCCAATAAAAAAATTTAATTGTAGGGTGGAAAATGAGATGATTCCATGTATAGAAAAGTACACGACATGTTGAAAGATCACACGTCTTGTCCTATAACCCCAGGTACTACCTGTGTACAATGGACCATTTCGAAGAGCATGTTTTGTAGAATGAGATAAATACATTATGTAAGAGCATGACACTCTTTGTCCTACAATCTAGGGGTGTTCCCATTTATGTTGGTCATGTTCTCATGCACATCTTTAACCCATGTTTTCAAACTCGTGTACCGATACACTAGGTAACCCATGTAACCGGTCCGGTCTATCCATTTGGTGGAGTAAATTCCATGTACTCTACCCAATGTCCATGTATCTACTAAAATACACACAAAGTGACATGAAATTAACCACATTCTCTGTGATTGTTTTCAGAAATCATATCATCGCTTCTCGCATCGTGAAAAATTAGGTGTCATTAAGCTGGCCCCACATGCTATGTTCTTTGGAGGACACACCATGTTCTGCCTGATTTTCTAGAAAACATGTTCTTACTCTGTTCACCTCCATCAATTATCTAGTGATATTTTTGGGGATCCATTCACATTTAGAATAGAGATTCAAGGTCGTATCATCATAGAAAGGCCGATTCAGTATGTTTTGGGTGTCAGATCGGCTAAAAAAATGTGTTCGGTCATCCGTGAGAAGAATGGTCAATGAATTATTTCTTCTGATCTCTGTTGATTCATCCTCCTCTATTTTTTTCACATCTCCACTAGGTTGTCATGATTTCAGATCAGTAATTTGGGATCGTTTTCTTGCGAAATGGACATGTAATGATCTATTGTTCATAATCCCATGAAGAACGTGCAGGTCGAAGGGGAGAGGAAATCCAAAAAGTGAATCTAGGAATGAAATTCCACCTTCAATCATCGCGGCATTGATCCTACCCCACTAGAAGGATCAAATGGGGTAAATAAAAATATGAATCAAATAAAACAAGGATCAATTACTCAAAATAAACCCAGTAAAATACCCTCTAGTAAGCACTACGGAAATGTTGTTTTATCCCAACACTTCCATACCAACAGTTTCATAAAACCATTGGTAAAGAAGAGTTTTACCAATGGTTTCATAAAACCATTGGTGAATCATGTCCTATAAAACCTTTACAAATGATTTAAATAGAACATTTTCTAAAATGATGGCTTAGGGGACCTTTTACCTATTGTTCCTTAGAACCGTTGGCATAACTGTGGCCCAAAAATTTTTACCAATGGTTTTTAAAAACCGTTGGTAATATTTTACCCCAAATTAACAGAAGACCCTCCTCTCCCACATTCGTGATACAGAACCCAAAACTGGAGAACATTTCCCAAATTCCCCCTCTCTCTCAGCGATCTAGGGGCTCCTTCATCTTCATATTCTTCCATACCATCCATGTTGCTGAATCTCCTACTGAATCTTCATCTAACCCATCCTCAATTAGGTATGTTTTTAACTGGTACCTTATTTTTATTTAAATTTATCTAATATTTCAGTTTTTAGTTTTGATTTTGATGTGTATATGTTTTTGTTTCTATTTTGATTTAACCTATATGTGATGAGGTTGTATAGTGATTAAGATGTGCAATGATGTGGGTTAATTGGAGGTGAGTGATGCTATATGAGATTTCATGGGTTATTGTGAGCTGTTTATTTCCGTTTAATTGATTGGTTCATAAAACATAAGTTGTTGTGGCATATATTATGTAATTGGAATTGGTAAAGTAAAATGTTGGTCTCGGATTTCCGAGTTAGTTATTTGGATGGTATTCTCTAACAAAAATTATAATATCTCTTTTGACTATGGGTGTATTTTCAAATTGACTAATTTATTTATTAAACTGACCATGTAATACACATTTCCCATGATACAGAGGCACCACAAAAATCATAGATAGACATAACACACCACAAGACACCCATGGGAGACACCCATTGACATCTACGGATATTTAAGTGTCCATTAACTTCGGAACTGAAGTCAATTGTCACTCAAGCCATGAGAAATTCCAATTTCTGGTAGAAAAGATACCCACACATTTATTCATAGTATATTATAATGATATGGTTTACACCCTCATGACCATGTAGACCATCTGGTTCATCGACTAGTGCCCAACTAGTTTCCAGAGTAAGACTAACTACTAAACAATGATTGTGATCCCTCTAAAGTACTTTCCATAGTGAAGAGGTTTATGTTCACATACTTTAACTCGACTAATGTAGCATATGTGAATATTCAATGGATAAGTGTACTAGTATGGTGTTTCCAACAACATTCTATATAATGAACATAATGAAACATGAGGAGATTATTAAATGGAACTGTTTCCCCTTGCTTGCAGGAACATGATTTTTCCCATGGGTGTTGTGGTTCTTATATATTGGCTGGTGACATGTATAGTCACAAGATACAGGTATGTTTTTGTTTATTTTCTATTTTATTTTATTTATCACATCGGCCACTTAGTTATTTTACTTTTTTCTACGGATTGAGGGTAGTGATGCTATCCTGACTAGTTGACGTAGATCACTTGAATACTGTAATACCATGAAATATGAGTGTGAGGAAACATTGGAAGATAGAGGAGCCTTGGGGTCTTCCATGAGATGGAATTGTTTTCCTAAAACATTGTGTGGGAACATATCTGGAGTATGTTGGAGTCATGAAATAACCCCAATTGTCTCCATGAGAAAGAATACATAACCCCATGTGTCTCCAAGTGTCTCCATGCATCGTATCATCCTCACATGGGTTGGCCACTCACCCAATCCTATCAACACTATCCTAGTCTATCCTCTTAGTCACGTAGTCTAGACTCATCTCTCAAGGATTATCCCATGCCTCGATGCACATCTCATCATCCAACTAGACAAAGAGTATTATTCACCTTATGATTTTCCTAGTCACAAAAGCACACCATGTTGAACCCATCTACATTATATTCTCAATAATCCGGTCAATAACCTCATAAAAATCATGTATTATAACCCAGTCCCACTAACCAGGTTCCATCCAAAGCTTAATCACTCTAAGACTCTTGGCATTATAATTCCAATCTGTCCGAAAATACCCAATACCCACAATAGCATCTCATCATTCATCTCTTTAGTTGAACTCTTGAATCATTAAATGGAGTAAAAACTTTCTTAATACATTTTATATACTCATAGGGACCATCCCACTCTAAGAAACTACCATGATTCCAATCCATCCTCATAAGTATTTCCTCATCAAAGGCTAGATGTACAATTTACACACCTATCACTACAAGGCCCAATCCTCTTAGGAATATTTTTCTTGATCTAAATCCCTATCGTTAGTGACATCAATCAAATTAAAGAACATAAATGATAATAGAACCCAAAATTCCAAGAATTATTCATGTGGACAGGCCCCATGGAAGTAGGCTAAGAACTAAAACTGTAAATAATAATGCCAAATACAAGAATCATTTTAAATAAATATCTCAAGTGTAAACATAAAAAACCATAAAAATAATACCTCATCCCTTGTATCGAACAAAAACAAACTAAGTTGAAACATGGGCCAAATTTATTATATACCATTAATAGGAATAATAATTGTTAATTAATAAGAATGTACTATTTGATAGTATCATTTTGAAACATTGATCTGTTTACCCTTTGAATGCAGAACCATGATTTGACCCATGGGGTGTTGTGGTACTTATATGTTGGGCGGTGACATGTATAGTCACAGGAGATAGGTATGTTTTAGTTTAGTTTTTATTTTATTTTCGTTATCGCATTGGTCACATAGATCTTTGACTGCTTTATATGGGTAGAGGGTAGTAATATTCTACAAAGAGTGCTAGAAGGAGTTCAGATTGATTCAGTCCACCGGATTTGATCCCAGGTAAGATTATATTGTTACTAGTCTTGAACCTCATGTGTTTGGGGAATTAGTATTTTTTTACACCATATTATGTTTTCGGTAGGGTGTTGGATCATTTCGTGTTGGTTCAGGTGGATTTGGTTCTCCGCTGCCAACCTAGGTGAGGTTTTAATGCTATTGGTTGGTTTCTCACCGGTTATGTTGTGTCCTTATTGTGTTTTACGATTCTTAATATCCTTTGTGTAGTGTGTTGATCCCTACTCATTGGTTTTGAGTCTCCAAGTCAAGGGTGACTCGCCTGCGTGTGCATTGGTATATAAGTATATATATGTGGGTTCACTCATTATGTGCATAGTCACCCATGCCAGGGATTATGCAAGTATGGGGCTAGGTGAGCCCATGTATATATAAATAAATTCATATGCAGGTGAGTGGAGACTAATATTGTAACACCCCAAGATTTCATAGTGTGTTATGTCTTCAAAATAATTCAATAACTTGCATTACATGCAACACCGAGTTCAAGCGCACCATGACTTACCAAACAAGAAGTTAAAAAAATGTTATGAATAGTATTAAATAAATTTTAAACTTTATATAATCCTTATAATTTTAGAATCCATATTATGAGTTTTTTAGACATAATGTAAGAACAAACTCATTTTCAGTATTGCACTTTTACAAACATTTAACAGTGAACCCTTTTTAAATAAAATATTTTAAACTTTTTGAATAAATGGGGACATCAAAAATTTAAAATGAAACATCCCAAGCTTCCACGGTACGCTTCTCTTTGAATAATACAGTAGTGTGTGTTGTACGCAACTTCGAGTTCTATCACACTCTATAACCAAATCAAACTAGCCGTTATGAATAGTAATACCTACTTTTTGAAATTTTATAAATTTTATCTCTCAAAATGGACTTCATTTTTGGATTCGGAGTATCGAATTTAGCCTAAGGTGAAATTTTGGTACTTTTCAGATAATTTTAATATTTTGATGAATAGTGAAAATTACTAAATTTTAATTAAAAACAACTTTTTTAATCAAAATAATTAATAGTGATAAATTATGAATTTGAGTGGTTTTGATGTATATTTAGAATATATTTTTACCATTTAATACAATTTTGGTCATTGGACATAATTTCAAAATTAAACCAGACATAAACAAGTATCAATCTTTTGATAGTTATTATATCTTAAAAACACGTTTTTTGTTTTGACAGCGGGAATTAATTTTAAATTAATTTCTGCCACTTCTGTGTTTTGAATTAGGAAAATGTATTCCATATTTGGAATCAGTATTTCCAAATTGTGTAAATAGGTAACTTTTGTTTTTATACATTTTGAAATAATTATTTCGGTAAATATTTTATTTACCATGGTTAATGGGTAAATCTGGTAAATAAGGGTTAAAAAATAATATTATAATAATAATAAATTACCCTAAAACTTGTCCTAAACTTATTGGTAGATAAATGTCCGACCATGGGCTTCTTTGGGTCGATTTTGGGACCCCATGAAGGTGATAGGGACACTTTATTTTAATTAAGTTAAAATAAGTACAAAAATGACATAAGCATATATCGTTTACAAAACCAATTTTTACATAAGGTTATATATTTTTTATTTTCGACTATAAATATTCATTAGAAAGAAAAAACTATTTCCTACATAATGATATTTTATTTAAAATTTTTAGACTTTAAATAATTTAATTTATTTATGACACAATGATGATTCAGTAATTACCATAATAGTGAAAATATAAAATAATTGATATTATAAATACCAAAATAAATATAATTTGAGACTTTTATTGAATTAAAATAATTTTATAGGTTAATATGACATATTAGGATTGATTTAATTGGATTTGTTTGAAGTAATAATTCTGTTATGAGTTTCACCAAAATCAATTATTGATTAGTGTCGAAATTGACATAAAAGAGTTGTTAAAACAAATATTATATTATTAATTCATATTAAATTCCTAAAAATCTAAGGTTTGTCAAAGAGACTTATATCATGATGGGTTTATCATTAATGGACCACTTGGGGGTCTCTTGTTTGTATATAGTAAGTTTATTAACCATATAATATAAAACTACAAAGAGACATTGTAAAAGTGAAACTAATTAACTTAGAATTAATACTTAAAGATATGGTTTATATAGTAACCCAAACCTGTCTAAATTCTATTTGTTGAATGTTTTTCGACCCATACCCACTTTAAATTTAAATAATCAACTTTGGAGCCACTAGAAACCGAATATGAATTTTTTATAAATTAATATTTCTAGCTTTTCCAAAGGTGCCCCTCACCCCTCTTAAAAAAGGGCACTCCCCCTTCTCAATACATCACACCTTCAAAGACTTTTGTTTCGAATAACCCCTTACAACATACTCTCTAAACTTCCCTCAATACAACCTAGAGGCCTTATTTTGATCAGAAATCCAACCTAAGTAGCCCTTTTGATCAAATCAAAAGGAAGAACCCGAAGAAGAGGTAATGTTTTCACCACCCTTTTTCAAATTCATTTCTTCTTCATCTACTTCTTTCTTTGTTCTTCCCATTATAAAATAATGAATCCAGTATCTACTATATAATGTAATATTATTATAAATATGGTACAACCATATTCAGTATTCTATCCACCCTTTGAATAACATGTCAACATACGTGTGTACGTACGGCTTACCATCTCCACGTCGTGGTGTAATTGTTATTCAATAAATTATTATTTTGGGTGGCTATAATAATGATGTGTAATTCATGTAATTAATAAATATAAAATGATAATTAATCTGTATATATGATATACCATCTAATTATATATTATTTTAATATCAAAAGAATGATATTGTCGCTCGTGCGTACGTACGGACTACCGTCTCCACGAACGCGATGAGATTCATTCTCTATCGTATCCATTCAAGTATAATTATCATTTGATGATTTAAAAATAATGTTTAATGACTTGATATCATTCTGGATATGAATAAGATACAACCTATCCATGACAACCACGGCTTATGTAACAAAACATATAAATGAAAATGAGTAAGTTAACACCCAAAACAACGATAATTCTAAGATATTATTCACAAAGCAATGTTAAAAGATCATATATGATATCATTTGAATGTATATGATTCTTGTATAATTTAATAACAATTATTTCACCATTATAAAGGATTTTAACCTACCCCCAACCAAGGAAAAGTACAAGGTAAGGGGTTTTCTTCTCACTCCTTATTCTCGTGAGATTCATGACATATTGCCACTATTACATTTTGTGTGGTGTATGTACGGCCCATAATTATATTCTTTGTGTAATACACTTTAATTTATGTGTATTTACATATTCATTTTATGATACCTCTTTCATGGGTTGTACGTTCCGTATGTTACCAAAATGGTAAGGGTTTATTTCGCAATCTCTTCATTATCCGAGGTTGTTTATACGTAATAATATACTGAGATTTCTTTATCATCCACATCCATGTTTTTTTAGAAATGTATTTCAAAACATTTTTACTATTTACAAAGAATATGGGTTAAAGTAATTTATACTCTTATGTGTTTTTAAAGGAATCTTTCCGCCATTTTCCAAACAAGGCACTTTTAACCTTTCGACAAATTTAAGGTAAGAATGTTTTTTTTAACTTATACGGCGGGTGCGGCTATTTACCGCAGTAATAAAATCTTCAAAGATTCCCTTACAAGATTATAAGAATATTTTCAAAGTAAATGTTTTATTTTATAATTATGTGACTTTTAAATGATTTCAAAATTAATATTTTAAGAATTTTTGAAAGGTACTCTTTATCAAGATCATAATTTTAAATGTATTAAAGATTTATCTTTCTAAATCATTTAATTAATGTCCATGTTTTCAAAATGATTTTAAGGATTTATTTATATGGACATGAATGTTTTGAAATGATATTTCTTTTCAAAAGTTTCAAAGTGGTATGGGACACTTTGATTCAAAAATATCTTTTAAATTACTTTCTTTATAAATGTGTGACTTTTCAATGATTTCTAGAAAAGAGATATTTCTCTCAAATTGTTTTGATTTCATCTATGTCAACATCCTTTGATGGATTTTAAGATTATTTGAAGTTGATTTATTATGAAACAAATCTTTGGTAATGTATTGAAGGTTTTGTGATATGTTTTACTGTGGATGTGTTATTTTTATACCATTCATGGTTTATGGAGAAAGTATTGACATTTTGTTTGCTAGTTTTAATAAAAATATTTATGTTATGTTTAAACCTTTGCATATGGGAATGAATTGGACTTAGTATGTGATGGGTGGAGTCCGCTATAGCTCCTCGATGCATCGGTAGGTCTCATGATACAAACTAGTGTCTTGGAACAAGGCCTTGACAAAATCTTATTTGTAGTCTTGGCATGAGGCCTTCGCTATGTGGTTATGATAGTCTGGCATTATGCATTCCATTATTATGAAAGTGGATATTGATATTGCATGTGATTATTCGATTAGTAAAATATCCATGTGAATAAGTAAATGGAATTATTTCATTTTATTTTTTTCATTCTATGTTGAATTTCAAGTTTAAAAGTCTTTTGTTTTAGTTATACGTTGCCTTAAATGTTTATGCTTATTTATGGAAGTTTCCATTGTATTGCTTACCCTTACGGAGCGTTTGAGCTCACCCCTTTTCTATGTTTCATTTTTCCCAGGATACCAAGAAGTATATTGTGATTGATAAGAAGGGTTAAGGAAATAGAATAATGGCATTCATAAAGGATTATTTATGTTGTTTTGTATATCATGAAGTGTAATGTAACATTCATGTATGTGATCTATTTTTCCAAGACTGCTAAACTTATCGGTCCTTAGGGACTCGATTCCTTGTAATCATGCCAATGTATTAAAATAATGCATCGACTCTGGGTAACTGGGGTTGGGGCATTACAATTGGTATCAGAGTAAGTTTAGCAATAACCTTAGAAACTAGATTTAGATAAACTCTGATTAGATCACATTCCCCTAAGATAGACTTTGAGGATTAGTATAGAAGAACTTCCTAGAATTTTGGTATTGTAGAGATTTTGTGAGTTTTCCGAGCAATACATCCCTGTCTGGATATGAGCAGGTAGTGGCGGCTCTGGCACAGATGTACCTAGGGGTAAAACCCAAAAACACCGCTTTGAGCTAGACTCGAACGGGAACTGGTGCACGACAATGGGCCTTGCTGCACTCTTGGTTACGACACTCCCAGGGGATATGCTTAGGATAATTCTCATTTTTTTTACAAAGAATTATGAAGGTTTTATGAGTATATACTTCCTCAAAGGAGAAATTTTTATGATTATGGATTATATCCATAAACTATTTAATTTATGTTATGTGTCTTACAAGTTTGGGATTAGGTATTGTTATTCATAAACTAATCTAGTGTATGTCGTTGTTTAGAAATGGCGCCCAGTAGAAGGAATGAGAACTCCAGAAATGCACATGATCCAAAGAGAAAGAAGGATCATATCTTTCATGGTCTTAAGCCAGAATTTATAAGAGAAATAGTCTCCTATGTATTATCATCATATGAAGAAATAATATCATGTGTTGATAAGATAAGTAAAGAGTTTACTGAGTCCTATAGATTTGAAGGGAAGTAAGAGAAGAAGAGGATGGAAGAGAGAATGATGGATAAAGGGAAGATGGAAAAGAAGAATTTTCTCATATGTGATAACTATGGGAAAAAACACCCTGGAACTTGCCTGAAAGGAATGGGAGTTTGTTATATGTGTGGAGGAAAAGGGCACAATGTACGTGACTGCAAAGGTAAGAAAATGGTTTCAAATGTACAATGCTTCATTTGCAAGGAGTTTGGACACTATGCGAACCTATGTCCCAGTCATCAGACTATGCCGCAAATGATGCTATTAGATAATAATCAAGTTATGATTCTACCACAGATGAAGAGGAATGATTAGAGTTCTTATGTTGATTATGTCATTTGAGTATTGTATCAACAATGTACCCATTATAATAATTATGGAGTATATAAGGATTGTACTGCAATACTATTTCATTAAGGACTTGAGATTGTGTGGAACAAAGAAAATTGACTCAATAGCAGGATAAATTTTTGGAAAATATATGGTTGATAGAATGATAAACTATAATATAGTTCTGATACTGAGGTAGTGATTTTGGAATAATACATGATTGATTTGGATAAATTATATTGGATATTCTTGACTACCTTGAAACTGATTAATGATTTGTATATTCCATCATTGTTGGGGTTTAAAACATTTTTGGATTGAAGGAGTATATCTATTATTCTTTAAGGAATAAGGGATCATGAATGTAATCAATAAGGTTTTTTGGTAATTCAGGATGTTGTAGTGTTTTAAAAGAATACGTGATGATGGTGTTCACATGTTATTACGCGGGAAAAAGGATCTTTATTGTGTTTACCTTCCTTATAAATTTTGGACTGAAGTATTTTGGATATTTCTAGTTTGGATTATTTTGGATTTCCATAAATGGACAACCCGGAGGTCGAGCGGCAACCTGTCGCGTCTAGCAAGGCCGAGATACTTGAACCCACAACCGAAGGGCGACAAGGGTGTATCACCTACCACTGACCCACATGATGTCCGAGATTAAATAATGTAGTTTTTTTTAAATATCTGGTAGATGAATTATAAATTCATTTTTTTTAGAACCCTATACGAATAGGATAAATAGAATTTTTTTATGTTCTATTAACTTTTAGAGTGAAAGATGAGTTTGTGGTAGAAAATAGTTAAAGGATGGAACTCTACTTGTCAATAATATATTTTTATTATTCTCTTATTCTATGAATAAATTACTTCTTATACATTATTTAAGGAATCCTAAAACCAAAAATGTGTTATCCTAAAACCCTATGTTTTGTAGAACCGATGGTATTTAAAATCATCATAGATTGATGAATTTAAGGACCACAATTTTACACTTGTTTGTGATTGATGACCTCAATCACTACCTATAAATATTTACGTTTTTTCTCCAATTATATGTCTCTAATTGCCACCAATGTTCTCTTAATCGAGATCATAATTTGGTGGTGACCCTTTCATTTCTCTTTTCCTCGTATTAAGACTAAATTTTAGTAACCCGATTTCTCATGTGGGTTTTCCCGCAAAGATATTTTCTATTTTCAACCTTTTATTTTTGAAGAACAATTTCAAATTGCCAGGACGCAATTTATTGAAGGAGGGGAGAATGTAACACCCCAAGATTTCATAGTGTGTTATTTCTTCAAAATAATTCAATAACTTGCACTACATGCAACACCGAGTTCAAGCGCACCATGACTTACCAAACAAGCCGTTCAAAAGAGGTTATGAATAGTATTAACTAAATTTTAAACTTAATATAATCCTTATAATTTTAGAATCCATATTATGAGTTTCTTAGACATAATGTAAGAAAAAATTCATTTTCAGTATTTCACTTTTACCAAAATTTAACAGTGAACCCTTTTTAAATACAATATATTAAACTTTTTGACTAAATGGGGACATAAAAAAATTAAAATGAAACATCCCAAGCTTCCACGGTATGCTTCTCTTTGAATAATATAGTAGCGTGTGTTGTACGCAACTTCGAGTTCTAACACACACTATAACCAAATCAAACTAGTCGTTATTAATAGTAATACCTACTTTTTGAAATTTTATAAATTTTATCTCTCAAAATCGACTTCATTTTGGGATTCATAGCATCTAATTTAGCCTAAGGTGAAATTTTGGTACATTTCAGATAACATTAATATTTTGATGAATAGTGAAAATTACTAAATTTTAATTAAAAACAACTTTTTTAATCAAAATAATTAATAGTGATAAATTATGAATTTTAGTGGTTTTAAAGTATATTTAGAATATATTTTTACCATTTAATACAATTTTGGTAATTGGACATAATTTCACAATTAAACCGGACATAAAAAAGTATCAATCTTTTGATAGTTATTATATCTTAAAAACACGCTTTTTGTTTTGACAGCGGGAATTAATTTTAAATTAATTTCTGCAACTTCTGTGTTTTGAATTTGGAAAAATGGATTCCATATTTTGAATCAGGATATCCAAATTTTGTAAATAGGTAACTTTTATTTTTAGACATTCGGAATAATTACTTCGGTAAATATTTTATTTACCATGGTTAAAAGGTAAATATAGTAAATAAGGGTTAAAAAATAATATTATAATAATACTAAATTAACCTAAAACGTGTAATAACATTATTTATGGATACATGGCCGACCAAGGGCATCTTTGGGTCTATTTTGGGACCCCAAGAAGGTGATAGGGACACTTTATTTTAATTAAGTTAAAATAATTACAAAAATGACATAAGCATATATCTTTTAGAAAAACAATTTTTACATAGGGTTATATATGTTAGATTTTCAACTATAAATATTTATTATAAATATAAAATCATTTCCAACATAATGATATTTTATTTATAATTTTTAGACATTAAATAATTTAATTTATTTATGAGACAATGATGATGCAGTAATTACCATAATAGTGGAAAATTAAAATAATTGATATTATAAATACCAAAATAAATATAATTTGAGACTTTTATTGAATTACACTAATTTTATAGGTTAATATGTCATATTAGGATTGATTTAATTGACTTTTTTCGAAGTAATCATTTTGTTATGAGTTTCAAAAAAATCAATTATTTAATAGTGTCAAAATTGACATAAAAGAGTTTTTCAAACAAATATTATATTATTAATTGATATTAAATTCATAAAAATCTAAGGATAAGCCAAGAGACTTATATCATGATATTTGTATCATTAATGTACCACTTGGGGGTCTCTTGTATGTATATTTTATGTTTATTCCCCTCACTACCTTAAAATTTAAATAATAAACTTTTGATCCATTAGAAACCGAATATTAATTTATTATAAATTAATATTTCTAGCTTTTCCAAAGGTACCCCTCACCCCTCTTATAAAAGGGCACTCCCCCATATCATTACTTCACACTTTCAAAGCCTGTTGGATCTGCCAAACCCAGCCAAAATACTCTATAAACGTCCCCTAATAAAACTTAGAGGCCTTATTTTGATCAGAAAGCCAACCTATGGAGCCCTTTTGATCAAATCAAAAGGAAGATCCCAAAGAAGAGGTAATGTTTTCACCACCCTTTTTCAAATTCATTTCTTCTTCAACATCTTCTTTCTTTGTTATTACCATTCTAAAATAATGAATCTAGTATCTCCTATATACTGTAATATTATTATAAATATGTTACAACCATATTCAGTATTCTATCCACCCTTTAAATAACATGTCACCATACGTGCGTACGTACGGCCTACCGTCTCCACGTCGTGGTGTAATTGTTAATCAATAAATTATTATTTTGGATGGGTATAATAATGATGTTTAATTCATGTAAATAATTAATATAACATGATAATTATTCTGTATATATGATATACCACCCAATTATATATTATTTTAATATCAAAAGAATGATATTGTCGCCCGTGCTTACGTACGGACTACCGTCTCCATGAACGCGATAAAATTCATTCTCTATCGTATCCATTCAAGTATAATTATCATTTGATGATTTAAAAATAATGTTTAAGGACTTTATATCATTATGGATATTAATAAGATACATCCTATGCATGACAACCATGACATACTTAACAAAACATATAAAAGAAAATGAGTAAGTTAACACCCGAAATAATGATAATTCTAAGATATTATTAACAAAGAAATGTTAAAAGATCATATATGATATCATATGAATGTATATGATTATTGTATAATTTAATAACAATTATTTCACCATTATACATGAGTTTAACCTACCCCCAACCAAGGAAAAGTACAAGGTAAGGGGTTTTCATCTCACTCCTTATTCTCGTGAGATTCATGCCATATTTCCACTATTACATTTTATGTGGTGTATGTACTACCCATAATTATATTATTTGTGTAATACACATTAATTTATGTGTATTTACATATTCATTGTATGATACCTCTTTCATGGGTTCTATGTTTCATAAGTTACCAAAATGGTAAGGGTTTATTTCGCAATCTCTTCATTATCTGAGGTTGATTATACGTAATAATCTACTGGTAATTCTTTATCATCCACATCCATGTTTCTTCAAAATGTATTTCAAAACATTTTTACTATTTACAAAGAATATGGGTTAAAGTCATTTATACCCTTATGTGTTTTTAAAGGAATCTTTCTGTCATTTTACAAACAAGGCACTTTTATTCTTTCGACAAATTTAAGGTAAGAATGTTTTTTTTAACTTATACAGCGGGTGCGGCTATTTACCGCCGTTATAAAATCGTCAAAGCTTCCCTTACAAGCTTATAAGAATATTTTCAAAGTAAATGTTTTATTTTATAATTATGTGACTTTTAAATGATTTCAAAATTAATATTTTAAGAATTTTTGAAAGGTATTCTTTATCAAGATCATAATTTTAAATGTATTAAAGATTTATCTTTCTAAATCTTTTAATTAATGTCCATGTTTTCAAAATGATTTTAAGGATTTATTTATATGGACATGAATGTTTTGAAATGATATTTCTTTTCAAAAGTTTAAAAGTTTTATGGGACACTTTGATTCAAAAATCTCTTTTAAATTACTTCCTTTATAAATGTGTGACTTTTCAATGATTTCGAGAAAAGAGATATTTCTCTCAAATTGTTTTCATTTCATCTATGTCAACATCCTTTGATGGATTTTAAGCTTATTTGAAGTTGATTTATTATGAAACAAAACTTTTGTATTGTATTGAAGGTTTTGTGATATGTTTTACTGTGGATGTTTTATTTTTATACCATTCATGGTTTATGGAGAATGTATTGACATTTCGTATGCTAGTTTTAATACAAATGTTTATGTTATGTTTAAACCTTTTCATATGGGAATGAATTGGAATTAGTATGTGACTGGTGGAGCCTGTTATATCTCATCGACGCATCGGTAGGTCTCATGAGACAAACTAGTGTCTTGGCACAAGGACTTGACAAAATCTTATTTGTAGTCTTGGCACGAGGCCTTGGCTATGTGGTTATGATAGTCTGGCATTATGCATTCCATTATTATAAAAGTGGATATTGATATTGCATGTGATTATTCGATTAGTAGAATAACCATGTGAATAAGTAAATGGAGTTATTTCATTTTATTTTTTCTATACTATGTTGAAGTTCAAGTTTAAAAGGCTTTTATTTTAGTTATACATTGCCTTAAATGTTTATGCTTATTTATGGAAGTTTCTGCTGTATTTCATACCCTTACGGAGCGTTTGAGCTCACCCCTTTTTTATGTTTTATTTTTCCCAGGATTCCAAGAAGTATATTTTGATTGATAAGAAGGGTTAAGACAAGGTAATAATGGTATTCATAAAGGATTATTTATGTTGTTTTGTATATTATGAACTGTATTGTAACATTCATGTATGTGATCTATTTTTCCAAGACTGCTAAACTTATCGGTCCTTCAGGACTTGATTCCTTGTAATAATGCCAATGTATTAAAATAATGCACTGACTCTGGGTATCTGGGGTCAGGGCTTTACAAATATATGCATATAAGCATTTGTGCAAGGATCCCATTTCACATGCTCATGGCATTGAAGGTGTGTGCATAGGGGCTAGGTGTCCTTTCATGTGTGTGAAGGTGCGTATACCCAGTGGAAGAGCAGCAACATTTAGTTAGAAATCTCGAAGAGCTGAAGAGGACGGATTGGTTCCACCTTGAGGTAGAGTCCCTCTCATAGCCTCTTTAATTTAAGAATTATTTATAATGATTTTAGCTTCATTCTTAATTATGCTTAATTATATTGAATTGCATATCTTGAATAAGTGTTCTTTATTATAATTGTTTCATTTGACAAATGAAGTCATGTTTTTATAATAAAACCCCTCCAATGGAGGTGAGTTGTCTTCAAAAACTCACAATGATAGTTTAGGGTGTGATAATTTTACTCTCAATCAGTAGTTTCAACTACCTAGTACCACTTTAAAAAGACAAATATAAAATATATATCCCTATCATATCACAATCCTGAATCAAGAGTCAGTTTTTTATAACATAAGATCAGTTTCTATAATGTGAAGGACAGTTACATGGGATTTATTTGTAATCCTGTCCGAAAGATACATCCCCACGAATGTCACTAGACTGGGATAACACGTCGCGGTCGCGCCGTGGTCAGGTCGTGGTCACACCGGAGGAAAGTTGTGATTTATCTCTTCTCCAAGACAACACCCCATAGGGGTTCGCAGTTCTATTATAATTCAATGTATGATACCTAGAGAAGTTTTTAGATACATTACCCATCCATAGTTATTGGGGAGGGTGGTGACGGCTAGCACCATTCAAATTGTCTCACTTTTCTTTGAAATGGACAACATTTTAAGTGAAAACAACAACTTGCATACAGAAAACTGATCAAACATATTTGGATTGTGTTGATACTTTAGGACAAGGATACATGGGACATTATTGACATTTATTAGTCAACCCCACCTCAATCTGAGGCACAGTGTGTCCAATACCCCTCAAAGTGTCTTTCTTTTGTTTAAAATGGATACACATTTAAGTAAAAACAACTAGCACACAAAAAACTGACCAGACGCATTTCTATTCTATTGATACATTAGTAATGGGATACACAAGTAATTTGTGACGTGTATGAGTCAACCAAGCCTCAATCCGAGACACGGTGTGGCCGGTACCACTCAAAGTGTCCTTCTATTGTTTAAAATGGATACTATTTTACGTAAAAGTAACTAGCATACAGAAAATTGACCAAACGCATTCGGATTGTGTTTATACATTAGTAAAATGATCATTCAGTCATTTTTGATGTGTACGAGTCAACCCCACCTCAATTTGAGGAACATTGTGGCCAGCACCACTCAAAGTGTCTCTTTTTTGTTTCAAAAAGACATCATTTTAAGTGAATACAACAACTGAAATATAGAAAACCGACTAAAGGCTTTTAGATTCTATTAAAACTTTTGGAGATCAATCCATGGGTCATATTTGACGTGTACTAGTCATCCCATCCTCAATCTGAGGTCCGGTGTGGCTGGAAGCACTCAAACTATCTCACTTTTATTTGAATTGGACTGGATTTTAAGTGAAAACAACAACTTCCTTATGGAAAACCTACCAAACGCATTCGGATTATGTTGATACTTTATTCAAACAATACATATATCATTATTTATGTGTAAAAGTCAACCACATTTCAATACAAGGCACGTTGTGGCCGAAACCACTCAAAATGTCTATCTTTTGTTTAAAACGGACATCATTTTAAGTGAAAACAACAACTGACATATGAAAAACTGACCAAAGTCATTTAGATTCTATTGAAACATTAGGAAAATGTTACATGGGTCATTTGTGATGTGTAAGAGTCAACCCTGCCTCAATATGATGTGTGGTGTGGCCGACACCACTCAAAGTGTCTCACTTTTCTTTGAAATGGACAACATTTTAAGTGAAAAAAACAACTGACATACGGAAAACCAAACAACTGCATTTTTATTCAGTTGATACTTTAGGAAAAGGATACATGAGTCATTTTGGAAATGTACAAGTCATCCTCACCTCAATATGAGGCACAGTGTGGCCAGTACCACTCAAAGTTTCTTTCTTTTGTTTAAAATGGATACGCTTTTAAGTAAAAACAACTGGAATACAGAAAACCAACCAAACTCTATTGGATTGTGTTTATACTTAAGGAAAAGGATCCATGGGTAGTTTTTGATAGGTACGAGTCAACCCCACCTCAATATGAGGTGCGGTGTGGCCGACACCAGTCAATGTGTCTCTCTTTTGTTTCAAAAGGACATCATTTTAATTAAATACAACAACAGACATAAGGAAAACTGACAAAAGACATTCATATTCTGTTGAAAATTTAGGAAAACGATCCATGGGTCATATGTGACGTGTACGAGTAAACCATGCCTCGTTATGAAAGTGGTTGTGGCCAGAACCACACAAAATGTCTCTCTTTTATTTGAAATGGATATGAATTTAAGTGAAAACAAAAAAACTGGCATATGGAAAACAGACCAAAGGCATTTGGATTGCGTTGATACTTTAGGAAAACAATCCATGGGTAATTGTTTATGTGTAAAAGTCAACCCCGCCTCAATCCGAGGCACGGTGTGGCCGACACCACTCAAAATGTATCTCTTTTGATTAAAATCGACATCATTTTAAGTGATAACACCAACTGACATACGGAAAACCAACCAAACACATTCATATTCTATTGAAACATTAGTAGAACGACCCATGGGCCATTATTGACATGTATGAGTCATCCCTGCCTCAATATGATGCACGGTGTGGCCGATACCACTCAAAGTGTCTCACTTTTATTTGAAATAGACAACGTTTTAAGTGAAAACAACATAAGACATACGAAAAACCGACCAAACAGATTCAGATTGTATTGATACTTTAGGAAAAGAATACATGGGTCATTTTTTAAGTTTACAAGTCAACCCTTCCCCAATCAGAGGCCTAGTGTGGCCAATACCACTCAAAGTGTCTTTTATTTGTTTAAAATGGATACTCTTTTAAGTAAAACAATTGGAAAATAGAAAACCAACCAAACACATTCCTATTGTATTGATACTTTAATAAAATGATCCATGGGTCATTTGTGACATGTACGAGTCAACCCTTCCTCTATCGGAGGCGCGGTGTGGCCGAAACCACTCAAAGTGTCTCTCTTTTGTTCCAAAAGGACATCATTTTAAGAAAATAAAATAACTGAAATTCACACTCCTCAATGATAGTCGCAAAATCTTTTTCATGAGTTGGGTAGTTTCAATCATGGGGTCATAAGTGACGAGACTACTAAGAAAATACCTTTTCACCACATATTATATAAAATAATGTTCAATGCAAAATGCATCAAAAATCATTACATACTCAAATCTAGGATCATAAAAAAATAAATTGGGATTTGATGAAACTTCAAACTCTTATTCAACTCTATTAAGTATCTATCATACTATTCATCCTATTAGAATTTGATGGCTATGTGGGGGGTTGTGCTAGTTGGGGGGTTGTGTAGGGGTGAGGTGAATTACTACTAGAAGAGTGGTTGTCATATGAAGATTGAAATCGGTGTAAATAATGTTTGAGTTATTGAAACTGTTATTCAACTCTACTGGATGATTATTTTCATATGAATATTGAAATAGGGAATTGAATTACATGAAATGGTTGGAAGAGTTTGATGGGTTTATGTGTTTTTTTGTGCTATTACGGGAGTTTTTATGCTATTTTATGTCTGTTTGTATCTATTTTTTGTGCTATATTTTATGCAGATATATACTGGAGGAGCTACTGGAGGGTCTGTTGTGAAATAGTTCTGGAAAAACACAATACCAACAGTTTTAAACCATTGGTATACTTTGAGTGAAATTTAAAAACTATCCCAATGGTTTTAGAACCATTGGTATAATGTTTAGTCTTCAATATATACCAACGGCTTTAATAAAACCGTTGGTTAAAATGATATACAAACATATACCAATGGTTAGCCTACAATCGTTGGTAAACCAATACATACAGTGGCCTATACCAATCCTTTAGATCAAACCATTGGTATAGGGATTACCTCATGGCTTACTGCCCTACGGTTTGGAAAACCATTTTTATAGGTTATTCCAACGGTTTTACAGCCTATACCAACAGTTTAAAACTGTTGGTATAACCTTCATTTCTAGTAGTGAAGAAATAACGATCTGTGGGTAAACCTGTTCATGGGTTAATCTGCGTTCATCATTTAATCAAATAATGGGGAAAATGAAATAAAAACAGCAACCCCTACCTCAATCATCGAAGAAGATGTAGAGTGGTTGTCGGTCAGGATTTGGTCTCGTTGCGCAACAATTCACCCATCGTCATTTGTCAAGATCTCTCAAAGGATGGATCCTCTCTAAACTCTAGAGTGTCCAAGGAATGTTTCTAGGGTTATGATCCTAACACCAGACTACTGGTTATTTAAAACCAATTAACATGTCGTCGTGTCATGGAAAATTTTAAAATAAAATATATTATTTTATTATTTTATTTCCATTAAAACATCCAAAAACGATCTTCTATTGCTGACCCATACCAGTTGATGTTAGGTCCCACCTAAGTTAATGTCGCGGTTCTAAATTCAACGTTTCCCTCAAATTTCTTATCTGGGAACCTATTTAAAAGCAATGACACTTTTTTTAGGAAAACCGCTCGCATGTTCTTTTTGAAATTTTAATTTATTTGAAACAACTATTTTGGGATCTCTGGGCCTTGGAATCGCATGCCTTCATAAATCCTACTCCTTAAATAATTTCATATAATACTTAAAAATAATACAAAACAAATCCGATGAATTACACCCATATTAGGGAAAACTTTTCCAACCACTTAAAAATAAGCAATATATTAATTGAGACTCATATTTCCTATATTAGAGGTGGATTAACCGCATATAATATTATTTTAATTTTTTTTAACCGTCCCATTCCATGAACCCACATCTCCTATTTTGATTGTTCTCTACCCCCTATAGGTCACCCTCACCTCTCATGTTCCATTTGTAAACCACCCTTAATTTATCCTTTAGCCCCATATCAGGGATGGTTTTTCCAACAGCCTATAAATGATCCTAATATTAATTGATCCCCATATTTCATTTATTAGAGGATGTTTAACCAACTCTAATATTATTTTAAAAAATAATTATTTTCCCTCCAGTTCTGGGAACCCACCACTCCATATATTGTCATTCTCATCCCCCTAGATGTCACCTCTTCCACCTCTCCCGTTTGTTTCTCCACCTAGTGTTCCCCCATTACATATCCCATTTTGGTTCTCCCCCACCTCTCCAGATCTTGTACTCCTGCTGCAGGTTTCCCTATATGTATCACATTCCAGTTATCCCCCATGGAGATTGTTTCCCCCCTCTAAATGATAATTATATTAATTGAAGACTATATTTCCCATTTTAGTGGCCACCTCTTATATTTTTTTAAAATAATTTTTCTAAACCTCCCATTGCGGGAACCCCCCACCCTGACCCAATTCATTCAAGTTGTTCTATCCCCCTAGAGGTTGGCTCTCCCCACCTCTCCTGTTCCAGTTGTAAACCACCTCTCATTGAGTTGTAATCACCATATTAGGGGAAATTTTTCTAATCTTCACTAAATGATCTTAATATTAATTGAGCCCCATGTTCCCAATATTAGTGGATGTTTTACCACCTCTAATATATTTTTTTAGATTTTTTTTAACCCTCCCAATTTGGGAGCCCCACCCCCTCTCCCATTCTAGTTATTGTCTACCACTTGAGGTCTCCCCCTCCCCCCGCTGCTCCCACACTAGTTCTTCCTCATGAGGTCACCAACCCCACATTTCCCATTTTGGTTCTCCCCTAGAGGTCTCACCCCCCACCTCTCTCTTTTCTGTTTACTTTTGTTCACCCCCCACCCATCCTATTTCCCGCACCTGACACTACTGGAAATCGGATCATTCCCAACACTTATATATACCCTTTCCCAACGGTTCTCCCAAACCGTTGGGAAAGGGGGGTCTTTCCCAACGGTTTGGGAGAACCGTTGGGAAAGGGTCCTCAAAACCCACCTTTCCCAACGGTTCTCTCAAACCGTTGGGAAAGGGGGGGTCTTTCCCAACGGTTTGGGAGAACCGTTGGGAAAGGGTCCTCAAAACCCACCTTTCCCAACGGTTCTCCCAAACCGTTGGGAAAGACCTTTCCCAACGGTTTGGGAGAACCGTTGGGAAAGGTGGGTTTTGAGGACCCTTTCCCAACGGTTCTCCCAAACCGTTGGGAAAGACCCCCCCTTTCCCAACGGTTTGAGAGAACCGTTGGGAAAACTCACCCCCAAAACCAACCTTCACCCTCGAGGAAATTTCCACCTATCCCAACAGTTTTGAGAACCGTTGGGATAGACCTATCCCAACGGTTTTGAGAACCGTTGGGATAGATTCATTCATTTCTTCCAGGTCTGCTACCCGAGAACATTATATAAATCTAAATTTTAAATAATTATGATAATACATATATATATTTATGAAATTATGTTTACAAAAGTGATGTTATCTTAGTGGTTAAGTCGTTCGATTATAAACAAGGGGTCGGGGGATCAAATCCCAGCACATGTTTTTTTTTTGAAATACATTTACCAACGGTTTTATATCCGTTGGAATAGATTTTCATATTACTTATACCAACGGTTTTGTAAACCGTTGGGATAGGTCTATACCAACGGTTTTGGGAAAACCGTTGGTATAGACCTATCCCAACGGCTTACTTCGCAACGGTTCTCCAAACCGTTGGTATAGGCTATACCAACGGTTTGGAGGCCTATACCAACGGTTCCAAACCGTTGGTATAAGTTATTATTCTACTAGTGTGAAATCACCATGTCATGTTCCTTAGCTGCTGAGGTGGTCCTCATATCACCAGTGCGCCTATTTAAAATTCTACTCTTACATGTTTACAACTTTTACCCTCTAGGATACTACCCTTTCAGGGTCACCACTATGGGAAATATATTTTACTGTTATAATTAGGAATTACGGTAGTTATATATATTATGTATCTTATTCAAATTAATATTATTTTAATAAATATTTAAATACATATAAATATATAACCTATATATTTCATTGTTTAAATTAATTTATAAAAGATTGTATTATGTATTTTTATATTTATATTATAATACATTTATATTTTATTAAATGTATGCATTTATATAAATGGTTTATTTTATATGACTATTTACATACATTTGAGTTAATATATTTTATAATTCTATTTATGTTATGTATAGATACATATATTTATATGTTTATAAATGTACTTATGTAAATTATTTAAATACATATTTATATCTTCTGAACCTATTTATTTATATAATATATATATATAAGTATTTACTTAATATATTTTTATATTTTATTTAATAATATATCATTATAATGTATTTCAATTCATATATTTATTAATATATACAGTAATATATAGATATATTTGTAAGTTTTAAATTATTATATAAAATTAATATTATATTAAATACATATATATAAAATACTAATTATATACATTTTTTATATGAAATAAAATTTTAAAAAATATTTATATAATTTTATATAAAATAAAATTTTATGTTTCATATAAAATATATGTATATAATATAAAATAAAAATTATATGAAATCCAATTTATATAAATATATAATTAATATTATTAGAAACACAATTTAAGAAAAAAAATATTATTTAATGTATTTCAATACATATATTTATTATTATGAACATTACTATATTAGTATTTCAACAAATTTAATTGTATAATATTTTGTACATTAATAAAAATTTATTTATACAAATGATATTTCACATAAAATTAATTATATATAATAAAAAATAAAAAAAATATTATTTAGAAAAAATTATTTTTATTATATAAATTAGAAAAACCAAAATCTCTGGTTTTTAAATGATATATTTATAAAAATAAATTATACTTATAGATATATATTTATAATATGTTTATGGTTTTATATTATATATAATTAATATTATATGAAATAATATTTATAGAAATATATATATATAATAATATTATACATATATGTTGATGTATACATATAAATACAATTTAATAAAATCTTATAAATATTTTTTATAATATTTCTTTAGATTGTATTTAAATAAATTTATCTATTTTTTAATTATATATATACATATCATTATATTGGAATTTGTTTTTTCAAAATAGTGGGGGTTCACAACACCCTCTAATTTTGGAATTTAGAGGGTGTGTTGAAACCCCTATATTTTATGTCATTAGAGTTGGTTTTGAACCCCCACTCGTTGAAGATATTATAGGGGGTTGTGAACTGATTCTAATCTCATTGATTAGAAATGGTTATGAACCCCCACTATTTTCTTAAATTAGAGGTGGTTAACCCCTTCTTTTAATACATCATGATGTTAAAAATAATGTTAAAAAATTTAGAGGAGGTTCAAAACCCGATATATTTTAAGAAATTAGAGGGGTTTATAACCCCCTCAAAATTCAATGATTAGAGATGGTTTCATATTACCCCTATAATTTATATTTAAATTTAATTTAGAGGGGGTTTATTCCATCTCAATATTTTATTATTAGATGGGTTGTGCATAAACCCCTCTAATTATATAGAAAATTAATTTAGAGGGGGTTGTGCATAACCACCTATTAGGTCCCCCCTCTAATATTTTATTTTTATTTTAGTGTAATATATAAAACAATATTCCAGAGAACATAGTATGCATATTACATGTAACATTTATTATATTCTCTATATATATATATATCTTACATATAGAATAAAATGCATATTCCATTATATGAATATAGATATACAATATTCTACAGTGTTTATTCTGAATACTATTTATTACAAATTCTATACATGATTACTTAATTGAAATGTATATTTATGAAAACCTTAGTATTAGTTGAACATTAATTCATGATTTTTTTGCAAAAAAAGAATAACCAATACTGTCATGAACCAACCGAGGTCAACCCTGAACCGGTCACTCAACCCAGCTCACGACAAGTCCCGAGAGGCATTCTCGATCCCCCCGGGATGAAAACTAGTGTCGGGCATCAAAGTTAAAATGTTGGGAACGATTTGGCCCATAAAATATAAATAAGTAATTAAGAATAAACAGAACAAAAGCACTAAACTCTAGCAGCGGAAAGAAATAAAACCAAAAAGAAGACGTACCTCTAAGTGACCCTTCGGTCACCTCCCAACCAAGGCCAACTTTACTCCCAAAATGAGCAACTCAGCTAAGAAAACATGAACCAGGGAAACCTGCAAAAGAAAAGATAAAATAGGCGTGAGCATTAAAAATAATCAGTAGGGATGCCGAAGAAAACCATAGAATCCAACCATGACCACTTTCCAGAAACAATCCCAAAAACACTAGTTTGCACATACAAAGATAGAAAATAGGGTTTTCGTATTTTAAAGGAAAAAGGATCATGATTACCATTTCAAAAACCAACACACACCACAACCCATTTTCCACCAAAAAATTCATTTCTTGAAAAATGAATTTCAAATCCATGTTTATCACATTTGTGCAAAAGGAGAAAAGGTAATAAGTAAATGCTGGAAACCAAGTGAAAGTAAAAGTAAACAAGTAAATATAAGCAATAACCATGGGTGATCCTAAACATCCCAAGAAAACCACTGGACGAACTCGGTTTCAGAATACCTGTCGGCATGGTACTCCATAGTCAATAACCAACTGGCTACCCTAATATACAACCAGTGGCACGCCCCATGAGGCCTATTTACTAAGAGGGAACCAACCCGTCTAATCGGGGATGGCTAGAAACCGTCTCTCGATAATCTATAAGACGCCCCTAGAACCTATGGTGATTTCGATAATACTGTGTAAGTAGGAGGCCCTCACATGCGTGACTCACCTCACCGCACTTTCCAACCCCTTACACGAACACCACCACAAAACAACCCTCGAATGGATGTCCCCCTGTAGAGATGCCCACAAATATGTATATATGAATTTCTTTCACATTCAACAAGGTGACAACCGGGCCTTCACATCATGTGTAATATCAAAACATTTTGTAAATGAGTTAATTTCCCAATCAGGCTCACACACTTTCCCCAAAAGTCAGTGCAAACACCCCATTCAAAACCCAATACCAAACGGGCCTTCAAACCGAACAACCATTCAACTAACACCAAAGGCTAACCTGGACAACTTCTTTTCATCCCTCTTTGAAATACCAAACCATTCCATAAAAAACCTAGTTTTAAGAAAATATAGTTTTTATGTGTCATTTCCATTTGGAGACACATCCATGTGAGCACCTAGTGCTGCCATGGATGTGCCAACATCCAACAGCACATCCAGTTTTTAGAAGAATCACCTTAGAAACCATTTTCATAAAACACTTAGCATTGAAACCAAACCCAATTATTTCACAACACTTTATAAAATCAAATTGCATCTTTCAAACCAACCACCATTTCAAAAAAATTTCTTAAACAACCTATTGGTTCATCATTTTGTCACACAAACACACCAAACCAAATCTTACATTTCCAAAACAAAATCACTTTCAGTGACAACCAAACACATCACAAGGAACTCAATTTTACCTTACCAAGGAACTATGCATTTCATATAAACCAACATCAAAAGCCACTTTCAGAAATTTAAAACAACAATATAAATATGTCAGATGCTTTTCATAAACACAACAGAAATGAAATGATATAAAAGGGAGTAATTGAAAACATACTAGTGCTCAAGGTTTGAATCACAAAAGGGGAAATTGTTGGAAACACCAACATCAAAGAATTGGCCAATACAATGCTTTCAAACTCACATGGTCACCTGTTCACATACCCGTACTCCCGCAAAAGTGCACGCACTAGAAAAGTAACATCGCCACACCTTGACAAAATAGTTGGCACCCAATGTCAGTGCGATGAAGACCAACGCGCGCCCAAATAAATACCAGGAACTCAAAAACAACAAAAGACACCAAAATAAAATTAATCCAAACAAAGGAATCAAGATGCGATTCAAAAACCAACTCTATAGAGATCACCAAGTTCACAAGAAAAACTAAAATCACATCTTCACCATTTTTATAGAGCAAAACTAGAGGAAAAACCCCCAAAACCACATCAATTAACTTTAACATAAACATAATTAAACAATCAGAAAAAAGTACAATTTAAAACAATTCTGCCGATACAAAATCATCACAAAAGATTTAAAATGATACCATAGGGATGGGAATCATATATAAAAAATTATCATAGAAAGATTGGCACTTAAAAAAGAATATCAGCATAGATGCAAGAAGACGTAAACTAGGAACTAACGTAAACATATTTTTAACAAATTCAAAAATATTCAAGAACACTATAGCAGGCTAATTAAAGGTATAACAAAATTACGAATCAAGTTTTAAAACTAAATGAAAGAGCGCGAGAAATAGCAGAGTGCTCTAGAAATTAAAATGTGCAAATTCACTTAACTTGGAGGTGCGTGAATACAACAGCACTTCAAACAAAGGGGGAAAAGGGCTTCTCGGACCAAATGCATCCCCTAGCCACCGTGAAAAACACGCGAATATCAATCCATGACAAAAAGATTGGTTAAATTGAAGAAAACTATCAAATTAGATGAAATAAAACATACTCAAACCGGAAGAGGAGAGGGTTGCCGGCACGGAAAGTGGCTGTCGGAAGAGAGGCATGCACCAGTGTTGTTGTCGGGGGAGATCACATCATCGCCGGAAGAAGTGCAGGTCACATGAGTGTGGCCGGTAGGGATCTTTGTCGAGGTGGCCAATGGGATCTGGGTAGGTGTGGCCGGAAGTGGAGATCGACATGCGATGTGTTGCGCGCCGGGAAGGGAGGTGGCGGGTGCTATGGGAGGGCGGCGCAAAAGGAGGCGGGTGCTGCCGGAGGGTGGTGCAATAGGTGGCGGGCACTCCCAGAGGGTGGTGCAACGTCGGGCGCTATCGGAGGGTGGTGCTGGGAGGAGGTCGACGAGGGGGTGGGGGGCGCCGAAGCTAGGAACGGGGGAATAGGGGGCGAGGGAAGTTGGGAATGGGGAAGAGGGGGAGTGATGGGATAAAGAAATGAGAGGGAGGGGAGCAGTGCTAGAGAGGGAGACGAGGAAGGGGAGGGGGTGTGGCCCATGGCCAGAAAGGGGGGAAGGGAAAGGGGAGCACCCCCTTAGGTTTTACAAAAAAAAATTAGAAACAAATTAAAATAAGAAGATAATAATAAAATAAATAAATTAATATATATTTTGATATTAATTATTGTGGTAATATTATTAAGGATTGAAATTCTAATCATAATAATAGTGATAATAATGATGATGATAATAATAATAATAATAATAATAATAATAATCAGTCAACCGTGCAGTCTCTAGGACAGAATGCACAGTCACCACTAGCGGTGCGGTGACTGTGCACTGACCCAAGACACACCAAAAAAATATGTAACTTCGAAAAATTCAAACATGGACCCAACTAATCCTCATCCAAATGACGCGAGACCGATAAAATTAATAAAAAAACTGATGTCCATGGTCGGGGTGTGGCAATTCTCCCCACCACAGACACTTTCTTCCCCCAGAAAATCACCAAGGCAACAGTCAACACAAAAAAAAGTCCATGCCTAGACAAAACCAAAGGAAAGCAAGAGCCTCAGTGTAAATGTTCCCAACAACGTCACACCCAACCATTTCAAGGAGGACCATAGCCCGATAATGAGGGGAGAACACGGGAGGGTTATCCCCACCACGGGGATTCACTAATACAGAAACCCTTGAACCCGAACAAACCGCCCCTGGGGGGAAACGTGGGAACTCCCCAAACTGAACTCATCGCAACTTCTCAATGCTAAAGAAACAACTCCACCACTAGGATTAAAACTATTCTAGGAAAAACTGGCAGACAGAGACACCGAGAAGGAGGAATTTCCTAAAAAACTCAAACACAATAAATGAAAAGCCACAGAGAGGTGTTTGGCCTAAAAAAGAGCCCAGAAACGACACCCATTAATTTTACAGAACAAAATATCCCCCTAACGTACGCAGCTGAGACCATCCCCAAGATCAAAACGGGTTCGTTTTGTCACTGACCCGATGCCCTTCAAAGAATCTGAACAATTTATAAACTACACCAAGAGAAAATGAGGCCACATGGATTGCAGTAGAACAAGCTCATCGCGCAACCACAACAAGGATAAGCTTACAACGACGATAAGAATCGAACAAGGAAACATTGTATATTTCCCTTCAGGAGGCTGAAAGAATGGAACAGACCAAGGTTCCACAGACTCTCGGCAATTCTTGAATGTGTGTGAGCTTCACCTCGAGACTTGTGGTTGGGGCTCTAATGTCCAATGCATCTCATGCCGCACAGTCATCCATTTGCATCCTCCAATCCCCAACTTCTTCTCATTAATGATTCAAACGCCCATGATGATGGCACATTTTTAAAGGGATGCAAGATGATGGCTTAGAATGCCCAAAGAGGCTACACTTGTGGCACATAAGAGAACGGTTAGACAATAGAAAGTTAGCACTGATGAAGATGGTGTCCTGCCGACAGGTTCCTCCGGCATACACTCCTTTCTAGATGGGGAACCAACACTAGAGCCAAATACCATTAAACACACCCCAATATTCAACGCCAGTGAGACATCCATTTTTTAATTGTCCAGAACTGGACCCTCAAATAAACCTGAGACGGTACGAACCCTAACAACCCTGGGAGTTCCCAACAACTTGAAGACCAACTCTAATTCCACCACCACACAATTTCCCCTCGCAGAAATTGATTACTTTGATATGCAGGAAACACACAAAAAGAACTAGGAACTAGGAATTACTCATTAACAACTTTTGGAGGCGTGTTGGGCGACACACTCATAATATGAAAAACACCATCAAAACCGGTCATCAATCCAAAACTCAATCAAAGAAACAATGCAAGCCAATGGAAACAGGCCCATAAGCCAAACATATACAAACACAAGCATAAATCACTTTCCAAAACCATTATTTCTTTAAAATTTTAAAAATGAGACATGGAACCTTATGAACCATCACATCTGTGTTCATTCAATCTTTCTCACAAAATCTACAAACAAGTGCCCCTAGGCACTCTCCATACATACCCACACATGTGTGACTCTCCACAAAGAGTGCCAAGGTTCAAACACTTATTTTTATTACCAAATCCAAACACATGTCATGTTGTTCCAAACCGATACACTTTCTCTTTAAAAACCCAATTCACCAATTTCAAAACAATTTTAAAAGAAACACTTTTCCATTTTAAAACAACTTCCATTTTTAACACACACCCACATCGTCCTAGATCAATATGAAACACAGTCAACAACAAACCATCGGAACGAGGAATCTAGTGCATATGCCTAACTCGGCGTCATGGTGGTGAGCCATATCCCAAGTAGGGTATATCACTAAAAGGACCTTGAACTGGACACTTGTACTCCATATGGATCACCACTCCATGTGAGGCCACAACCTGAACCAGTTTTCCTTCATTATCATCCATCAAACCATAACAATCAAAGGAAAAAGACTCAAAACCCAGACTACCCCTGGTAACTCAGGTCTCGTCGCGGGCGGTGGTGATCAACCACCAACCCGCAACCTGCCTCCTAAGTCTCGAAAAATCCAAATCTCCTTCAACCAGACATCCCAAATATCAAGAAGCTCCCTTTGATACCATTTTGTCATGAACCAACATGATTCGACCCTGAACCGGTCACATGAGCCGGCTCGCAGTAAGTACTGAGGGGCGTTCCTGATCCTCCCGGGATGGAAACTAGTGCCGATCATTAATGTTAAAACATTGGGAACAATTTGGCCCATAAAAGATAAATAAGTAATTAAGAATAAACATAACAAAAGAACTAAACTCTAGAAGCAGGAAGAAATAAATCCAAACAACAGATGTACCTCCATTGACCCTTCAGTTACCTCCCAACCAAGGCCAACATTGCTCAAAAAATGAGCGACTCAGCTAAGAAAACTTGAAAAAAGGAAACCTGCGACTGAAAAGTTAATATAGGCATGATCATTAAAAATGCTCAGTAGGGATACCGAAGTAAAACATAGAATCCATCCAAGACCAATTTCCAGAAACAATCCTGAAAACACTAGTTTTCACATACAAAGATAGAAAATAGGGTTTTTGTATTTTAAAGGAAAAATGATCCTGATTACCATTTCAAAAACCAACACAGGCCACAACCCGTTTTACCCCAAACAATGCATTTCTTGAAAACTGAATATCAAATTCATGTTTATCACATTTTTGAAAAAGAAGAACAGGTAATAAGTAAATGCTGGAAACCAAGTGCAAGTAAAAGTAAACAATCAGATATAAGTAATAAAAATGGGTGATCCTAAACATCCCTAGAAAACCCCTGGATGTACTCGGTTTCAGACTACCTACCAGCATGGTACTTCGTAGTCAATAACCAACTGGTCTCCCTAACAGCCAACCAGTGGCACGCCGCACAAGGCATATCTACCAAGGGGAACCAACCCATCTGATTGGGGCTGGCTAGCAACCGTCTCTCGATAATCCGTAAGGCTCCAAGGAACCCATGGTGGTTTAGATAATACAGTGTAAGTAGGAGGCCCTAGCATGCATGACTCACCTCACCACACTTTCCAACCCCTTACACAAACACCACCACACGACAACCCTCGAAGGGAAGTCCCCCTATAGAGATGACCAAAAATATGTATATATGAAATTCCTTCACATTCAACAAGGTGCCAACCGGGCCTTCACAGCATGTGCAGTTTCAAAACATTTCGTAAATGAGTTAAGTTGCCAATCGGGCACACACACTTTCCCCAAAAGTCAGGGAAAACACCCCATTCAAAACCCAATACCAAAGGGGCCTTCAAATCAGAGAACCATTCAACTCACATCAAAGGCCAACCGGGCTAACTTATTTTCATCCCTCTTCAAAATACCAAACCATACCATCAAAAACCTTGTTTTAAGAAAATATAGTTTTTATGTGTCATTTTCATTTGGATGCACATCCAGTTTTTAGAAGAATCAACTTAGAAACCATTTTCATAAAGCACTTAGAATTGAAACTAAACCCAATTCTTTCACAACACTTTATAAAATTAAATTGCATCATTCAAACCAACAACCATTTCTAAAACTTTTCTAAAAAATCTATTAGTTCATCATTTTGTCACACAAACACAACAAACCAAATCTTACATTTCGAAAACGAAATCACAATCAATTACAACCAAACACATCACAAGGAACTCAATTTAACCTTACCAAGGAACTATGCATTTCATATAAACCAACATCAAAAGCCACATTCATAAATTTAAAACAACAATATAACTATGTCAGATGCTTTTCATAAACACAACAGAAATGAAATGATATAAAAGGGAGTAATCGAAAACATACCAGTGCTGAAGGTTTGAATCAAAAAAGGGAAAATGGTTGGAAACACCTACCTCAAAGAATTTCCCAAGCCAACGCTTTCAAACTCACATGGACACGTGTTCACGTACTCTCACTCCCACAAAAGCGCATGCACTAGAAAAGTAACATCGCCACACCTTGAAAAAATAGTCGACACTCAATGTCAGTGCGACGAAGTCCAATGTGCGACCAAATAAATACCATGAACTCAAAAAAAACTAAAGACAATAAAATAAAATTAATCAAAACAATGGAATCAAGATACGATTCAAAAACCCAACTCTATAGAAATCACAAAGTTCACAAGTAAAACTTAAATCACTTCTTCACAATTTTTATAGAGAAAAACTAAAGGAAAACCCCCAAAATCACATCAATTAACTTTAACATAAACATAATTAAACAATCAGAACAAAGACCAATTTAATCCAATTCCACCAATGCCAAATCATCACAAAAGATGTAAAAGGATACCATAAGGATGCGAATCATATTAAAAAATATTATCAAAAGAAAGATTGGAACTTAAACAAGAATATCATCATAGACACAATAAGACATAAAGCAGGAACTAACTTAAACATATTTTTAACAACTTCAAAAATATTCAAGAACACTATATAAGGCTAATTAAAGGCATAACAAAGTTACGAATCATGTTTTAAAACTAAATGAAAGAGCACGAGCAATAGTAGAGTGCTCCAGAAATTAAAATGTGAAAATTTTCTTACCTCAGAGGTGCACGAATACAATAGCACGTCAATAGAAGGGGGAAAAGGGCTTCACGGACCAAATTCATCCACTAGCCACCGTGCAAAACACGGGAATAAAAAAACATGAAAAAAATTCTGGTTAACTTGAAGAAAACTATCAAATTAGATGAAATAAAACATACCCAAACCGGAAGAGGAGAGGGTTGTCAGAAAGGGAAGTGGATGTCGGAAGAGAGGCACACACCGGTGTAGTTTCCAGCAGAGTTTGGGTCATCGCTGGAAGAAGTGCAGGTCGTGTGAGTGTGGTCGGCTGGGGGATTTGTCGAGGTGGACAATGGGAGCTGGGTAGGTGTGTCCGGAGGGGGAGATTGTCATGTGAGGTGCTGCGCGCCGGGAAGGGAGGTGGAGGGCGCTACGGGAGGCTGGCGCGATGGGAGGCGGGTGCTACCGGAGGGAGGAACGATGGGAGGAGGGCACTACCAGAGGGCGGTGTGATGACGGGCGCTATTAGAGGGTGGGGCCGGGAGGAGGTCGACAAGGGGGGCGTTGGAGCTGGGAACGGTAAAATAGAGGGCGATGGAAGATGGGAATAGGGAAGAGGGGGGGCGACAAAATATTGAAATGAGAGGGAGGGGAGCAGCGCTGGAGAGGGAGACAGGGAAGGGGAAGGGGTGCGGCCCACGGACAGAAAGGGGGGAAGGGAAAGGGGAGCGCCCCCTTAGGGTTTACCAAAAAGAAAAAAACTAATTAGAATGAAATTAAAATAAGAAGATAATAATAAAATAAATAAATTAATATAAATTTTGATATTAATTATTGTGGTAATATTATTAAGGATTAAAATGATAATCATAATAATAGTGAGAATAATGATAATAATAATAATAATAATAATAATAATAATCATTCAGCCGTGCAGTCTCCAGGACCAAATGCACAGTCGCTGAGAGCGGTGCGGTGACCGCGCACCGGCACACGACCCGCCAAAAAAATATGGAACCTAGAAAAATTCAAACATGGAACCAACTAAACCTCATCAAAACGACACGAGACTGATAAAAGAAATAAAAAACTGATGTCCATGGTCGGAGTGTGACAATTCTCCCCACCACAGACACTTTCTGCCCCCAGAAAGTCACCAAGACAATAGTCGACACAAAAAAAAGTCCATGCCAAGTCAAAACAAAAGGAAAGCAAGAGCCTCAGTGTAACTATTCCCAACAACGTCAAACCCAACTAGTTCAAGGAGGACCACAACCAGATATTGAGGGGATAACACAGGAGGGTTCTCCCCACCATGAGGATTCTCTAATACAGAAACCCTTGAACCCGAACAAACCGCCCCTGGGGGGAAACGCGGGAACTCCCCAAACTAAACTCATCCCAACTTCTCAATGTTAACTAATCAACTCCACCACTAGGATTAAAACTATTCTCAGAAAAACTGGAAGATAGAGACACCAGGAAGGAGGAATTTCCTACAAAACTCAAACACAATAAATGAAAAGCCATGGAGAGGTGTTTGACCTAATAAAGAACCCAAAAACGACACCTATTAATTTTGCAGAACCAAATATCCCCCTAACGTATGCAGCTGAGACCATCCCCAAGACCAAAATGGGTTTGTTTAGTCATGGACCTGAGACCCTTCAATGAATCTGAACGATTTAGAAACTACATCAAGAGAAAATGAGGCCACTTGGATTGTAGTAGAACAAGATCATCGCGCAACCACAACAAGGATGGGCTTACAACGACGACATGAATCGAACAGTGAAACATTGTATATTTCCCTTTAGTAGGTTGAAAACATGGAACGGTCCAAGGTACCACACATTCTCATCAATTCATGACTTTGTGCGAGCTACACCCCGAGCCCTGTGGTTGGGGCTCTGATGGCTAAAGCATCTCCTGCGCACAGTCAGCTATTTGCATCCCCCAGTCCCCAACTTCTTCTCCTTAATGATTCAAATTCCCACGATGGTGGAACATTTTCAAAGGGATGAAAGATGGTGGCTTAGAATACCCAAAGAGGCTACACTAGTGGCACATAAGAGAACGGTTAGAAAACAGGAAGTCAACACCGATGAAGATGGTGTCCTACCGACAGGTTCTTCCGGCATACACTCCTTGCCATATGGAGGACCAACACCAGAGCCAATTACGATTAAACACACCCCAATCTTTAATGCTAGTGAGACATCCATTTTTTAATAGTCCAGAACTGGACCCTCAAATAAACCAGAGACGGTACGAACCCTAACAACCCTGGGAGTTCCCAAAAACCTAAAGACCCACTCTAATTCCACCACCACACAATTGCCCCTCACGGACATTGATTACTTTGATAAGCAGGCAACACACAAAAAGAACTAGGAACTGGGCATAACTCGTTAACAACTTTTGGAGGCTTGCTGGGCGGCACACTCATAACATGAAAAACACCATCAAAACCGGTCATCAATCCAAAACTCAATCAAAGAAAAAATACAAGCCAAGGAAAATAGGCTCACAATCCAAACCTAAACAAAAACAAGCATAAATCACTTTCCAAAACCATTATTTCTTTGAAATTTTAAAACCCAACCATGGAACCTTATGAACTGTCACATGTGCGTTCATTCAATATTGTTCACATCATCTACAAACAATTTCCCCTACACACTCTCCATACATACCCACACACGTGTGACCCTCCACAAAGAGTGCCAAGGTTCAAACACTTATTTTCCTAACCAAACCCAAACACATGTCATGTTGTTCCAAACCGATACACTTTCTCTTTATAAACCCAATTCACCAATTTCAAAACAATTTGAAAAGAAACACTTTTCCATTTTAAAACAACTTCTATTTTTAACACATGCTCACATCGACCAAGATCAAAATGAAACACAGTCAACAACAAACCACCATAATGATGAATCTAGTACATATGCCTAACTCGGTGACAAGGTGGTGAGCCATATCCCACGTAGGGTATATCACTAAAATGACATTAAACTGGACACTTGGACTCCAAATGGGTCAACACTCCATGTGAGGCCACAACCTGAACCGGTTTTCCTTCATTATCATCCCTCAAACCATAACAATCAAAGGAAAAAGACTCAAAACCCAGACTACCCCAGGTAACTTAGGTCTCATCGCGGGCGGTGGTGATCAACCACCAACCCGCAACCTACCTCCTGAGTTCTGAAAAATCCTAATCTCCTTCTACTAGACATCCCAAATATCAAGAACCTCTATTTGATAGCATTTTGTCACGAACCAATTGGGTTCGACCCTGAACCGGTCACCCGAGCCGGCTCGCGGCAAGTCCCGAGGGGCGTTCCTGATCCCCCCAGGATGACAACTCATGTCGGGCATCAATGTTAAAACATTGGGAACAATTTGGCCCATAAAAGATAAATAATTAATTAAGAATAAACAGAATAAAAGCACTAAACTCTAGCAGCAGGAAGAAATAAAACCAAACAACAGACGTACCTCCATGTGACCTTTAGGTCACCTCCCATCCAAGGCCAACATTGCTTCCAAAATTAGAAACTCAGCTAAGAAAACTTGAACAAGGGAAACCTACTTCTAAAAAGATAAAATAGGCACGAGCATTAAAAATGATCAGTAGGGATGCCGAAGTAAACCACAGAATCCAACGAACACCACTTTCCAGAAACAATCTTGAAAACACTAGTCTGCACATACAAAGATAGAAAATAGGGTTTTCGTATTTTAAAGGAAAAAGGATCCTAATTACCATTTCAAAAACTAACACACACCACAACCCGTTTTCCCCCAAACAACGCATTTATTCAAAACTAATTTTCAAATCAATTTTTATCACATTTGTGAAAAAGAAGAATAAGTAATAAGTAAATGTTGTAATCCAGGTGCAAGTAAAAGTAAACAAGCAGATATAAGCAATAACCATGGGGGATCCTTAACTCATTTACGAAATGTTTTTTCATGGAATGGTTTGGTATTTCAATGGGGTGTTCACAGCATGTGCAGTTTCAAAACACTTCTTAAATGAGTTAAGTTGCCAATCGGGCACACACACGTTCCCCAAATGTCAGTGCAAACACCCCATTTAAAACCCAATACCAAACGATCCTTCAAATCGAAAAACCATTCAACTCACACCAAAGGCCAACCAGGACAACTTCTTTTCATCCCTCTTTGAAATACAAAACCATTCCATCAAAAACCTAGTTTTAAGAAAATATAGTTTTTATTAGTCATTTTCAATTGGAGGCACATCCATGTGAGCACCTAGTGCTCCCATGGATGTGCCAATATCCAACGACACATCCCGTTTTTAGAAGAATCACCTTAGAAACCATTTTCATAAAACACATAGCATTGAAACCAAACCCAATTCATTCACAACAAGTTATAAAATAAAATTGCGTCTTTCAAACCAACCACCATTTCCAAAACTTCTCTAAGTCAACCTATTGGTTCATCATTTTGTCACACAAACACACAAAACAAATCTTACATTTCCAAAACACAATCACTATCAATTACCACCAAACACATCACAAGGAACTCAATTTAACCTTACCAAGAAACTATGCATTTCATATAAACCAACATCAAAATCCACTTTCAGAAATTTAAAACAACAATATAACTATGTCAGATGCTTTTCATAAACACAACAAAGATGCAACGATATAGAAGGGAGTAATTGAAAACATACTAGTGCTCATGGTTTGAATCAAAAAAGGGGAAATGGTTGGAAACACCTACCTCAAAGAATTTACCAAGCCAATGCTTTCAAACTTACATGGCTACCTGTTCATGTACTCGCACTCCCATAAAAGCGCACACACTAGAAAAGTAACATCGCCACACCTTGACAAAATAGTCAACACCCAATGCTAGTGCAACAAAGACCAACGCGCGACCAAATAAATACTAGGAACTCAAAAACAACAAAAGACACCAAAATGAAATTAATCCAAACAAAGGAATAAAGATACGATTCAAAAAACCAACTCTATAAAAATCACAATGTTCACAAGTAAAACTCAAATCACATCTTCACCATTTTTATAGAGCAAAACTAAAGGAAAAATCCCCGAAATCATATAAATTTACTTTAACATAAACATAATTAAACAATAAGAACAAATACCAATTTAAACCAATTCCACCAATGCCAAGTCATCACAAAATATGTAATAGGATACCATAGGGATGCGAATCATATTAAAAATATTATCAAAGCACGATTGGCACTTAAACAAGAATATCAGCACAGACGTAAGAAGACGTAAAACAGGAACTAACTTAAACATATTTTTGACAACTGCAAAAATATTCAAGAACACTATAACATGCTAATTAAAGGAATAACAAATTTACGAATCAAGTTTTAAAACTAAATAAAAGAGCGCGAGAAATAGAAGAGTGTTCTGGAAATTAAAATGTGCAAATTAACTTAACTCTGAGGTGCGTGAATACAACATCACTTCAACGGAAGGGGGAAAAGGGCTTCGTGGACCAAATGCATCCCCTAGCCACCATGAAAAACACGTGAAAAACAAACCATGACAAAAATTTTGGTTAACTTGAAGAAAAATATCAAATTAGTTGAAATAAAACATACCCAAACTGGAAGAGGAGAGGGTTTCCGGAAAGGAAAGTGGCTTCCGGAAGAGAGGCACGCACCAGTGTAGTTGCCGGCGGAATTCAGGTCGTCACTGGAAGATGTTTAGGTCGCGGGTGTTTGGCCGGCAGGGAGCTTTGTGGAGGTGGCCAATGGGAGCTGGGTAAGTGTGTCTAGAGGGGGAGATCACCGTACGAGGTGCTGCCTGCCGGGAAGGGAGGTGGTGGGTGCTATGGGAGGCTGGCATGATGGGAGGCAGGTGCTGCTGGAGGGCGGCGTGATGGGAGGTGGGCACTACCAGAGGTAGGCGCGACGGCGAGCACTATCGGAGGGTGGCGCTGGTAGGAGGTCGACGAGGGTGGGGGGTGGCAGAGCTGGGAACGGGGAAATAGGGGACGACGGAAGCTGGGAACGGGGAAGAGTGGGGAGGACAGAATAGAGAAATGAGAGGGAGGGGAGTGGCACTAGAGAGGGTGACGGGGAAGGGGAGGGGGTTCAGCCCGTGGCCAGAAAGGGGGGAAGGGAAAGGGGAGCGCCCCCTTAGGGTTTTACCAAAAAGAAAAAAAATAATTAGAAAAAAATTAAAATAAGAAGCTAATAATTAAATAAATTAATTAATATAAAGTTTGATTTTAATTATTGTGGTAATATTATTAAGGATTAAAATTCTAATAATAATGATAGTGATAATAATGATAATAATAATAATAATAATAATAACAATAATAATAATCATTCAACTTTGTAGTCTCCTGGATCAAACACACAGCCGCCGCTAGCGGTGCGGTGACCGCACAGTAGCCCAAGACCTGCCAAAAAATATCGAACTTCGAAAACGTCAAACATAGACCCAACTAAACCTCATCCAAACGATGTGAGACTGATAGAAGAAATAAAAAAATAGATTTCCGTGGTCGGGGTGTGACAAATACAACCTAAAAGATCATTAAGAAAAGTGTATTTGGGTAATTAGGTACATAGCATAAAAAATTGAAAATGTGATACCTTTAAATTATAATAAAAAATCCACAACAAGCTCTTATATTCCAAGAATCTTCTAAAACTCCTTGGGATAACTTGGGGACGTACATATGAAAGGGGTGAGAAACAAAAAAAGGGTATCAAAAATTAATAGAATAAGGTAAACTATAAATGTGATCCAATAAGAAAATCAAGGTAACATAATAGGAGTGGTGATCATAATTTTGGACAATTACCCATGATGAAACACAATAGCATAAAGGAAACATAGGAATGTGGGGAAAAATTAATCTTGACATCATTAAAAAAAGTCAATGATAACAACCAAGACATCATAAAGTAATAGAAGTTGACCCATAATGGATTATATTTACTCTTTAATACTATACATGATGTATCAGGAAACAAAAAAATTATCTAATGCATTAGAGTGCTACCTAGGCACACCAATCACAATATGTACGTGTGTGCCACACAGATCATTCAAAATAAGTACATATTTAAATACATTAAATCCCATGATTATGTAGTGTGGGTTAAATACATAGAATTACACAATAAATTATTTATTGGTTCATCTATGTGAATTATGTTAATTTTAAATGGTAATGGGTACTCACAACCCAAATGTTTGGCATTGAAAATCGTAGGATAATTTTGACAGCATAAAGGGGGTAATTAAAGGTTAAGGGTAGTGATTAATAAGAGTTAAAGGTATCTACAGTCAATTTTGAATACTAATTTATTTAGTAGGGATTTTTAAGAATATATCACAACATGAAAAAATTTAAAACAAATGGAATTACCAAAAAAATGTGCTTGGAAAAAGAGGAGAATGATATTATCCCTTACCATGATAGAGTGCTTATAAAAGTTTGGTAAGAGCATCTTGAGAGACCGGGGTTACCTTGGGATGTCTCTATAGAGATAATGGAATAGAAATTTCTTATTTTATGAGTTTTTAGAGAATAAAAATGATTGTTTGGGGAGTTTACATATAAAAATAGAGGATATTTATTTATTTATTTCCAAAATTATGTTTTGGACTCTACATGTTTAATAAATAAAGTTAAAAAACCATATGGTGGTTTTTTCCCATGATTTCAACAAATTTGGATCGATTTTAATTTTTTTTAAATGTTTAATAATTGATATAATTAATATAATACCTCTGGTTATAGGGATGTGAGTCATGTTTATAAATTATTGATTTTAATACCTTAAAATATAATATACATTTTGGAGGATTCATTATGGATTTATAAAATTAATCAAAAAACATCATAAAAACATTATGTTAAAATGGAAATAGAATTTCAGTTTTTGATACAATTTATAGTATTTATTACTTCACTTTTTGTCTTTCATGAAGTCATAATACATATTGAATGTTTATACCTTATTTAATTTATAATAAAATGTTTTACTATCATAGAAAATTATCAAAAACTGATAATAAGATAATTTTAGCGGGATCATATGAAAAGTAATATTTATTTTATTAAATTAATTATAAAATATGATCATATGAAAATATAAATAAAAAAATCACATTTAGTTAAAAATTCTATTTTTTTGGCAATAATAGTTTTTTGGCCCTTCTAAAAATTACATTTGACATTAGAAATTTATATTATCATCTAAATTTAATAAATATTATTTTATAATATTATTTTATTAACATATAATTTATTTAGATAATTAATGAACTCGTAGAAAAGTTTCTTCATTGAGGCTATATATTTCCCAAAAATAATTTTTTGTTTCATCACACCAAAATAAAAAAAATTATCGAAATCATTAATTACTAATTTGAAAAGTATTAATAAAAAGAAACATATATAATCATTTTTTTAAATAAAATATTAAATTCCCACTATTATAGTCTAGATATATAACCCTTTATTACACCAATGAAATCCATAAGGGTATGGTGGGTGATAGTGATATTTTCATGGGGGTGGTTCGACATACGTGGTTTGGGTCATGACATAGATAATCCTGAAATTCTCTCTTAAATAGTTTAATTCATAATTTAGTTATTGAAAATAGGATTTTAGTTGGTCAATAGAAAATCAAAACAGTGTTATCTCCCTTAAAATCTCTTATAAATGGGATTTATAGTGTACAATCCAACTAGAAGTGGCAATCTCTTCTTCTATTTGTGTCAATTTGTATTTTTCATACCCTTTTATATATACTAATCATATGATCATTGTTTGGTGACTATATAGTTCATGGTTATCATGTTTAATGGTATTTAAAAACCAGATAGGTTATAATATTTCAATGTAGTGTATGTTTATTCTATATATAAATTACTTAATAACACCCTTATTCAAAGAAATGAATTTAATTTTTAAATGTTTGGGTCTTTACAATTTTCCCCCTTAAAAAAATTGTAACTAAAAAGTTTCATTTCATACACTAACATAGATGAGGAAACTTTTGATTCATCAACTATTATGGTTCACACATCAATTCCTCTAACATTTGGTTCAACCAAAACAATTTAACCAGATGAGTTTTCATGTTTCATTGAACATTGACTCTATGATCTAATTACTTCACCGACTACACCTCATACGAAAAATAAATCACTAATGGTACAATAACTAGAATCAATACATGGGAGGGGTCTAGTATGTACTTCCACATGGGGGATACATGAAATGTATCATGTACTTGAGATAGGTTATGTGGGAGTGCTAGTTGATATGCCTCAAATCTAATGTGATTAAGGATCTCAAAGGGGATAATTTATATTTTGAAAAGATTTATCTTCTTCCCCAAACCTCATGAATTTCTCTCATGTTATAATATAAAAGAATTATTTTTCTCGCACACCAAACTCTAGATAAATTTTAGATTTTATTTATATATAAACTATTGAAATTATTTAGATTTCAAATGATGTTGAACGGTTCGAGCTGTTTCTGACATATCATAGAAACATTATGTCCCAAAGTATTCCTATCTCCAACTTAATACCATAATATCAGAGTCTGACATCTCTACCCAAATAGATTCTCGTAAGGATCCATTTGAATGATATAATGGTAGTTGTTTCATATGAGAACTCTACTAAGGGGTGGTGTTTATCACAACATACTAGGAAATACATTGAACATGATTTCAACATATCATCCAGTGTTTTAATGATCATTTTTTACATTTTATCCATATAATAGTGACAAGAAGTACTGAAAGTTAGCTTTGTATTCAACACATAATGATGGACAGTCTAGAACCTCGTGGAAAACCTCTTATCTCAATCAGATACAATAGTTTGTTGCACGAAATATAGTATTATCAATTCCTTTATGTATATCTTGGTGATTTGTTTGAGAGAGAAATCATCCTTCACTGAAATAAAATGTGCTAAAATTTTATGGTGAACAAATACCACCTAGTTGACATTTTTGCCTTATAGTGTCCTAGGGAGTCATATATAAAAAAATACATGGTTATGTTTTCTAATTTCCATACTAGTATTTTCAATGGTTTAATTATACCCTTATATCTTTTACACTGAACCTTTAATTCCTCGCATAACAAGCATCGAGATAGAAACTTTAAAATATCACTGTTCATGTTATCCCACCATAAATTTTTATTCAAATTCTATACCTCTTGGTGCTTCATTGAGGAAAAGAGAATGATGAGCTGTGGGAATCATCAATACATTTCCTCTTCAATTATATTTTTAGGGGTACATATTTGTGTAAAAGATTTGAAATACTCCCTAAATTCATTTGTATCACCTCATCAAATTTTTGGGATTCCTTGATTCTTTCAGGAATTGATGACTGATAATTTATTTGATAAAGTTAAGATAAATATCCTTTTATTATTTCATTGTCTATACTTTGTATTTCCAAGAATATTTTATCCATTTAAATGCACATTATATTGATATCCTCCTTTTTCAACATTACTATATAGTTTCTCGACTGAAGACCCACTTTGGATAAATATTCATCCCCACATAACTAATTTAACAAGTCATCAATATGAGGTAGATGATACATAGTCATTATCAAGATCATTTTGAGCTCATGATAATCATTTCAAAGGTTCATTAACCCATACTTATTCATTATAAAGAGGACTTGTTCTCCCTATAGTGATGCACTTGGGAATATAATCCCTTTATCTACATTCTCCTGTAGATTCTTCTTCATCTCTTAATGTTCAACAACATTCATTCTATACATGGTCTTGGATATTTGTTTTATGTCAGGTTTATGATCGGTTGGTAACTCTAAATAAAGACTTGGAGGAAGAAAATAGAATTATATAGAAAACCCATTAGTGAGTTCCCCCATAGTTGGAATTACATCAATGATGAACATTTCCATAATTTCAATCATTTAAGATAGATATTTTTCTCATAGGAAAACAAAATCCATTATTAATATAATTATTCAAAATAATATTCACCCCCATCAATCCACTTGTATTAAATTAGAGGATGATTTGTGATCTGAAGGGATATATAATTCTATCATATATTTATGTGTGATTTATATAAGGAAATCCAAATCATACCTATAATAGCATTGAATTACTCTAAAGAAAGTATCAAAATGTATTCGAGGATGTTCAATTCCCAAATTATTACAGGGGAGGAGTTATATAATTTGGATACAATAAATTCTCCATTTTCCATTTTCTTCGATAGCTCCACTTCTATGCTTTGATATGGTATTTCAATACTTCTACTAATATCTTGCGATAAGAAATAATTTAAAGAACCATTTTCACATAAGAAAATTAAATTTCATGAATGCACAATATTCATTCCAATCACAATTTTATTATGGTTGTAATCATTTTCTTAATCCAATGTAGATATAAGGATGTGAATTTTAAATGTTTTAAACATATAAAGGTAAGATTATGTATGATAATTTTAAAACTATTTAATACATTAAATGGAAACTATGATCATGGAATGGATTAATCCTAAATGACATATATTCTATATCCAGTAAATTTCTTGGTTTCAGTCTATGTTAATAATGATCTATTTACTAATATAAAAAACAATGTCCATTTTTTCCATTCATATGGGTTTGTAAAGTGATTTTGAATTATCCAAAGCATATTCCGTAGGATTTTCAAACCAGGTGTGTTGTAAGACCCATTTCCATACACCAAGTGATGATTGAGTCCAGCTAAATGGACCCTTTTTTAGTGTTATTACACATAGGTGCATATTTTCTAGAGCCACATCCACATGTAGTATCCAGACAAGGATGTATTGGATTTGAAACCACTAAATAAATAATTTAATAAAACTTATATAATTTTTTTGATATATTTTGCCTTATATTTAATGAATCCACTAGAGTATTCTAATCCTAATGCTAAAAAATAACTAGACTTTAATTTGATACCAATTATGATAACCTCTATCCTAAATACACTTTAATTCATGATTTATTACAAAAATAACACTTAATAAAACAAAAAATATCATGAATGCTATTGTATTTAGGTGATTCTCTACATTTAATAACAACATGAACATGGCATACAAGAACAGTATATGAAAAACTCCATAATAATGTTCTTATATTTCATGGATCTTCTTAAAATGAATGGGATAACCTATGGATGCTTATAAGAATTGGGTGAGATATAAAGCCTAATGAGGTAATAAATAACTCATAAAATAAGTCAATTTATTATATGTGATCCAATCGTTATATCAAGGTAACACAAGTGGTTCGAGAAACATAATAATGGTCAATGATACATGATATATAATGATATCAAAAAGGCAATGTAGGAAATCAGTGACAACATTAATCCAGAAATCATAAACATTGGTCAAGGAAAGCCATTATGCCATCATAACATGGTGTAAAATGTATCATAATTGATTAGGTTTAATTCCGAATACAATGAATGATGTCTCATTAAACTAAAACATTATTTAATTCATTGGAGTTCTATTTGGGTTCACCCTTCATAATATTTACACGATCATGTGTGCCATATATTTCATTCAAAATAAAGACATATTTCTTCACATTTAATCTAAATATTAGTTTTTAGGTGTTAAATACATGTATTTAACCAATAAATTATTTATAGGTATGTACATGTGAATACCCATGAGTGGAAATGGTAATGGGTATTCACTACACAAATGGTTGGCATGGAAACCCATAGTATAATTTCGGCATCATAATAGGGGTACTTAAATTTTGAATATAGTGATTAATTAGAGTTTAATGGGAATAAAATCACTTTTTAAGAATAATTTAATTAATAGATACGTGTGAGAACATTTAAGAACATGAAAAAAATGGAATAAAAGTATTAACATAAATGAGGTCCATCAATAAAGAGGATAAGGATTGGATCCCTTACCTTTATACGGTGGTTCTAAAATCATTATATAAGATTATTGGGAGATTGGGGTAACCTTTGGAGGGTTATATGGAGGTAATCGTATAGTAATTTGGTTCTCAAATTTTATTTAGGGAAGCTAAATGGGAGTTTGGGTGGGTTTATATATCAAAAGATAGGAGAGTTTCGTATTAATTTCCAAACTTATTTTTTGAATCTGTATGATAATGTTATCAAATCCACAAATCATTCCATGGTTTTTTTAAATATTATATACCAATATAAAGTGGTTTTTATTATTTTTAAATTTAATGAACATATCTAATTTAAATAACAATCTTGATGGTGTGGAAGTGAGTCATGCATATAAAGAATTTATTTTAAACCCTTAAAATATAACATAGATTTTAGTGGATTCATTAAGGATTTATAAAATTAATAAAACAAACGAAAACACATTATTTTAAAGGTAAAACATACTTTTGGTTTGGGATAAGCTTTATTGTATTTATTAAATCACTTTTGGGATTTTATAATTTTAGATGAACTATCGTATATTTATAACATATTTAATCTTTGCTCAATACTTTTTTATCTCAACAAATTATGAAAAAAAATTCTTTCAATAATTTCAACGTTATGAATTCTAAAATAATATTTATTTTACCAAAATAATTCTTTAAATATGATATTTTACACTTATAAATAAAAAATTCCCATTTAATGAAAAATATAGGATTTTTTTTACAACAAAGGTTTTCTTACCCTTATAAAAATTACACTTGAATTAATAAAAATTCAATCATAATTTACAATCTATAAATATTATATAATAATATTTTATTAAAATATTATTTATTTAAAAAAATATTGAATTCCAAAAAAAAGAGTGTCTTCATTGAGAATATATATAACCCAAAATAATTTTGTTTCATCATACAAAAATCTAAATTTTTATCAAACTCATTATTTAATCATTTAAAAAGTGATATTCAAATATTGATAAATATAATAGTTTTTTTTATAAAATTAATATGTATAAATTGATACTATTAGTGAATATTTTCATAACCCTTTATTACACCAGTTAAATCCCCAAGGATAATGTGTGTGATGGTGAGATTTTATTAGGTTCATTGGACATACAAGGTTAGAGTCATGATCTCGATGAGATTGAACTTCTATAATAAAAGATTTTTCTTAGGAATTTAGTTATTAAATCATGTCATGGTATTTTTCAATGGAAAATCCTAGTGAAGTTATCACCATACTATGATTTGATAGATTGCCTTCATTGGGTACGATTCTAATTTTTGAGACCATATCTTTTTTCATCTGTGTCAATTAGACTTTATCATAACCCTTTATACATTATAGTCATATGTTAACTATTTAATGACTATTTTATCTATGTTTATGGTTTCTAATGGTATTTTGAAACGTCAGTTTTTATAATAGTGCATTACGAAACAGGTAGTTTCTATAATTTCAATACACAATAAGAAATTTTTCCAAAGAATGGAATTTCAATTTTTAAAATGTTTGTGTAGTTAGACTATTAATTTATCTTATTAAATGAATATTAAATATAATATTATATAAATAAATATTTATTAAATTATTATATATATACCATTAAATTATAATTTCAAATTTCATTCATATTTAATATGAAACTCATATTAAGAATATGCAATAGCTCATATTTCATTCATTTTCATATTCATTAAAGGAAAATTGTACGAGTTCTAAACACATATTTACATGAGAAAAGATGAAAATTAATTGAATAAAATTTAAATATCTAAAATAAAAGGACATTATAAGATATATATATATATATATATATATACAACAGTCCAGTATTTTAGATATAAAAAAGATGTAGCTTAAAAGAAACAGTTGAAAATACTTTTTGTGAACTTTTACATAACATTTGTACCTAATGAAGTGGTCTTTGGGAGGACTCGGCGGAGGAACATCATCAATTGAGATATGATTGTTTTTTCTTTGGTAATAGGGCATGACCCTTATTCTAATATTGAATATATTAATGACCAAAATATTAATCCATGAATTATTATTACTATAGGGAGATGGAATCACTAAAAAATAACAAGACATGAGATTTGTTCAAGTTACAAATATGAGAAAACAATAATGTGAAAATGGGTTCTCTATAAATAGGATGCTATGTATGATTTCTATGTTGGATATGATGCTAAAGAAATGCATGTGAAAAAAAAATATTTGGCATCATTAAATGGATCAAAAAGTGTATATGTAATATTCATAAGGATATAAACAAACTGATAAAATTTTAATGAATTATCGATTTGATTATAGTGTTTATTTCAGAAATCTAATTTATAATTATTATATCTCATTTTGTTTATATGTTGACAAGAATTTAATTTGAAAAAATTAAAAATGATTCATTTTTATTTTTAATAAATTGTAGATGACTGATTTTGATTAAAAATATTTGAACTAAAGTAATAAAACACTATAAATGGACCTTATGTCATGGTGTTAAAGGTATATTCAACCCTCTTAAATGGGTAAAACACTGAAAAACCACATTTCATTCCACTTTTAACTGAATTTTTATGTTTCTAATAAATTTGAATGTCGAACTGGGAGAATGGTAATGGGATGTTGGAATTAATGTTGTTGGGTCTTGGGAATGTTTAGGTATTGTTTTTCTATGGATTCAATTGAGGGGATTCATTATATGGGAAGGGGAAGGACATATATGTTACCAGCTTGGTATTCACACTCTTTATAGCATTATTTAGATCTTGGATGCCACCAAAATGAACTCATACTCCTCAAACAACTTCATGAATGTTATATATTACCTTAAACTAGGAAAACTGAATATTCCATCAAATTATTTTAATAACAAGAATACAATATATTGTAGATAGAATATCAAACCCCATTTACAATGGAATAATCCATTAACTCCATAATGGACCTATAGTAGAGTAGAAGATTTGTGTAATTCCTCTAGAACATTGTGCACATTACATCCATTTATAGGTTTCCATTGTTTAAATGTAACTAGAATGAAACATCTTCTTGGCCAAAAAACACAGTTTCTTCATAAGAGATCACATTAGAACCTCATTATCGATGAAGAATCTAGTACCTCCATTGACGACATGTATAAGAGTTGAAAATTTAATATATTCTTGAATCACATGGTGGGAGTAGTACCCAGTTCAAAGGATTATATACATGATCATAGTTTAGACACAATGTGGAAATCATTCCCAATTGAAGTTTATGATGTTTGGATTGAACCCTTTTCCTACATCCTATATAAATACTAAATAGAACATCTTCTTCAATATAACTATGTGGAGGCACCATATCCATTGGAAAATAACAACACCAATCCACCTTGGATGAGCACCCAATAACAGTATCTTGCACCATCAAACACCAAATAAAACTCATAGTTTAATGAATCACCTATAAAATATCAAAACACCTGGATAATGTCCTATAAATGACAACCCTTATAGGAAATTTTCAATTGAACTAGTGGAGAGCCATATTTTGTAGGTTATGGGTGCAATGGGAGCATAAGAGGGATACTGCACAACTTTCATTTTTTCCTTATTCAATGAAAAATTAGAGATCTATGTGACGATGAACATTGTGATCCCTGTAATTGAATCAAAGAAATAATACAAACGAATAGAAACCCTGAAACAATATATAGGATCAACATATTTTGTTTAAAAATAATTTAATTAAATAAGATTTACCTCCAATGTAATTCTTTCTTTGTTGATGTGTTTGGCCATAGATCTATAGATGTACCGTCATTGCGTTGTAGGGATCAAGGGTATATCTCCTCTAGTGGTGATCCAAATGTGATCCACGTATCTCTGGACAATGCTGATGGAGTCTCCAGGTGCTAGAACCGAAGATCCTTGATCTTTCTATGACCACTTTTAATCACCTTGAGAACCACTTCCAATTAATTACCCTTGATCTAGTGGAGGATTATATCTCTCATTCTTGAGAGCATTCATGGAGAAAGATGAACTCTCTATACCTGGGATCTTGTTCTCAAAAATTGTATACACCACACCATTTTTGTCGGTTTTCTAGTTCTTCTCTAATAATAGAATAGCAAAACCATACCTTTAATTCACTAGGGTAACAATAAAAAATTTTCACAGGTGCCTTAATTATTTTATTAACCATTTAATGACCCCCATGTCTTGTAATAATAGAAAAATTATTATTTCCATTCATGATCTGAACATGCGAGTTGTAATTATATATTATTTAATAAAATAAAATTCAATATCATTATTTCCCACTAGATCATTATTCTTGGTCCTCTAATCCTCCTCAATATTTATTAATTTTTTTTCTCACAATATATTCTCTTGAATAACTAGAGGTGGAATAAATGTGTCGAGTCATACATTAATTATTATTAAAACATGACAATTAATATTATTTATCAAACTTTGTAAATAATAAATTATTTAACTGAGATATTGGATACTCTTTGTGTCTAACCAACTAGGCCTCTTTCTCAGAGGCATTGGGTGTACCTGTCTAAAGTCTAAGGATAATGTCTAGAAACACACCAAGGAACCCATGGATAAAGAAGTTAATGTCACAATGACATGTCAACTCATACGAATTCTTACCATGTAATATAATATATTTATTTAAATATATCTAATCAATTATGTAACATGCTAGTTCTATCACCTGATATGCTCGATTAATCTTTCTTTGACATTCCAGAAATAGAACATTAATATTGATCACCAAGGTCATGGATTTATTTATTCTATATCATTATTTTTAAAGGAACTAGGAAATTATCTTCCATTAAATAACAAAAGGGATAAATCATTTCTCACATTGTTCATTAATGAAATATTACTCGTGATGCGCCCAATATATCCTACCTCACCGTGAACATCTGTCATCATATTTTTCTTCAATACATCTAACTGCATGTCTCATAATATCAATGAAAAATAATGATAAAGTATAAGGACCAACAGAAACATTTGATGATATGAACATCCAATGACACATAGAAATGTGGATTTTCTACTGGAAACTCTTGTTCTTGTTATATCCCTTTGGACATTACCAAGGTAATACATCATTAGAATGTGCCTAAATGTCCTATGAGACTCCAACCCTGAGAACATGTATCATTTGAGTCCCTAAAATGATATCATATGACTGTAGAACAAATAGTAAGGAATAATTTCATAGAGTATCCAGGTTTTCATCATAGGAGAGATCCACTTTGACATTTTAGTGATATAGTTACTCTTAGAACATTATAACATAAAATATTACATAGAAGAACAATAATGATGTTATAATGAATTTTTTAATATTCAAAACCATGAATATAAGTTATAATAAATTACAAAATAAATTTTTTCTAGGTCACTAACACTAGAATAATGGATAATGAAGTCAAATAAAAAATAAAAAAGTTGTTTAGAGAAAAAATAATATATTTAAATCTATCATCAAAATTCTATAAATCTATATCAACAATTTAAAACTACCAAAAAATTGGAAATAAATATAAAATTATTTTTTAGAGTATAAATTTATGAAATATGATAAAAAAATATGTGAAGCAAGGATGTACCTTAGGTTGGCCTCTATGGTGATACCATAAACAATTAATTGAAGGTGTGACACATAAGGTGAGATCCTTAAAATGCAACAATGTTGGGGTTGGGGGAGCGATGGCGACAAAATATCAAGGGAAGTGATTTTGATAATGGTTTTAGGGGTATGATAATAGTGAGAACATGGGGAAAAACAATGTTGGAGTTGGGTGGGTGGGGAAACAATTTGGATTTGAGGGGATCATTAGGACCAAGGGAGGGAGTGATGGTTGGGTAGCTACTACTGGTCGTCAGTAGATCATGGGAGGAGTGTAATGAGGTTGGGGGAGAAGCACTATAAATTAAAGTGATATGGAACAATCACATCTTGAGGTGTTGAAATGGGTGGACCTTTACATGGGTTTTGAGCGGGAATAAATATAACAAATACAAAAAAATAATTGTTATAAAAACAGTACTTCCCCCAAGAAAACACACGGATTATTCACCTTTGTTTTTAATAAAATAGAAAAGTAAAAAGTATGTAATCTAATGAACATTATTTATAATGATATCATGACAAGTCATGCATTGTTAAAATGGATGTCTTATTGTGAAATAGACATTGAATAATTAATATATTCATAAAAAGCATAAAGTATATCATTATTATAAAATATAACAAGAAATTAGTGAAAAAAAAGAACATATAGCTAAATTAAAGTACAAAGGCAATTAATTCATATACTGATAATGATGTTACAATTGTGCAAAATTTTAAGAAATAATCTTAAAATAATGTGAATAATTTAATAATTTTAAGAATCTCACTTCAAAATTAAAGATTATGTAAATTAAATAATTTCAAAAGTAATTAGAAAAAATGAAATTTTAATATAATAGAAGGGAATTTTGATATTTTCAATGCCTACACAACAAATATTGATTGAATATCTGTAAATGATAGAATAACACACCTATTATGTAAATACCATCACCCAAACCTCTTCCAAATCACATCACTAACCAATTTCAAATACTATTTTCATTGACTCCAGATCTCAATGCATGAATCTAACTAATGATATGATATAAAAATGATCATTAATAAAAAATGTGAAAATGATAATTTAAATATTTAAAATAATAATATCTATTTTTCCAAACCTGATAATTTCTATATGAATTACAATAAACATCAATGATGGGATAAAAAACCTATTCTAAGCATCTAATGTCTTAATATCGTGATCATACATGTATCAAGAGAAGGAATTTATCATTTTAAAAAGGATAAATTATATGAGTTCCAGGCATAATCAATATATATAATCAAGGAGACGTCAATAGGGTTATTCATTAATAATTCCTGAAAGCTCTTTATAATATACATTCTAATACAAATGAGATTAAAAAAAATATTATTATCAGAATGTGATATATAAATTTATTAGAATAAATAAAAATACATAAAAAGTGGTTTATTTAATTCCTACAACTGTTTATGAGAACGAATTAATGAAGAAAGTTCATCAAAAATAAATAAAATAATAACCTAAAGTTTATATAAAGAATTAAAATTTAAATATATTATATATATAAAATACTCAAAATGGAACAAAACTAAATGGATTTATGCACAATGAGTGTTTAAATTTCATATGTTCTACATTATCCAAAAATATGTAACATTTACACATGTTAAAGAAAATAAAAATTAATAAACAAAAGAAAAAAAAAGAAATAAGAAACTTCAAATTGTATAATTAATAAAAAAATTGGATGCATATAGTTAATGGAAATTGAAATGTAAGAATCATCTAGATCAATATTGTGTTCCCATCAACTGTTTTCATAGTAAATCCAAGACTGAACAAAACCATGCATTGTGGCATTAACAAATTAGAAACATAACACTCTCATATTATTTCATGTAATATTTTATTATTTTATTATACAAATAGCATTGATCATCAAATCATTGAAGATAAAAGTTGTGACATAAAACCAAAAGTAAATATACCATTAAAATTAAAATAACCAATGAATTAAATATTCAATAATACTTGATTTCCATACAGACAATTCCTACCATGGGGAATATAAATCGTGTAACGCCCCGACCCTGGATGCCCTATGTCGGTGCATTATTACATATCATTGGAATGAAAACAGATGATCAAGTCCCTAAACACCGATTAGTTTAGTAGCCTTGGAAATACTAGAAACATTCATAAGGTTTACATTACATCATAAAATAGAAAACTACAACAACATTTCTTCTATAGAAAACACTTAGATCCCATATACTATCTCTGCAGGTCAGTCATAATATACTATTTCGCATCCTGGGAAAAATAAAACATAGAGAGGGGTAAGCTTAATGGTTAGTAAGGATAACAATATAACAGAAGCTATCATAAATAAGCATAAAAATTTAAGGAAATGTATAAAACTAAAAAAAATAATTTTGAACATAAACTTCATCATAATATGGAAAATATAAATCAAAATAATTCCATTTACTTACTCACATGGATATTCTACTAGTCGAATAATCACATGAAATATCAATAACCACTTTCATAATGACAAAATGCATAATGCCAGACATTTATAATCAGATAGTTCAGGACTTGTGACAAGACTATAAATAATATTTTGTTAAGTCCTTATTCCAAGACATTAGTTTTTCTCCTGAGACCTACCGATGCATCAAGGAGCTATAGCGAGCTCCACCCATCACATACTAAGTCCAATGCATTACTCATATAAAAAGGTATAAACATAACATAAACATTCATATTAAAACTAGCATACGAAATGCCAATACTTTTTCTATAATTCATGAATCATATAAAAATAACACAACCACAGTCAAACATATAACAAAACCTTCAATACAATATGGATGTTTTGTATCATAATAAATAAAAGTAAAATTCATCAAAGGATGTTGACTTAGATCAAATCTAAAACTTTTTTAGAGAAATATATCTTTCTATTTTTAAATCATTTAAGAAAACATTTATTTTTAAAATATTCTTATAAGCTTGTAAAGGAATCTTCGATGATGTTATAATGGAGGAAAATAGTCACACCTGCCTTATAATTTAAGGAAAACATTCTTACTTTAATTTTGTTGAAAATGTCATAATGTACCTTGTTTGGAAAATGACGGAAACATTCCTTTCAAAACATATAAGGTCAAATAAGGGTATAAATGACTATACCCCATTGTCTAGTAAATTGGGAAAATGTTTTGAAATAAATTTTTAAGAAACATGTATGTGGATGATAAAGAGGTCCCAATAGAGAATTACGTATAAACATCCTCGAATAATAAAGAGAGTGTGAAATTAACCCTTATCTTTTACTATTCCTTGGTTGAGGGGAAGTTAAAATTCTGTATAATGGTGAGAAAATTGTTATTAAATTATAAATGAATCATATACAATAATATGATATCATATATGATCTTTTATCATTGATTTGTTAATGATATATTTGTATTATCGTCGTTTTGGGAGTTAACTGGTTTGTTTTCCTTTATATGATTTGTTATGTTAATAAGGTATGTTATGGATAAGATGTATCGTATTCATATTCATAATGATAATAAGTCTTTAAACATTATTTTTAATCATATAATGAAATTTAGTCTTGAATGGATACGATGGGGAATGAATCTCATCGCATTCGTGGAGACGGTAATCGATACATACGCACAAGCGACAATATAATTCTATTAATATTAAACTATAATATAATTGGATGGAATATCATATATTCAGAATCATTATCATGTTACATTTATTATTTACATCAATTACAGATAATTATTATACCCATCCAATTAAAAATGTATTGAATAACAATTACATCACGACGTGGAGATGGTAAGTCGTACGTACGCACGTATGATGACATGTCATTCAAAGGATGGATAGAATAATGAATATTGTTGTAACATATTTTTAATAATATCACAGTATATATAAAATTCTGTATTTATTATTTTTTAATGGAAGCAACAAATAATGAGGAAGTGTAAGATGAACTGAACTTGAAAGAGGTGATGAAATATTTACCTCTTCTTCGAGTTCTTCCTTTTGATTTGATTAAAGGGCTCCATAGGTTGACTTTCTGAATAAATTAAGGCCTATAGAATTAAGGTAGGACAATTGAGAGGGTATTTGGGAAGGATTAGGCTGATCTAAATGGATTTTATGGTTTGAATTTGAGAGAAGGGGGAGTGCCCTTTTATAATAGGGGTGAGAACCTTAGGAAGGGCTAGAAATATTATTTTATAATAAATTCATTTTTGGTTTTTAATGTCCCAAAAATGAATTATTTAGAGGATATGGTAGGTATGGGTCGAAAACAACTCAACCTATAGGTTTTATATAGGTTTGGGTAACTATTTTAACTTTATATTATATATTTAACTCTTAGTTAAATAGTTTGACATTTACCATGTCTCTTTATTTTTTATATTATATGGTTAATAAGCATACTGTATACTTCCATGTGAACCCCAAGTGGTTCATTAATTATACAACTATAATTATATAAGTTTTTTGTCTGATCATTATTTTTTTTGGAATAAAACAACAATTAATAATATAATATTTTTTTTAAAAACTCTTTTATGTCATTTTTGACACTATTTGGTATATTGTTTTTGCAAAAGTTATAACAAAATTATTACTTCGAAAAAAATTTATATAACCAACCTGATCATGTCATATTAATTTATAAAATTAGTGGAATTCATAAAAAGTCTCAAATTGAATTAATTTGGATATTTATATTATCCATTAATTTAATCTTTCATTAATACGGTAATTACTTTTTCATCATTGTGTGATAAATAAATTTCATTATTTAATGTGAAAATTTTATAAATAAAGTAAAATTATGTAGGAAATCTTTTTATCTTTCTAATTAATATTTATAGTCGAATTTATCTTATGTATAACTCTATAATAAATATGTTTTAGTTATTACACTTTAAATAAATTAATAATAAATGTCCTAATCAAATCCAAGTTTACCTAAATGATCATATTTTTTTATAAGGTTTTTTGGTCGAATTATACTTATCTAATAGAATTAGTACATGTTTTAGGTTAATAATAAAATCATTTTTACCCATAGTTACCCTATTTACCTTTAATAGTGGTAAATAAAAGTCAAAAGTTACTATTCACCATAAATTATTTTCATCTTATTGAACCACATTTTACATATTTCGGTTAACCGTGTCTCTCGTATTTTTGATATTCAACTCATGGAAGAGGTAAAATTAAGTTTTATGTAAATTTGCAAATACTCTTGGGAAGTGGGTAAAAGATGATGACAAGTTCAATAATATTTTTATATATCTAAAATTATTATAAACTAACTCCAATGAATTACATTGAACTTATATAGGTATTATGTATCTATTTTTACCTAAAAAATTTAAATAAAATTAATAGTTATTTCAATAAAAATTTGGTTTTAATATATAACTTAGTGTTTTTCACAATTCATCAAAACTTGAAAGCTTTTAAAAAAATACCAGAAATTCACCCTAAGCTAAATTCGATATTCGAAATCCAAAAATTAAGTCCATTTTGAAATATAAAATTTATAAAATTTCAAAAAAGTGGGTATTACTATTCATAACGGCTAGTCTGATTGATTGTGGTGTGTTAGAGCTCATAATTGTGTACAACACATGCTATTTTATTATTCAAAGAGAAGCATACCGTGGAAGCTTGGGGTGTAACATTCTCTCCTCCTTCAAATAATTTCATCCTAAAAATTTCAAAAATATTACTGCATAAAAAGACACGAGTGGTTCTTTAACATACGTTCCTCGGGTTCCCATGTTGCCTCTTCCATCTTATGGTTTCTCCATAGAACTTTTGCGAGACGAGTCATCCAGTTTCTCAGCACTTGGTCACTTGTATCAATATTCTTGACAGGATCTTCCCAATAAGACAGATCGGGTTCCAGTTCTAATTCCTCATAGCTTAGTACATACATTGGGTTAGGCATGTATTTTCTCAACCGTGATATGTGGAACACATAGTGATCTTTGGAGAGACTTGGCGGCATTGCCAAAAGGTAAGCTACTACCCGAATTTGTTCTAGAATTTTGAAAGGTCTGATGTACCTGGGACTCAAATTACCCTTATTTCCAAAATGTATAACACCCTTCCATGGAGATACCTTCAAGAAAACATGATCTCCTACCTGAAATTCCAAATCCATCCTTTGGATATCGGCATAGCTCTTATGACTGCTTTGAGCTGGTTTAATCTGGTTTTGGAATACCTTCACCTTTTCCACCGTTTCCACCACAAGTTCTAGGCCTACGAGTTTTTGTTCACCAACATCATCCCAAAAGGTTGTTGTGCGACATCTCTTTCCGTATAACTCTTCATATGGTGTCATCTGAATACTTGAATGGAAGCTATTGTTATAGGAAATTTCTACCATAGGTAGATATTTATCCCACATACCTTGAAAGTCAAGTGAGAATGATTTCAACATGTATTATAAGGTTTGAATAGTCTGTTCTGATTGTCCATCAGTTTTGGGGTGGTAGGTAGTGCTCAAATGAAGATCAGTATCCTGGGCTTTCTGAAGACTTTTCTAGAATCTTGTTGGAAAATGAGGATCACGATATAAAACAATCGATAGGGTTACTCCATGAAGTCTTACAACTTCATTAATATATAATCATTCAAAACGATCAAGTGGTAAATCTTCTATTATAGCAAGAAAATGTGCCAACTTGGTTAGATGATCAACAATGACCCATATTGCATCGTTCCTTCTATGAGTCTTTGGTAGTCCCATGATAATGACCATTGTAATATTATCCCATTCCACTCAGGTATGGGAAGACATTGCATGACTCTTCTAGCCTGTTTCCTTCCCCGGGTGGTAGTGTATAGTGAAATCATAATCTTTGAGTAGTTCAAGATATCACCTTTTCCTCATGTTGAGTTCTTTTTTTGAGAAAATATACTTAAAACTCTTGTGATCAGTATAAATCTATGAATTTTCACCATATAGATAGTGTCTCCATATCTTCAAAGCAACAATTACACTTGCTAACTCATGATCATGAGTAGGATAGTTTTTCTCATGAATTTTTAGCTGCCGTGATGCATAGTCAATAACCCTGTAATTCTACATAAGGACACAACCAAGTCCATTCATTGAAGCATCACTATAAATAACAAACCCATCATTCCACGATGGCAGAGTCAATATAGAAGAATCTACTAATATTCTCTTTAGTTCATCAAAATATTATTCACAAACTTTTTCCAAACATATTTAACCCCTTTTCATGTGAGATTTGTTAATGGGTTAACCAATCAGGAAAAAATCTGGACGAAACGTCGATAATAACCTGCTAAAAAAATAAAATTGCATACCTCAGTTATAGTCTTCATTGTTGTCCATTCTTGGATTACCTTGTTCATTGAAGAATCAATGGTGATTCCTTCCTTAGAGACAATATGGACAAGAAAAGAAATCTCCTGAAGCTAGAATTCACACTTGCTAAACTTCCCATATATTTCATGTCTTCTAAGAGTCTTTAAGATAATGGGAAAGTTATTTTAATGATCTTCGTTGATTTTTGAGTATACCATTATATCATCAATAAATACCACTAAACATTCATTGAGATATTCCTTGAAAACTCTATTAATTAGATCCATGAAGACAGAGGGTGAATTAGTCAATCCCAAAGGCATTACTGTAAACTCATAATGCATGTACCTGCTTCGAAATGTTGTTTTCGTAATTTATTCATTCATCACACACAACTGATGATATCTAGATCGAAGGTCAATATTTGAAATGTATTGATCTCCATAAAGTTGTTCAAATAAATCATCAATGTACGGTAAGTGATAATTTTTCTTTATTGTTATATCATTGATCTCCTTGTAGTCAATGCACAACCTCATAGATCCATCTTACTTCTTATCAAAAAGGACATGGGATCCCTATGGAGAAACACTAGGGTGAATAAATCCATTATTATTCAATTCTGATTGTTGTTTCTTTAGTCCCACTAATTCCATAGAGGCCATTCTATAAGGGGTCTTAGATATGGGCCTTGAACCAGGAATTAATTCAATGGAAAACTCAATTTCTCGTTCTGGAGGATGTCCAGGAAAATCTTTTGGAAACACATCAAAATATTCATTCACAATAGGTACATCCTCTATATGAACATTCATTTCCTCACCCACAGTTATTTCATTTTCTTCATCCCCAATAATTGAATTTAGTTGAGCAACTGGGGGTGGATCTACATAAGAATTAGGTAGTAATGTTTCTGATCTAATGATAAGGTACTCTTTATCATCATCAAAAATTGTAACCTCCTTCTTCTTAAGATAAATTTTTGCATCATAGTCTAAACGCCAATCCATACCAAGGATTATATCAAATTCAATCATGGGTATGATGACGAGATCAGCAGATAAAGACCATTTATATACCCTAATGGGAACTGATTTAGAAAACATTATAGAAATGATACTTCCCTTAGGACTTTTGTCTAAAAACTCCCTTGTTAAATCAAATTGGAAATATCTAATTTTCTTAGCAAACTAGGATGATTTGAAACAATTTGATGATCCAAAATCAAATAAAGCATTGGCTAAACTTGAGGAAACAATTCAATTACCCACCACTACATCTTTTTGAGCTTCAACCTCATCAGTAGTGATCGAATAAGAATGGCCTTGATCCCTTGGGCTTTTTTGAGATAAGTTCCTCTAACACTTAGGACATTCATTCACATAATTCCCCCTTTCTCTACAATTGTAGAATTCTACATCGATAGCCTCTTTCTTCCCCATGAAATCACGAGCATTGTAGCCTTTTTCACCATACTTGTAATAGACTCCCATTCCCTTCAGGCATGTACTAGGGAATTTCTTCCCACATTTACTATAGGAAGGATATTCAACATTCCCCTTTATCTACTCCCCATGGTGTGTAATATTTTCTCCATGGAATTTATCCATTGCTCAGCTACTAGTGGAATTGTACCCCTATTGAATGATGGTTGTTGTTTCCTCCTGAAGCAATCTAACAATGGTCCTCCATGCTACGGATCAGGGTGCTCCATACGGGTAAGACTATTATTCATAACCTAAGTGAGTTTTCCTAGTATGGTGATTAGGAGATCAGCACCAGTTTCATCACCATCTCCACTATAACTATTTTGAGTAGGAGGGAAATCCCTACATGGAGTGCGTGAATTGATATATTTTCCATTCATTCAACTGGGCACCATTTCAAAACAATGGAATAAACTAGATAAGTTTATGAATCACAATACATAAATCCCAACTTGTAAAACACTTAACATAAATTTAACAGTTTATGGATATAATCCATAATCATAAAAATGTTTTTTTAGGATGTATATACTCATAAACCATTCATAATGAGTTATAAATAAAATGTGAATTATCATAAGCATATCCCCTAAGAGTGTCGTAACCAAGAGTGCAGCAAGGTCTGTTGTCGTGCACCACTTCCCATTTGAGTCGAGCTCAAAGCGGTGTTTTCGGGTTTTACCCCTAGGTACATTTGTGCCAGAGCCGCCTCTACGTGCTCATATCTAGAGAGGGATGTATTAACATAAAAAACTCACAAAATCTCTACATTACCAAAATTCTAGGAAGTTCTTTTATACTAATCTTCAATGTATATCTTAGGGATATTTGATCTAATCAAAGTTTTTCTAAATCTAGTTTCCATGGTTTGTACTAAACTCCCTCTAATACCAAATGTAACACCCTGAACCCTAGATGCCCATAGTCAGTGAATTATTACTTATCATTGGCATGATCACAAAAGTTCAAGTCTCGAAAGACCGATTAGATTAGTAGCCTTAGAAATACTAGATACATACATTAAATTTAAATTACATCATAAAATAGAAAAACTACAACAACATTGTTTCCATAGACAACACTGAGATCCCATATACTATCCCAGATAGTCAGTCATAATATAATTCTTCGCATTCTAGAAAAAATAAAACATATAAATGGGTGAGCTCAAATGCTCAGTAAGGATAAAAATATAGCGGAATCTTTCATAAATAAGCATAAACATTTAAGGCAATGTATAAAAATAAAACAAAATACTTTTCAACATAAACTTCATCATAATATGGAAAATATAAATCAAAATAATTCTATTTACTTACTCACATGGATATTCTACTAGTTGAATAGTAACATGCAATATCAACAGCTACATTCATAATGATGGAATGTATAATGCCATACTTTCATAATCAAATAGTCAAGGCCTTTTCCAATGACTACAAAGAATATTTGGTCAAGGCCCTGTTCCAAGAAACTAGTTTGTCTCATGAGACATACTGATGCATCAAAGAGATATAGGGGGCTCCACCATTCACATACTAAGTCCAATGAATTCTTCATATAAAAAGGTTTAAACATAACATAAAAATTCGTATTAAAACTAGCATAAGAAATGTCAATACATTATCCATAAACCATGAATTGTATAAAAAAAACACATCCACAGTCAAACATATCACAAAAACTCTAATACAATATGGAAGTTTTGTATCATAATAAATCAATTTCAAATAAAAATAAAATCCATCAAAGGATGTTGACATAGATGAAATCATACCATTTTTTAGAGAAATATCTCTTTCTATTTTGAAATAATTTAAGAAAACTTTTATTTTGAAAATATTCTTATAATATTTTGAGTGAATCTTCGATGATGTTATAACAGCGGAAAATATCTTCACCCACTATATAATTTAAAAAAACTTTCTCGCATAAATTTTTTCGAAAAGGTCATAAATTACCTAATTTGGAAAATGACAGAAATATTTCTTTCAAAAAATATAAGGTAAAATAGTGGTATAAATAAATTTACCCCATTTTCTAGTAAATAGTAAAAATGATTTGAAATACATTTTGAAGAAACATAGATGTGGATGATAATGAGGTCCCAGTATATAATTACGTATAAACAACCTCGGCTAATAAAGAGATTCTAAAATAAACCTTACATTGTACTTTTCATTAGTATAGGGTAGGTTAACCTTATGTATAATGGTGAAATAATAGTTATTAAATTATACAAGAATCATATACATTAATATGATATCATATATGATTTTTTATCATTTATTTTTCAATAATATCTTAGTATTATCGTTGTTTCGGGTGATAACTGATTCTTTTTCCTTTATATAATTTGATACGTAAATAATGATTGGATTGGATGTATCATATTCATATTCATAATGATATTAAGTCTTTAAAAATTATTTTTAATCATTTAATGATAATTATTCTTGAATGGATACGATGTGGAATGAATCTCGTTGTGTTTGTGGAGACGGTAATACGTACGTACGCACGAGCGACAATATCATTCTTTTAATGTTAAAATAATATATAATTGGATGATATATCATATATAAAGAATAATTATCATGTTATATTTATAATTTACATCAATTACACATCATTATTTTACCCTTCCAAATAATAATGTATAGAATAACAATTACACCACGACGTGGAGATGGAAAGTTGTATGTACGCACGTATGGTGACATGTCATTGAAAGGATGGATAGAATAATGAATATGTTTATACCATATTTATAATAATATCACATTATATATAAGATACTGGATTTATTATTTTAGAATGGAAACAACAAAGAAATAGAACGTGGAAGAAGAAAGTAACTTGAAAGAGGTGATGAAATATTTACCTCTTCTTCGGGTTCTTCCTTTTGATTTGATCAAAAGGGAACCATAGGATGGCTTTATGACTAAATTAAGGCCTCTAGGCTGAAGGTAGGAAAATTGAAAGGGTATTTGGGCAGGTTATGGCTGATCCAAATGGAATTGAAGGTATGAATTTGATAGAAGGGAGAGCACCCTTTTATAAGAGGGGTGAGGGGCACCTTAGGAAAAACTAGAAATATTAATTTATAATAAAATCATTTTCGGTTTCTAATGGCTCAAAAATTAATTATTTAAACCCTACATTTGTGATGTGTAGAAAATCACTCAACCAATAGGATTTAGATAGGTTGGGTCACTATATTACCTTTATCTATTACATTTAACTCTTAGTTAAATAGTTTGACATTTATCATGTCTCTTTGTATTTTTATATTATATCATGAATAAACATACTATATACTTCAAATCGATCCCTAAGTGGTTCATTAATGATACATCTATCATTATATAAGTCTTTTGGACAAACATTTTATTTTTATAATAGAATATCAATTAATAATATAACATTTGTTATAAAAACTCTTGAATGTCAATTTTGACACTATTTGTTATTTTATTTTTTCTAAATATATAACAGAATTATTACATCAAAAAAAATTCATCTAACCAACCCTAACATGTCATATTAACCTTTAAAATTATTGAAATTCATACAAAGTCTCAAATTACATTTATTTGGATATTTATAATATGAATTATTTTAATCTTTCAGTAATACGGTAATTACTGCATCATCATTGTGTCATAAATAAATTTTATTATATAAGTATGAAAAATTATAAATAAAATAATATTATGTATGAAATATTTTTTTCTTTATAATTAATTTTTTTTTAATTTATCTAATTTATAACCCAATAATAAAAATATTTTAGTTATTAAACGTTCATTTTAACTCTTTTAACTATTATTTAAATTAAATAATAATAAATATCCTAATCTAATCCAAGTGGACCTAAAGGATAATATTTTATTTCTATAGTTTTTTGGTCGAATTATACTTATCCAATATAATTATGGCATGTGTTAGGGTAATTCTAATATCATTTTTACACTTAGTTACCCTATTTACCTTTAACTACAGTAAATAAAATTCAAAAGTTACTATTCACACAAAATAATTTTCATCTTATGGAACAACATTTTACAAACAGAGGATAACTATGTCCCTCATATTTTTTAAATTCAAATAATAGAAATGGTAAAATTATGTTTTATGCACATTAACAAATACTCTTAGGAGGTGGGTAAAAGACGGTGAAAAGTTCAATAAATTTTTTATATATCTAAAATTACTATAAAATGAATCCAATGAATTAAATTGAACTTATATAGGTATTATGTATCTATTTTGACCAAAAATAAATTTAAATAAAAAATGTAATTATTTAAATAAAAATCTGGTTATAAACTATAACTGGGTGTTTTTCACTATTCATCAAAAATTGAATGTTTTAAAAAAAATACCAAAAATTCACCCGAAGCTAATTTTGATATTTCAAATCAAAAAATGAAGACAATTTTGAATGATAAAATTTATAAAATTTTCAAAAGAGGGTAATACTATTCAAAACAGCTAGTTTGATTCGTTGTGGTGTGTTAGAACTCGAAATTGCGTACAACACACGCTATTGTATTATTCAAAGAGAAGTGTACTGTGGAAACTTGGGGTGTTACAAATTGACATTATCCTAGAATATGGATTCAATAGGTCCCTGTAAACATGATATTAGGAGGGATCCAGACTTAGTATAAACATATTTTTCAACCGAGATATAAAAAATATATTTAAAAACATTAGTGTTCTTGAAAAATAACAACATCATAAAAAATTACGCAACATGGATCATGAGAAAAATTAAATAATCTTATAATTGTTCCCATTTAATTTATTATAAAAAATATTTTCTTAACATTTTTACTTATGATTCATTTTTAATAATTTTATAACAAAAAATGATCAATTTTTACATATATTGTGAATATAGGGATATAGTAATGAGAATTAGATTTTGTCATATCTATGTGGTATATTGGATTAAATATAGATTTTAGATAGTTATTTTTTGAACAATACATAAATTTTATTTTTCCATTAAAAAAATAATTTTATTTTCCTACCTATTTTGTACGATGTAGTTGAAATTATTCAAAGTACAATTATGGAATAGAAAATATTCCATTTCAATGTACATAAGAAATGAATAATATTAAGTAATAAAAAAATAAAATAGAAATATAACATATTATGTTGTCATCCAAAAGTAAACATACTCATTTCTTATATAGTATCATTCATCTGGATACTATTCATAATATTTTTTAGTGATAACCCAATAAAATCCATGGTCGAGGCATACATAATGTTATTCAATAGTATGAGTTTAAAATAATTCATTAAATAAGGTTTTATAATATGAACATATTGATTTTCAGTATATATTTAGAATAAAATTACATCAATTAATATAGATACATATAATCTGACTGGAATTCAAGAATGAGTTCATGGAATTTTTGGTGTGCATGGTTCTCTAATATGAATTGGTCAAGTAAAAAAATCTCAAGACCTGACACATGTTGTTGCTCAAGCCATAACTACACCAAGCCCACCTCCATAGGTCAGGGGTGACGACAAGTGTCGAAGGCATAACAAAATTGGGGAGGCATTTTCCTATGTTGGTATACACAAATGCAACCAACTAAATGAAATAATGTAGAGGGAGGGAATAAAAATATATAAAATTTCTATATATAAAAAAACTTGCATCGACCTCTAAAAATTAAAATTAAAAGATCTAAAAAAATAGAACAAAAATGAAAAGGATGAAAATACAAACCCAACCAAAAAATTGAAATTTCTATGAGATATATGTTCCTATATCTCAATCTACGACCACCGTGGGTTGTTCAAGCACCCAATATCACTAAGAACCTATGTAGTCATGATCAACATGTTCGTCGTCTGTTTGAGGCACAACACATGTGGGCAATTCCCATGCATGGGTAAGTATAAAAAATACCCATTAGGACACCCCAAATATGTGAAGGGGAGCCCTATGTGATACAATAATGTGAAATAGAATTATATAGAACATTATGTAGTAAAGAGTATAGCTCAACCCAACAATAGAGTGAAAGAAAGAACATCCAAACACAGTGAGCTTGAAATAGTCAGAAGATGGACTTCTCCTCGATTCATCACTACCTATAGTATGAGAATAGACTCATCCAACCTTGAGAAACTAGACACGGAAATCATGTAACATAACTCCAGGTGTCTTCACCACTCATGGAACGAGAGTAATCAAAACCCATGGAATGGGTACTAAAATAGGATATATATATATACACACACACACACACACACACACACACATATATATATATATATTCTCAGTGAGAGAATCCCAAATGAGAGTGTAATGGGATATCTATCTCACAGATCAGCCTCTAAAAAGTGATCTAAATATTTCCCTGTGTAACCATAAACAATGTCCATAATCCCTCACATCTTACCTAAGAAGTCATGTCAAAGGGTCTCAATCACCATGCCATGATACTCTCTGCTTTGGGTGGCTTTTTCTCGCCCACACAGTTTTAGGTCACATCATAAGGACACGTATCGGTGGGGAATGTGTCCCACTTTTCGTGACTCCAAAGGTAAATCAAAATAATCATTTTTATAGATCTGTATAGTTTAAAGGTCATGTTTTAAGGTTGAGGACCCATGCCCACCCCGATTGGAGGGTTCCACTCCAATGTCATCGAGGACCCATGCCTAACCCAGCTAGAGGCTCCACTCTAGTGTCTTCAAGGACCAATGCCTATCATAGCTAGAGGGTTCCAATCTAGTTTCATTGATTACCTATTCCTAGCATGGATGGAGGGTTCTAATTGAAAAATATTTAGAATCCATGTCTAAACCCAATGTGAATGGTTCCTCAATGACACTAGAGTGGGAACCTCCAGTAGGGCTAAGATTGAGTGGTCAATCTTTTTTGAGTGGAACCCATTAGCTGAGTAGGGAATGGGTCCTGAATGACACTAGAGTGTAACCCTCCAACATAGCTATAAATGGGTCCTCGATTACACTAGAGTGGAACCATCCTACTGGGCTAGACATGGGTCCTCAATGGAACTAGAGTGGAACCCTCTAGCCATGCTGGGCATTGGTCCTCAACAAAGAGACATTACCTCTAGACTATGAAGATTAGTGACTAAATATTTTTTTATGTATATTTGGATTCATGATATATAGGTACAATTTCTCCACCGAGACACATCCTTTTTAGATGACATAAACTCATGTGGGTGACACAGAGCTGCCCAAATAGGATAGTATCAAGGTGTGGTGATTGATTCCATATAACATTCATTTTCAGGGAAAATGTGAGGGATGATAGTAATCATTGTTGGTAAATCATGGAACTATTGGAATATATTTTCCTAGGATGATTTATGAGATGGATATCCCACTACTCTCTCGTTCAGGGTTCATTGACTGAGCATATATATATATATATGTATGTTGTTTCCATACCTACTCCTTGGGATTTGGTTATTGTCCTTCCAATAGAGTCGAAAATACATGAGTTATGCCACATGATTTATGTTCCTAGGTTCATATGGTTAGAAGAGTCTAATCTCCTACTATTGGTAGTAAATACTCAATTAGAAGTTCATCTTCTCACTATTTTGAGCTCCATGGATTTGGATGAGCATTCATTCACTCTCCTATTGGGTTGATCATTAATCTTTATTATATCGTGTTCTATCTACTGATTTCCCTCTTTAGTGTATCTATGACAACTCTCCCTTTTCCTTGTTGGGGCATCCTACTGATTAATTTTTCATAATCACCCATTCATGGGATTTTCCAACACATGTCATGCCTTATGAAGATGATAGATAGGCTGATCTAGACTTCTGAGGATCTTAGGGATACGAGGTGGTAGGACCAAGCACAGAGTTGGTAGCCTCAGATCCCAGAGTGGGACTCTCTTAGTTGTTTTACTTTTTCAGTTGGTCATATATTTTTCCCCTATTTGCGTTCATTTTTACTTTAAAACACCAATAATTTTAATGTTTATAGGTTGATGCATTTGCAGTTTTCATATAGTAGTTTTTTATATTCTTATTCATTCCCTATTCCATTTTTCATTGAGTTAGATGCATATGTGTATAAAGGTACTTAAGAAATGATCTCCCTAACTTTTTGTGCCTTATATGCTTTTCTACAACCCAGGCCTATAAAGGATAGTTTGGGGTAGTTGACACTTGAACCCCAGCATGGGTCGGTTTGTGACAAAGTGGTATTAGAGGTGTTTCATTACTTGCTATGTTTTTCAGATGTTCTCAAAAAAAATTATGTATTTATAAACATTGTTCCATTGATTCTTGAGAGAAGCTCTCAGGATAGGGATTCCAGTGATGGCATATTGGGTGATGTGGCCATTCACCGGGACCCTGATTACCCGCTTGTTCAATCATCATGAAGAGACATTTTTTCCATGTAAATTTGGTACATGCATCATATAGTAATAAGTATTTGACTATCCATATTGAGGAAACTCCCATTTTATTCTTGATATATATATATTCATAATTTACAGTATCACTCCTCAATAAGTACAAGAAGCCTCTCCGATTTGATCCATCTAGGATACCAGTTTCAGTTCATGAAAATGATTCTATGAGTGATGAGGGATCAGTTTAGGATCCCTCATATGATCACCCTTCCTCCAAGTGGATAGGTAGTAGAACCTCCACCAGTTGAGTAGCTGTTAGACCAAGTATATATTTATAAAGATGTTCATAAGATGAGAGAAATCTGAAATTTCCATCATTAGAAACCATTAAGGATTCATGGTGATTCAGATCCTCAAGAAGAAGAGGTTTGGCTAGAGTTCGTGCTCTACATCTTTGGGATGTTAAGAAACTGATAGATCAATTCAGTACTTTGGCTAAAGGTATTTTCACACAGAGCTGATGGGCATTGGTGGAGCGAGGTTAATCTGATGCACAATGAGTCGATACTCACATGGGATGAATTCTCGTAGCTATTATATGAGGAGTTTTACCCCTAATATCAATGCTCCTTCTGGAATCAAGATCTAATGGAGCTTTATTAGGGAGGGATGACAGTGGATGAAGATACGACTAGGTTTTCAGAACATAATTAGTACACTTTGTTCATAATCCATGATGATTACTTTTGATCATGGAAGATTGTGCAGGGAATTCGTAGAGAGATCTTTTCCATCATAGTACCCTTGTGCATCTCCAACTATACCGAGGTACTGGAGAAAGTACGGGTGATAATTATACTTATGTCAGTGGTATTCCATTTAACTGGAATTAGAAGTGTGTTCAACAGAGCTGAGTCTTTTTCTATTTTAATTTGACGTCAGTTGGTAGGGCCTTGACGTAGGAGGCATTCCCATGGACAGACAGAGGAATTTAGTCTGGGGAAGAATAGAGAACCGAGTAATCCGAGGGAGGGCCAGTGTTGTTCTTTTGATAGGAGAGGCCTCATGGCACAAGACTACCCAACAATATGTGTTGATCTATCCAAGTAGATGGTAGATGTAACACTATAGATGATACGACGCTATGATCAGAGAACACCCAGGTATAGACATGGTTGTCCCTAGGGATTCATTTCTAGTAGAGGATCATATGGAACTATGGTTGGTGTAGGATTCTATGAGGACCTTACACTACTACAAGGAGGCCACGTCAGGCTTAGTGAGCTAGCGGTTGGGGTCGCAGGTAGTTTCAAGCATTGGTTGACTACGATTACGCAGCGTGAGAGTTTATAAGTGTTATGCTCTATGTATCTTATACCTTTTGTTGTAGAACATATTAGAAACTATGTTATGTACTTATTACTCTCTTCTTCGTGAATAAGGTTTTACCATGGTGATGTGGTGTGTCGGTGTAACCCTATGTTGGTGTTGTTCAATGTAGAATTGAATGCACAAGAAAGAGGGGTCTTTCCCCCACCGAGATGTGTTTTTCTGATTTGATCAAAACTATGAGTGTGAGTCAATTCTTCCAAAAGATGGTAGTATCTAGGTGTGTTGGATGAGTCTCTCTGACTTGTGAGTTTACAGTTGGGTTGTGCAGTGGAGTGTCAGAGAAGGTCCTAACATTTACAGTGGATTTTTTCTGCATGTCCTCCTTTTCTTGAAATTCAACAAGTGGGCCTGGATAAATTTTTGGTTATGTGTTACACACTTTAAAACAGAGAAAAATACATACAGTGAATGAAACATTCTTTTCGTTTCCATATTCTTGAGGATGGATGATTTTACTCAATTTTATTATTAGTTGGTACCTTTTCATGATCAACGTCAACCATGATACATTAGTTATCAAGTATAGATCAAGGAGAATGAGACCCCATGAACAGAGCTACAAGACTCACTACCTGGTTATTACAGTAGTATTCTTTTCCCTAAGGGTGTAGAGACACTATCTTCTTTGAGAGTGCTTCTTGGTTTGGACACACCTTTATAGTACCAAGATCTTCTTCAATCAGATAGAACGTAACCTAAGGTGGTGATTTCAGTTGAAATTCTTTTAGGACTATGACTTCAATATTATATACACTATGGGAAAGGTAAATGTTGTATAAGATTCCCCTAGCATGAATTTCCATTCTATCATAGTGTGGTATGATTAAAAGATGTTCACTTCTATGAAACTAACCCTAGTAAAGTAAGATGTTGTCATTTTTGTTCAGTCGATGGTGTTGCTCCTTATCCTCTCAAGCATGTGAGAGAGTACTAGTTGTGAAACTGAATGTGAGATCTTGTGTGATTATATATCCACAAAAGATTCACTAGATTGAAATTATGATGGAGGGAATCATGATATTTTGTATTAGGGATATTCAATGGTAGTTTTGGAGGCATGACATGGGAGGTAGTGTTGTTGAGTTAGTCTCTTGATGCCTCACCTATTAGTGGGTGAAGGCTGAACACCATGTTTCAGTATATTGTTTCATCCTATTGAAATCTCAGATTGGAAAGAGGATGGCAAGTCCAAGGACTTCCTCAAAGGGATTTCATGAATAGAAAAGAGCCATGACGCCATCTGGGTAATCGTAGTGTGACTCATGTAGTCATCACTCTACTTTTAAAACTAGGAGAAGATGTTGGTGGAGTGTTTGTGGTAGTTCTACATGCGGGAGATCATCCACCTTCAAGGGATACCCTCATAATTTGACTTTGATCATGATGCATAGTGTATATTACAATTTTGTAGAAACCAACACGAGGTGTTTGAGACCCAGATGTTTATGAGTACAACGTTTACCTCAAACAGATTGGTAGAAAGAGAGCACTATCTAGTTGTCGGAGGATATGCTAAGGGATTGCATGTTGGTTTTCAGATGGCAAGACAACCTATCCTTGAAGTTTATCAGGACGTTTGATATCATGCAATAGGTTGGTGATGTGGCTTATCGCCTTTCCCTACCCCCATAGCTATAGTAGGTGTGTAACTCTTTCCTCATGTAGTAGAATAGGGGATACATGCATGATACTACACACATCATTTTCAGGATCAGACCTTATGAAGATGAGAAATCCCCATGCTTTTCCTATTGTGTTAGCACAAAAATGTGAAGAAGAGTTCCTGGGAGTAGGAGAGCCAGGTTTGAGCCCAATATACTGAGCTTTTTCCCATGTTTTTATTTTTGGGGATGAAATTATTGAATGGGTAAATGTTATATAGATCATGTGTTTTCGTTATAGTACTTTGGAATGGTTCTACATATATTTCCTATAACAACCACTCTATTTATTAGACACAAAAATATGATTTCATATATACCATTGTAATTAGAATAACTCCACGGATTGAGATGTATAGTGTCTTGGGAAATTAGGGACATTACATAAGAACCTAAGACATTAAATAAAACATCTTTATTTAAAATTTATTTTACAAGACCAAGTCATTCTTTTGTACATAACACTGTATGGGATAACTTGAGGAAATACATAAGAAATGGGTGAGATATAATTCCCCATAAGGGAGTAAAAAATAATAACAAGAAGAATAAAATACATGTTTATAAATTGGAATATCAATGGACAATAACAAAAATATGAAATTAATATCATGATATGGCATGATTGTCAAAATATGTTAATGTGTCAATGATATAAAACATTATATTACTATGATACAAGGATCATTTATCAAGGATTAAAATTATTAAACCCTCATTGAAAATGTCATACCATGATAGGAAACATTTTACAATCCATTGCAGTGCTTTCAGTGGACACCCTTTATAAATATTTCATTTCATGCATAAGTGTGCCACATGGATCATATAACATAAAATCATTCAACATAAAAAGTTATTCCACGATAAATAAATGTGAAATACATACATGTATGTACCATTAAAATTGTATATTTTCATATAGGTGAATACCCTTGATAGTGAAATGGGTACGGTATTCACTACACTCTGATTTGGGATTTGAAAATCACAGTGCATTATCAACAACATAATGCCATCATATAAAAATTAATATGATGGGTTGACGAGATAGAAAGGGGTATCTCATAATTTATACATTAAATATATAATAAGGGGATCATGGAACATAATATCCCAAAAAATCAAATGGAATTTAGATACATAATATGGGAGAAATACATGAATCGAAATAAGATGAGAGAAATCACTTAACGAACTATGGCATCGTAACGAGTATACAAGAAAGGTGTTAATGAGAGATAAAGATGCATCTCATCATTAAAACATAAGTATTTCAGTATGTGCGAGGTGAGAAATCATACCCTATTTTTTTTAATTGAAACGAAATTGGTATTATAAATAAAGACACTTGGAAAAAGTGTGAATGGAATTAATCTATTACTTGAGTGTGTTACATAAAGAGCACAAAGAGGGACTTATTGAGATTTTGAGGCACCATTGGAAGATTGTAGATAAATTAGGTCTGATTAGGGACTTGATCCATGGATTTTTAGCAAAGAGGCTTTTGATATTTGGAGGGTTTATAGAAGAAATGAGAGTGGAATTCAATAATATTTCAGAAATTGGGGTTTTGGAATCTATATAATTATATATTCAGAACAAAAAATGTTTCCATGAATTTTCCCATGGTTTTTGCCAATGTGGAGTGAAAAAAATTATTTTATAAGGACCGTGGCCGAACATATTAAAATATTATCCTTGCTTATGTGGAGGTGATTCACATTATAAAATAAATGAATTTAAAATCATAAAGTATATTATACATTTTGGAGGATTCACTGAGGCTTTATAAAATTACTTTAACATATATAAAATCACATTATATTAATTGGAACACATATATTGGTCTGAGAAATCCAATTATAGTTTTCATTGCATCAATTTGTGGTCATTATTATGTCATAAAACACATATTTTATTTATACGATATTTAAATTTTTTTTAAATAGAATGTCTCAAAAAATTATAAAAAATTCATCATGGGATAATATTAATGTCTTGATATAAAATATAATATTAATTTTATCTAAATAACTTTTAAAATATGTGAATTTTCACTTTTAAATTGAAAACTGATATTTATTGAAAATTCACAGGTTTTGACAAAAATAGTTTTCAAACATTAATAATAATTTCATCTGACATCATTAAAATTATATACTCCTTTATTTTTCATAAAATTAATTTTACAATAATATATTATTAAAATATGAATTATTTAAAAAAATCATTAATTCTTTATAATAAATTCTTTAAAAATACATTTTCTATTTTATCGTATAAAAAGTATAACACTTATCAAACTGATTACCTAATATAATAATTATTTATAAGAATTTTTTTTATAATATTATTAATAAAAAAAATATTTTTATATAATATATATATTTCTCAAAAAAAATTAACCAAAAAGACAATTTATCAAATTCGTCACTTTTTAAGAAACACTATTTTTATAAAGGAATTGATGGAATAAGAATTTTTATTTATTAAAAGGGATTACAGAACAAGTAACTAATACTTTATTACACAGACCCTTATAACACCCACATAAAACCTATGGGTAAGGTGTGTGATGGTGATAGACTCTTGGGGAGGCTCATGTAACATCACCCGAGTGTTAATTTATATTAACATGAACTTCTCCTGTATGCGATTTCATTACAGCTTAAAGTGTTGAAACTTGACTTTGGCTTGGTCAAGAGTGAAGTCCATTGACACTACCTCTATTCTGAGATCCAACAAATGAGCCTTGAATGGCCTGAGTCTACTAGATGAGGTCATCCTCTCCTTTGTCTTTGTCAAAAGGATTCTTTTTAAAAATATTAAATTTATATCAGTTGTTTGATCACTGTTCAACGACTATATTATCAATGGTAATAAAACCTAATGATCATTTAAACCCAATAATATTAAAAATAATAAAAAACAGAGTTCACATGTTTTCAATAATACATTAAAAGAAAGGTAATTTTATTCATAAAATATCAGTTCATTAAAAAATTCCCCCTTTAAGAAATTTTTGCCTTAAAATTTCATTTTCCACACTAAAACAGATGAGGGTAACTCTAACTCATCACTTCCTCTGGTTCCCATCATGCTTCATCAAACATGTTGTCTTGCCACAAAACCTTTATGGTGGATGTCGTATTATTTCATATTCCTTATTCTCTATGATCTAAGATCATCACCGACATCTCTTCATAGAAGAGGTCATTCTCCAATGGTACCACCTATGGATTGAGTACATTAGATGGGTTATGTATGTACTTCCTCAAGATTGATACATGTAATTCATCATGTACTTAAGACAGTTTCGGTGGGACTACTAGTCGATAAGCCATTGCTCAAATGAAATCAAGGATTTCAAAAGGGTTGATGTACCTTTGAATAAGCTTTCCCTTCTTCCCAAATCTCATCACTATGTTCCATGGTGATATGCAGAGGAATACCATGTCTCCCACATCAAACATTAGATCTAGTTGGTGATTTTCAGAAAATCTATTTTGTCGACTCTAACCATCATTAATGTGAATCTGGATGGTATTAACCTTCCCCGCCATTTCTATGACAAATTATGGACCTAGATGTTTTTTCTCCCCAAATGCATCCCAAAAATTCCATTGTTCTACACCACTTCCCATAAAGGGATTCATAAAGTTCCATTTGGATGCTTGAGTGGAAAATGTTGTTGTAAGAGAACTCAACCGGAGGAAGATGTTGATTCTATCCTTCTTTGAAGTCCATTGAGCATTCTCTCAACATGTCTTCAGTGTTTGGATAGTCCACTCAGATTGTCCATCAATTTGAGGATTATAAGCTGTACTGAAGTTCATATTAGTATTTAGATCATGTTGGAGAAACTTTCAGAACATAGAGGTGAATATTAGATATCGATCAGATACAATGGATAGTGGTACTCCATGAATTCTTACCACTTATTTGATGTCAATATGGGCCTGTTGATCCAATGAGAAATACACTCCAATTTTAATGAAGTGTGCAATCTTTGAAAGATGATCCATAATAACCAAAAAATCATTTTTTTCCTTTGGATGTCTTCAGAAGTCCGGTAACATAGTCCATGATGATTCTCTACCATTTCCAAGTTTGTATGGGTAATAGTTTCATCATCCCCTTAGACGTCTACCTTTCATACATCATTGGTTGACATACTCGGCACTTTGATGTATACTCATTGATCTTCTTCTTTATGTTATCCAACCAATATTGCTCTCAGAGATGATGATACATAATTGGGATTCCTAGGTTAATTGAGAAAAATCGATCTATATGAATCATCCAAATGTTCTTTATTTAACTCCAGAGTTGATGGAACACATATTATTGACACAAATATCACAATTCCTTATTCATTAACATTGATCTTTAAGGATTTCTATTTTCTAATAGTCTCTACTTTATTATGAATTCCCACATCATCCTTTTAAGCATCCTTTACCATTTCCAGAAGAAATTGTTGAGAAATTATTTGTGAATGGATTGATGATGTTCCATTCTTTATGATCCCCATGTCCATATTCATCAAATCTACAAAGATTTGGTCCTTTTCTATTCTTATCAGTGATAAAACTATTGGGTTCTTTCTACATAGAGAACCTTCCACCTTTTTTTCATTCATATGGTGGTAATGGATTGAGTAGTTATAGTCTTTGATCATCTCTAACCATATTCGTTGGCACATATTCAACTCTTTCTATGTGAATATATAATTGGTGATATTTTGATCTTTATATATTTCACACTTCTCTTAAAAGAGGTAATTTTACCAAAATTTTAAAATAAAGAGTACTGCAACCAACTCCAGATCATGTCTTGTATAGTTATACTCATGAACGTTCTATTAACTTGAATCATTGGGAATGACTTATGTTATTTTTCACCAACACACGACCCACACCCTTCATCGAAGAATCACTAAATACCATGAAAATATATCAACTTGGGGGTAGTGTGAGCACATGTGCAGTGATAAGAATCCTTTTTATCTCCTTGAAGCTGTCTTTGCATTAATCATTGCAAGAAAACATGACTCCCTTCCATGTAAACTTTATAAGAGGGTTTGAAAATCATGAGAAATTTCATGGTGATAATATCTAGATAACCCAATGAAGCTATGAATATCCGTTATAGATACTATCCTCATCCATCCATCAATTGAATTTTTCATGGAGTTAGCCAAAGGTATCCCATTTCTTGTGATTATATACCCCGATAATGATACTTATTTCAAACAAAACTCACACTTACTGTAATTTTAATAGAGATTATCTTTTCCCAAGGTCACTAGTAAGGTTTTTAGATGCTCCTCGTGCTCCTCCTTCGGATTGATATATATTAGAATATCATCTATAAAGTTTACTATATTTTTCTTGATGTAATCTCTATGGACACTATTCATCATGTAGATGAATATTTCTATCGGATTAGTGAGTCTGAAAGGGATTACTATGAATTCATAGTTCCCATACCTTGTACGAAAATCATTCTTGGGGATATTCTCCTTCTTCACCCTTACATGGTAATATCCTAACTATATATCTACCATGGAGAAGTATTTTTCTCCATGTCTCTAATGTAACATGTCATCATATCATTGAAAATGATTCTTGTAAATTATAGAGATTTTGTTGAGCTCAAGATAATAAATAAAAAGGTGCATTGACCCACCCTTTCTCATAAAGAAGATGACTATTGAACCCTGTGCTGAAGAACATGGGCATATAAACACATTATCCAGATTCTCTTATAGTTGTTTCTTTAGCTCCTCAAGCTCCAAAACAGACATTCAATACAAAGTATTGGATATTGTCAATGCCCCAGGTATGAGATCAATTGATAATTAAACATCTTTTATAAGAGGAAGACCAGGTAATTCTTTGGGAAACAAATTATAGAATTCCCTCCCAATCGGCATGTCATCAAGGATGGTTACTTCTATAGAGTGAATCATATGAGAAAGATACACATGATCATATTTAATTAATATCCAAACATAAGATGATGGTTCTAAAGAATATCCACCCTCCTCATTTCACTTGTATAGAACCAGGGGTCAATTCTCCATATAGAGAGTGATTTCTATCCCACAACAATTAATGTTGGCTCTATATAATGAAACCAATATATGGTAATAACTACATAATATTACACCAAAGGTAGTATGAAAAGGTTATCCCGAAATTTTAATTCACAAATTGTGGCAGGGGAGGATTTATAATAAAGGGATACAATAATTGCCCAATTTTCGGTTCTCACTGAGATCTCCACTTCCATGATCTTTGTTGGCGTTTGGACTGTTATACTAAAGATTCATGATATAAAAGAATGTGTAGAACCAAAATCAAAAATAAATTTTCTATCCTTGAATGAATAAATAGCACACATGTCACCACTTCCTTTTTGGGATTCACATTAGTGGTATTGGTGGAAAATGCTCGCCCTTGATGCCTTGGATTTTATTGGTTGCTTCCAAAAACCCCTTGTCTTAGAGAACTGGTTTGCAAAGTGCCCTTTTTATTTTTAGTTTTTGAAATGAACAATGTGTTGAGTGTTGAATAGAGTGTTCCTGTCCTCTTTAGTAGCAGTGAGTTTTTTTTGGAAATTAATTTCTACGTTCCATTCTCTTTCACACCTAATGTATTTCTCATCCCCTTCTGAAAATTTATGTGGTTCTTTTTTCTGCACATTTGGCTAGAGGGGTACTGGATTTTCATTGCACCATTGTATTTATCCATAGGAACACCATAATTAAGGTCCACATTATGCTTCTTATCCCTATGATACCCCTGATATTCATCAATCTTTATTTCAACTTTGAGGGAAAATTAGACAATTTCCTCATAGCTATCAATGTCATGGATTGTTATGGATTTTTGTAGGCAAGGTTTTAGCCTAGGAAAGAAGAAGTCAGACATGTATTCCAGGGAAAAGAAAAATCTAGAGGCATATCATGAAAGGATTGTGGTATTTTCCACATGTGCTTCGATGGATGCATCATCTTTTTTCTTGAGGTAAAGGAAGTCCCTTTTCATATTAAGTCTAAGGGTTAAAGGAAAATATTTATTGAAAACCAGTTTTTGGAAATTCTTCCATTATAATGCTTCGATTTCTTCCCCAAGCTTCATATTTTTTATCAATGTCCACCAATTATTAGTTTCACCCTCCATGTGATAAGCAGCCAAAAGAACACTCTCTTGTTTGGAATATTTAAGGACATAGAATATCTTATCAAGGATTTTGATCCTTTGTTTGAATATTGAAGGGTCATATGGTCCATTGAATGTATGAATCCTTTGTTTCATGATGATATCTATTATGGATTGTTCTTTAATGGGGGGGAGGGGTGGGATGTTCCTCTTGACCCATGAGTTTTCTCAAAACCTAATTTAACTGAGAGTGTATCATGAAAAAGTTTTTGATTCCTGCTCCCATCAGATTGGGAATCTCATTAGAACAGTAATCACATTCATCTTCACATTGGTTCTTATCCTGAGTCTAACTATTACTATCCATTGGCTTGAATAAAAGTAATGTTAAGGGTATTTCTATTAAACACATAAAATGGGATCTAATGATAAAAAGATATAACATATAAATTACATTTATTTCCTTAAATTATGAATTAATAGGCTTCAATCTGTATTATCCATGATCTACTTCCAGTATATATTATTAGGGGTATTTTATGATTCCTTGAATAATGGTTCATAATATAATTTTTAATTTACCAAATCATATCCCCTGGTAGTGTTGAACTAATAGTGAAGCAAGGCATATTGTCATGCACCAGTTCCCTTTTGAGTCCAGCTCAATGTGGTGTTTTTTTGTTTTAACCCTACATACATCTATTCCAGAGCCCCCTATACTTTTTCGTATACAGACAAGGATATATTTTTCTTGATAAACCACTTACTCTATACTCATAAAAAAAATGGATTATTTTCTTATACATGGTCTTATCTCTAAGGCATTCACTTGATTTTTATAACATTAATTCCATTAATAACTAAACACATCCTTTGATACCAACTATATCAAACATTCCCTTTATTACACATTTATCGTGATTTATTAAAAAAACATGTACTTAAGAAAACACAGTGGATTTATAAGCCAAGTGTCGTGGGAAATTAATAATATTACATAACAACATAAAACATGAAATTCAAAATCATTATATAAAACAACTTTGACATGACAAACTCATTCATTTGTACTTAACAATTCATGGGATAACCTGAGGAAATACATAAGAATGGGGTTAGCTATAAAGACTAGTAAGGGAGTAAAAATGCATAAAATGAATAATAAAATACATGTTAGGATATAGTAGTATCAATGGATCATAACAGAAACATGAACATAATGGCATGATATAGCATGATTATCATATAATGGACATGAAGAAACTACATACAACATGATATAATCATGATCCAAGGTTCATTTCACAAGGATTAGAATGAGACAAACCTCATTAAACATGAATTTGAATTAGTAAAACATTATTTCACATGGATCATCATGAGTAAAACCTCATTTCATAGGGTGTATGATGATACTAAACATTACCTAATGAATTTGAGTGCTATCAGGGCTTACCCTTTATAAACAATTCATTTCATGCGTTAGTGTGCCACATGGATCATATAACATGGATTAATTCAACATAATATTTTATTCCACGATTAAGGACTTTTGAATACATATTTTTATGTGAAAATAAATATGAATATGTTCATAAAGGTGAATTACCTTGATAGGTAAATGGGTATGTTATTAACAACAAGCTGATTTTGTCTTGGAAAATTGCAGTGCAGCTTCAGCAGCATAATGTCATCATATGGAAATTCATAATTTGGGTTGATGAAAGAGAAAGGGATATCTTATAATTTACAAATTAAATAGTCAGTAAGGTGATCATGTAACCTAATATGACGACATATTAAATGGAATTTAGATTCATAATATGTGAGAAATACATGAATGGAAATATGAAGGGAGAAATCTGTTACGAAATTTCAGCATGGTAACGGGAATACATCGAAAAAATTAACGAGAGAGAAAGTTGTATGTTATCATTGAAACATAAAGAGGTAATTATGGGGGAGGTTCAAATTCATACCCTAAAATTTGTAATTGAACGTAAAAGGGTACTAAAAAAAATTAAACAAGTATTAAAATGAGAAAGGATGAAATCCCTTACATTAGTGTGTGACTTCAAGATCTTGAACTGGGGAATATGGAGAGATTGTGGATTCTTTTGAGGATTCTAGGAAAATTAAGGAAGATTAGGGACATGATCCAAGGATTTTGAGTGAAAATATATGGGATCTTGGGTGGGTTTATATAGGAAATTAGAGGGAATATCTTTAATATTTCATAAACACGGGTTCTGGAATATATATAAATAAATATTCGAAACCACAAACCTCCCCATGGTTTTTTCCCATGGTATTTCCAAGGTGGAGTGGAAAAAAGTATTTTATAAGGCCAGTGTCTGAACATATTAAAATATTATCCTTGATTATGTAGAGATGCGTCGCATTATTGAAGAAATGAATTTAAATTCATAAACTGTATTATACATATTGAAGGATTCACTAAGGCATTATAAAATAAGTAAAACAAATAAAAATCAAATAATTTTAATTGAAAAAAATATATGTGTTTTAAAATACCCCTTATAGTATTTATTACATCATTTTGGGGTCATTATGATGTCATAAAACACATATTTTATTTTTACTGTATTTAATTTTTTCCAAAAAAATCGATTATCACAGAAAATTATGAAAAATTAACTGTTTGATAATGTTGACATATTTATTCCCAAAATAATAATTATTTTATCTTAATATTTTTCTAAATATGTTAAATTTATATTTTAATATGAAAACTGACATTTATTGAAAATTCACGGGTTTTGACCAAAACAGTTTTCAAATATTAATAAAAATTACCTTTGACTTCCTAAAAATTATATACTTATTTGTTATTCAAAAAATAAATTTTAAAATAATATATTATTAAAATATTAATTATTTAAAATTTTATTAATCCCTTAAAATCATTTCTATAAAACATCATTTTCTATTTTATCATCTAAAAAATATAATTCTTATCAAACTGATTACCTAATATAATCATCATTAATAAGAAATTTGTTATAATATTTTAAAAAACTGTATTTTAATATAATGTATATATTACTCAAAAGTACCATTTTTACCCAAAAAGACAATTTATCAAATTCGTCACTTTTATTGAAGGACTATTTTCAAATTGGAATTTATGGAATATGACTTTTATTTATAAAAAGGGATTACCAATCATGTAAATAATACCTTATTACATAACCCCTTATAACACCCATGTAATACTTATAGTTATGGAGTGTGATGGCAACAGACTCTTGGAGTGCCTCAGATAACATCGCCTTGGTGATAATATTTATTAACATGAACTTCTCCAGTAAGAGATTTCGTTCCAGCATAACATGTTGAAGCTCAGCTTTGGATTTTTCAAGAGAGAATTCCAGTGATGTTGCAACCTTTAACATCTCTAAAAATGAGTTTAGTATGGCCTATGTCTACTGGATGAAGCCATCCTATCCTTTTTCTGTGTTGGAAAGATTCTTTTTAAAAACATAAAATTTATATTAGTCATGTGATCACTATTCAATGGAAATATAATCAATGAAAATGAAACATAACAGTGATTTAAACTGAATAATTAAAAAAAATAAGAGACTCCATGTTTTTTCTATAATACATTAAAAGAATGGAATATTATTCATAAAAGATCTGGTCGTTACATTTCCCGAGCCAGGCTTTGGGACATCATTTGATTCTGAGGCCCAGAGTCCCAAGAATAAATTTTACAAAAATATTATGTATATTTTATACTATACACGTGACAAAAAAATGATTTCTCTTAAAAGGTAGATCGGATTTGAAATCTTAGGGTAGAGCTGAGTCCAATGTGTCGTGTTTACCATTGGCGAGAAATGACTTTTTTTCGTGAGTGTTCAATTGAAAAAACTATAGAGGATGAAATTGTAATTAATATAATGTAATAAAATTATTTTACCTCTAATTTTAATTCTAATATCAACTAAATGGCACCTCAAATTGGAAATCTGAGACCACCATTGTGTTTGTAGAATAATGTTTTACCTAAGCATGAAATAAAGTGAGAGGGAACATGAGGTTCAACTTACACAACCATTTGTGGTTTCCTATAAATAGGTGTTTAAGGAAATGAGAATGGATTTGGCTCATTTCCCCCAACACCAATCTAGGGCACATCATCTTCTTTTGATGGTGATTTGACATCGAATTCTTGGAGTATCGTGATGATATTACATATCTGAGTAGATCTGAGCATGGAAAATGCAACGATGGATCCAAAATCAAGGAAGGAATCTTCCTTCAAATTGTGCACTATCTGATTTATGTTTTGATTGAAAAAATTGATTTGATATAATTTTTATTGTTCTGAAACCCTTTATCAATTTCTAAACTAACAATGACCATTGACCAATTAATTTCTGGATCACCCATTCTTCATGTTCTTCATCCACTCTTCATCATTAGATTTTCACATCATCGAATCATTGATGAAATGTGAGAAAAGTCCTAGATCTATGGATCAATTAATCTACAGAGTCTATATCTATTATTGTTTTTCGTTTTTGGTGCTGGAGGGGGTGCGACGGTGAGTGGAATCAGTATATAGTTTTCATCATGTCAAAATAGTGACAAATCATCAAATGGATCTTATGGATTTGTAGATTGAGATCCAAGGATCCCATATATGGCCTTGGACTGACTTTCCATGCTTTGGGCTATTTGAAGTGGCCTTCAGAAAGACCATTGGTGTATGGTGGTACTAGGTGGAACGTGACGACTGTAGGTGGTAACAGTGCTACTAGGGTATGGTGGAGGAGTTCTAGCGGTGCGGCTGGAGCTCGGGGAAGTGCATAGATGGAGGATGGAGAATGGAGGTGGCTGGTGCGGGCCGTAGTTATCATTGATGGTGCGATTAGTGTGGGTCGGTAGAGGCGTGGTGGCATTGTGGAGGGCTGCTAGGCCAAGGAAGGATGCCGGTCCGGGAGAGAGCCATTGAGCTATGCTGATGTTCGAAGGATGTTAAATGTGGTCCGACCACGGGCTGACCAGAGTGGGCCGACCTGGGCAGAGCAGACTGGTCGGAGTTGGCCGGTCTAGCCTGAGCATGTCGAGCCAGCCCAGGTGGGTCGGTCTAGCTAGAACAGGCTGGGATGGGCCAAAGGGATTTCAAACCCCTGTATAATTCAAATCGATTGTCTTTTTTCATGTCGTCTATGGAAACATGATCCTATCTTCGAGGATTACCTTTTGAGGGTGGCTGGGGAGTTTTATATTTTGGGCCAATGGCTCTGGTCAACAAGACGCTCAAATAATAATAATATATTATTATTATTATTTTAATTTTGACCCACCATTACTTTTTTATACAAAGTCTTATAGATGCACTGTCAGCATCATCACGACCCTGAATTGAGGCGGAAGTTTCACGGCTGAATTTGGGTACTTCAACCGAAATCAGGATGAGGGACCCCTAAGGTTCGGTTTGGGTGTTTTCGGTGAAATATCAATTTTTAAATAGGTTTTCATTTTGAAAAAAATGAGTACCCTATCCTGTGTGTTTTTTTCATGAGGATCACCACTATGTGATCCATATGATGTTCTTTGGGATCGAGGTGTGGGCCCCGCGAACCACTGATTGTTCAGTGTGGTGGAATGTATTTTCCTCACCGGGAGCCCGAGTCAGCCGAATGAATAGTCGATCATGTGGACTTATTCTTAAGGGTCCCAACGGTGTGATCCATTTGGTTTTCTAGGGATGTTGAAGGAGGCCAATCGGTAGAATTATGTTTTTTTCCTTCAGACTAATAATGAGCATCATGTGATCCTCAACCATTTTGGCTAAATGTTACATGTACACTAGTAGTAGAATGGAACACTTAGGGGTACTTGATCACAGTTTGGTAGCTGAGCATAGTTAAGTATAGGACTAGGATATGATGAAAAAACAATAAAACACCCAAGATGGCCTCAAATGGTCCCCCTCAAAGAGAGGATCATTTTTCCATAGAAGACATCAAAAACAAACACACAGTTTGAATGATAGCAGGGATTGATGTTCCCTAGGTCCAATAAGTCCCGCTCTAACCTGTTTCACCGTCCCACAGTCGAGCCACACTGCCCGACCTGATGACCATTGGCCCGACCCAGAAGCCTGCTCCTGGCCCAGCCTACTGCCTCAGCCCGGTGGCCCTCCGCGCTGCTGCTGCATCACACCATCACTCTACTATTCAGCAATTCACATCACCGCCTGCTCCTTTGAGTTCCCCCTTGCCGGCTCACACTGGTTGCACCGCCTTCAATCACCTTGGCCCGCACCGACCACCTCCATTCTCCTGCCTCCGTTAAGTTGCCTCCCTATGCTCCAACTGCATCGCCAGAGCTCCTCCACCGCAACCAAGCAGCACCGCCGCCTCCTGTGGCTACCATGCGCTTCTTTGGACCACCACCAATAAGTGGTCCTCCCATAGACCACCAGAAACACCCAGAAGCTTGGAAATTCAAACCGAGACCAGATCTGGGATCCTCTAGTCATGATCTATAGAGCCGTAATCTCTGCTCGAATATCTGCCACCATTATGACGTGACAAAAAGTAGGCACCACTTCACCGCGCCAATGAACCTTCTCCATCACCTCAAACTCCAAATAAATGATAGATATGGACCCCTCGATTCTAGGGTCTTCACAGATCTAGGATTCCGCCACATGTTTTTAACGTTCTAAATAAGTTAATAGTTGACGACGAAGAATGGATGAAGAATGAAAAGAATGGGCAGTCCAGAAATTAAATATTTGATGAGCATTATAATTTTGACAATAGATAATGTGTTTAAATGGAGTTAAAATGATTACAGATCACTTTTTACAATAATAACATCAATTTGGGAGTCCATAATCCGAATGATGATTTACATATGGATTTTGGATTTGTCATTACATTCACAACGCTCTGATATACTTGGATATGTAATCCTACCGCGATCTACCTATATTTCTGTGTTGATTCTCCATTAAAATGAGATGAGGATCTCTCTCTGGACATGGGAGGAAATGAACCAATCCCATTCTCATTTCCTTAAATGCATATTTATAGGAAACCACCAGCAGTCGTAAAATTTGACCTCCCGCACCCTCCCACTTATGGTCTCATTTACGTAAAACACTGCACTACAAACTCAACAGTGGTCTCATATTTTCATTCAGATCTCCCTCCCATTCCAATGATATTTTAATTAATATCAATGATAAAATAATTTTATTAAATTTTTTTTATGGTTACGTCCTCGAAAGAGTTTTCTAAAAAAGGCCATCACAAAAAAGTTGTGTCCCATATAGGTTAAATGCCATGGGACAAACCCAACTATGCCCTCAAATTTCTAATCCGAGATACAATTTAAGAGAAATCACATTTCTATCAAGTACATAGTATAAAATATAATTAATATTTTTATAAAATTTATTCCGAGAACTCTCGTCCTAGAAAATCGCACACCGTCTAACCACTTGACTCTCGTAATATATGAAAAAATATTCTATAGTCATTCAATGAAAAAATTGGGTCTCTAGAAAAACTTGATATCACAAAAATAAAAAATAATTAGTGTATATGTATTTATAATCAATATTATTGAATGAAATTATTGAATAGTTGATGGGTAAAAATAAATCAATGATTCGAGATAAAATTTTCTGGAATGAATATGAAAATTCACCATTGTAATGAATAAATAAATAAGAAAAACTATATCTAGTGGAATTATATGTTTTGGAATATTAAATATAAAGACACATAGAGGGTGTTGGGGAATACGTAAAATAAGTACACTGGCAGATTAAACATTTGAATAAATATATTCATAAGGATTCCAAAAGAATCATAGCATGCAATAGTATTAAAATATAACATTTCAAATAACATTCAACGACATAAAGAAAGTATAATATGTATGTAGTGTAGTATCTTTATATGAATAAAGGAAATACAATAATGAAATTTATGAACATTGTATGAGTAATGAGAACTAGTATTTCATGTTGATATGTTCAAGTAATTTCAATAAAGTTTACCTCCATGGGAAGTGGTATTGTGTATGACGAATGAGAAATATTTTCCCTTCATGGAATGATGGATTCATAAGTGGATGTGAACCTATGGATGAGTGATATAAATATAGGATTATAGAACATTAGATCACAAAACAAAATATCCTATGTTATTAATTATGTGGATGCAATGATATAAAAATTCATGAATCTATCTAGAATTAAACAAAAATGAAAAGGTGGAAGAAGAAATACCTACAATATATAATTTTAAAAGGATTGGAGGAATAACAGTATTTTAACATCATGTAAATAATGAGTGAAATTCATCCTGTAATCTATTTTAAAATAATCAATTTATATATAGAATAAATCTAATGTAAATTCATACTGTGAACAATGTAAAAAAATGTAAGTCGTGAAAATGTAGAGTAAAAAGAGACATATAATTTTTTTATTTATCAGTTTTGGTGACGTTAAGAGGGAATTTAAGATATCTCTTCATGTTTTTCTACAGTATCTATTATATTCTATATATATTGATCCCCTCATCGACCTCCTATAATCTATAACAAAAATAATTAAATTCCTATAAAGGTGATTGATATTTTAAAAATGATGATCATTATTATGAAATTCCTTGAAAAGTTATATAAAAAATGTAATTGTGTAATATTAATAAAAGACATATTTTAAAAACGAAGAATATTTTATCTAAATTAAATGATCTAGAAATGACTATAGTAGATATTATTGTCAGTAAAAGTTATACAATGTCAAAATATGGATTAAAAAATTAATAATACAATATATTAATAATAAATATCATTAAAATAAAATAAAAAGTAGGTTTGAATGTTCATACAAGTGAAAGGAATTTTATTTCATGGGATATTTTGAAATAAAATTTTATTTTATTAATATAAAATACAGATTAATTTGGATAACTTGAAACGTCATGTAGAGGTTTATTTTAAAAATATAAAAACTCAAGGTGATTTAAACTAAATGTATGTTATTAAGGATGTCAATTACATTGAATGTAAAAATAAAAAATTTATGTGATGTTTCATCAGTGGGGAAAAAATTAATGAGAGATTTATGTGTGTAATGGAATCATTGAATATTAATTATTTTGATTAAGGTAACAAATGGAAATTTACCTTTGGACTATAAAAGTAAGACATAAATTATTGAGATGCTACTAAATCATAAGAAAAGTTAGAGGAAGGGTGATGTGGTTAGGAAAAGATGACACATAACAAAGTTAGTGTTCTCAAACATAAATAGAAAATGTATATGAAAGAAATAAAACATTTTAAACCATATAAGATATAATATTTAGAGCCTAGTAACTTTTATCAATAGAAATTTAGACCACCATATGATGATGGTAGGAGGAAATCGTCGTAAGGTAGATCGAATTAGAATCAAAAGATGATTGTTGGGGGGATTTGTAGAGGAAGAAGTAGGGTGATGGAGTAGAGTGAGATAGAGTGGGGTGTCATGGAGTGTGGTTTTAGGGTTTACATCTTTAATACTGTGGAAGAAAGTCAGAGGTCGAAGGAGGACGTGTAGGTGTAAAGGGAGGGAGAGGTATAGAGATGTGGGGAGATAGTGGTCGATATGTAATTGATAGGATAATCATGGAGATTATTTTGGTAGAGTGAAGGTATTGAGGTGGGGATGTGGTAAAGAAAGAGTAAGGAGGGAGGGAAAATGTGGAGGTTGAAATATATAATATATAATATAATAAATATAAATAATTTTTTTCTAAAACATTTAATAAATATAAAATTTAATAAATATAAAATTCAATAAATTTAATATATATAAATTCAATATCTAAAAAATATTAATAATTAATTAAATCTAAATATGAAAATACCCATTACTAATTATATAAATTATTATTATATAACAGATATAATAAAAATTTATTTTTATAAGAATTAATATTTTTGTTTTATAATATATTTTTAAATTTAAATTTTTCAATATCAATTATTAATTACCTATATTTTAATTTTGTTTATTTTATTTATTGATTATCGTGTTTTTATTTATTATATTTATTAAATTCAAATATTTTAATGATTTAATTTTTTTAAAATTATTTGTATTGTTATTAATTGAAGATAAATTTCAAATATAATCACTACTAGTACTCAAAAAAATTGAAAATTAATATCAAGTATTGAGATATGTTTAATTAAAACTCTAAAATTAAATATTTACTTAGGTTTTAAAAATATTAATCAATATAAAAAATTTGGTTTTTCTTAATTGGATATTATCATTGAAAGGTATATTGTAACATATCTGATTGATGAAAAAATATTTGTTATTAATAATAATAATTATTAATAGATACAAAAGTTTGAAAAAAAAATTTATTTTTAGGATAATACAATTTATTTGACTGTGAGTAAAATATTAATTGGTGTTAATAAAATCAATGATAATAGATATATCTATTGGTAAAAAGTATTGTTGGTACTTAAAGTGAATACCAATAAAACATAATATATGTTAGAATTGTATATTTTTACCGACAGATATATTATATATCAAAGAATACTCATTGGTATATGTCATGTTTCTATAGTGCTTTTATTTTCCAATTCTTCATTCATTACATATGCATCACCCTCCAATGGTCGCCTCCCTCTTGATAAAAATCTATAACCCTTAATTTTGTAAAATTTAATATAAAATATGAATATATAGACCACATTAAGGTCAAATAATATATTATATTAATATTATTTATTTTAAACTATCATCATCATCATATTAAATTTTTTAGGTTAAAATATTATTTCCAAACTATGATTTTAAAAAAAATCATTATGGAATAAATGTGTAAGAACCCATATGTAGATGGTCAATAATTTCATTTGGTGTTTTAATTTTTCTCCATTGGGGGATGGTTGATTTTAAAATATAGAAATAAAAATGATGTTTTTGATGTTTAAACCGACAAACATGATGTTTTATGATATATTTAAATTTTTATGGATGTCTTGGCGATCTGGGGAAGCATTGCAAGAGGAAAGGGTTCCTCGAGCTGCTGTAAGAGGTCTCAGAAGCCAGTTTATGTCGTCAATATAGTCTTCAAGATGTATAAATATTTTTGGGTTGAGATCAACAATTTTATGGTGTAAAACTAAGGAAAAGGGGGATGAGATTTCAAATTTATGGAGTGAATGATGGTTCAATGTCCTGAAACATGCTGGCTAGGCCCACTGAAGGCCTCTTTCCGAGGAATTAAAAATGTGAAATTCCATTTCCCAACCTAAATTCCTCCAGATCTATTTGAATAGATATTTTAGGATATATTATTTAATAGAAACCCTATAAAATCTATTCCCTCAAATAAATTATGTGGAATAAGATATAATAATGGAGGATTGACTTCTCGGAGCCCGTCTAATCACATTTCTCCACCAAATGAATAATCATTTATTTTGGTGGATTCATATTAGTGATTTATGTAAATTTCAATCAATGGAAGTTTCATTCCTCTCGAAATATCCTTCAAAATTTGGTCATGGATCGATTCAAATTGAGAAATAATATGGAAATTCTTACGGATCATAAAGGTTTTCTAGGAGGATGATGAAATCTTCGATCAACATGGAAAGGGAATATATCTTGATTATGTGAATGCACTGTTGAAGGGAAATTTATTAACATTATGTCATTGGGATTAAATTTATTAATTAATTTTTTTTATTAAATTTATTCTTGTTGTGTTTGATACGTGATATGTATTTTACACAAAAGGGTTTGAGAACGTCTTGTGGACTACCCATGAATGGTTCGTTGTTATTTTGAATATGAAACATTTTATATTATCACCATGTTTGAATGTCACCGTTGGGTGAAAGTCCCCTTTTAATTATTCAATTAATTATAATTTAGTTATAATTAATTAATCATGATTCCTTTTAATTATATTGGAAGACATGTAATTTACAGAAAACTGAATGGACTTTGGTGATGTATACATGGCCATTGAGCCATTCTCGACGTGATGTTATCATATTTATAAGTAGGTGGTCAATAATAACTCCCTATTTTTCTTTCTAATTGTTTATTGAATACACAATATGTGCAATCACACTGGATTTTTTTATGTTTGACTTAATAACATTGGTCACCACTACCTTGATGAGAATTCATATTCTTAGTCCTCCTATGGACCTTGTTTGGTACATAGTTTTGAGACCTGGACTTGGGGCCAACCATGGGGTATACTAACCCATCAAATAATGTTGTATTATTAGTGTAATAAATCAAGACCCCCTTGGATAAATGAATATTGGCTATACTTTTGATCAACCATTTTGATTGGTTGGGGTTGTGGAATGAAAAATGGGATTGAAATTAATTTTTATTATTTGGTAATTATGATGATTGTACTATGATTAAATAAACTATCTTTAATGTAGTAACATGGAATGTATTTGGAATCAGTATAAAGGCTTACTGAATTATGGGTATGGTGATATGTGTAGTGATAATAATGGTCGAATTATAAAGTGAAATAGTGATAGCTTCATTTATTTGGTTGCTTAACGATTTGGTTTAATTAATATTTTCCTTATATTTGGTTGATGGTATGTTGTTTGGATATTTAAAAAACCAAGTAAAAAATATATTGAAACATGTGTATTATGTTAGAGTTTGTTATTGTAAATGGATTGCCTCTATTTTTTTATCTTGTTAGGAATCATTTGGTTATGTTTTAAGGATTAGATGGATCTGACCGAACATATAAAAATTCCTAGAGTGATCTTCATGCATATGATAAAATGTATAGAGGACTCTTCCAGGGAATGCTGAAAATTTTAGAGGGATCTACCCAGATATGATGAAATTCTTATAGGGATCTTCTCATAAATGTTTTAATGCTCAGAGGACTCTTACCTATAAATAGAGTAATGAATAGAGTTCTCTTCCTCTGTTCTGTTGAAATTATTTTAGGGACATACCTAGTCATACTATGATGATTGATTGGATATACCATAAAAGGGTTATGGATATGGTTGGAATGGATCAACAACATTATTACAGATTACCAAAATCATTTTGATGTAGGTTGGGTTACGATTATGTTTTTCATGGTTCTGTGACATGTTCGGTGATATCTGACATCATACCGAAGTAGGTTTTTTTGATCCCATGTGTTAACCTTGAACATGAGGATTAGAGAGTTTATATTATCATAAAAATTAATCTACTAATTAGTACCCCTAGTATCATATTTTTTTAATTCACTGTATATATGAACTGAATTTGTTTATATAGGGTTATTGGTGGACTATTGATTTTTTCTCACACCATGCTCAGCTTTCCATTACAAATGGGTACCCAAAAATCCCTCAAACATTGAAGGTACATTTTGGGAATAATAATTGGTTTTATCGAGAAGGACGTCTCTACTAAGTATATGGGGAATGAGATATGTTTAGGATAAGAGATGCATGAGATAAATATTATTTTATTCCTATTATTTTCTTATTTGTATTTGAACAACCCAATGGGTTGTCTTTATCGAATAACATGGATATTCTGGACTTATCAAATTTCATGTGTTATTGCTGGATGTTTATTATTTATATGAAATCTAATTATCTGTTTTATTTTATGATGTTTTGTGATTTATTATTCATTGAAACCTCTAATATATGGGGTATAGTCTCCCCATGATACAATCTTAAACCCCCACTGCTAGTTAAAAACCTCTAACATATGTGGAGGAACCCCTAATGTCATGTTGTGAACAAGTATGAAAACTGGTTATGGAGTATTTCAAGCTGGGAAGTCAAAAAGTGCTATCTGAGAATTCTTTTTCTTCTTTTTTCTCAGTCAGTTAGGCTTCGATAGATTGTATATTTAGGAACGTGTTAGATCCTATGACAGATGTTGTGCTATTATGTAGAGAACACATATTCTGGTAGGAAGCCCATGTTACCATATTGTGGGTTTTTATTTAGAATTTCATTGTTATAGATGTACACGAGTTTCTCCTTGGGTGATACACATGTGGACTTGATGTTGATTTAAGATGAATATATAGATAGTTTCATATATTCAAGAGGCCAATGAGTTGATTTATTTAAATCATGACTTTTATAGGAAAGAGGAATCTCATTTATAATAACATTCATGTAATATGCACATGAAATATTTGACTACTACTAGTTGATTTCACTAAAGAAAAAAAATGAAATTTTCATTAACTATCAATATCTTCTCTTACTAAGTTCTTCTATATATGTACTTGGTGGAATTCTATACAGGTGGGACAAATTATATGTGGATTCTTTATGATATCTTCCCTTGTGAATATACTGTGATTTTATTCACAAGGAGCTTGATGATGATGTAGTCCTTGTGAAAAAATGTTGTAGTTACTATATTGGGGTAGCTTGGCATGCATGTAAAACCTATGGACCCCATTGTTGGTTGTTTCTATTTTAGCTCAATTTTGAGGCCTTGGTGATGGATGTTTTGACATATTGATTACATGTTATGTTGGTGTGGGAACATGCAAGATGCATGTGATCTATGACTTTATGAAAGACTGAATTGGGACTAGGTGACCAGACCTTGTTGATTTCTTGAGACTAGGCTAGTTGGGCTGGGTGAGAGGCATAAATGACCTTAGTTTAAACTCCAACCATTTTTATTCAGAGTTCTGTTTTATTTCGGGTTTGATATTGATACACATGAAGTGATATATTTGGATTTTGTGATGATTACCATACATGTTTGAGGATTTAGAAATTGAGTTGTGGTCTTGACTACATGACTAGGGTGATATATATTCCTACATGATACAAACATTTTAGTACCATAGTCTGGGAATAGGTGGATTCATGTGACTAGAAAAAACCTCTAAAGCAGGTGATCATGTTATTATTCCTAGAATGAGAAAGGTTCCTATTATTGTAGGGAAATTCCATGATATACTTTAGATTATTGAGGCTGATAGACCATGAAGAATGGTTAGCTATTTGAATGGGCATTTGGGACTAAATTTGATGATGAAAAACTGACGTATTTTTTAGTTAGTTATAGTGAATGTTCTTAGAAAAGTGTGTGATCATAGGTAATGTTTTAGAATAAGATGGTTGGCATGTTTTTTAGATTAAATATTGTTTTTTAGATATGTGAATGGGTGGCTCAGGAGTATGCATGTGTTTTTTAGACAAATCAATGAGATTAAAATGATTATGTGGGGACTAATGGTTTGGATCTCTATAATGTAAAATTGTGTTTCTGTGGATAATCATTCTGGTCGAGAAAAAGTTACTTGTGTCATGTGGGGCGGTAATACCACAAAAAAATTTCATTCATGGAATTTATACAGAGAGTCATGAGGAATTATATTGTTTTTAGAAAGGATTAACACTGGAATTGTTGATAATAGGATTCAATGAGACGCTTGTGGGAAGGGAGGCTTGAGACCCTACAATGGGTTATAGTGGTAATATTCACGGGCATATTAGTATACTCAAAGTCTAGTGAAGATCTTTCCCAATATCTTAGCATTATCCTATTTTTTGGTAGAGAATAGAATATATTTAAAGCTAGATAAATGTCTATCTTGTGTGATGAATGAACTACTTTGGGATATAATAGTCTAATTGTGTTTGGAGAATTATACGGTGGGGAGACCACCATATGTTGTTGCAGGATGATGCTAAAGTGAAGAGGGTATCATTCTTGGTTGAATTCGCTCTTTGGTGGTCACGAAAGAGTTTGAGCACATGAAATATGTAAGTGTGAATACTATAGTTCCATGAAAGAACTATATTATTTTTTAATATGAGACACTAAATAAGTTTAGTATATTGGAATGAGGATCATAATGTTCTAGCACAGTTAAAAGAAGATTCTTGGGGTGAGCCCCATTTCATAACGTGTTTGGTGGGTTGTGCCAGGATTCGTTGTAACACCTTGAGTTTTTATGATCATATTTGTAAATAAATTTATTTTTCATTGATGTCTTACATTGAATAATACACTAAGTTAATCATTCATTATACACTAAAACTAGTTAATATTGAAATACACAGATAAACCAATTTTCTTTCATTACACACAACATTGGATTTCTATGAAACTAGATTTAATTATAATAATTTAAATGATATAGTTATAACCATGATGATAAAAATAGTTATATGAACATTATAAAATTAATTTCAAATACTATTTATAATTGGTTTATAAAATGAAATATATAGATAATAAAACATGTAATATTCAGTAATGTCTTTATATGTTTGAAAAAATTGTTTTCATAAATGAATTGATTTGTTTTTCCATTTGTAAACAATAATAAAATTAATTTTAGATAATTTTAGAAATTTGATTTGATAAAAAAATAATTTTGGAAATAATTATTTCAAAATTATCTTATGGTGGTTTTTTGGGATTTTTCAAAAAAAACTTCTTATTTGGATGAATTGTGAATTATACTGAATTTTAATTCAAAACTACCTTTTCATATAAATAATTTATATAAATTTTACTTTGAATTAGTTTTAAAGTTTCATTATAGCAATTTTAAAAATATTAATACAATTAAGGTCATTTTAATCATTCTCAAAATGAAATTCTATATAAAAACATTTCAAACTTTTGAAAAAAAAATTACTTAAAAAACACGTTATTTCGTCCCGTCTATGGGATTAAATTTAAATTAATTTCTATCAATTATGTGATTAAAATTTGGAATAATGGATTCCATATTTTTAATAAGAGTAATTTATATTTTATAATAATTTTAACTTAGTTTTTGATAAAAAAACATTTGAATATAAATAAAATTAATTACAGTGACTAAGGTAAAAACAAGATTACTCAATAGTTAAAATTTATTCTTAAAGATCCAAATGACCTAAAAACTAGTTCAAAATCCATTTTATGAACATAATTTGGCCCAATTCCCATCTTCTATATAATATAAAAAATTATTGGATGCCCATTATGTAATGGAGACCTCTCAATAATGTTTACCTTTTTATATTTACAAGAATTTTACTCCACCACCTCTTCTATAAAAAGGCACTCACTCCCCCCCCCCCCGCATAATTTTCTCACACATTTTAATAAAATATGGATCAGTAAAATCAACCCAAATATTAACACAAAATATCTCCTTTAATCCTATAATGATTAATTTGGTAATAAATCCAACAAAGGAAGGCCTTTGATGCATACCAAGAGGAGTTATGAAAAGAAGCGGCAACATCCATTTTCAAGATACTTTGTTTTATTTTCATTATCCAATACCTAAATTATTATCAATACATGATTATAAAATAAACATAGTATCAATAATATAATTATATATTATGAATTTTTTAACTACACATACACACACTTCCATCTAATGGGTGATAAACTTACCGTCTGTGTGTATGGTGGACTACCACCTCACGAACCAATGTTGTTTGTTTTTCATTTACAACCAATCATGGGTGAGAATTATGATTTATTTTTTTTATTTGAAATATAAGATATTTATTATTTCTATATTCTTCTGTATTTATTATAAATATACACCTTCATGATTTCCATTTTGTGTAAATATGATAACTTCGTTAGTGGATGTGTGGACTACCGCCACATCAAAGTGATGTGATTCATTCACACATTACATGGAATGTGTTAAGTGTGAGTTTAGTAAAATTATGTGATAAATATGAAATAATAATTATACGGAAATTATAGTATCTATATATATATGTCTTCAATTTGCTTTTTTTTATTTCATAACATCTATAAAATGGTAACAACGTTAATGGGTACGTATGACCTTCCATATCCATGAATGATGTATTTAATTTCAATTTATACCTTTAATATATTATTATAAATATTTGAAAATAGAATTTATATTATCTTTATATATTTTAATATACTTTATAAAATAAAATCAATATCAATGTATGCAGATCATGAGTAATAAATAAAAAACATGTATATAAAACCAAGTGGATATAACCTGAAGCGTATCATTAACATAGAATTGTTAATAAATGGGTAATATAAAAACATAATAAAATAACATATGGTATTAGATATAATAACATGGTTCTATAATAGATATATAAAAACCTAAATTTATAATAATGGAATTTTTTAGGAGTATATATAGAGCCATGACTTAATGTAAGAGTTTTCTTGTCTCACTTTTACTTCTAGAAGATTTGTTTCATATTAACCCCTCAATTATTTTCAGTTGTTTTTTATAATGATCATGAATATATTATATAAATATTACACTTAAATTTATATTAATTTACATACCTATTTTACGATCTTTATTTCTTCGGTTTTTATGGTTCAAAAGTTATGAAATTAGTATGTACTTTTGTCTAAATTTGTCTTCTTAGAGGCATATATTTTGTTATGTACCTATATTATTTTATGAGGTTAATATAATTCCATTTTAAATTTTATATAATCAATATACTTATTATAATGATATTTTACATTTCATTTAATATCATTTTCTTACATGGGGAGTACGATTCAATGTTACCAGGTGGTAAGATTTTATTGCAACAATATCATCATTTATCGTTATTGTTTATGATTACGATTCCATTGATGAAATATTATGATCCATATCTCAAAAAAAATCATGATTTTTAGTATAACTTGGTTATTATGGATGTTTTAATGTATTATTTCCATTTTTAACTCTTTTGTTCTTAAAATAATTATAAAAATGATTTTAATAACATCCAATGACATTATTCTTTTCGGTTGGAAATCTATTTATTTCAGAAACCATGCCTTCAAAAATGTTTTATCAATGTTGTTTTCCAAAGATGTTTAAATTAAAAATTTCAAGGAAATGGGATTTAAAAATTGTTTTTTGGTTTTTAATTCTTCTTTTATATGTTTTCAAAGATATTTTCAAATTAAATGTTTTTCAAAAACTTTTTTATGATTTATAAATACTTTTTTCAAAAAGAAATGAAATTTTCATCCATTTTTTTTAAAAGATCCTGGAAAATTATTTACCATCTAATATGACATCTTTTGGTGTTACACATTCAATTATTGGAAATTACCCAAAGGTTGAATTATAATTATTTCATTGAATGAATTATTTTTTAATGACATGATCTTTATGAAACCTGTTTATCTTTCATGAGTTATATGATTTTGAAACCTACTTATTTTCATGGGTTATGAATTGATTAAATGAATATGAAACCATTATCTATTCTATATATTATGATTTGATTTCATGTTTATTATACACTTTTAATTTCATTGGTTATGCTATAATTTTTATGAAACCCTTCTATTTTATATAGGTCGTGATATGAGGAATTTTTATGACTATATGGCCCACATATGTACGATTTTATTATGTGATGGGTGGTACCTACACCCAATGCATTGGGTAAAGATATATATCCCATGTTAGAATTATGGGAATATTTTTTGAAGGATTTATCCCCTACGGAAGTTGGGGAAACCAAATGTACTATAGGGAGATGAGAAACCCAATCCACAATGGGGTGATGTGTTAACTCGACCCCTTATAAATAAATGACTATGACTAGGGATGGTGGTGTGTTCCTACTAGAAGGTGTAACACTCATGAAGTTCCCTAATAAGTTTTATAATTGTGCCTTGACATATAGGTAATGATAATACATGTTTATGTGTCTTCAAAAATTCCATGTCTTTTTCCTATATTATGATTTCATAAATTATGTTCCTTGTTCCCTTATGATTCATGTATTATGAACAACAAATATTTATGAAATGATTCTTTTTAATGATCTTTGATAGGCAGGTTTTGATCTTATAATATTAAGATCACATTATCTCCCCCTTATGCTAATGTTTGTTCTTATATATGTTCCTTATTTACCCTTATGGAGTATATTAAATCAATCCTTTTTATATTTCATTTCTCCAGCTTATAAATATATTTATTTTTTATGATGTGTCCTAGAATAGTGATAGTCTTGGAGAACATAGTGGGAGATATCATAGATCACTTATGTTTTAGTGTTTATGTTTCAAATTTTTCAAAGGCACTAAACTAATATGGTCTTTGGGACTCTACTTGTGTAATGTATTAAGCATTCCACAAGAATTATGTAATTTTAATTTACGTTAAAAGTGTTTCACTACAGTTGGTCTCAACGAAAATATTAAGTTATCATTTGGAAAATAGGATGAGAAATCCTTTGTTATAACCCTAAGGACATATATAAGGATATGTTTAAGGATGAGGAAAAGTATTAGAAACTATCCATGAATATATTTAAAGGATAGGGAAGTGGTTTCCTAGAAATAAATACCCCTCTAGATACAATAAGTGTATGTGGATGTGGCATAGATGTATATAGGGGTAACTATACTGAAAACAAATTATTTATCTAGACTTGATCGAGAACTAGTGTATGATAACAGGCATTACTATACACCTGGTTTAACACTCAAGAGGGATATGATTTTGGAATTAAAAAATCTCCATGAACCATGATGAAGGATTTCAAAATAAATTTTCTATTCATATCCTAGGATAGACCTATGGTGTCATATATTAAATACCGTTTCCTAATTTTGGCATCGAATAAGTGGGTTTTCATGATCATGTGGATCCTCACTTGGTCAAAAATTTCATACACTATGATTTTTGGTTTTAGTAAATGGATTTAACATGAAGGAACAACAATAATTATTATATAAATTGATAATGTAATGAATGTAATCAGGATCAAATTAATACTATAAGAGCTAAAACGAATAATATCATCGCTACGATCTCCCGGATTTCTCAATCTATAAATCGTGATGGAAATCTTAATGAGAAAAGGTGGGAACAAAAATAAATTGATTCCTCCATGAGTGATATCCACCTTCTTTCAGTGGGTATTCTAGTCCACCTATGACTAAACTATGGATGATTACCAGTGAAATTTTATTTTCTTTCCTCTAATATTTGGAACATGAAAAGTCATTCGGGTTGTTTATCATTTAAAAGGTCAAGCAGACCATTGGTCAAATATAATACAGAATACGTGGATAAAAGATGAAATTGAATCCATTGGAATGAGACGAGTTCAAGAAATTGTATTTTAATAAGTACATTACTCTTGTTCTTCATATGAATTTTAAAAATTAGTTCCTTGAGTTGAGGACAAAGGATGATTAATCCATTGGTACTTATGAGGATAATTTCACAGGACTTGCAAGGAATGATTTAGGTATTATCATACAACCCGAATGGAAGGATGAAAGGTTCCTCAGTGGATTAAATCTGTGTCATAGTATAGTGTTAGCTATAAGATACTTCAATAGATGTGAAGATATTGTCTATTATTAAATAAAAGTTGAAATAGAGGTTAGAGTTATGTATCAATCTCATTGTTTTAAGATGAAAAGGAATATGGAGTTCAAATGAAAATATATAATCTTCAGAGATAAGAATATATTCATTCCTTTATTCTCTTTATGTGAAAATAAGTATGGAGGTAATTGTATTATGGGTATTAATAAATTTTTCAATTGTATAAGGTAGGGCCTTCGGGAAATTGATTTCCCAACAGATGGGAAGAACTTTTCCAATGATGAAAATAGAGTGAATGCTACATGGAATGAACCTCCAACACTTTAGTGAATCATGTTTAAGGAAGATGGGCATTATAATAACCAATTCCAAAAAACAATGGTTTGTTAGGAGGATCGACATCAATAACCTCTTAAACTAAGGGACAAGGGTAAATCTTTTGTTTTCTCTATTTTTGATGAGGGGTGCGATTATTACGTGATGAAATGTAAATTTACCATCCAATATAGAAATGAAAATGTCTTATTTGATTATGGATATACACAATCCATCTTATCTAAATAATTTTCTAATGGTATTAAGATTCCACAAAATTTATTAGATGTATAATTATAAGTGAAAACCCCTAATGGTACAATGATTGCATCTCATGTCTATGATTTCTCTTCGATAGGAATTTATAGTAATGTTCTTCCCTCAAATCATGTCATTCATCCTTTGGTTGAATTTGTTGTCATCTTAATCATAGACTGAATTTATCAACATAACTACCACATCAATTTAATAGTAATGGATTTTACATCTGATAATTCAAATGAACTTATAACCATCTATAAATGTGATGATATGTATGATCTACCTATAGAGATTAAATCTATTGTATGTGTCTTAATTCCCATTACAAATCTGTTTTTGTCTCAAATGGTTAGAGAGAAACTTGATATATATGATATTACAATTATTCATAAATTTTGGGATGTGTTCCTATAATGGTTTCATGTCCTTCCAAATAAATTTCAAATACTCTATATAGAATGACCCAAATTGAGTTACAATAATTGTAGAATAAACTCAAAGAAAACCTTGATGAGAGATTTATTTGGCCAAGTGTGTTACCTTGGGGTGCACCTGTTCTCCTTGTGAACAAGAAATATGGATTAATGTGACTCTACATTAATTATTAGGAGTTGAACACGACACATATCAAGAATAAGTATCCCATTATAAAAAGACCCAGATTTTTTCATTTAATTTTTTTAATTATATGGAATTATTTCAAGACTATAAAATATAAAGGTGCATGGTTCTGCAGCTCGGAGTGCCCGAAATGACCCGTCGATGTTTTTTTAAGATTTATTTAGAATGCATAAGAATCTTTCCTAAACAAAGTATAATAACTCTTATATGGTTGCTCGAATTAGAAATATGAGGGAACAGTTTCATTCGAGATGTCAGTTTTACCCTAGGCACGACTTAATTTTAGTCAGGGCAAGCATCCTGTAAGAAAATCCAAAAATGGCATAAAATAAATAAAATAATTAAATGAAAATATTTTATATTTCAAATTCTTATAACTCACGAACAGTAACTTGGATTGAAAATTTGAGATCACTGCTGAACTCGTGAGGGTATGCTTTCCTTAGGCTGATATTAACAATGGCTAGTGCGGGCCACCAGTCAAAGTCAGATTTTTTTCATAAATAAAATAATTAAGTGAAATTTTTTTATTCAAAAATCAATAACATCAAGATGGTAACTATGATTGAAAATCCGAGTGTACCATTGAAATCATGAGTGCGTTTTATCCGTATATATAGCATAACCTCGACCGGTGCGGGTCGAGGGTGAACGTTATTAATTTATTGAACATTTTTACGATACATTTAGTAAATATGCGAGCGGAGTTTTCTATCTTTTAAAATGGTTCTCGGATTAAAAACACAATGGCACAGTTGAACTTACAACATCAATATTCACTTAAGGAAGATTTAACTTCGAGTGCAGTGAGTCGAGAAAAGAAGTTGGTTTTTTCATTTTTCATGGAGGATTAAATAAAATAAATATATATTATTTTAAATTTCCTCCCACCTCTCCTTTTAATTAATGTTGGTTGGGACCACAAGTGGGTGGTCAGGAATTTAAATGGTGTGAATTAAATTCCCAATTACACAAAATGTGTAAAAACCAATCCTGTTAATTAATTGGATTAATTAATTATAAATAATTGAATCACCTCTTAAATTAAGAGTTATATTAACTCTTCCTTGGGGTTGGGGGATTTTTCCATTGCAGAAAGGAGGTGTAGAATCTAGAATCTCTTGACAAAGAACAGATCTCAAAATCGATAACTGAAGATCATAATTGGAGTGGCATCATCAGATGTTTGTTGCGGGAATGACGAACACATACCCACTTCAATCGCAAAAGCTCTCCAACGGATTTATGAGGTAGGGAGTTTATTTTGAATTATGATAAATCTATATTTGTTAATTACTCTTGTTCTTGATTTTCAATGAAGATGACCAAAAAAACATGGTCATCGATCCACACATAGACCATGATCATTTCTATTTTTTTCATCGCATGTTCTTTGTCGCCAGATAATTAAGCACTCTAAAAACTAAAAGTTTTGTTTAGCGTGGTGTAAAGACGCAGCGATATCGACTCGAGGATTACAAATCTACGATGGTCACAATTTTCAGGCATTAAATGAATATGAAACAACCCACATAAGGGGAGACGCGATGGTGTGATTCGGGCATGTGCTCATGGTGAGAATCAAGGCAATATAAGAGGTGCGACGTACTGCAGTGATCGGTGCGACTCTGGGCGAGCAAGGCAGTGCAGAGAAGGTGGTCTGGTGAAGTGTGCTGATTCTGAGGCAGCTTTGGCTAGTAGTTTGGGGGCGCAGTAGGTGGCCATCCCATGGGGTACGAGACTGTCGAGAAAGGACCATGACCCTTGGTTGCTCGGTGCATGACATGAGGGTGATGTTGGAGGCTACAGATCCTACGGAAGAGTCAGTCGTGTAAAGGGATTTTGTATGTGGACGTGTGAAACACTAGCCATTAGGGTTGAGGAGTAGAAGATAACGATAAAATATGAGTTAATTAGAGAGTAATAATATTGAAAATAAATTAAAAAGAATAAATAAATAAAAAATAGGATTAGGGAGTGATGCTTACATGTGGAGACAATGTGGATAAAGAGGAGTGACTTATGTGTATAATGTGTGAATGGAAGGAAATAAATTATCAATAATAATAATAATAATATTATAATATTATTATTTTTGTTGATAACTGAATTTTTTGTCCATAACATATCCATGCGCCCCCGGTTTCACAAACCATTAGGGAAGTACAACCCTGACTTCATGAATGAAATTATGAGTCCAATATTGGATGTCTTTTTTGGGTTTTTGGATCAGGTATCTGAAACACTCAAATAAAAATTATATTTTATTATTATTATTAGATCTTCTACCCTCTTTAAGTCATGTGTGCGACGTCTGATTGACTTACCATCAGTGTTGACATGATCTTGTCATTAAGATGGCCGATTTAATTCTACTGTTGAATATTAAAATCTGGTTCATGGCTCAGGTTCACAAGACACCCATTAATAATGATAATATTATTGCAGGATCTTTTATTAGACATATCTCCCTCATATTGTGTAGAAATTATGAACCATCTATGGCATTTAAATCCTTAAGAATAGGCGGCCCTTTTTAGATACTATAAGTGAAATATAGAGTTTGGCCGGGTTGGATCATACTCGAATCCAACCGGGCCCTCGACACTAAAATGCCTCTAGCTTTCAGAATGTGTGTTCTCTTGATGCATCATCTGTTGCATTGGAACCCTTACGACATGACGGTCCTTTGGGATACTTTTGCGGATCTTCTTGGAGGTTGAGGTATGACCGATAACTTGAGGAGTGGATCCTATTAGAAACAAGCATGCTTAGTGCGCGAATCTCATGGTTGGCTACAACATGATGAAAGAACATCTATCCTATGTGGGTCAGTGCTCAACGATCTTGTGTGAGTTAGTGCACACTGATCCTATGTGGGTCATGTCATGTGTGGGTCAGTGCTCAATGATCCTATTTGGGTCAGCACATATCGATCCGTTGTGGGTCAGCATCAGAGCCTCTCGACAGAGTAAGATGATCCAATGATACATCTAATCATATATAATTTAGTGCTTAAGTTATAAACATGTGTGAGATGAGTCTTTTACCTAGGTGGTACTTTTACCTTCGTAGTTTTACCTTCAGGATTTTACCTTTGTGGTACTTTGATCTTCGTCGTGTTACCTTCATGGTGTTATCATTGTGGTACTTTACCTTCATGGTGTTACCTTTGTGGTGTTACCTTTTTGGTACTTTTCCTTCATGGTGTTACCTTCGTGGTATTACCTTTTCAATATTATTCACTCAGGGATCAATTCTAAAAATGGCTTAAAGGCGGGAGCCTTATGTTTCCTCATGTATGAGACAAGTATATTTTGAAAACATAGGTATATGTATGGACATATACCTATGTAGAGTTTACGGCTTCTTCGTGCTTTGTGACTGAGCTCTTGCTTTGTGGTTATTCCTTTGTGGACCTCTTGGAGACCATTGGGGGTATTGGGATCCGTACCGAGTATTTTCATACTCACCCATGCACGGGATACGCCCACACCTTGTTGTGCCTTGTGCAGACGACATGCACCGTTGATCTAGGCTAAAGGAGCTAGGTCTAGACTATTCTCAAAGGTGGACCATTTGACGTGACGTGATGCAGCGAATATTGATCATGAGTTGTACCTACCCATCAGGTGTGATCCTTGGTGGGTATTCTATGAGCTATTTTATTTTTTAGTTATACTTTTACTTTCTAGTGGGGCTTGTATTATTGTCCCATTACATTCAGTAAACTTTTTACTACAACAGTTTACTTCATGGTTGTTTCTTTTTGTGTTCATGGATTGGGTGTTTGTACAGGTTTTGAAGGAAATGAATTCCATTTATAGGTATATTCTTTTCCAGTGCTAGTCACCAGCCCTTGGCCTCTGGAAGGTTGTATGGGGGTAGTCACAGCATGGGCCCCGGGGGATGGGACGTGACAAAGTGGTATCGGAGGAGTCAGTTCTACTAAAGAACTAAGACTCTAATCATTTTAATGGATGAATAGTGTTAAGTGTTTTGTGTGTGGTTTTTATCTTGGGAAGTCCAGTGATGGTGTGGTGGCCAACAAATCCATATGATAGGACTCTGAAGTTGAATTTATGACTCGGTGCATGAAAACAATGATTGCGTGTGTTTGGGATGTGTTTTCCTTGGTTTCTTTGGAGTCAACTCACAAGGTATAACTTAATGACCATGGAGCACCAGTTTCTTATCAGGATGTCGCCGCATAGACAACCATCTAGTATTCCTGAGAGAGTACACAATGATAGCCCACAGAGTGATGAGTCCTTGGTGTAGGGCCCTCTTAAAGATTTAGCACCTTCGGGTGGTGTAATAGCTATATCACTGCCTGTTGGTCAATAGCTATAACCGGCTGTACCGGTAGAGGGTACATGTAGATCAAGTTCCTTACACATGTTTCATCATCAGGTACCCCTCTGGTTTTTAGCCCAACTAATAGGCGTCTAAAGACTTCCTTGAGGAGGTGGTCAAGTTTCCATCAATCCAGGGCACCATTCGATCAAATGGGGGTCCTAGTATAGAGCCTTCTATATGGCTCATCAAGATGATGACAGGGTTTAGATTACCCTAATCTTGTGAAGAGGTGAATTTTTTTGTGGAAAATCTTGAGAACCTTCCTCGGAGAAGGGTGTATCTTTCCATAAGGAGCTATGGGATGAGTGTTCCCTTGAGATTGTACAGCTTCTGTAGGATGACATGTCAGCATCAGAGTATTCATCGTTGCGTACTGACAATCCGAGGTACTCGATGAATACAGTACGATCAGTGATTTAGGTCTCAGACCTCTGAGCTAGGTGGGTTTTGGGACATTCGAGTGAGCCCAATTACTCTCTGTATTTCTACATATGTTAGGGTGATAGAGAGAACCATTGTGGTTGAATGTTCTTTGGATGATCGGATGCAGCCAATGAATGTTAATAGTGGGAAAGGTCGAAAACTAATGCATGTCATAGTGACTTTGGTGTGTGATATGTTTCGGGAAGATGAATTGATAGGGACAGATGAATCTGCAGGGCATCAGACGTGGAAGTTGAGCTAGCAGAGGAGTATGAGGTGGTATAGATTTTGACATTTTACAACAACCACCTCAACGTTGTTCCAACCAAGCATAGGTAGCTGGAGAACATGGGAAGGGAGTAGCTATATGTGGTCAAGAATTGTGACCCAAGGGCTCCAAGATTGATTAGAGGTACGTTCTATGTCAACCAATAGCTTCTGTATTAATAGAAATAGGAACTAATCATTCCTTCTTTCAACGAATCTTGTTCAAGACCTAGAGTTTCTGGTTAAACCATTAACATTACCCTTACATCTGGAGTTATCTTTGCGAGGAAACATAATAATCACACTTATGCCGATGATGTGATCTTACCCTTGAGGTGAGAGTTTCGGTTTGAACCTCTTGGTTGAATTGTTGAGGACTTAAAACGTTAGTTTTGTTATATAATGGACATCCACAGTTCATAATAAGATTGAATGTATTAGGAAAAAATGTTTTGGTTTATCTACAACATTCCAATGTAGTTTTCTTTGGTCGGAGAAAAAGGGACCCCAGGTAGTAAAGCATAAACTCATGCAAAGGAGGGTGCAGGTGATCACTCTTGGGTCATCCAGCCTTACCCTCATGGCAGCAAGAGTTTTTAGTTTTTAGTTCCCAACTAGAGTAGAAGAGTGTGGGGACATATTTTCAAAAGATGTTTCTAGGATAACCCCCCCCCCAAGGTATAGGGTCTTCGCCTTTGGCTAGGTACTACTGGTGATTTGTACCTGAATTGTCAAGGGTAAAGGCACCCTTTCTAACTTTGAAGAAGAAGGAGGAGCTTTTATTGTTGATCAAGAAGTGTCAGTAGATAATTCAGGAGCTTTGTTAGAGACTAAAAAGCATAACCACACTGCCCTTGACCTGGATTTAACAACAGTGGTCTCTTTACTGAAGATCTGACCACACTACTTGATGGGTGAACAATTTACTATATAATCTTTTCAAATGAGTTTCTAGTATATCATATCCCAAAAGGACCTGAACATGAGACAATGACGATAGATAGAGTTCATCCAATACTATGTCTTTGAGATAGACTATACTCATGAGAAAGGAAATGTGGTAGCATACACACTCAGTAGGAGGTCTGGTCAACATCTACTGAGTGAGGCATGAGAACAGCTAGTCGCACTGTAGATACACTTCATAGATAAAGAGGGAGAAACATACCTCTAGTATATGACTACCAATCCCTAAATTCATCTTAGAGTTCAGGAGGCATTTCTTGGGGACGTTGACTGTCAGGCTCAACATGCTCAAATATTCTAAGGACGGCCTCCAGAAGAATTTTTTAATGGTGGGGAGAATATCGTTCTCTATAGAGGATACACCATGGTACCAGTGATGCTTCGGGAGGAGGTGTTGAGGGAGTTCCATATATCCCTATTAACAGAACATCATTGAGTGAATATGAAATACCAGAACCTCCAGCATCAGTACTGGTGGCCAGGGATGAAGGAATCAATGGAAGAGTTTGTGTCTCGATTCCTCACTTATCAACAAATCATAACTGCATAGAGCCAGCATATGTCTTATGCCAACAAAATATAGAGACCCTTGTGGTCTGAGGAGGTATACCAGGTTTTCTTACAGGTCTCATGACAAAGAGTATTTCAGAGGATTGGTCGAGGAAGCAAGCTATCTCTGAGGTTCATCAAACTTTTATAGATTCTCAGCAAAGTGGTTGAGGTGGTGTACCATATATTTCTTCCCCCATAGATGAAACGAGTACATAATTTTATCCATGTGTTGTAGCTGAGGTGATGTGTGCATGATCTGTCACTTGTTATCGACTAGGGAGAGTATGATTTTGACGATGGGGTGACTGTTATAGAGTTCCCAGTGGATATTGAAGATCGACAAGAGCGATTCCTTTGTGGATGATTGATCTCTCTGCTGCATGTTTGGTGGAATCATGGGGAACTCCAGAAGAGAACATAGGAGTGAGAGTCTTAGACTCATGTTCAGTACCCCCATTTGTTTCCTAATCCAATGTTGTGGATTTTGGGGACGATAATTCCTATGGTGGGGAGAATGCAAAGACCCAAATTTTTCCATGTAACTTTTTAATTATATAGAATTATTTCGAGACTGTGAAATCTAATGGCACGTGATTCTGAGGCCCAGATTTCCTGGAATGACCCATCAATGTTTTTGTTAAGATTTATTTAGAGCATGTAAGAAGGTTTCCTAAAAATGTGGAATAACTCTTAAAAGGTTGCTCAGATCAGAAATCTGAGGACATCGTTTCATTTAGGATGGCAGTTTCACCCTAGGAAATAATTAACATTAGTCGGTGAATGACTCCTATGAGAAACCCTAAAAATGGAATAATCGTAAATATAATAATTATATAAAATTATTTTATTTTTGAAATGCTTATAAATCATGAACGGTAACTCATATTGAAAATATAAAACCACCGATGAATTCATGAGGGTATGCGTTCCTTAGGATGACACTAACATTGGCTGGCACCGGCCACCTGAGAAAGTTAGTATTTGGCTGTAAATAAAATAAATAAGTGACTATTATTTTATTGTATAATACATAACTACTAAATGGTAACTCTGATTAAAAATATGAGAGTACCATTGAAAATGTGAGTGCATATTCTCTTTAGTCAAAGCCTAACCATGGTTGGCATGGGTCGAGGGTGAATGTTATTAATTTATTGAAATTTTTTATGGTACGTTCAGAAAACGTGTGAGTAGTGTTTTCAATCTTTTGAACTGGTTCTCAGATTAAAAATTAGATGTCACAGTTGAACTCGCATAATCAGGATTCTCTTAAGGTAGGTCTGACCTCAACAGCTGTCGGTCGAGGGAAGAAGATGGTATTTTCATTTTTTATGGAAGATTATATAAAATAAATATATTTTATTTTAAATATCCTCCTACCTCTCCTTTAAATTTTTTTGGCGGGGAACACAAGAGGGTGGTCCGGAATTTAAATTCTAGGCATTAAATTCCCTGTTATACAAAATGTGTCACCACCAATCTATTTAATCAATAGGATTCATTAATTCTAAAAAAATTAATCACCTCTTAAATAAAGAGTTAAATAAACTCTTCCTTGGGGTTGGGTGCTTGTTTCCATTGGAAAAAGGAGGAACAATATCTTAAGGCTCTTGAAGAAGTACAGATCTCGCAATAGATAATGGAAGATCATATTTCAAGCGACGTCGTGGGAAGCTTGTTGCAGGAATGAAGAACATCGACCCACGTTCAATCTTGAGCGTTCTCCAACAGATTTATGAAGTACAAGGTTTATTTTGAAGTATGATAAATATGTATTTGTTAATTCCTCTAGTTCGTGATTCATAATGATGATGGCCAAACGAAAATGGCCATCGACCAACACATAGACCAGGATCATTTCTATAACGTTCTTCACACATTATTCATCACCAAATAATTATGTTCCCTAAAAACTCAATGTTGATTTATGTGAGGCATACAGATGCGGAGATCTCAACTCGAATATCGTGAATCTGTGATCTTTACAATTTTTGAGCATTGAATGAAGATGCAGTGACCCACTGAAGGGGTGACACAGTGGTGTGATTCTGGCGTGTGTTCAAGGCATGACTCCGGGTGAGATAGGTAGTGTGACGTACAACGGTGGTCGGCGCAGCTTTGAGTGAGCAAGGTTGTGCGGCGAAGGCGGTCTCACAGTGTGCAGCGAGTCTGAGGTGGCTTCGACTGGCAGTCTAGGTGTGCAGCAGGTGGCCAGGCTGTGGGGTGCGAGATTGTCGAGGCAGGACCATGACTTTGGGGTGTTCGGTGCACGACAGGTGACTAAGGCCGAAGATGGAAGATCTGGAAGAAGAGTCAGTCGTGTAAATGGATGGCGGAGGTGGTTGCCTGAAGATATGTCTATTAGGGTTGAGGATAAGAAGAAAACATGAATGTTTGAGTTAATTGGAGAGAGGAAGAATAAATTAAATAAATGAAAAAGAAAGAATAAATAAAAAATATGACTGGGGAGTGATGCATGCGCATAGAGACAAAGAGGATAATGAGGGGTGACTTGTTCATAGAATGTAAGAATGGATGGAAATAAATTGAAAATAATAATATTATTATAATAATAATCATATTATTATTTTTGATGATAAAACACTTTTTTGTCTGTAACTTATCTGTGTGACCTCGGTTTCAAAAACTGTCACTGGCATTATGACACTGACTTCGAGAAAAAAATTATGAGTCCAATATTGGAAGTCTTTTTTAGGTTTTTGGATCGGGTAAATAAAATGATCAAATAATAAAAATATATAATTAATATTAGATCTTCGACCCTCCATATCTCATGTGTGTGATGTACGATTGACATACCGTCAGTGGAAACATGACCCTGTCATTAGGACAGTCAATTTAAGTCTACTATTGAATATTGAATTCTGGTTTGTGGCTCAGGTTCACAAAACACCGAATAATAATGATATTATTATTGCGGGATCTTGTATTTGACATACCTTTGTCATACGATGTAGAAATGAAGAACCGTATATGATGCTAAGATCCTTGGGATGAGGCAGTCCTTTTGAGATAATCCACATGAAATTCAATGAAAGTTTGAGTTTGGCTAGATTGGATCTTCCTCAAATCCAACCGGGCCCTCAGCACTAAAATGCATATAGCTTACAGACTGGGTGTCCGATTGATGCATCGTCTGTTGTGTTGGAACCCTTATGAAATGACTTTCATTTGGGATAATTCTTTATTGGACATCGTGGCGGTTGAAGTATGACCGATAGCTTGAGGAGAAGATCCACCCAGAATCAAGTGTGCATAGTGTGGGAATCTCGTGGATAGTAGTAACATGATGAAAAAACATCGATCCTATGTGGGTCAGCATCTATCGATCATGTGTGGGTTATCACTCAGTGATCCTATGTGGGTTAACGCATACTAATCTTGTGTGGGTCAGTGCTCAGTGATCCGGTGTGGGTCAGCGCATATCGATCCTTTGTGGGTCAGCAGCAGATCCTCTCAAAATATTATGATGATCCAACGCCATGTCTAATCATATGTACTCTTTTTCTTATGGTATATACTTTTGTGAGCTTATTCTTTTACATTTGTGATACTTTTACCTTCGTAGTGTTACCATATTGGTATAACCTTTTTTGTACTTTTACCTTCATGGTGTTACCTTGGTAGTAATTTCCCTTGGTGGTGTTACCTTTTTGGTACATTACCTTTGTAGTGTTACCTTCATGGTGGTACCTTGGTGGTCTTCTTCCCTCATGGATCAATGGTGAAAATTTCTTAAAGGTTGGACCCTTATGTTTCCTCATGTATGACATGAGTATATTTTGATAACTTAGGTATATGTGTGGGCATATACCTAAGTATAGTTGTTGAATTCTTCATGGATTTTTATTGAGGTTTTGCTTTGTGGGTATTTCATTGCAGAAATCTAGGAAACCTCATCGGTCTCGGGGGTCCCTAGTGAGTATTTTCGTACTCACCCCTACAAAGGCTATGCCCACACATTGTTGTGTCTTGTGAAGACAATGGACATCATTGATCGAGGCTAAGGGAGCTAGGACATGATGGTGCTCAGAAGTGGACCATTTGACATGATGTGACGTAGTGACTACTGATCGTGAGCTGTACCTACTCTTTAGGTAGGATCCTCTGTGAGAGTTCTATGAGCTGTTTTCTTTTTTAGTTTTACTTGTAATTTCTTATTGGGATTGAATTGCGACACCTTTACTTTCAATGCAGTTTTATCTGTAGAAGTTTACTTCATTGTTGCTTTTTTGTGTTCTTGGATTGTGTGTTTGTACAGTTTTAATGGAAATTTATTCCCATTATAGGGATACTCCTTTCAGGTGCTAGTCATCAGCCTCTGGTCTATGGAAGGCGGGCTTGGGGTAGTCACGGAATGAGCCCTGAGGGATGAGTCGTGACACCTTCCCCATACCGAGGAATTGTTTGATCAACATCGTGGAGCATAATAATATTACATGATTGACCTTTATTCTAAATATCATCAATTGATGGTCTAGAAAGTGGATATAACCAAGATTAAACTATGTAAAGGTCAAAGTCACTGTGAATATATTGTGATGTATTATGGTTGTACTAATTCCTTTACTAACTTTACAGATTTGAGGAATGAAGTCTTGAGAGATTAGTTTAATCAGTTTTTTGTTGTATATATAGAAGTTATCCTTATTTATTCAAAGGGAAAAGAGGATCTTGAAGAAAACTTGATAATTTTACTAAATAGACTAACTAAAGAAAATCTGTTAGAAAATTTTAATGTGAGATTTTTTTCTACAAAATGTTTCATTTTTGGGTCACATAATCTCAATATATTGCATAATAATAAACCCATCAAACACATTGGATATTGAATGCTGGAAGAGACGAACCACAGTGACTGATATCTGTAGTTTTTTTGGGTTAAGTATATATTATCGAAGAGTTTTGGTTAATTTATCATGATAATATAATCCTCTAACCAAGATAACTCTAAATGGTTTCAGGTTCCTTTAGATATACGAATTTGAGGAAAAATTCAAGGAACTAAAGAGAAATTCAGTCAGTGAACTAGTGATTGCATTACCCTATAGTGAATGAGGTTTTTTAAACTATAATTATGCATCCAAGAATGTATTGGGATGTTTTATTTTGTATAATTACATGGTTATAACCTATGACCCATGAAATATTAAGATTACAAATAAAAATTGCCCCACTATTGATTTCATGTTATCAGTAGTATTTTTTTGATTAATGATATAGAGACATTATAAAAATGGATAAAAGTGTGATATATATATTCTGATTGTAAAAAGGATGAAATATATATTCACATTGATGGAGTTGGACATGATCTAGAGAAGATGGTAAGAGATGATAATGGATTATGATTCCACAATACATTACCACTCATGGAAAGAGAAAAGGTTCGTTGATGCTTTGAGTCGAAAAAATAATTATATCTCATCTATGAGGAGGTCACAAAAGATCCAATATTTATGGATTTTAATAGGATGGGATTAGAAATACTGATGGAATGGGAAATTTATAATCTTTCACAATTGAATCTTTCACCCTCTATCTGGGTAAAGATTAAATAGGTACGTAACAAATATGTATAACTGTAAAAATGTTCTTTAATTTAACCATGATTAGGATGGAGTGATATAGTTTGGGAACCATGTATTTATTCTGAACATTCCATATTTTAAAAAGGATAAATTAGAATATTCTCATATTTCTTAATTCTCTGTTCATCCAAGAGGTACAATGATATATAGAGATTTGAAAGAATACAACTTGTGTGATGGAAGGAAGAGGGATATCACAGAGTTTGTATCTTGGTTCTTGGTATTACATAATGATAAGGTTCAAAGCCAAAATTCTAAGTAGATGTTGCATCCATTATACATATCATAATAAAAATGGGATAACATCATTATGAATTTTTTTATTAGACTCCAAAAAACCACTAAAGGGGTTAATGTTATATGAGTTGTAGTTGATCTCCTTAGAAAGTCAGTACAATTCATCATTATTATAGAAAAATTATCTCTATATTGTCCTTCTAGGATATACATTAAGTAATTGGTAAGGTTATATAGTGCACCACATTCTATTGTATCTAACCGGTATCAAAGGATTACCTCTAATTTTTGGTGAGATCTTCTACAAGAACCTGATACATAATTGAGTTTCACCACTGCTTGTCATCCTCATCTGGATGGTTAGTTAGAAGAAAGAATTAAAACCATAGATGATATTTTTATATCTTCTTAGTTGTCTTAAAAACGTGACAGGGATCAATACCTTCTTATAGTTGAGTTATCATACCAAAATAGATTTCACTCAATAATTTATATGGCTCATAATGAATCCTTCTATGGGATGAAATTTAGTGCTTCATGATTTTGGGATGAATTTGGAGAAATAAATCTATTGAGACCTTAGATAACTGAATAAATGGAAGAGAATATTAGATATATTTAGTAGAATATTATTACATCTCAAATTCAGCAGAAACGTTATGATGATAACTATCAGTGAAATTTATAATTTGATGTCAATGAGAATGTTTTTCCATAAATTTCTCCCTACAAATGGTTATAAAATTAAATTTGAATTGGAAACTAATGTTGAGGTATATCAGTCCCTTTTAAATTATTAATCGAATTGGTACAATGTCCTATTTCTTGTATGTACCTCCAAATATATATCAATTCCATGATGTATTCAATGTATCACTCTTGAGAAAGTAAATACATGATCCTTCACATGTACAAAAATCATAGGTCTTACTGCTGGATCTATATCATTCATATAAGGTACGACCAGTTCTAATTTAGAATCATATATATAATGTTCTATGAAACTAGACCACTCACCTAGTTAATGTTTTTAAAGGAGAATCCACCTGTTCGAGTAATCTATGTGAGAAATTTTGGATATTACGAGGTAGAACTATCCTCATTTTTTTATATAATAATGATGAATTTCTAAGCAAGAATTCATTTTAAGGGGGATGACTGTAATAACTACAGTTTTTATAAATCTTTTTTTAATAAATTAATTTTTCTTTGATGTCTTATATTCCACACTACAGCATGTTAAGCAATAATTATAATTTATAACATGTTAATCTTGTGCTACATGCACACCGACTTGTCTTCCGTTACACACAACACTGAGTTTTTACAAAACTACATTTAGTTATAATTATTTAAATGAGATTATTATACACTAGACATTAAAAAAAGTAATCTCAATTGTATTAAATAATTTTTAAATATTATTTATAACAGTTTTATATAAAGAAAAAATATTATAGTAAAGCATGTAATTTTGGGTAATGTTTTTATAGGTCTGAAAATATTATTTTCTCAATTGAACTACTTTTTATTTTCTTCGGTGAAAAATAATAAAATTTATTTTTTCTAATTTTAAAAATATAATTTGTAAAAATAAACATTATTTTTGAAATCTTAATTTCAAAATTATCATAGGGTGATTGTTTTTGTATTTTTCTGAAAAACATCATTTTTGGGTGAATAGTGAAAAATATTGTATTTTAATTCAAAACTTATTTCTTCATATAAATATTTTTTGGGTTAAAATATATTTTGAATTTAATTTAAAGTCTTAGGAGACCAAATTTAAATAAATAATCAAATTTAGGTCATTGGAATCAATTTTACATTGCAATTGGATATAAAAACATTTTACACTTTTGAATATGTTTTACTTTCAGAACAAGTCGTCTCGTACCGTCCGTGAGATTAAATTTAAATTACATTCTACCACTTTTGCGAGTAAAATTTATAAAAATGGCTTCCATGTTTTGAAAAAAAATTGTAATTTATAATATGGAAGAAAATTTACTAAAAATATTAGTGAATTTAATTAAAGTTTGTTACAAAAATTAAGGTAATAACAAGATTACTTAATGGTTAAACTTTAATCTTAAGAGGCCAAATGACCTAGACACATTTCCAAAACGAATTTTATTGAAATTTATTGACCAATAACCATATTTTATATAATTATATCATTTATTTTATTATCATGATGTAAGGGAGACCTCTCAATATTGTTTACCTTTTTATATTTATAAGAATACCATTCCGCTTCCTCTATAAAAGTAACAATCTCCCCTCCCCCTCACATCCTATCACCTCCCGAAACACATTGGATAGCCAAAACCAAACCTAATATCCTTTAAAAATAACTCCTTTCATTCTATATGAATCTCTTTGGGAATAATTCCAACCATGGAATCCCTTGGGTGCAAGGCAAGATGAGTTACCAAAAGAATATTTAATATCCATACTCAAGATCATTTTTTTATTTTCATTCTCCACCACCACTACTATTCTTAATCCATTTTTTCTAAAATTCATAGTATACTAAATATTATAATATGTTATTATTATAATGTTTGTTTTAACTGTTACAATCACTTCAATCTAATGGGTATTAAACATATTGTTCGTGTGTATGATGTACTACCACCTTGCCAAACAATGTTTTTTTTTCATTACCACCTCCCATGGGTGGGAATTATTCTAGTAAATATGTTGTTATATGATATATATGTTATTTATTATGTCTTTATTCTTCTTAAATTATTATATAAAACATACCTTCATGATTTCCATTATTGTGTAAATATGATAACTTTATTTGTGAACATGTGGACTACTACATCCTCAATGCGATGTAAATCATTCCCACATTACATGTTATATATTAAGGATGGGTTTAATAAAATTATTTGATTAATATGAAATAATAATTATTCTATAATTATATTATATATATCATTTTCTACTTTTACTTTCAAAATAACCATAAAATGGAAACAACATTCTTTCGTAAGTACGAACTACCATAATTGTGAACATTGTATTTCATTTTTTTATTGATTTTATATATTATTATAAATATTTATATACTGAATATTTATTATATTTATATCATGTTTTAAATTTTTGAAATAATCAAATCATGTTCTACGTATTTGGATCAGGAATAATAAGACAAAAAATTAATGGAAAACAAAGTGAATATTAACTGAAGTGTAACATTAACATGGAATTATTATTAAACCAGAAATATAAATTCATAATTAAAAAACATGTGGTATTTGATATAATAAAATGGTTATATATTATATATATATATATAATAAAATTTAATAATTATACACGAGTTATGTATGAGTATGATGAAATTTAATTCATATGGATAAGTTTTTTATCGCCTCATTTTTAATTCTATGAGATTTATGCCTTATTTACCACTCATTTATTTTGTGCGGTGTATATAATTCACACTAATATATTATTTTAATCATATAATTGTTTTTATAGGTATTTATATATCCATTTTATGATCTATATTTCAAGTGTTTTTATGATTCAATAGTTACCAAATTAGTAAGGCGGTTTTGTCTCAATTTTCTTTCTTAGAGGAACATATTTTGTTACGCACATATATTTTTTAATTATGTGTAAATATTTCCACATGAAATGTTGTTTAATTAATCTAATTATCTTTATGATATTTTAGTCTTCATTAAATTTTATTTTATTACATGGGGAGTATAATTCATTTTTACCAAGTGGTAAGATTTTATTAATAAAATCAAATCATTTATAGGTATTATTTATGATTATGTTTCCATTGATGAAATATGATGATTCATATCTCAAAAAAAACTATGAGATTTTCATAACCACTATATATTCATGATTTCTTTCTGTATTAGTACCATTTTCCCAATCAATGGTAATAAATAAAATAAATAAAATATTTTTAAGAAAATCTAATCTCAATTCACTATTTGGTCGGAAATCTGTGTATTTAAAAAACAATGTCTTCAAAAATGATTTTTAAAATATTTATTTAAAAATTTCATTAATGTTCATTTTCAACAAAGAATAATTTCAATAATTATTTATGGTTTTTACATATTCTTTAATATTTTTTCAAATTTATATTCAATGAAAAAGGATTCCTAAAAGGTTTTATGTTTTAATGTGTTTTTCCATGAAGAAAGGATATTTTCCTCAAAAAAAAGTTTGTAAGAGATCCTTATAATTCATTTCCCATATAATATGAAATATGATAGTGTTAACCATTTTTTATTTGAAACAACTGAAATGTTCCATTAATATTCTCTCTTTAATTGGATTATTTTCTGATGACATGATTTTTATTAACCTCATTTATCTTTTACTTGTTATATGCTTTTGATACCCATTTTTAGGGGTTATTGTTTGATGAAATGAATATGAAACGAGTATATTTTTAAGATTTTCTTGCATGATAACATGTTTTTGAGAACTATTTCATTTCATTCTTTATGATGGGTTGTTTATGAAACCCATATCTTGTTATGGGTAATGATATGATTATTGATTATGATATTTTGAAACATGTATCTATGATTTTAATATGTGATGGGTGGGAATTATATCTCCCCTCAATGAGTTGAGAAATTATTTCTATCTCATTTTAATATTATGGGAATCAAGTTGATGGGGGCTGATCCACTATGGAATTTCGAGCAACATGATCCCTTACAAGGAAACTACAATGACTAAGGATAGTGATGTGTCTCTCCTATTTGGTGTAGTCCACTTGGAGTGACCTAATAGGATTTGGAAATGTTCCTTCAATTATAAAGAATGATATTACATGTTTTTGTGTCTACCAAAATTCCATATCTTGTTCCTTTCTTATTATTTCATGGATGGTGTTCTTGATTCCCATATGATTCATGTATTAGGAACAACCAATCTTTTGGACCTGATTCTTGTTTAACATCTTTGATATGTGGGGTATGATCTTATAATGTTATGATCACTTTCTAATACCATTATTATCTTGTTTATGATTACATATATCCTATGTGTACCCTTTTGGAGCATATGATCTCAAAACTTATTATATTTACATTAACAATAATATGAAGATATTTATTTTGTATGATGTGTCAAAAATGGGTGATAGTCATGGAGATCATAATATGATAGAATGTTACTCACATATATACCATTTTTTATGATTTCATTCTTATAAAGGAACAAATAAGATTATTTAGAACCTGTTTGTGTAATGTATTAACTATTGTGAAAATAAATTATAATGTTAATTTATGTTAAGAAAGAGTATCTATATTCTTGACCTGGTTTATGGGGAGAACTTGTCTCATCTCTTTTATAAAGGGGTGAATCTCTGTTTTGTGACATGTTTTAGGGTGCTATACATTTGAAGACCTATTTTTTGCATGTTTTAGGGGTGAAAATGTGATGAAATGTTTTGATGGTTTTTTTGGGGAAAAATTAGAAGAAAATAGTTAGAAGTTGGTTCTATGGAGCAGGAACATTATTTTGTTTATGATGAGGGTATTTTAAGCTTTATCCTAGACCATGTAAAGAGATGTATATATTATGGTCACCAAGCATGGGAAACTAAAACACATATGTTCATATCAAAATCAAATACAATAGATGTTGCTAGATAAGAAGGTTGTTTTGTATGTTTTTGAGAATGGTGAGATGTAATCCATGTTGAATTTCTCGTTAGACCACCCTAGATGTGTTTTGACATGCAACCCCAATGGTGGGGACTGTTCTGTGTTAGAAGATGTAATGAAAATATGGTTTCTATGGTGGATAAAACCATTAACTAGATGTTGAAATTTCTATATAAACAACAATATTTTATAATATTCATGTATCTAGAAGTGTCATCTCAAAAATTAGTGATGGTTGAGAGTAGTGGAATGAGTTTCAGTGAGTAAGATGCCTTGTGTTTGGGAGTTGTGTAGTGGATTCTCTTTCAGGGTTTTTAGGTAGAACCTCATGATCTATGATTGGTTATGTGATACTTGTATTTTAGGATCATATGGTAAATGTTCGGTTAGTATTATTAGGGATGATAAGTTTTGTGTTGGGGATATTGTAAGGACCAACATCCAGACAATTGAGAATTTGTGCATGAGTTTGAATTACTATTCATTGGTAGATTTTCCATTTTTGAATATAAAAATCAGAATAATTTAATAGATGTTTCAACTTCCAAAAATGTAGTTTTCATATGTTTTTAATGTTATTGTATAATAATAAGGGGTTCTGGAAAGAACTAGTGGAGGAATGGGTGGCTCGAGCTTCTGTAAGAGGCTAGGGAAACCAATTAACCTCATGAATATTGTATTCAAAGTGTAAAAAATATTATGGTGTGTTCTAGATTTATTTATAATGTAAAACTACAAATAAATTTGGACAGTATAACGAATTTATGGTGTAAAAGAATGTTTCACACCATGAAACATGATGGCTAGGCCAAATGATGCCATTTTCTAAGTAATTTAGAGAATTAAATTCATTTTCACTTCCAAGATCCAACAAGTTCTATTCAAAAAGGTATTTAAGTTTATTGATTATTATGAAAAAATATAAAGTCCATTCAAACTCCCTCCATATATAGAATAAGTTACAATAATAGTGGATTGGATTTTGGAAGCCCAAACGATCACATTTCTCCATCGAATAAAGCGCAGTTCATTGTGATGGATTCCTCTAAGTGATTTATATACATTTCTATCCATGGATGTATAAAACTCTCCATGAAATCTAATTCATCAATTTTTCATGGAACAATTCCAATTGATAAATGAGATGGAAAATGTTTATTGATCTTGAGGGTTTTGTTACAGGATGATGAGATTTTAGATTGACATGTAAAAGGAATATACCATGTTGATGTGTGAACATTTTTAAAGTGAAATCCATTAAAGGTATATTAATGGGTTTCCCTTTTCTTGTTTCACAATTTAATATTTTAATTTGTTTTTTTTCAATGATGTTTGATAAGGATTTTACCAAAAAAGTGATCAGAATCATGTTAAAGACTACCCATGGATGGTTAGTAATTATTCAATCGTGGAAATGTTTTCTAGTATGTATTTGGGAATTTTTTCCCAATTGGATATGAGATTCCGTGTTATAATCTAATTAATTATAATTAATTAATCATGAAGTTTTGGCTGGGGACCATAACTCAAGGAATATATTGACAACTGATTGGACTTTGGTGATGGGAACATGTTTGTTGTACCATTCTTGGGTTGAAGTTATCTATTTTTGAGGTTGGAGGTATAGAAAAGCACCCCTTTTCTATTTAATATTTTAATGTACTTGAAATATGTGAAATTTCAACAAAAATACTTATGTGTGATCTAATAAAATTTGTAACCACTTCCTTGATAAGAATTCTAATGCTTAAACCTCTCATGGTCTCCTTTGGGTCCTTGGCATTGAGTCATGGACTTGTGGCCACCCAAGTGGTTTGCCTACCATTGATAGATGGTTGGATTTGGAGTAGAAAAAAAAATAGATCCTGTAACACCCGAGACTGTTATGTTATATAAATCATCAAAGGAATCTTTTTCTACACAACACTTGCTTGAATTGCTTTACACGCAATCACGACCTTCCTCGATAGCTTGCGTTGTACGCAATACCGAGTTTCACTAAACGACGATATGCTATTAAAATATTATTTAAAATAGCCGTTATGAATAGTAATAACCACTTTTTGAAATTTTATCTTTCAAAAAGGAACTCATTTTTGGATTCAGAATACCGAAATTAGCCTAGGGTGAAATTTTGGTATTTTTCTGAAAACTTTCAATTTTTGATGAATAGTGAAACCACTAAGTGGTAGGTTAAAAACTGAATTTTGCATAAAACATAATTTTACCGCTTCTGTGAATGGAATTTCGAAAATCCGACAGACACGGTTGATATCAGTAAGTAAAATGTGGTTCAATGAGATAAAAATAATTTTTTGGTGAATAGTAACTTTTTACTTTTTTTACCGCGGTTAATAGTAAATAGGGTAACTAAGGGTAAATATGATATTACTATTACCCTAACACATGTCCTAATTCTAATGGATAAGTTTAATTCGACCAAAAACAACCTTATGAATATAATATGACCATTTAGGTCCATTTGGATTAGATTATGACATTTAATATTATTTTATTTAATGAATAGTTAAAATAGTTAAAATCAAAGTGTAATAACTAAAACATTTTTAATATGGGGTTATATATAAGATAAATTCGACTATAAATATTCATTAGAAAGCTAAAAAGATTTCCTACATAATGATATTTTATTTATAATTTTTAGACATTAAATAAATTAATTTATTTTTGACACAACGATGATCCAGTAATTACCCTTTTAAAGAAATGTTAACATAATTGATGTTATAAATGCTCCAATAAATGTAATTTGAAACTTTTTATGAATTCCACTAATTTTCTAGGTTACTATGATGTATTAGTGTTGATGTAATCAACTTTTTTAGAACGTATAATTCTGTTATCACTTTCACAAAAATCATATATCAAATAGTGTCAAAATTGACACAAAATAGTTTTTAAATCAAATATTATATTATTAATTGTTATTTTATTCCTAAAAATCTATGGTTGGAAAAAATGACTTATATAAGGATATATATATTAATAATAAACAACTTGGGGTTCTTTTGGCATGTTATAGTAAGGGTATTAACCATATAGTGTAAGAAAACAAAAAGTTATGGTAAAAGTTAAATTATTTAACTTAGAGTTAAATCTAATTGATAAGGTTAAAATAATAACCTAAACTTGTCTAAATCCTATTGGTTGATATTATTTCTACCCATCCCCACTTTACCTTCGAAATAAGACCCTTTGGAACCATTATAAACCGATTTTGACTTTAATATAAAATAATATTCTGAGATATTCCTAAGGTGCCCCTCTCCTCCCTTACAAAAGGACACCTCCTCCCCCTCCTCCTCACACCAATTTGAGCACTCAAGCTCGGCCAAACCCTGCCAAAATACCTTCTCCACTTCCCTAGAATAATCCTAGAGGTCCTGGTCTTCTTCAAAGACCAATCATAGTTCCCTAAGTGGAGTATTCAAAGAGGCGTTTCAAAGAAGAGGTAATATCCATTACCGATCTTTTCAATTTCTTTCTTCTTCAACATCTCCTTCTTTAGTTGTTTGATGATAAAGTAATAACATCAGTATTAATTAAATACTGATATGTTATTATAAATATTAAACAACCCTAATTCACCTTCTATCCATCCTACGGAAAAATGAAATCACCGCGCGTGCGTACGTACGGAATACCGTCTCCACGCCGTGGTGTAATCTATTTTCCACCATCACCTTACAAGGATGGGTATAATGGTGTAATGAGTAACTATATATGATTATTATAAAGTGATATTGATACTTAAATAGTATAAATACACTTAAATACAATTCCACGATCATGGGAACAATATCATCGCTCGTGCGTACGTACGGAATACCGTCTCCACGATGTGATGCGACTCGTTCTACATGATCATCATTACATAGTAATTATATAAATGAATTGAATGAATAAATATGATATATTTTACACTAGTACCATTATGGATATACGGTATCTATAACCTTAAAATAAGAATAAGAATTTATTCGGCAAAACACGCATAAGAACAAAAGGAAATAAAGACCCGAGTAACAAGTAACAATGAAATATTACTAATAAGAAGCTAAGAATATGACCATATATGATACCATATCAATATGTATGATTCTGGAATAAGTCAATAACATTATTTAAACCATTATACAGGAGCTTCGGACACGTACAAAGCAAATCGGACCTAAGGTAAGGGAAAATATCACAATCTCATTTTTATCCGAGATTGTTTATACTTTGAAATTTACTGGGGTGTATTTTATCATCCACATCCATGTTTCCTCAATATATAATATTATTTCCATTCACCTACAATTTTTTAAATCCAATTTTACCCTTCGGTGAGTTTTAGTAAAATATATGAAAGGAATCTTTTGTCATTTTTCGTACGAGGTACTTTTTTGACTTTTCCAACAAAAGTACGAGAAGAATGTTCTTTTTCTAACATATAAGGCATGAATGGATTTTTAAAAAATTATTTCCAAGAAGCTTCCTTTAAAAGTTTTCAAGCTTATTTTTAATAATCTTCTTTTAGATTAAAATTGTATGACATGTTAAGAGAGGAAAAATGTATTTGAAGTAGAAAGGATATTTTCTCAAGAATGGAGTTCAAATGTTTTATCAAAATTATTTTACATCTAAGATAATATAGGGTTCTGTTTTTATCCCTATTATTAATTGATTTGATTATGTTATGAGGGAATTATTTTTATGAAGACATTTACCTTATATGATTTGTTTTATGATGTCATGATGTTTCAAGAATCCAATTTTTGTTACATGTGTTATGCGATGATGTATGATTTATGATTATGTGGTACACATAAGAAAGGATTCATTATAAGATGGGTGGGACCTATATCTCCCTCCAATGCATTGGGTAAAGATTTATATCTCATTAGATAGACATGGCTGGAATGGAAGGTTATTTTGGTTCAGTGATACAGGACTGAAACGAGGAGTGAACTCGGTTCAGAAATGGGATTTGTCCGCTAAGATAGTCTTGGAAATGAGTCATGACTAACAAGAAATGATTTTCCATGATGATGTGTGCATGCCCCAATGTTTCAAGTTTTATGTTATGATTATGGGGATCTCATTTTAACTTCTATGATTTATTCCATATTATGATATTATGATCTCTTTTGCAGGTTATGATTTTCAAAAAGATATGATATGATTTTTATTTCCTTTATTTTCCCTTGCTGAGCATTTGAGCTCACCCTTTTGTATGTTTTCTTTCCCTAGGTCAGGAAGAAGGTTATTAAGTATGATATGCCAAAAGGGACTATAGATATGATGAAATAAATGTGAGACAGTGTTGACACTTTATGAACCAGTTGTTTATGTTTCCCAGTTTCTAAAGACATTATACCTATACGGTCCTTTTGTGGTTTTGTTATATGTTGTAATAAGTATGCTTCAATTTTGAAGTATTAAACAATGTATGTAAAGTATGGGTCGTTATAGTTGGTATCAGAGGAAAGGTATAGTCAACCTTTGGAAACTAGGATGTGAAAGCCTTAGTAAGAACCCTAAGGATAAGTCTAAGCATAGAACCCAATCTCAGTGTTTTAGAAATGGCCATGAATAACCTAGGATAAGACCTTAAGCGTGAAAATTTTATTCTTGAATTATGTGTTTTTCCTATTATAATTACTGTTTCTCACACTATTCTTCTTGGTTTTAGTCAATGTCTGGAACCCGAAGGAACCATGTTAATGCCGAATGCGATGGGAAATGCAATGATTGTCCCCCTGAGCAACCAAATGATATGGGAGCTGGAATGAAAAATCTTGTAGCCATGCTCACACAACTTTCTCAAGCTATGAATCATGCAGGACTTCCAAACAAGCAAAGGAAGGAGTAAAATTCTGTTGAATCCTTCATGAGACAGCGTCCACCTTCTTTCAGCAGGTCTACTGATCCATTAGTTGCTGAACAACGGATTAGTACTACTGAAAAGATATTTTCAGTTCTTCAATGTTCTGAACAAGATAAAGTCATCCTATCAGTGTATCGTTTGGAAGGAGATGTTGATCAATGGTGGAATATTATTAAGAATACGAGGCAAATGGATGAAATTGAGTCCATAGAATGGGACGAGTTCAAGAACTTATTTTTCAATAAGTACTTCCCTCGTATTCTCCGAACAAAGTTGGAGAATGAGTTTCTTGAACTGAAGAAAAAGGATGATGAATCTATTGGTACCTATGAAGAAAATTTTACAAGACTTGCAAGGTTCACTTCTGGTATTATTATCCAACCTGAGAGTAAGATCGATCGATTCTTTAGTGGCTTAAAACCAAGTATTCGAAGGGCGTTAGCCATAAGGGACTTCAATAGCTACGAGGAAATCGTTCGATGTGCTCTCAAAGTCGAGATGGAGATTGGAGTAACCCATCAGTCATATGGGTTTGACAAGAAGAGGAAAATGGAATTCAAAGGAAAATCTAAAGAGCACACTGAAAAGAAGATGAGCTTTCCCTTATGCTCAAAGTGTGGAAAGAAACATGGAGGGAGTTGTCTTAAAGGGACAAGTAAATGATTCAAATGTGGAATGGAAGGTCATCAGGCATTTCAATGCCGCGATGATGGGAAGAAGATGTGTAATGATGCAAACAAAGGATGGGATACACAGAATGAACCTACTACACTTCAATGTTTCAAGTGCAGGGAGATGGGGCATTATGCCAATAAATTCCCTAATCCAAGGGTTGATGATGATGGTCGACGTCAACAAACTCTTAAGGCTAATGACAAAGGAAAGTCACATGCAATTTCTATCAGTGATGTGGAGTACGATAATGAAGTGGTGAAAGGTACACTTACTATCCACTCTAAAGTAGCTAATGTTTTATTTGATTCTAGATCCACCCACTCTTTTATTTCTGAAGAATTTTCTAAGGGTATCACCGTATTACCTCAACAATTAGATGTTGAGTTAGCTGTGACAACACCTAATGGCACATCAATCGCATCAAAAGATTATAATTCTTCTCCAATTGACGTTTGTGGGAAAGTACTTCCTGCAAATCTTGTGATCCTTCCTTTAGTGGAATTCGATGTGATTCTTGGCATGGATTGGCTTTCTTTATATGAAGCTCATATCAATTGCCAAAGAAGGGAAGTCACATTTCATATTCCAGATCAATCTATGATCGTCTATCAATGCAAGGATGAACATAACCTTCCAGTGGAAATTTCTTCCATTTTATGGGTATTGATTCCACTAAATGAAGGTTATTTATCTCAAATGGTTGGTGAGAAACTCGCGATTAAGAATATGCCCATCGTACGGGAGTTTGATGATGTCTTTCCGGAGGAATTACCGGGTCTTCCACCAAACCGTGAAGTTGAGTTTTCAATAGAACTCGTACTGGGTGCTTTGCCTATTTCAAATACACCTTATAGAATGGCCCCAATTGAGTTGCAGGAATTGAAGAAGCAACTCCAAGAGAATCTTGATAAAGGATTCATACGCCCTAGTGCGTCACCTTGGGGAGCACCTGTTATATTTGTTAGGAAGAAAGATGGATCAATGAGACTCTGCATTGATTATCGAGAACTTAACAAGATCACTATCAAGAACAAATATCCTCTCCCACGCATTGATGACTTATTTGAGAAACTACGCGGAGCTCAATACTTTTCCAAGATTGATCTTCGTTCAGGGTATCATCAATTAAGGGTCAAAAGGGAGGATATACCAAAGACGGATTTCCATACAAGGTATGGACACTATGAATTTATAGTGATGCCATTTGGTCTTACTAATACCCCTGCTATCTTCATGGATCTGATGAATAAAGTCTTTAGAGACTATCTTGATCAATGTGTGGTAGTCTTTATAGACGATATTCTTGTCTATTCAAAGAGCAAGGAAGAACATGAAGATCACTTGACAATTATATTGAAGACCATGAGAAAGGAGAGGCTTTATGACAAATTAACCAAGTGTGAATTTTGGCTTCAAAAGGTTGCATTTTTTGGGTCACATAATCTCAAAAGAGGGGATATCCGTGGATCCAGCAAAAACAGAGGTTATCGAAAGATGGTCGAGACAAACAATAGTAACTGAGATCCGAAGTTTTCTTGGTTTGGCTGGATATTATCGAAGTTTTGTGAAAGATTTTTCACGATTATCTAATCCACTCACCAAGTTGACTCGGAAAGGAGTTAAGTTTGTTTGGACAGAGGAATGTGAAGAGAATTTCAAGGAGTTGAAAAGAAGGTTATCCAGTGCACCTGTGCTCACACTGCCTTGTAGTGGAGAAAGGTTCGTGATCTACAGTGATGCATCCAAGAAGGGAATGGGGTGTGTTCTTATGCAAAATGATATGGTGATAGCTTATGACTCACGACAATTGAAAATCCATGAGCAAAATTACCCAACACATGATTTGGAGTTAGCTGTGGTAATCTTTGCATTAAAGATTTGGAGGAATTACCTTTATGGTGAAAGGTGTGATATTTATACTGATCATAAAAGTTTAAAGTATATTTTCACACAAAAGGAGCTGAATATGCGTCAAAGAAGATGGTTGGAGCTGATTAAGGATTATGACTGCTCAATCCACTACCACCCTGGGAAAGCAAACAAGGTGGTAGATGCATTAAGTCGACAAGACCATGCCAGTTTATCCATGATGAGGATCACAAAAGATCCAATATTTATGGATTTACAAAGGATGGATCTTGGAATTATAATGGAAGGAGAAAAATCTTATCTTTCTCAAATGAATGTTCAACCATAAATACATGTGAAGATTAAAGAGGCATAGAAAGAAGATGTCTAGTTACAAAATAAGGTGAGAAATGTTCCTGAATTCAACCTTGATTGTGATGGGATAATAAAGTTCAGGAATCGGGTTTGTGTTCCTCCCATCCCCGAATTAAAGAAGGAGCTGCTGGATGAGGCTCATAGTTCTTCATTCTCTATTCATCCTGGAAGCATGAAGATGTATAGGGACCTGAAAGAGTACTTCTGGTGGGATGGCATGAAAAGAGATGTTGTTGAATATGTCTCTCGATGCTTGGTTTGTCAACAAGTTAAAGCTGAGAGACAGAAGTCTAAGGGGATGTTACAACCATTACCCATACCCGAATGGAAATGGAAAAACATCACTATGGACATTGTCACAGGACTTCCTAAAACATCTAAAGGCAATAATGCTATCTGGGTCATATTTGATCATCTTACAAAGTCTGCACACATTATTGCTATTAGAGAGCATTTCTCTCTAGACCATCTTGCCAGGATATATGTAAAGGAAGTGGTAAGATTGCATGGAGTACCACTTTATATTATATCTGATCGGGATCCGAGATTTACCTCGATGTTCTGGCGAAGTCTTCAGCGTACTCTGGATACAGAGTTGAGTTTCAGCACTACTTATCATCCTCAGACCGACGGTCAGTCTGAGAAAACAATTCAAACCCTAGAAGATATGTTGAGAGCTTGCTCTATGAATTTCAAAGGAGGTTGGGATCAACACGTAACTTTGGTGGAATTTTCTTATAATAATATCTTTCACTCCAGTATTCAGATGTCTCCTTATGAAGCTCTCTATGGAAAGAAATGCAGGACTCCAACTTGCTGGGATGAAGTTGGGGAAAGAAAGCTATTAGGACCTGATCTCGTTGATGAAATGGCAGAAAAGGTAAGATCTATTCAACAACACATAAGAGCAGCTCAGAGTTGACAGAAAAGTTATGCCGACAACCGAAGAAAAGACCTAGAGTTTGAAGTGGGTGATAAAGTGTTCTTACGAATATCTCCCTGGAAGAGGGTTATGAGATTTGGAAAGAAGGGGAAGTTGAGCCCTAGATATATCGGTCCTTTCGAAATACTGGATCGTGTTGGAAAGGTAGCTTACCGATTGACGCTTCCACCGAATCTCTCTCATGTTCATGATGTGTCCCATGTATCTCTCCTGAGAATGTACATACCTGATCCTTCACATGTACTCAGCTCAGAAGTTGTACCGCTGGAGCAAGATCTTTCTTATGAAGAACAACCGATAGAGATTCTGGATCGTAGCGAAAAAGTCCTACGAAACAAGACCACTCGATTGGTGAAAATTTTATGGAGGAACCACCAATTAGAATAAGTTACATGGGAACTTGAGGATATGAAGAGGGAGAGGTATCCTCATCTGTTTGTTACAAAGTGACAAATTTCGAGGGCGAAATTCATTTTAAGGGGGGTAGAATGTAACACCCGAGACTTTTATGTTATATAAATCATCAAAGGAATCTTTTTCTACACAACACTTGCTTGGCTTGCTTTACACGGAATCACGACCTTCCACGATAGCTTGCGTTGTACGCAATACCGAGTTTCACTAAACGACGATATGCTATTATAATATTATTTAAAATTGCCGTTATGAATAGTAATAACCACTTTTTGAAATTTTACCTTTCAAAATGGACCTCATTTTTTGATTCGGAATACCGAAATTAGCCTAGGGTGAAATTTTGGTATTTTTCTGAAAACTTTCAATTTTTGATGAATAGTGAAACCACTAAGTGGTAGGTTAAAAACTGAATTTTGCATAAAACGTAATTTTACCGCTTCTGTGAATGGAATTTCGAAAATCCGACAGAAATGGTTGATATCAGTAAGTAAAATGTGGTTCAATGAGATAAAAATTATTTTTTGGTGAATAGTAACTTTTTACTTTTTTTACTGCGGTTAATAGTCAATAGGGTAACTAATGGTAAATATGATATTACTATTACCCTAACACATGTCCGAATTCTATTGGATAAGTGTAATTCGACCAAAAACAACCTTATGAATTTAATATGACCATTTAGGTCCACATGGATTAGATTATGACATTAAATATTATTTTATTTAATGAATAGTTAAAATAGTTAAAATCAAAGATTAATAACTAAAACATTTTTAATATGGGGTTATACATAAGATAAATTCGACTATAAATATTCAATAGAAATATATAAATATTTCTTACATAATGATATTTTATATATATTTTTTAGACATTAAATAAATTAATTTATTTATGACACAACGATGATGCAGTAATTACCCTTTTAAGGAAATGTTAACATAATTGATGTTACAAGTGCTCAAATAAATGTAATTTGAGAATTTTTATGAATTAAAATAATTTTCTAGGTTACTATAATAAATTATTGTTGATTTAATAAACTTGGTTTGAACATATAATTATGTTATGACTTTCACAAAAATCATATATCAAATAGTGTCCAAATTGACACAAAATAGTTTTAAAATAAAATATTATATTATTAATTGTTATTTTATTCCTAAAAATATAAGGTTCGGCCAAATGACTTAGATAAGGATATATATATTAATAATAAACAACTTGGGGTTCGTTTGGCATGTTATAGTAAGTGTATTAACCATATAGTGTAAGAAAACAAAAAGTCACGGTAAATGTTAAATTATTTAACTTAGAGTTAAATCTAATTGATAAGGTTAAAATAATAACCTAAACTTGTCTAAATCCTATTGGTTGATAGGATTTAAACCCATCCCCACATTACCTTCGAAATAAGACCCTTTGGAACCATTATAAACAGTTTTTGACTTTAATATAAAATAATATTTTGAGATATTCCTAAGGTGCCCCTCTCCTCCCTTATAAAAGGACACCTCCTCCCCCTCCTCCTCACACCAATTTGAGCACTCAAGCTCGGCCAACCCCTGCAAAAATCCCTTCTCCACTTCCCTATAATAATCCTAGAGGTCCTGGTCTTCTTCAAAGACCAATATTAGTTTTCTAAGTGGAGGGTTCAAAGAGGCGTTTCAAAGAAGAGGTAATATCCATTACCGATCTTTTCAATTTCTTTCTTCTTCAACTTCTTCTTATTTAGTTGTTTCATGATAAAGTAATAACATCAGTATTACTTACATACTGATATGTTATTATAAATATGAAACAACCCTAATTCACCTTCTATCCATCCTACGGAAAAATGAAATCACCGCGCGTGCGTACGTACGGAATACCGTTTCCACGCCGTGGTGTAATCTATTTTCCACCATCACCTTACAAGGATGGGTATAATGGTGTAATGAGTAACTATATATGATTATTATAAAGTGATATTTATACTGAAATAGTATAAATACACTTAAATACAATTCCACGATCATGGGAACAATATCATCGCTCGTGCGTACGTACAGAATACCGTCTCCACGATGTGATGCGACACGTTCTACATGATCATCATTACATAGTAATTATATAAATGAATTGAATGAATAAATGGGATATATGTTACACTAGTACCATTATGGATATAATTTATCTATAACCTTAAAAGAATAATAATAATTTATTCGGCAAAACACGCATAAGAACAAAAGGCAATAAAGACCCGAGTAACAAGTAACAATGAAATATTACTAATAAGAAGCTAAGAATATGACCATATATGATATCATATAAATATGTATGATTATGGAATAAGTTAATAACATTATTTAAACCATTATACAGGAGCTTCGGACACGTACAAAACAAATCGGACCTAAGGTAAGGGAAAATATCACAATCTCATTTTTATCCGAGATTGTTTATACTTTGAAATTTATTGGGGTGTATCATATCATCCACATCCATGTTTCCTCAATATGTAATATTATTTCCATTCACCTACAATTTTTTAAATCCAATTTTACCCTTCGGTGAGTTTTAGTAAAATATATGAAAGGAATATTTTGTCGTTTTTCGTACGAGGTACTTTTTTTTGACTTTTCCGACAAAAGTACGAGAAGAATGTTTTTTTAACTTATACGACATGAATGGATTTTTAAAACATTATTTCCAAGAAGCTTCCTTTAAAAGTTTTCAAGATTATTTTTAATCAACTTCTTTTAGATTAAAATTGTATGACATGTTATGAGAGGGAAAATGTATATGAAGTAGAAAGGATATTTTCCTCAAGAATGGAGTTCAAATGTTTTATCAAAATTATTTTCCATCTAAGATAATATATGGTTCTGTTTTTATCCCTATTATTACATTGATTTGATTATGTTTTGAGGGAATTATTTTTATGAAGTCATTTACCTTATATGATTTGTGTTATGATGTCATGATGTTTCAAGAATCCCATTTTTGTTACATGTGTTATGTGATGATGTATGATTTATGATTATGTGGCACACATAAGAAAGGATTCATTATAAGATGGGTGGGACCTATATCTCCCTCCAATGCATTGGGTAATGACTTATATCTCATGAGATAGACATGGCTGGAACGGAAGGTTATTTTGGTTCAGTGATACAGGACTGAAACGAGGAGTGAACTTGGTTCAGAAATGGACTTTGTCCGCTAAAATAGTCTTGGAAATGAGTCATGACTAACAAGAAATGATTTTCCATGATTATGTGTGCATGAAACTAAGTTTCAAGTTTTATGTTATGATTATGGGGATCTCATTTTCACTTCTATGATTTATTCCATGTTAAGATATTATGATCTCTTTTACAGGTTATGATTTTCAAAAAGATATGATATGATTTTTATTTCCTTTATTTGCCCTTGCTGAGCATTTGAGCTCACCCTTTTGTATGTTTTCTTTCCCCAGGTCAGGAAGAGGTTATTAAGTAAGATATGCCAAAAGGGACTATAGAAATGATGAAATAAATGGGAGATAGTGTAGACACTTTATGAACCAGTTGTTTATGTTTCCTAGTTTCTAAAGACACTATACCTATACGTTCCTTTCGTGGTTTTTTATATATTGTAATAAGTATGATTCAATTTTGAAGTATAAAAAAATGTATGTAAAGTATGGGTCATTATAGATCCCCTTGAATAAATGGATATTGGTTATACATTTGTTTAACCATGTGTAATTTTTTGGGTGTTTCATTTTGACCCAAGCTAGACATTATTTTTTCCCAATTGGTAATTTTGATGCTTTTCTTGAGAATATGAATCATATCTTTGACGTGGTAACTAGGAATGTATTATAAATTAGTGTAAGGATTAATTAAAAATGGGTTTTATGTTGTTATGACTCATTTTTTTATGTTCTAATTCTTAGAGGGATCTGTTCTGGCATGCTAAAATTATTTGAGGGATCTTATCATATATCCTAAAATGTTTAGAATGTTCCTTCGGTACATAGGGAAATTATTAGAGGAATATACTTAAACATTTGTAATTTAGTAGAGGGATATTATTGTAAATTAAAAGTTGGTTATAGGTATCTACTTGGTTTTTATAAAATTCATAGAGGGCCCTACCATATTACGATGAAATACTCAAAGGGACCTACCTGGTTTGGATGTGATAATTGGTTGGATATACCATGGATTCGTTATGGATGTGGTTGGAATGGTACCATGATATTATCAAAGATAAAAAAATATGAAGGTTCAGTTATGGTAATGGTTTTCATAGTTCAATGACATGTTTAGAGATAAAAAACATCATGTCGTAGTAGGATTCATTGACCTAGAATGACAACTCAAAACTCAAAGGTCAGAATGTATTATTTATGTGTCGTCATAATATATTAATTAATAACCAAACTATTATATTATTTCATGACCTATATACACAAAACTATATTTGTTTAGGAACTAGTTTTTTGGACTATTGAGTTTTTCTCACACCCATCATCAGCTGGCATTGCAAACGAGTACTTGAGAATCCCACATTTGCTGCAGGTAAAGGGTGGGTGCAGGCATTGGTTTGATCAATCAATATGGAAAAAATGAGTATATGGAAAATGGGATATGATTAGGCTTAGATATTTAATAGATAAATAGTTTTTTATTTCATTTATTCTTGTATGTGTATGTTATAGAACCATTGGGAAGTCTATTGCATAGTATGACTATTCGGGTATTACCACATTTCATGTGTTATTGTTGGATACTTATTATTTTATGCGCACTTAGATTATCTATTTCATTTGATGATGTATGGTTATTTATTAATTATTTTGCACTGATCTACGGGGTATAGTCTCCCCACTGTACCATCTTACACCCTCACTACTATTCGATAGCCTCTAACATATAGGGAGGTTCACTCAAGGTCATGTAACAAACCGGCCAGACTACTAGTTATGGAGTGATCTAAGGGAATATGATACACAATTATGTAGTTTTTCTTCACTCTCACACTTCATTTTTTGACAAATCTATAATATTTCTTATGAAATATTCATTAGAAATCAAGAAAACAATTTAATAAACTATGTTTGATTAAAATGAATGATAAAAATTCCATGGGAACTAATATTTATTGGAAATTCTTAGCAGGTTCAAATCCATCACTACACAATGACCAAACATTAGCAATGATTATTTTTTCAATTTTTTATAGTTTAACCCACTGTTAAACTAATTAGGAATTATTATAATTACCACTATATATTTCAATTTATCCAATCTTTTAGTGATAGTTTTAATTCATTTAGCCACAGTTTTGGTATATTCTATTTTTCTATATTTAATAGTATTTTTATTTATATTTATCAACACTTTTTAACAAAAAATATTATTTAATAAATCAGTAAAAAACAAACTGACCACATATAATTAATTTACTTGTGGTTAATCTTAGTGTTGATTTCTCAAAATATCCACTTAATGAAATAAATTTTAAAAATAATTTTGATAAAAACCACTACTGATATACATTGCCTCAGTCCCTTTTAGTGATGATTTTTGTAAAAAATTGTTAATATTTAAAATAAAAATAAATAATATACAAAACATAAGAAATCATTTTATACAAAAATCTAAATAATAATTAATTAAAAATATATATCCCTCCACAAATAAATTGAACAATAATAATTATTAATATATTAAATTTTTAAAAATAATTTTGACAATGTATAATATAACCAAATAAAATATAATTTCATATATATATATATATTCTATAATATAAAAAACACGTATATAAAAAACAGATATATATCCTTTCCCTTGAATTATATATGTCTATATCCTCAAGTCTTACATATATTTATCATATATACATAAAATTTCTAGCAATCACCCTCAACCTATCATGTTAATTTTTCTACATCCACTACATACAACCACCTATGTATCTAGCCTCATCGTACATGAAAATAAATCCATATCATTTAAACAGAAACAAAAAAAGATAAAAATCATAAAAGATAGGACACAATAAATAATAATTACAATAGAATCCATGATAAGGTTTAGCCATACCATAAAAACTATAAACTCTCTGAACATCTTTATGAAGACTCTCATGGACCAAAATACTCAACCTATTACCAAATTATACATTTTCAACTAAATTAGAAAATAACTGTATTAAAAAAGTATCATGAAATAGAATTTTCATAGAATATATTCAAAATATTTCACCTATCATTTGTTATTTTGTTAAGAAAACAGATAAAGTTTTAGTAAAAAACAAATGGTATATCATCCCACATATCATGAATTAAATTTATATATAAAACTAATCTAGTAAAGTAAGAATATAATCTCATTCACAACACTTTGGAAACTTAAAAGCACCTATTTTATATGTGATTTAACACTTAAAGCTCAAAAATAGATGAGTTTATGACAATTTAATATGTTTTTAAACCAATGTGTCTTGTACACAGAATGAATCAATAAAAAATGTTTACTCATTTTTATGTTTAATCAATTCTTATATTTTATAATCAACCTATGGTCATTGTCAATGATTTCTCACAATATAAGTTCATTTTTTTGGTTTTGACCCCTTGATGCACTTTTTTTAAAATACATTCATCTCATTAAAAACTTCTTATTGAGTCGTTCAAAGAAAACCACTTATAATATTGACATGTTATCTACTAAAACACATCACAAGTAATCAAAAATATTTTTACTATGAATTTCACAAAAATTTTATGTTACTTTATATTGTTTTTAGACTTATACGCATGTTTTATAGTTTTAAAACATAAATTTATATTTACGAGAATCCCAAAAAATTGAAACATTGATTAATTTGGAGTAAGTTTATATTTTTCAAAAATCAATCTACAATCATTTCCATATCATTTCATTAAAATATGTGGGTTTTTCTTGGTTTTTACCCCATAATCCATTTTTTAAAGACATTTATATAGTTGATTACTACTTATTGAGTCATTTCAATCATAAGACGAGATGTATTGATGTGTCATCAACTCACACACATAAAAATGACTCAAATATAGTTTTCATATTATTGAAACCAATTAGAGGTCATTTTCTATGTTTTTTTACTGTTATATACTTATTTTATAGTTTTAAAACACAAAAAAGTAGCTATGGACACACCAAGAAAACCATTACTTAGATAGATGTGACTTCAGGCCCTACCTTTTCAAAATTATTATATGGTATCTTTTATATTATGTCACGGTAATATAAGGTCATTTTATTATTTTTGAAACACTATCAGGTGTTCTTAAAGTCTTTTATGTCATTTTTATTGATTAATTTTGAGTACACTTCACATCGAAGTGACATTTCATATTTTTATACATATCAAAAGTGATGCAAGATACATTTTAGATGATTTCACACCAATATGAGGTTGTTTCATATGGTTTTGATCATTACACACAAATTTTAGAGTTATGAAAAAAAGAAATTTATGGACATACTAAGAAAATCACCACCAAGCCTTATGTGATGTCAGTTCTTAAATTTCATAAATAAATATAAATTCATTGTACTATGACTTCAATGAAATTTTAGCCCATTTTCTTGGTTTTGATACCTTACCATTCATTTTAATAGACTTTTATATCATTAAAAACTACTTATTGAGTCATTTCGAGCACACTGCATGTTATATTGACATGTCATAAACTCATAAACAAACGAAATTATTCAAATACCATATTTTTATGGTTTCAAACCAATATAATGGACTTTTATGTGGGTTTTCTATTACACATTTTTTTTAGTGTTTTAAGACACTAATGTAAATTTATATACATATAAACAAAACCACCACATAAATTGATGTTTCATCTGTTCCTAAATATTAAAAATTAGTCTATTGGTTTTTTCCTAGGATTATATTGAAATAAATGTTTATTTTATTGATTTTTACCACCTAGAGCAAGTTTTAAATACATTTATATCATTAACATTATATTATTGAGTCGTGTAAAGAACACTACATATTGGATTTATTTATTGTTTTCTCATATACATTAAGTATAATTAAAAAAAATTATACATTAATTTTAACCTAATAAAAGGCAATTTTATATTGTTCAGACCAGTGCACACATGTTTTATTGTTCTAAAACTGAAAACTTTTGTTTAGGAACATCTATATTAATATAAAAAATCTTTCAAAACTCATGAGATACACCATAATGCGTTTTATCATACATATAGAGAGTTCTTTGAGATGTTTCATTGAACTCATACCATTATCTCTAATTAATTTATCCCTGATTCTTTCTTAATTTTTTCATGGTCCATGAGTGTGAAATACAGTTACGAAATTAAGAAAGAAAAAAATATAGAAATAAATAACATAAAACTCTATGAGAATATTAATAATTTTATTCATTATTTTTAAGTTCATCATAAAGTAATGTTAAATTGTTAATAACATTATTTTGTTTTCAAATCTCTCAGTATTCCATTCTATTAGAATATTCCTTCAATCATTCTAATTAATATGATGTCTCAACATCTCCCAAACAAGCTACTCAAAAATATTTGCATAGATTCTAGAATCATTACTAATTGTCAACATGACCTCATGAAATGGAATAATAATTTTAAAATCATTGAGATATAATGAATCCATTTTATTCTTATATGATTCTCTTGTTTGGTTATCTTTATATATTTAAAAATTTTATTAAATAATTATTTAAAGTATATAGTTGTTTTACCGTGATATATATACAAGTAATGGTAATCTCCCAATATCCCCGAGATAATGGAGAGACCAAATGTTTGACCATGATTGGTGAATCATAAGGTGAGATATCATTAATATCTAGGGAATCCAGTGGATTTCTAAAAATCTACGGAATACTTGAGTCACTCAGATCCACTTTAGGTGATGGTATAGTTGGTGTTCTCTGATATGATGATTGTATATGATCTTGAATTTTTTTTCTCAGTATCCCAACATTTAAAATGGATATGAATTTATTAAATATAAAAAATAAGTATAATTAAATAGTGAAAAATTAAAAATATAAAAAAATATAAGAATGCATATAAGTTCAAAACACTTATATGTTTGAAATTGTAATAAAACAGCTCTCTTTTTTAAGTGTACAAAAATACTCCAACCTTCTTGTACTTGATTCTCCACATAATAAACCTTCTTTTCTTGAGAATCCAAGATAGATGGATAATTTTATTTAAGATCACTAGTGTGTATCAAGAATGATAATTTGAATGAATTAAATTGTATAAAATATTTCATTATACTCCTATGACAGTTGACCCACTTTTATTTGAATAACACAACACAAAATTGATCAATATAGTTTAATTCGATGATATAAACAAAATTTACATTGTAAACATCCTATAATTGAGTAAATATACCACTATTTTTTTATTTTAATCCATCTTGATAATTAATTATATGACACATAAAACCATATATATTATATGAATTTAATATTTCATCCCTCCTTAGAGAAACTCATGATGAGAAATTAATTTTTTTTGACATTTTAGAAGAATTATATAAATTCATCACCAGTTGATGATGATATACGGTATTAATTTTATCATATATAAAATAATAATAGAATAATAATATGAAAATGAGTGTGTAATTACAAAATGAGAGAACCATTCGACAATCTCTTTCTTAACAACATTTTTTTAATTCCATCTCATTGCAAGATAAACCCCTTAGTTGAATCTTAATAAGAAATCTAAATTATATAAAAATTGAATCTACAAGTAATACATATCAATGTACTTATAGTAACTATAATCAAACCAGTATAAAATTCAAGCCCTTTTAAATTGGTAACCCTATATTTGGGAATACAATTGACTATTTCTCATAATGAATTTTTTTGGACATGTTATAAAAACACATTACTTAATTTATTCCAGTTTCAATTTTATCCAAATACCTATGGTATAAGTTCAAGAACATGCTATCTATGTAGCCCTTTGTAATATATTCTTCTTGTTGAGCTGTATTCCTCAGATATGAATTCAAATGACCTGTGTACCTGATAAATAAACAAAAAAACGATATTAAATATTTTACATATTTATTTAATAAAATATAATTCATCAGTGAAAATATAAATAATACTAACACACCTCTCAATTAGATACATCCTTTGAGAGTGTACGCGTCTAACATTTTTATCATCCTCAACCAAATCAATAAGAAAATGGCTCATGATTGTTAAAATGAAGGAGGAAATAACCAATTTAAATGAAAAATTTGAAACAAAATTTCATGTTGAAGTTTTTAATTCTCATTTAAATATATTATTTAATCATAAATATCTGGGAAGAAGGTTAAAAACTCAACTAGAATTATAATTAATTTTTTAGGTAACTTATTGCTCAATTCCATGGGTAGAAACCGCTCCATAAAAATATATGACTCATGACTTTTCAATCTCTGTAACATTTTATTTTTTTATCCAAATAACCATGAAATGTTATATTGAATATATATCTAACACTTTTACATTCTTTTAGGTTCTAAGGAATATTTCATTAATATTATATTTCGTTGAAAATATTTTCTAAAGGAAACATTCCATTCTCATTTTCCTACAAACCATGCTATATATTGATTTATTGACAAGAAATAATGTGATCCATTGATTCAAACTAATTATAAAGCAATGTAAAAATGTATTGTTCCAAATTTTATTTTCAATATTAATTACGTAATGATTATGATGTAGACAATTAAACCCCAAATAAAGAAGACTAAAAAATATAATTATTTTTTCCACTTCTTGTTTCCAAAAACTTCTTGTATTATACCTCATACCCTCTCCACCTTATTTCTATTGATTTTATTTTTCCTGTTCTATATTTAAATTCATTAATTACACCATGATTTTAAATTTAGATAAAAAATTTGTATTAATTATCAATTAAATATATCCATTTATTTGTTATTTTTTAAACTAGATTTATAATCTTCATTGATAAATCAACGAAGACACATAACCCCATTTTCTTCATATGAGGTAATCATTGTGGTTCCAAATAAAAATTAGAAACTAAAAATGTTAATCTAGTATGAATGTTCAAACTAGAAAAGTTTCATTACATAATAAAGTCACTAATTTTCCTCATTAAAAAATATGAATTTCAATTATTTCGCCCATTAATGCATCAACTGGTTCCACATCACCATCCCATAATTATTACAATTATTTAATTATAGGATGGAGGCATAAAAATTGTGATTTATAAAAATATTTTATTCCTAGAAGGTTTTGAAAAAAGTGAAATAATTATTCCTCATACACATCCATATTAAGAGATTACAAGGGCTCAAAACATCATTACATATTCTATAGTTAGTACATAAAGTACTGAAAGAATTAAAATAATTATAATCTAATCCCCAAAATACATTTCTAGGGCCCAAAGAAAAATATTGATATAATGATAATAAATGATGGATTTGAATATTTAGTATGGCTAAAAAAATTTAATTTTTATTTTCAAAAGAATTCCAATTCATTTTTTATGTATTATTGGATGACATGAATAATATTTGCAAGCATGGTTTCATAGGAAAGTAACATAATACCATTACATGAGGGTTTTTCTTCTTCTTCTTCCTAGGGATAAATTTATTTATACTATCACTTCCATTCATTTATTTTTCATCTACATCTATGAAATCATATTCATTATATGTTATCATACATTTATCCCAAAGAAAGTATGAATTCATCAAGGAATGCCTGTATTTTTTTTATAATCATGTCTATGATTGTTGTCGATTTTATTGATATCATATAACGATACAAACATCATAGGTTCAAAAAATCCATCATGAAGATAATATAAAATTATGGTAATTTCATTGCGTAAAATTGCAGAGAGGCATTTTATATTATAGAAATTGTGTGGACAAGACTTCTTTGAATAATAGGCCCACCCTTCATACAATTCAAGATTTCCATCTTCAACTAATTAATAAGACTCTTGTATTCTCACTAAATATATGAGCATGATTATCCTACTCAAGATCAACTGTTGTTTTTATGATATATTAAAATGTTGATCATTGTATCATATAAATTCAAATGCATTTTTATCAAATTTTGAAATGAATTATCTCATGGAGTTTAACCTAGTGTTTATTTGATAGGATAGTCACTACTTTAATGTTACATAAGAAATTATTTTTTTTAAAAAATCCAACATACCTATCTATATAAAAAATATGTTAATTTTTTGTGCACATATACATAATTTTAAATTCATCCATCACTTTAATGTATAATCAATACACATATATTTTATAATACAATACACTAATCAATTTTCAATTGCATACACTAAAAAATCATGCAAACCCATAACATAGAAAAATTTGTTTTATATTAAATTAATCAATCATTCATCCATATACACTATATTACCACTCTACTATGTATATATTCATAAATAAATTTATAAATGTTTAAATAGGTAAAATCAATGCATTACATCACCGTAAAAGAAAACATTCCTTAAAAAATCATACTCATAAATAAATTTGGTTAAATTTAAAAAATATAAAGACCAATTAAAATGATCTGTAACATACTATAAAATTATAAAAACAAGTATTATACTAAAAAAATTATAATTTAAATCCTTCAAACACTACCAATTGGGCTTGGGTTAAGATGTTGTGGAAGAAGTTTGATGAGGTGAGGAGATATATGCTGATGAAGAGTGGTTAGTGACTAGAATGGAGGTCATCGAGTCAAGGATGATGATATCAGACTCATTGTATATAGGTTTTAGGGTATTGGGTTGGAGTTATAGGGGAAGGAGTTGGATTTGAGTATAGTAATGGGGGTTATAGGGGGTCAAAGTTTGAGGTATGGGATGGAGGGAAGGTGGGGTGATTTCAAGAGTGATGGTACGGGTCTCAATCTTTAGGAGGAGGGGATTTCGTTGAGGTTTATGGAAATTGTCTAGGGTTGGGGCCACCATCAAGAGTTGAGGCCATAGAGAATGGTGGTGGGGGATGGTTTTTTGGTCTTCATAATTTTAACAACAATTTATAGATAGGTGTTTCTAAAATCCATGACTAATAGGTGTTTCCCTGATAGTATTTTCTCATAAGGCAGCCAACAATATTATAAACTCTATCTAAAAAACATACCATTTCAATTATAATAAAACAAATACATATGAATTCTTCAAAATTATCCAATTAAAAACAAAAACAAACCCAAAATAATTTACCCTGATAATAAACCCAAACAAACATAAAAATTTACACAATTTTCTATAATTTATTAAATTAATAGTAAATTAGAAATTAAAACCAAATTATTTATGAAATGATGGGTTTTTAAATTCATGGTTATATATAATCAAATTTCATCACTTCAAAGTCATATTTTAGGGGTCTAAGAGAGAAAGTTATAGTTAACGATGAACATCAAGGAAATTGTGTCCAACTATAACTGACTGAAGAGATGATGAGTACTTATAAAAATTGTGTCCAAAGAGGGAAAATTTGGGACACATATAGGGAGTCATTTTATGAGTACATGGATTGGGGTGGACAAATAGAAACAATGGGACACTGTTTAATTAAATATATTTTTCAATTATTGGAGTTTGTTTATAAAACAATTGATAATATTTGAATTATCAATGTTTTTTTTTCAAAAACCATACCTAATGAAAATTTTAGTGGGGGTTATATATGAAAAATTGTAAAATAAAAACATATAATTCTATTATAATTGAAAATTATAAGTATTGGTGACTTTTATAAACCACTACCAAAAATGGTTTTTATAGTGAATGTTTTCAATAATTACCCTAATTTCATCCATTATACACTTACATAGTTTTGATACTTTTGATATTATATACATAGATATTATATTACAAATTCTAATCCTATAGAACACCATACCTCACTTATGTGTGTAGTCAAAAATAACTTCAATCATATATGGTCTCTTGATACTTCACCTAAAACACACATCCTTGATTAAAACTCAGTATAATATCATATAACCAGTTAAATTTTCTTATGACACATACATATCCTCATTTCAATCTAATGTGGTCAGTTAAAAAATTGAATCAATGTTAAATCACTAATTTAAAATATAAAATCACACTTACATGACTTCATATCATTCATAAATATCATTCGAAAGAACCACATCAACCTTATGTAGCGTCATACTTTGTTATAATTCAATAAACACCATTAACAAAAACACAACTTATCTAGAATAAATTATTCCACTGAAATAAAATAATGATGTTCAAATATCAAATTTGATAAAAAAATTACAATAAATGATTCGTCCATTCAGAAGCTACATCCCAAAAACATTCCCTTCGGATTTCATTGCCAACCATAATTTTCAAATAATTTAGTAAGTCTACATTGACCAACAACATCATTTCTTCAGAAATTTATTAATTATTATATCCCCAAGTAATTTTAACCACCTAATTTTACTATTGTAACATTTTTCAACTAATATATTTTCCCACATTAACATATTTAACACCCATAATACTCTAAAATCCCCCACACTATAGTATAATCTAATCGTGAATCTCTATTTATCTATAATGCCCTAAATCAAACTACCGAGTCTATTCAAGAGATCCACAATATCTTATGTGTGCCTCCTCATATGAAAATAGGTTATTGACTAGTGGTGATGGTCCAAACATCACTTACATAGAGACTATACCCTTGGTTAACATTACCATACACTAAGAACATAAATAAATATATTATTTAGAATATCAAGGGGAATACCAAGTAATATATTTTAATAAATAATGAAACACATGTGATACAAATAAATAAATGAGTATCCCAATGTGAAATGAAAAAGAAGAGTATTCCAGTTAAAACTAGATAAATAAATAAACACTATATAAATCCTTTATAGGCTATCCCAGTACCGATACAAGCTCTATGCTCTAAAACTCAACTATTTTCCACGACCCATTTCCCTTACCTATATCCCAAGACATGAAAGCTACACACACATCCAGATTCCCATGAAGGTTGTGAGTAATAAAACTTAGTAGGACACAACCAAAGCATCCATAACATATTTTATCAATTATTACAGGTTTATTTCATGATAACAATTAATGTTTAAAAAAGCATATTGAATCATATGTTGAGAATTATTGTTCTTAACAAGCTACAATTACCTTTGGTTGTACTTTCTCTGCCCTATGATATATGGATAATCGAAAAGGATGTTAGAAGTGATCATGATCTAGCCATAAGACTGGTGATCATTTCTCTTAACCATCTCAAGGCATCAAGATGGATCTGAAAAAAGGGAATTTGGTATCACCTTTATCACAGGTCAAGCTATATGGATTCCATATCCTATCTATGTCTCAGCTCATTCCATATGGTCTTTGTATCCACAATGTCATTTCCATGGGTATAGAATCATGGTCTTCCTGGCCCTAACATGTGTTTGAGTCTATTTTCATAATCCTTGCATGTCATGTGTAGTCCCTCTCTAATGGATAAATATATCATGATGATATACAAGTTCCAAATGCCAAAAAATTCCTCCAAAATCATGGTAGTCTCACATAATATGTTAGAGAATACAAAAAATATAACATATCATTATGAGAATCATTATAAACCAAAAAAGTACAGGTGATCACCATAAAATATGGTTTTCATGAATCACTAGAATACTCATGTAATTAAGAATCATATAAGGGTCTCATGGTCTACACAAACTCATGAAATCATTATCGAGAAAGGTTAGACCATTTATGACAACACATAACTCATATTAAAGAGATAATGTTACATAGTGGACCAAAATGTAAAATAAAATCCTACAACAAGCTTGATGATGAAGAAAAACAATATTAAAAAAATAATCTAAGCAGTAATCACATTGTGAACCCATGGAAAACTAGTTAACATGTCATGGATTCTTATCTCATGTTTTTGTTCATCGAAGTAGAGGTTTAGTAAAGTGACATGAGGTGCCTCCATTATAATAAAAGTAGTTCTAGAAAAACATTCCTTATAGATATTTTCTACAAAACTAGTTCCAATATATTTTGACAAATATAATGATAATTCATGGGATCCATTTTCAATTTAATAATATATTGTGGGGACCCTACATTAAAAAATTCATATTCTACTAACATTACATATGATTTTATAATCTCACATTCCCAAATATAATTTATGTTTATAGTTTTATAGAGCGATTTCATAACTCTTAAATAAAAATTGTTGTATTGAAATTTTGAATCTTCATTTCTGTATCCCTTTTTCACAGAAATGAAAACTATTAAAAAGAAACTTTTTTTTCTTTTCAAAACACATATTCACAATTTTCAGATTGACCAATGTAACATCCCAACTTTTCTCAAAGGTACAGACTATTATTTTTAGGAATTTTATTCCAATTATTATCCCTTGTAATGTATCATGATAGAGTAATGAAGATCATGATGGTGTCTGGGTCTTGTCTAGAGCCTTCAAAATAGGAGAAGAAAACTAGGTCGCACGGTTAGGATAAACCTTAGAGCCTATCTTTCAAGGTCTCCCAAACTGTTTAGGGGTGTTATGGAAGATAGTAGGGGACCACACAATTTTCTTCTATTCGAATGATCTAAGGTACATGGTTTGTGTGTGTGGGGAGGAGGGGGTGATTTCATTTTTTTAGTGTCTGCTGCATAAATTTTTAATTGTTAGTAAAAAAATGTGCCTAGTCCTTATCGGGTCCCTCCTTATTCGGTTTTGTGGCACACAGTTTGGCCAACATTGCTTCCGAACCAGGTGACCCTCTCTTGAAGGGTGAATTCACATTTTCACCCTTAATGACTTAGAATATGTCACCCATATCTCTCCCTAATTCTGTAGAGGATGTGAGATACTCCTCTTCTTCTATGGGTACCTTATTATGCTAATATAGGCGTTTTGATATATCCTCCACACAAAATCCAAATTTTTCATTGTAAGGTGCATTGGAATTATTCAGGTAAGATCTTAAATCATATTCCATCATTTTCATGATTCTATTATCCTATGTTGTTCTATTATGGTGTGACCTCATTTTCTCCATTTTTGGGTAATTTGACAATTATTCAAATATCTATCATTCTAGATCAAATCAAAGGTAATAAAAAGGATGAGTCATCTTCTAAAAACATAAGGTTGGTGATATATATTCATTCCAAAAGTGGCATCACTTTGTACATGGTGTTCCATTTTTTCGTCTGTCGAACCCTTCCGGTGACAACTTTAATTTGTTAAATAAATTAAAATTAATATTTTACCTTGTTTAGTATGACCCAAATGGGAAGCAAATCAATCTTTAGGTTTTTCTCCTTTTCTATAGAAACCCCAATGAGTGAAAGTTTCCCTTTGAGTCCAAATTACATTTAACTCAAATTGTATGAACAACATTTTAGGTTTGTTGAATTTGTAATTAATTCCATAAAGGAATAAATTTTATTATGTTGATTTATAGGCCATGAGTTTGGAAATAATCTTGATTCCTTATTCTTCATACTTTTTTTCTTATGTCATTCTTTCTTATTCCCTATTCCATGTTTTTTGGTATTGAACAAAGTGAGTTTTCTAGGTTGTATATCATATTAGTATTTCTATACCCTGTTGATGATATTTTCTCTTTGTTTCAATGCCTTACCTACTTAGGGTTCATGAGAAAACCTAATTACCGACATAATGAATTAATATACAGTCTCCCCAGTTTTCATACTTTGATCTATTGGATTCATCGAGAGTCACCATTTTCTTTCCTTGGGTGGGATATTCAGGAGGATTTATTATACCCATGAGTAAAACTAGTTCCCTAGGGGAGGCAGCATGGAAATAATTATTGAAAATATAATTATATCATTCCTCAAGTGACACTCATTCCCCCTATATGTGATACCTAGGATGGGATCATAGGTTATGCTTACACTTTGTTGAGTGTCATACGAGGGGCACTATTAATGGGTTTCCTGGGATAGGATATATAGTATTGGGTACTTCGGTTTCTCGTATAGTAACACTTGGGATTCCTTTGTGGATCACCTTGGATTAACTCTGAAAGCCCATATTGGATTTGATGGAGTCCATGGGGGGATTTACATGGGATTCCTTATTTTGAATTATGAGAATTTATTTATGATGTCAAAGGGATGAATAGACAATGCTAAACCATAATTTTGGGGTCTATTCACACTTCATACTTTTTTAGGGATGACCAATGTATGCACCCTATCATATTTGTATAGGTTTCCTTAGTTCATATATTTGAATTAGGACAAAGTAGGTGTTATTGGTCAGGTATCTATTGAGAACCAAGATTGATGTATTTAGTTTTTTATTTATTTCATTGAATTTACTGTTATTGATTAACTATTAATTTTATATTTCAAGAACTAGTATGATCAAGACACTATTGTTGGTGGCATACTGAGTATATATCACACCCTTCATGGACTAACATTGGTACCCATGTTTACGTTATGATTACATGTATAGATAAAGTAAATAATCTAAATTTTTAGGCTTGATTTTCATTTCAAAGATGGATTACTGAGGATATGACCAATCCTATGAACCTAATTCTGGATGTTTCTTCATTTTGGTCATTTTTTTTATTTTTTATCACATGTGATATATTATTGCATAACTTATTATAAACGTATTCATTTTTTACAGTTACATGATATCATTATCATAATATTTTGTATCTATTTATTATTCATCTTCAACATGTTTTTTATTTTTCATGGATTATTTATTATTATTTTTATTTTGTTGTCTATGTTTTCTTACTGCTTCTGTAGTTTATTTTTTCTTATATATAATTATGCTCTAATATGATCTATGAGAGTGTAGTCTCCCCACACACACACCCTATCCCCTCACTGATAATCTGTAGCCTCTGTTGTATGGAGGGGGTACTCATGATATCTTGTATCCCACCATATTGGGGCACCAATAAGTGGTAACTAAGGTGGGATGATACAAAGTGGTATGAGATGTTTTCCTTTTGAATTAATTATATTTGTATTATAAAGAAGTCTAGGAGTATTGAAATTTGACAATGAGCATGGTCTGGGGTTTTTCCAACATACATACTATGGAAACAAAAATAACCTGGGTTGGGTTATTACTTTTACTAGTTCACTGTTGCAATTGATTTGATTTCACCATGCGGTGAAGCAGCTATTTGTTACATTGTTTTTATTGATATTATTATGGAGGAATAACTTTTTCATTCGCCTGATGATAGGAGGTGGTATCAATCATGCATCATATAGGAACCATATCACTTGAATTTCAAGCATTATGCCAGGACATATCCAATTTTATGCATGAATTGCTTGTATATGATGTGCTTTTTGTGGTTCCTTAGCTATTATGGGTTGTAGTGAGCTAGAGTTTATTTCCGGAATGATATAATTGAATATTTATTATGACTACATCAATATAAACAATGTTTTACTATATATATTGATGATAAAACCTTAATTAACTAATTATTAAATGTTTAATACATGAGACCTTGGTTCTGAGGTCTCATAAATTAGATGGTTTTAATGAGAAAGTACTCTTATAATTTATAATGGTAGTTAACTCAATCAAATAACAATTCATGACATGTTACACCCCAATACCAGACATACCCACGAGGTCATTGTTACATGATGTTCCAATTTTAGTTTATAAGAGTATGTTTCCTATAAATCATGAATTGATGATTCATGTAACTAGATTGAGTTATCGATAACCAAATACCTAATAATGAACTTAAATAAATTAATCATTTAAAATTAAATGTTTACCACTGAATGATATGTCAAATGAAAAGTAAATGAAGTTTTACTATATACCATGAAATTAACATTCCATATACTAGAACCTATCATGATTTATGTGAGACATTGACCCTGATCAGACTGTAATAGTGGGATGTAAGTTGTGTCTCATGTGATCCTTCTATGAGTATTCTCTTTTCACATAATGATGGCTGCAGAAGTAGGCTCGGTGTTGTGAATCACCTTTAGGAAGTAATTATACGTTTCCATTATTGTTATAAGTTTTAATATATGTTAAAAATTTTATCCGAGGAGTGAAATTTGAAATTGTATACTTATATTACCTTGACTTCCTCACATCATTCAACATGAAAGAGTAAATGAGCATGTTCTAATGGTTATTTACCCTAATCCACCAATATTCATCCTATAGTGCCATATGCAGAACCACTTACTAATATTATAGGGTCACCAATGTAAGGATCATCAGAATGGCGTCAGGGACTCTCCATGAGGAACATAGGGTGTAATGGCCCGGACCTCTTCGGTCCATTTCTTTGTAAAATATTTGATGTGGTCAAACATGACACGTGTTGTAATAATAATTTTTTATAATAATAATTGATAATGGTGGCGTGAAAATATTTGGTGTTAATTAGATAAAATGGTTTTAATTTAATCATTGTAAAATATAAGAAATAAAATCGAATATATTTAATAAAATATTGGTAGGCGCATGGAATAAGTTATAAAGGAATAAATTACAATAAATGAGGCTCATGTAATAAATTATAAAGGAATGAAATGCATGGGGTGCATGGGTGTGACCTTGTATAGGAGGCGTTGTGCGGTTCTCCACAATTAAAGTTGGAATTGTGTTAATAACATTAAAAGGGTATTATTATATAATAATTTGTTATAATAATAATAACATGAAGAGGAACGTGAATGGGGTTCCCAACCATGTGTGAATATAATGTTATGGGATATATGGAGTAATTATATGAAAATAATGGGCGTCAATAATAATAATAATTATTAATGTTAATGATGGGGACCCGTTGATGAAATTGAAAGAGGATTTATTACTATTGAATTAAATAATAATGATAAAGGTGACAGAAATATGTGTGTGATTGGTAAATTAAATTAAATGGGTTTAATTTTTGGTTAGTAAATTAAATTATTTGAATTTAATTAAATGGAATGGTTTTAACTTAATAACCATGGTAAATTAATTTAATGGGATTAAATTAGTACATTAATTATGGGTGTTATTATTATTAATTTTATTAAATAATAAAGTTTAAGTGATAATGGAGTTTGGGGCGTTCCACATGGAGTAAAATAAATGGGAGGTGCCACTTTTGGTGGTGGGAGAGAATCATGAAAAAAAATAGATTGGAGAGAGGAACAAAAAATAATAATAAGAGAAATAAAATTAAAAGAAAAATAAATGAAAAAGGAGGAATTGGTGCTTAATTATAGCGCCCATGAAGACTCCAAAACGTGATTGCTTTTGGAGTTATGAAAAATAAATAAATAATTGATTAATAATAATAATAAAATATTGTTATTATTAATTTTGTTGATAAAACACTTTTTTGTCCGTAACTTCTTCGTGTGACCTCGGTTTCACAAACCGTCAGTGGAAGTGTGACCCCGACTACGAGACGAAAATTATGAGTCCAATATTGGATGTCTTTTTCGGGTTTTCGGATTGGGTACCCGAAACGCTCATGAATTAATAGATTTAATATTGTTATTATTACGAGATCTTGTATCCAACGTATCTCCCTCATACGGTATCGGATTGACGATCCGTCAGCGACAGCGTAACCCTGAAATTATGACGGTCATTTTAAGAACATTAATGAGCTACTTTTATGACTCATGCCTCGGGTCAACGAAACACCACATATTGATAGAATTATCATTATTATTAAAACGCGTGGAAATCGTGTGACGTGTTGTGTGTTAACCAATCAAAACATGTAACGTATGTACGGTCACATCGTGTATTCATTAATGCACGCTGAATACAGATTTACCTATTCGTTGCCTATATAAGAATGAGGTCATGTTTTATCTTCCATATCGATCGCTTCTTTGTCGCACGACGACGCTCTTGGACAATCGAGAAGTATTCCTCCTCTAACTTCTTTGTCCGAGCTCCGAATTACGATCCGTCAGCGGCCACAGGATCGTAGCGACGAGACGAAGCTTCTAAGCCCAGACTTGTCACCTTTCCTTCCGGCCTTCCTTCTCCAGCTTCCATCCTAGGAGGCGTTTGTTGGGTTTGGCGAAGGCGGAGGACACCTAAGGACGTCGTCGGAAGCGACGTGACCGGGACCTTTTGAGGTAGGGGTTTACCTTCGTCTCTCTTTTTGGTGCAACATGTGGGGTGGGATATTTTTCTTTTGTTCCATGGGATGCAGTTGAACTTTAAATAAAGATAATAACTGGATAAAGAAGGGTTTGGGGTTTTGTGCTGTTTCTTTTGCCTTCCAGTTTCTTTATCTTCTGATTGTGATTTTGGATTGAAAGGCCTTTGCCTACTGAAAATCAAGGCCGTTGGTGGCATTTGCGTGCGCAATTGATATCTGAATTGTTTGTGGTTGGTTTTGTTAAAACATGGAAAATGGATAAGCACGTAAAGACTGGATGATTAAATGAGAATGAAAACCTTGTGTGATCACCCCAATTGAACAAAGTTGGAATAATGAACATGTTGGTGGTTTGGTTGTTTTGTGGAAAATGCCTTTATTTATGAAAAGTGTTTTGATTATGAAAAGTGTTTTGAAGTAAAAGTTGTTTTCAAATGCGGAAATTTTTTGTGTGTGGAAAGGGTTTTATGTGTGGAACTTTGAAATAAATGAATGATGGAATGTTGTATGGTTGTGATAATCTCTTGTAAATGAAATGACATGTGGTTTCTTGCGTTTTACCTAACCTTGGTTTTGGATGGCAGGGATATGTTTGTGAAAGGTTTTGTCTGGATGTTAGTTGCCCATTAGTAATAATTTGTTAAACCATTGCATGAAACATGAAAACCTAAATGGGGTTGGGGGATGATTGTTTGGTTGTTGATGCATGCTTCATGGTAGCAGTGCCGATGCACATGCTCAGTTTCTCTTTTTAAGAAGACATAGGTTGGGTTGAGTGTTTGGTATATGTATATATATAATTGTATCTTTGTGTTTTGTCGCACCACACCCATGTCAAGCACCTAGTGCCGAACACTCCCATTTTATGGGAGAGGGTGTTCCCCCTTAGTTACTAGCTCCTTCCTGCTCCTTCTTCCATAGGCTATGATGGATTGAGGTGACCTTACACCCAAGACTCTTTGGGTAGGTCTCGGAGGCTATGATGGATTAAGGTGACCTTACACCCAAGACTCTTCGGGTAGGTCTCGGAGGCTGTGATGGCTTGAGGCGACCTTTAGCCCAAGACTCTTCGGGAAGGCTTACCGTTCCCAAGAACCTTTGGGATGAGGCCCAGGTGTCTGCGGGTGGGTTAGTGGTTGTGGCCCAGGTGTGTGCGGGCGAGATGCGTGGTTGTGAGGCCCAGGTGTGTGTGGGCGGGATGCGTGGTTTGGCCCAGGTGTGTGCGGTCGGGAAGAGTGTGGTAGCGTCAGGACATTTGCCGTTAGGAAGAGAAGCATCTAATTAAGTGGGAAATGGTGCGGGGTACCCAATACTTTTGTTCTATATATATACTAAACTTTTTTGTGTTACTTGGTGAGTGTGAGAAGTGAGGCTGGGTTGATAGTTTTTCCTTTTTAGTTTCTGGTTCTTCTATTTTCTCACGGGACTTTAGGGTGTCTCCCCACTTGTGCACGAGAGCTTTAGGTTCTCTACTGAGTATACTTGTATGCTCACCCTACATTGTTTCAGGTTTTCAGGAGGACTACCAGGGCCGTGCGGGACCCTACTAGTCAGGAAGTGGGAGTTGTGCAGTTGCTGTTTTCTTGTTTTCCTTTTGGTACTGTACTCACTTGTACTTTTGAGCTTCCTTGTACTTGTACCTTGTTATAAAAATTGTTTAAACATGCATGTGGGCTTGTTTTGGGTTTAATTATGTACACTTGTTCTTTTCCCTTTTTGGTGGTTGACTTGTCCTATTTCCCGATCCAAAATAATAAAAAGGGTAATGCCTCCCATATTTGTGAAAACACATACCCTTGGTGCTAGTCGCCAACCCGGGGCCTACTGGAGGCGGGACTCGGGGGTCATTATCTTCCTTTCACCATTGCCAGCTCAGGAGGGGCATCTTTGGTGGGAGGGGGTCATGACCGAATGGTATCAGAGGTGATGGTTGAGAGATAGGATGGAGTCTGGAGTTAGGAACAGTGAAGATTTCATGGGATGGTAGGGCAACAGTGTTCGTTAATCTTGGTGCGTGACATAGGCCAGGGAAGACCGGCTAGGACACGGGATTTTAGGGCCCCCCGTGATCCGATGCAAGGACTCTGAGCCTACCGAACGACCAAGTGAGACTATATTGATTGCAGGGTAGAGACCCTAGGGAAGGTACATGCATCATCATGTTTGTGTTTTACTTGATTTGGGTGTTCTGGGAATGAAATTGAAATAAAATGATAATTAAAACTTTGAGTTTTTCATTACTACTTGGGCTTAGGCGTTCCCTGTTTACCGAACAACTATGGCACCTGGACGTCAACAGAACGGCAGAGGAGTGGGACACAGACAGTTTCATGGAATAGTAGTGGCAACCCTAGCAAGGCCAGAGATCAAGAGAGATGTTTCCGGTTTTACTTAAATGCTCTCATTTATGTTTTGTTTAAATTCAAGATCATCACACTCCTTTGTTGAAACTCATTCTCGCCCATGCTTTGGGCCTGGAACTTTTTTTCATGAATTTATAATGATAAGTTGTTTCCCTCTTTCCTTTAAATGTGTGTGAAGAGTCATAACATGTGGGGGGAGGAGGACCTAATCCTTAATCGAGAGGCATTAATGCGGATGCGATTAAACCCGTGTAGGCGAGTCAGTGCCGCCTAAAGAGGATAATATCTCGACATAGGAGAGGGAATTCCTAACTCACATAATTAGGGTTGTCGGTTGTTTCTTGTTATGACAAGAGGCCTGAGAGGTATCTTGAGGGGTGGTTGTTCGGTCCTTTCCCCCTTTTATTGGTTGGTTTTAATTCTCGAGGACGAGAATGTTTTGAGAGGTATCTGGTGTAATGGCCCGGACCTCTCCGGTCCATTTCTTTGTAAAAAATTTGATGTGGTCAAACATGACACGTGTTGTAATAATAATTTTTTATAATAATAATTGATAATGGTGGCGTGAAAATATTTGGTGTTAATTTGATAAAATGGTTTTAATTTAATCAATGTAAAATATAAGAAATAAAATCGAATATATTTAATAAAATATTGGGAGGCGCATGGAATAAGTTATAAAGGAATAAATTACAATAAATGAGGCTCATGTAATAAATTATAAAGGAATGAAATGCATGGGGTGCATGGGTGTGACCTTGTACAGGAGGCGTTGTGCGGTTCTCCACAATTAAAGTTGGAATTGTGTTAATAACATTAAAAGGGTATTATTATATAATAATTTGTTATAATAATAATAACATGAAGAGGCACGTGAATGGGGTACCCAACCATGCGTGAATATAATGTTATGGGATATATGGAGTAATTATATAAAAATAATGGGTGTCAATAATAATAATAATTATTAATGTTAATGATGGGGACCCGTTAATGAAATAGAAAGAGGATTTATTACTATTGAATTAAATAATAATGATAAAGGTGACAGAAATATGTGTGTGATTGGTAAATTAAATTAAATGGGTTTAATTTTTGGTTAGTAAATTAAATTATTTGAATTTAATTAAATGGAATGGTTTTAACTTAATAACCATGGTAAACTAATTTAATGGGATTAAATTAGTACATTAATTATGGGTGTTATTATTATTAATTTTATTAAATAATAAAGTTGAAGTGAGAATGGAGTTTGGGGCGTACCACATGGAGTAAAAGAAATGGGAGGCGCCACTTTTGGTGGTGGGAGAGAATCATGAAAGAAAAAAAATAGATTGGAGAGAGAAAAAAAAAATAATAATAAGAGAAATAAAATTAAAAGACAAATAAATGAAAAAGGAGGAATTGGTGCTTAATTATAGCACCCATGAAGACTCCAAAACGTGATTGCTATTGGAGTTATGAAAAATAAATAAATAATTGATTAATAATAATAATAAAATATTGTTATTATTAATTTTGTTGATAAAACACTTTTTTGTCCGTAACTTCTTCGTGCGACCTCGGTTTCACGAACCGTCAGTGGCAGTGCGACCCTGACTATGAGACGAAAATTATGAGTCCAATATTGGATGTCTTTTTTGGGTTTTCGGATTGGGTACCCGAAACGCTCATGAATTAATAGATTTAATATTGTTATTATTACGGGATCTTGTATCCAACGTATCTCCCTCATACGGTATCGGATTGACGATCCGTCAGCGACAGCGTAACCCTGAAATTATGACGGTCATTTTAAGACCATTAATGAGCTACTTTTATGACTCATGCCTCGGGTCAACGAAACACCACATATTGATAGAATTATCATTATTATTAAAATGCGTGGAAACCGCGTGACGTGTTGTGTGTTAACCAATCAAAACATGTAACGTATGTACGGTCACATCGTGTATTCATTAATGCACGCTAAATACGGATTTAACTATTCGTTTCCTATATAAGAACGAGGTCATGTTTTATCTTCCATATCGATCGCTTCTTTGTCGCACGACGACGCTCTTGGACAATCGAGAGGTATTCCTCCTCTAACTTCTTTGTCCGAGCTCCGAATTACGATCCGTCAGCAGCCACAGGATCGTAGAGACGAGACGAAGCTTCTAAGCCCGGACTTGTCACCTTTCCTTCCGACATTCCTTCTCCAGCTTCCATCCTAGGAGGTGTTTGTCGGGTTTGGCGAAGGCGGAGGACACCTAAGGACGTCGTCGGAAGCGACGTGATCGGGACCTTTTGAGGTAGGGGGTTACCTTCGTCTCTCTTTTTGGTGCAACATGCGGGGTGGGATATTTTTCTTTTGTTCCATGGGATGCAGTTGAACTTTAAATAAAGATAATAACCGGATAAAGAAGGGTTTGGGGTTTTGTGCTGTTTCTTTTTCCTTCCAGTTTCTTTATCTTCTGATTGTGATTTTGGATTGAAAGGCCTTTTCCTACTGAAAATCAAGGCCGTTGGTGGCCTTTGCGTGCGCAATTGATATCTGAATTGTTTGTGGTTGGTTTTGTTAAAACATGGAAAATGGATAAGCACGTAAAGACTGGATGATTAAATGAGAATGAAAACCTTGTGTGATCACCCCAATTGAACAAAGTTGGAATAATGAACATGTTGGTGGTTTGGTTGTTTTGTGGAAAATGCCTTTATTTATGAAAAGTGTTTTGATTATGAAAAGTGTTTTGAAGTAAAAGGTGTTTTCAAATGCGGAAATGTTTTGTGTGTGGAAAGGGTTTTATGTGTGGAACTTTGAAATAAATGAATGATGGAATGTTGTATGGTTGTGATAATCTCTTGTAAATGAAATGGCATGTGGTTTCTTGCATTTTACCTAACCTTGGTTGTGGATGGAAGGGATATGTTTGTGAAAGGTTTTGTCTGGATGTTAGTTGCCCAGTAGTAATAATTTGTTAAACCATTGCATGAAACATGAAAACCTAAATGGGGTTGGGGGATGATTGTTTGGTTGTTGATGCATGCTTCGTGGTAGCAGTGCCGAGGCACATGCTCAGTTTCTCTTTTTAAGAAGCCATAGGTTGGGTTGTGTGTTTGGTATATGTATATATATAATTGTATCTTTGTGTTTTGTCGCACCACACCAATGTCAAGCACCTAGTGCCGAACACTCACATTTTATGGGAGAGGGTGTTCCCCCTTAGTTACTAGCTCCTTACTGCTCCTTCTTCCATAGGCTATGATGGATTGAGGTGACCTTACACCCAAGACACTTCGGGTAGGTCTCGGAGGCTATTATGGCTTAAGGTGACCTTACACCCAAGAATCTTCGGGTAGGTCTCGGAGGCTGTGATGGCTTGAGGCGACCTTTAGCCCAAGACTCTTCGGGCAGGCTTACCGTGCCCAAGAACCTTCGGGATGAGGCCCAGGTGTCTGCGGGCGGGTTAGTGGTTGTGGCCCAGGTGTGTGCGGGCGAGATGCGTGGTTGTGAGGCCCAGGTGTGTGCGGGCGGGATGCGTGGTTTGGCCCAGGTGTGTGCGAGCGGGAAGAGTGTGGTAGCGTCAGGACGTTTGCCATTAGGAAGAGCAGCATCTAATTAAGTGGGAAATGGTGCGAGGTACCCAATAATTTTGTTCTATATATATACTAAACTCGTTTGTGTTACTTGGTGAGTGTGACCAGTGATGCTGGGTGGATAGTTTTTCCTTGTTAGTTTCTGGTTCTTCTGTTTTCTCACGGGACCTTAGGGTGTCTCCCCACTTGTGCACGAGAGCTTTAGGTTCTCTACTGAGTATACTTGTATTCTCACCCTACGTTGTTTCAGGTTTTCAGGAGGACTACCAGGGCCATGCGGGACCCTACTAGTCAGGCAGTGGGAGTTGTGCAGTTGCTGTTTTCTTGTTTTCCTTTTGGTACTGTACTCAATTGTACTTTTGAGATTCCTTGTACTTGTACCTTGTTACAAAAATTGTTTAAACATGCATGTGGGCTTGTTTTGGGTTTATTTATGTACACTTGTTCTTTTCCCTTTTTGGTGGTTGACTTGTCCTATTTCCCGATCCAAAATAATAAAAAGGGTAATGCCTCCCATATTTTTGAAAACTCATACCCTTGGTGCTAGTCGCCAACCCGGGGCCTACTAGAGGCGGGACTCAGGGGTCATTATCTTCCTTTCACCATTGCCAGCTCAGGAGGGTCATCTTTGGTGGGAGGGGGTCGTGACATAGGGTCTTCTCCCATATTGATCTTCCTTCCCCCTTTGGGCCAGGATTTTCTCACGGCGGTGGTAGTTTCAAATCGGCGTGAGCTCTGTTGCTATACGGAAATGTCCCTTCATGAAAGAGGTTCGGTATTCAGCTTTTCACCATTATTCGGATGACGAAGACGATGTGTTGGCATATCGAAATGGAGAGGGTTGGGGTGGACCATTCATGGTTCGGGTTGGTTTGATCGTCTAGCGTGCACTGGAAATGTAGAGGTCTGGTCTTTCGGCCACCCAGTGTGACCAGGGTTCTTTTAACTCTTCCTCTTAGTAAGTTGCTCGGCTATCTGACTATCAGGAAAGATCCAGGCTTGCTTCCAGCGATTTTCGGTGAAGCTTAGGGTCATATCTACAGTGCTCCTGAGGGGGGAGGTCTTCAGTCTATGTGTTTTCTTTCAGGATTTTAATTTTTTGGAGTTTTGAATTTGTTCTCTGGTTGGATTTTCATTGTTTTGTCCTGGTTCGACGTTGATGATGTTACGTTCTTATCATCGTGTGGCTTGTACCAGAACCTATTGAGCGTTAATTCGCGGTTCTAATAAGAACAGATCCATGCCCAGAGCGGCATTTATGTTTCAGGAAGACCCATATTCCTTCATTGGTGGTGGTCCATTGGCATAGGGTTGGCCTTCCAGTCATGGTAATGATGGTTGAACTTGCGCTCTTTGGATTGTATTCTGGGCTTCAGTGGCATTGGTGGTGGGTTTGAGGATCACAGGGTTGGTCAAAGATGATTGATAGTTGTAGGTTATTTAGTTCTGTCATCTCGGAATGGTGAAATTGTTTATAAGGACTCTTGGTACGGTGATGCACCAGGACATGACCATGCATATTTGGCCATAGAGGAGGATCCAACGTGAGATATTTATCATTGCAGAGAATTATGGATTTGGATGTTTGAGATGGTATGGAATTTTCCTTCAGATCAAGCCTATGATTTTGACAGAAGACACTTTCTTTCCATTTATCTTTGCACCAGTGGAGAGTTTTTTCATGATTAATTGCTAGGTTGGGGTTTCTCAATGTTGTATGTTTAGTTTATCCCGCTTGACCTTCGGGTCGTGTTATCTGTTTAAATTTGATGATATCTATTAGGGTTTCCCCTCTTATTACCTAATGGGGGGGGGGGTCACTTTCAATAATAATATAAATTTTAAGGCCATCGAGTAGTTGGATGGAAGGGGAACAAATTCTCATATCAGATATAGTTTCATCCAATTCCTAGAGTTTTAACAGGGCGATCCCCAACCCACCCCTTCAATGGAAGAGCTGACTGATGAGTTCCAACAGTGGCATCCCCCACCTTTTCAAGGGATTGTGGACCTTAAGAAGCTGAATCATGAATATAATCCATGGTATTGATCTTTGACCATCTAGAGACATCTCTATAGTGTCGGTTCAATCCCTCTACCTATTGGCTATATGACCCCACCAAGCATTAATGGGATTCCATTTCTAATGCTAAGCTTCATCAGGGTATGCTCTAGGAAGGCTTCTAGAAAGACTCCTACTACATATTATTTCCACAAAAACAAATAGAGAACAATTCTAGGGAGATTTTACATGTTCATATTAGTTTTATGACCATGGTAGAGTATTTTTCTCACCTCAAAGAGCTTCAATGTTTTTCTTTGACCCTGACTAGTGATGAGATGATGTTCGTGAGGTGATTTGAGTATGGGCTGGTATACGTTGTCATATCCCTGGTGATTGTCTTATGGATGACTACAATTTCATTGATAGTATACTATCCCATCATTAATTAATGAATCATGAGAAAGGATGGTAATGTTCTCTAGATTTGACTCTTTTGGGGTAGGGTGACAGTTTATCTTGCACTAGGAAATGTCAATATTAGGGTACACATGGGGGAAGCACTAGCTAGGTTGTACACACTGAAAAATATGTGGTATTTAACATGTCAATAAGGATATGGAATAATATGCCTATGTGAACAAAGAACCTGATCCAATGTTGGGGATGTAGTATGAGGGGTCACCTTTAGTGCTTCTTCCCATATTTTCTTCTATTTCCTAGTGAATGAGGATCTATACCAACACCTATTACATTTACATGATCAGTTACTGTATTTGAGGCCAGGAGTTGGTCTTATACTGACCGATCCAACTGAGGCGGTTATCATGGTTCAGATAGTCTAGCTTTAGAGGCTCATCATCAGCAGAGTGGACCTACTCAAGCTAGTCATATAGCATATTAGATTTGTGGCTTCCGCCATAATTATTCATTGCATCCTATGACTAAGTGTAAGATCACATAAAATTCTACTCTATGAGGTAATATTCTAGTATCCCTTACTTTAGTTTCCACCCTATTTGATTTTGGTGCATCATGTTCTTTCATATCTTCTATAGCTATGGAATTTTTAAGCCTTGTGATATAATACTTCAATGGCATGATGACTCTGGAAATACAACTTGGGTTCAAATCAAGGAATATAATATAATGCAAGGAGTTACCCTTGAGATAGGTGGGTACTGCTACCTATGGAACTTCTTCATCCTCAAGATGATCATATTCGATATCATTATCAGTATGAACTGGTCAGTTCCTTGTCACACCCACATTGATTTCTATCACTGATTGGTGCCGTTCTCATCACCTGAGGGTATAAAATATGTTCATAAGGGAAAATTTGATATCCATTAAAGTTAAGACGAACACAAACATACATGTCTAGGGAATGTGATAACCCAAATGGGGAACATCTGTATGAGTGATCAGATAATTTAACATGTTGAATTACATCCTGTTTTATATCATTTCGTGGACAGATTTGCTTATGATTTCACTATGTTAACTCCCAAGAGATTGGTTTTGTTCACCATCAATCTAGTTCTAGGTGCAGCACTAGTGTCCATTCGTACCTATATGATGGAACCTATAGAGCTCATATAAATCAAATCAAAACAAAAATATCTATAGATTAATGATTTTATATATAACCAAACACCGCACTTTGGGGTTCACTGGCCCTTTTCACTAGGAAGAAAAATGAAACCTTCACGTTGTTCATAGACTATAGAAGGTTGATCTCTCATTTGGTGAAGAACCAATATCCAATTCCTCATATAGATGACATCCTCAACAATCTCCAAGGAGTGGGAGTTTTCTCTTAGATTGATTTGAGTTTGGGATACCATAAGGTGTGTTTGAGACCATCTAACATGCCACATTCATTGTTTGGGAGGAGATATGTCTTGTAAGAGTATTTTGTTACATGGTTTGGCTATACAAATGAGACAACTTTTTTTTGGATATTATGAATATGGTCTTCCACCCATACATAGATTCATTTGTGGTAGTCTTCATTGATGACATTTTTGTGTATTATCACACAAAAAATAACCATTCCTACCATCTTGAGATCAAGAGAGAATTAGATATATGCTATGATTTATCAATTCCACTTTTGGATTAGAAATGTTCACTTATTTGGTCATATAATTTATGAGGAAAGTGTATCTTTTGACCTAGAAAAGGTGATTGTTGTGTTTTCTGAGAAGTATCCCAATAATGTGATTGATATATGATGTTTTGTGGCAATGGAGCCTATATTGGTCATTAATTTAGGATTTCTCCCACTTAGCACCACATATTAGTGGTTTGACTAAGAAGTGTATGAAATTCATCTGGTATACATATTATGAGACCTATTTTTAGGATTTGAATTGTAGATTGATTTCAACACTAATTCTGATTCTTCCAGTTCCAATCAGAGGCTACACTATTTATTGTGATGCATCAGGGATCAGACTGGGTTTAATGCTGATGTTTGGCGATCATGTTCTATGATATGGGTCCCACATGATGAGACCTCAACTATGTAACTTTCTTATTCATAAACCCAATAAATAAATTTTGGAACATGATCTATGCTAATGGATGTAATAAATATTTTGTGAGACATTTTTTGATTACACAAATCCCAAAATTCTGAAATAAATCTCCACATAGTAAGACTTGAATATGCAGTATCATAGGTGGGTGGAATACTTGAAATCATTTGTATTTGAGCTCACTTATACACATGGTAATAAAAATTATTTGGATGGTGTCTTGATTCAGAATAAATAGACTTAGGGCTTCCACGAGGCTAGAATTGAGAGGAAGTTGTTGTAATTGTTTTCTATGTTATACTTGGAGGTTCTGGAAAGAAATAGGAAAACTGTTTTAGAAGCTCTAGTAGTTACATCATCCCTTAAAGAGTGGGTCCTGGGAGAAATCTCTCCAACCCTAAGGGAATTATCCTGAGATAGAGTGTCTATGGTGATAACCCACCTCCTGGTGGGGTTGTTGTTGCGATTGAGATAATAATCTTCTAGGGGCATGTTTAGGTGTATTTTGATATACATGAACAATTGGAGAGGGAATATAATGAATCTATTTGGACAGTTTATCTAGATATTACTAAGATATAATGATATGTTATTCACCAGAATTAGTTTCCAGAAATGAAGATGTATATTCTAATATTTATGACTCATTGTTGTACATGTCAGTAGGTCAAGGCTGAGTATCTAAAACCTTATAGGCTTCTACAACTTCAATCCATTCGTAAGTTGAAATGGTATGGTTTCAGTGTGGGTGTCTTGATAGACATTCAATGTTATACCTATGGTAGTGATGTATTATTGGAAATTATTTATAGGTTGACCATGGTCATACACTTCCTTCTAATCTGATGGACCTTCTCAGTCGATGAACATGGGGGGATTTATATTCAATAGTTCATGATCCCTCACAAGGTTCCTTGTTCTATCATATCAGATTGAAATTCCACAATTATGTCATGGTTATGGAAAATATTGTATAAGTAACTGTGTTAAAATGTGATCTTGAGTACAATTTGTCACCCTTATATCAATGGGAAGTCCAAGAATATGACATGAGTGTTAACGGACATGTTATAGGAATGTGTCCTTGATTTTGGTGGTTCATGGGTGAAACATACACCTGTTTTTGAGATCTATTTTTTTTCAGGAAATGATTCAGATGATTCTATATGAGCCCTTATTCAGTAGGTCATTCCATTCAATACTATACTATTTATAGACAGTTGAGGAAACACTACTGAGTCCTCATCTCATTCTAGAGACTACATAACAGGTTCATCTTTTTTAATAATTTTATGTCTGTAGATAGGTCTAGGAATAATTCTTATACCGATAGTCATTGTGGAAATCAATAGTTTGAGGTCATAAATTAGGTATTTATTTGTCTATCATCTAAATTATGTCATTGAAAAATTCATAGACATGGATAGTTATCAACTAAATATGTTGGGCCTTTAGAGATAGTAGAGATAGTCGGTTTGTTAACCAATCAGTTGCAATTACATTAGAGGTGATATGTGAGGAAGGATATATTCGATATATCAAAGCCTCACCAATACAATTTTGAATCATTCCATTCAATTGAACCTGAGGATATTTATATGGATGTGTTATTATCCATTTAAAATCATTCCAAATATACCATCAATAGAATCATGAAGGCACTTTGAAAGAGGTCAGTTCTTCTATTCTGGGAGTAATGGAAGCATAGATGCATACAAGAAAAGTAATGGGAGTGATAAAATGATATACATGTGTTGTATCTAGAACTCTTCTCATTCGATGAACCACCTCTATAAGAATGGAAACTCAGGGATGTGTTTTATTAACGAGGGGAGGTGGTAAAGTAGTGATTTTTTTCAACAGAATAGACCATTATTTTTCAGCTTTCATTCCATATTTTCCAATTTTAATGTTTTATAATGGATTTATGTATATCACGATGGTGTTCAAGGCCTCTATGGATCCGGGAGCCCCAAAAAATGGAGAAGGAGACTAGTCTGCATGGTTAAAAGAAATTGTGTAGCCCAAACCACATAGTTTCCCTAACCATGTGGGGGTATGATTGAAGAGAGAAGGGGGCCACATAGTTTTCGGCGACCATGTGAACCATGGCGCATTCATGCACAAGGGGTGCTAGCATTTTTGACAGTTGATGTTGCATTACATCCTCATGTTTATCCCAATAGTTTTCCAATCTCGTGTGGGGTCCCTCCTTAGGCAATGTTGTGGAGCATGGTTGGCACACCATTTGGAAAACCATTCACCCAAACCATGTGTCCCTGTCTGAAATAGTGAATTGTACTTTTTTCCCTTAATCCCTTAAAATGACTCACCCATCTTTATAACTTATTATTCAATAGAAATGAGCTCTTTCTCTTCATCCATGGGTTCCTCATCAAGATATCCTGGTCTTTTTTTTCTCTCCTCCATCCAAACTCCATATCATTCACCATTGTTTGTGTTGTAATTATTGATGTAAGCTGTTTAATCATATTTCTTTTTTAGGTTTCTCTTCTACATTGTTTCACTATTTATAGGAGACTTCATTTCCTTTTTTTAAAATAATTTGATTATTCTTCAAATATATTCTATTCTATCTTGAATTAAGGGTACAAAATGGATCAATGGTCCTCAATGAACATAAGGTAGGTGTTTTAGAATTTTTCCTAAAATTCCATCACTTCTTATATAGAGAATCATTTATCTTCATTCCAGACACTTCTAATGACACCTATAATTTTTTAATTATAATAAATTGAATTCTCTCCATGTTTATTATAACCTTAGTGATTGTAGAATCAACCTTTTGGTTCATCTCCTTGACCATAGCCACAATAATAAGAGATAATTTTCCATTGAGACCTAATAACCATTAGATTTATATGTCTTAATATTCTTTTAGGAGTTTTGTATTTGTAATAAATGTTGTATAGTAATGAATTGAATTAAAATGATTTTTAGGCCATGACTTAGACCCCTATGCTTGATTCCTTATGATTCATACTTAATTTATCGTTCCATGTTACATTATTCGTTATTCTATGTTTTTTATTCAACAATATGTATTGGATATCTTTTTTATAATTTTGATATCGTAGTTCCTTGTTGATGATATGTGGTCTTGGTTTATATGGATTCGATGCCTACAGGCTGGGAGAAAACACAGGTCCAAAACTAAGGATATCATAGATGGGATCACTGTGATTTTTATTTGGATCAGTTGGATATTCCAAGATATGCCCTTGGTTTTCCATGGATGTTATATCATGGTATATTAATTATACCCATGAGTCAGATCCACTGAGATGCAAAAATTTTATTTCATGGATTCCCCTTCATGATTTACATGTGAAAAATTACTTTCAATTATGATAATTCTTGACTAATATCATAGGGACACATCCTCCACAACAAACCACAAGATTAATGTCAGTCTAAACCTAATGCTTTTTTAGTAGTGACCCATATATGAACCCTATATTATTTTTAGAGGTTAACTTGGTGAAAAAATATAACATATGTTGATATAGGTGGTATTGGTCAGGTATCAATCAAGGAACATGAACTGAAATATTTAGTTAATTATTATTTTCCTTGTATTTACACATACCCACACATTATTCATTTTATATTGCATGAACTAATTTTATAAAAACACCATTTGTGTTGGACTGATGAATATATATCACACCCTTTTTGGGGAACCATTAGTACCCAATAAGACATTATCATTATAATTATAGATAAATGATATAATCTATCTTCCAATTCTTGGTTATCATTTCTAGGATGTAGTACAGGAGAATAGGACTGAGCATATGATTGTCATGCTAGTAGTAGATGATTTTTAGATTTTTTTTATAATTTTTATAGCTTATGTTATATTAGTATCACCATTTTTTTCCCTATAATCATTTTATATAGTTACATGGAATCATGATCATCATTTTACTATCTATTCATAATTCATCTTCTTCCTATTATTTATTAATCATTGATGATTTAATATTATTTTTTTGTTGACCTATTTCTGTCCATTCAAATTTTAATATTTATTATTTTTTATATACTAATATGATCCACTATGAAAAATGTGGAAATAATCTCCCCAAGAACACACTGTATTCCCTCTCTAGATGTTGGTATCCTTTGGATTACATAGAGGCGTGGATGAGGTATTCTAGCTCACCATCTTAAATAACAACTAAGTGGAATCCAAGGAGGGAATGTAAAACCTTATCCTTTTCCCTCCTCATCCTCTAATTATTTTGAATGTGTAATGAGAATAAATATCTTTTTAAGGGACATAATGTAAAAATAGAGAAACTCGATAGACAATTTTAACATCATGAGATCGTAAAAATAGTTTTCTTTAAAATAAATAAACATTGAGATAAAAAATCATTTATTTACACATGAAATTATATTTAATACCCAAATATATTCATAAAAACATTATAAGAAATGGAGAATAAAATAAAAATCATAATAATGAGGGTTTCATAATTAAAATGAAAACCCATGTAATGTTTTTTCTCAAAAATATTCATTTTTTACCAAAATGGAATATCTAATGATTTAAAAAGTAAATCTAAAATATTATGTGAAAACAAATAAAAAAGAATAAAAAATTATAGTAGTTGACCTGAAAAATATTTATCATATATCCCTTACAAGAATCCATAATGTTATGTTAACAGTACAATAATATTCTAATATAATTATTTAGAGAACATGGTCATTAACCAAGGAAATGAATTTCATTATAATTGAACCCATCATATAAGATATTCCATGATCAAACATGAGTTATAATGGGTCAATGACCTTCACAAACATTTTCAAAGGACTATACATGATTAAAGACTTTGAAACCCCCTTTTTATACTTGTGTGCAAAAAAAATCAAAATAAGCTTTTATATTCAAACATAATTTTAAATAACAAAATATGATTAAAAAGTGAACTAGTATTTTAGATGTATAAAACATGAATTCTTTTAAAGGAATATAAACATCATATAATAGTTATTAAGGAAAAAATAGTCCTTGTTGCTATATGTGTCAAAATATTACAATGCTTTTTGCCTTTTGAAAGGACATTCAAACATTCCATAAAATGATAAATTTATGAAAAACATTTAACTAATGTCAAAAGAGAAATAAAATTTTATTTTTAATTAATTTATTCCAACATAAGAACTTATATAAAATAATTTTAAATAATATGGACCTGGATTAAAAATATTTAGAAAGGAATATTTAAAAGATGATTTTTATAAGAATGTCCCTTACCATGAGCCAAAAATCATCACATGCATTAATTATATTCATGAATAATAAATTTATGATAATTATTTAGTTTATTAAGAAACTTTCCCGAGTTTATTATACCTTTTATATCAATTATTAACATGTTATAAAAAATTACATAATCAATTCTGTTCACGTTGTATATTTTGATAATATTTGGATCATTTGTTAAAAATGACTTTGGTAGGATAAATATGGTAATAGTTGTAATTATTACATTATATATGGAATAATAATCCATATTTAATTATCATTATTATAAATAAATTATGTTTTAACACCAAATCATAGAATATGGAATGGAAAAATGAACTATGTTACAATCATGGAGATGGTAGGCCATACAAACACATGAATAACAATACTATTTTTCAATAATCATTTTTGAGAGAAGGTAAGATTATTTAATTTTTATATAATGATCCTTATATACCATATTATTTTATTAAAAAAACTTTTATATATCATCCATGTGAGGTGGTGGTGAAAATTGAATCATATCACCTTATGAAGGTGGTAGTCCACACATACGCACAAATGACATTATCAATATTCAGTGAATGGAATGGTAAGAAATTAAGATATATTTTCTATTTAGATTAATAATTTCATAATTAATATCATATTTAAATATTTAATCCATAATTAAAACCATCCATGAGGTGTGGTGTTGGAAAACGATTTACAATAGTCCGTGAGGTGGTAGTCCACAGTACACACGAATGATGGATTCCCTTCAAATTTTATGGATAGAAAAGATGGATATAGGTGATTCAAATAACATAAAAACATAATATTATATTTCATACACTTATTTTGTTATATCTTCATTTTTGGAGAATAGTTTATGTAGGTGTATTATTAAATAAAAAAAAACTCAGTCAAGAACAATACATCTTCTATGTAAAACCTCCTTTTATTTACACCGTAAGACCTCTAAAGTTGGTATTTTTTAAAACATAAGGCCCATAGAATGTGGATATGGATGTTATTAAGATATTTGGTTTGATATTTTCCAATAGAAATGGATTTTTATGTTTGATGAAATGAGATTAATTTTTTTCCTTTTATAAGAGATGAGAGGGTCACTATATTAATTTCATAAAATATTAAATTAATATAAATCAATTATATTATAAAAATTTGAAACAATATGATAATATTAAAATATAAGATTTTTATTATTCTAAGTCCAATTATACAATGATATATAGACAAAAATGGATGACATTTTATCCTATTCATTCTATTTTAACCCTTCGTTAACCCTTTTTATGCTTTCCACGGCAATAATGTTTTTTCTCTTTTACGATCATGATAGTTACTATAAAGGGAAAACCCCCCAAAATGGACCATATTTGATATTTTAAACTATATAATAATTAATTTTCTAAAAATATGTTTTTAGGAATTTTTTATCCTTTAATAAAATATTATTTTCATAAACTATCAATAATGTAAATTTTACAACTATTCATTTATTATGACACTAATAAAATCAATAAAACAAATTAAAATAGAATAAAATATTTTAATAAATCCTTAAAATATTATTTTTATTTATAAAATTCATGGGTCGCATTAATTATTTCATATTATACTAACTTTAATATTTTTAATATCATTTATTTTATTTTCCATTAATTGAATAATTACTGTGTCCTTATTAGGTTATCATTTAAGGTAATTATTTATTGACTAAGAATTAAAAATTTAATGAATATAAATCATTTATATTTTAAATTTACAATAAGATATGAATATTTCATATTTTTATCCTCGTGTTAATATTATTATTATTATTATAAACAAGAGTGAGACAGTTTTGACATTTCATTACAAAAATTATTATAAAGGTTATAATCATATCAAAATGGAAAAAGGTCATTTAAACCAATTTTGGATGAGTGTGGAATACATTTACTCATAAAAAATATAAATTATTCAGATATGAGCTCACTTATACACCTGGTAACTGAAATTATGTGGACGATAGCTTCATTCAGAAGACTTAGACATAGGCCGTCCAGGAGGACTGTATTGAGATGTAGTTTATGGCCGTGTTATTTGAGTTATACTTGCATGTTTTGGAGTGGAACAAGAAAACAATTTTAGTAGATCTAGTAGTGAAATCATCCCTTATATAGTAGGTTCCCAAGAGACAGCTCTCCAACCTTGAGGTGATTGTCCTGAGGGAGAGCGTCTCTGCTGATAACCCACCTCCTTGTGGGGTTATTGTTTTGATTGAGATCATAATATTTTGTGTGCATGTTTAAGTGTATTCATATATTTATGAATACTTGGTGAGGGAATATGATGAATTTATTTGGATAGTATATCATGTTATTAATATGATATATTGATATTTTTTTCATCATTATTATTTTCTAGGAATGAATTGGTATATTACATGATTTATGACTCTATGTTGTACTTTTCAGTATGTGAAGGGTGGGTATCGAAAAACATTTATAATTCTACAACCACCATCCATTCCTAAGTGTAAATGTTATGAAGTCAACATGGGTTTTGTGATAGGAATTCAAATATCCCCTCAAGGTATTTATGAATTATGGGAAATTATCTATAGGTTTATCAAGCTCACACATTTCTTGCTAATTTGATATACCTTTTCATTTGATGAATATGGGAGGCTTTACATTTGGAAGTATTTGATCCCTCATGGTGTTTTTTATTCTATAATATAGGATCATGATTCCCTCTTTACATCATAGTTATGGAAAAAATTATAGAAGGAACTAGGTTCATAGGTGATCATGAGTACAATTTATCACCCTTATACTGATGGGAGGTCCAAGCAGATGATATGAGTGTTAAAGGACATGCTATGGGAATGTGTCCTTGATTTTGGAGTTCATAGGTAAAGCATACACCTCTCGTTGAGTTCTAATAATTTTTTTAGGAAATTATTCGGATGATTCTATATGAGACCCTATATGGAAGGTCATTCCATTAACTTCTATGCTATTTGTATTTGGGTGAGTGAACACTACTGAGTCTTAATCTAATTCAAGAGACTACAATGAATATTCATCATTTTCATAATTGTATGTCTATAGATCAGTCCAAGAATAATTCTTATATCTATAGTCTTTGTAGACCTCTAGTGTATGAGGTTAGACATTGGCTATTTATGTGTGCATCTCTTGGAATTTGCCATAGACATGGAAAGTTATCAACTCAATATATTGGGCCTTTGGAGATAGTAGAGAGAGTCACATTCGTATCCATTCGGTTGTAATTACATCAGAGGTGCTGTGAAAAGAACAACATATTCCATGTTTCAAATCTTCATCAATACCACGATGAACTATCTGATTCAATTGACATTGAGGATATTGAGATGGATTTGGATGTTTCCCTAGAATAGAATTCGATATATACCATCAATCAGATCATAAATGTGCTCTTATGGAGGTTACTTCCTCTATTTTTTGTGATATGGAAGCACAGATGCATACATGACAAGTCATGGGAGTGGGAAAATGATATATATGTGTAGTGTAAATAAATCGTCTCATTTTATGTCGCTCCACCATCATAAGGAAAACACAGGGATGAGTTTCATTAAGGTGGGGAGTTTGTAACATCTCGACTCTTCTAAAAGGAATAGATCATGGTTTTTCAGCTTTTATTCCTTATTTTTTACATTGTAATGTTTCATAATGGATTTATGGATATCATGAGGGTGTTCGAGGTTTTTTTAGAGTCTAGAGCCCAAAAAATTGGAGAAGGAGACCAGTCTGCATGGTTAGGATAAACTGTGCATACCAACCAACACAAATTCCTTAACCATACAGGGGTTTGATAGAAGAGATTAGGGGGAACACGATCATCTGCAACTAGGTTATCCATGAAGTATTCATGTTCAAGGGGTGCCGTCATTTTTTGACAGTGGATACCACATGGCATACAGATGGTTATCCAAATTGTTCTCCAAGATCGTGAGGGGACCATCCTTAGTCAATGGTGTGGCACATGGTTGGAACACGATTTGGCCAATCGTGTACCCCAACCAAATGTCCCTTCCTAAAAGAGTGAATTTTAATTTTTCCCTTAATGACTTACAATGCCTCACCCATATTTATATCTTCTTCGTCATTAGATAGGAGATCTTCAAATTCAAACATGGATTCCTCATCAAGACATCCTTGTCTTTTTTATATCTCTTCCATCCTAACTCTTTATTATTCACCATTTTTGGTGTTATAAATCTTGATGTAATTTCTTTAATATTATTCCTTTTTTAGGTTTCTATTCTACATTTTTAAGCTATTTATATAGGACTTCATTTCCTTATTTTCAATGAATTATATTATTATTCAAATATATAATATTCTAGATTGAATTAAGAGTCAATATGGATAAATGGTCTTTTATGAATCTAAGGTAGGTGTTTTAGCTTCTTCCCTAAAATTCCGATACTTTCTATATTGTGTATCATTATTATTAGTTCTAGACACTTCCAACGATGCCTCTAATGTTTTATATAAATTAAATTGAATGCATTTACATGTATAATAAGACCCTATTGAAACAGGAACAAAACATTTGGTTGATCTCTATGACCATAGCCACCAAAATAGGTGATAATTTCCCATTGAGACTTAATCAACATTAGATTTAATTATTTTAATACCCTTTAAAGTTTGTTGTATTTGTAATAAATTTCATATATTAATGAATGTAATTATGATGATTTGTAGTCCATGAGTTAGTCTCTTATTCTTGATGACTTATGATTCATACATTGTTTATCCCGCCATGTATCATTATTCCCTATGCCATGTTTTTTTTGATTCAATAATGTGTGTTTTATAGCTTGTTTAAAATATTGATATTGCAATGACATGTTGATGATATGTGTTGTTGGATTCTATGAATTGGATGCTTACGGTATGGGAGAAAACATAGGTCCCAAACATAGGATATCAAGGATGGGGTCACTGTGATTTTTATTTGGATCTGTTGGATGTACAAGAGTGACCATTTTCTTTACTGAGATGTTATATCATGTTCTTAGAGAGACCCTTGGATTTAATGGATTCCCTTTATTGGTTTACCTGTGATGAATTATTTTGAATTATGAGAATTCTGGACTAATATCATAGGGATGCATCCTCCAAGACAAACCACAAGATTAATGTGAGTCCACACTTCTTTATTTCTTAGAAATGAACTATATATGGACCCAATCATATTTTTGCAGATTCTCTTGGTGAAGACATATACTTATGTTAAAATAGGTGGTATTGTTCATTTATCCACTAAGGAACATGGAATAAAGTATTTAATTAGTTTTTAATTTCCTGGTATTTACACTTACCTGCACATTCTTTATTTTATATTGTACCTAATAGTTTGATATAAACACCATTGGTAGTGGAATACTGAGTATATCTCACAACCTTTTTTGGCATCATTGGTAACCTATAAGACATTATCATTACATGTATAGAAAAGGGGAGAATCTATCCTCCTATTCTTGATTTTAATTTCTAGGATAGAGTAGAGGAGAATCAGACCGAGCATATGCTTGTCAAGCTAGTAGTATCTAATTTTTGGACTTTTCTATATTTTTTATAGCATGTGGTATATTCCTATAACAATTTTTCCTTTATACTCATTTTATATAGTAACATGACATCATGATCATCATCTTTTTTATCTATTCATTGTTCGTATTCTTATTCCTATTTATTTATCTAATAGAAATTTCTATTATTATTTCATTTCATTATGTTTTTTCATTATAATTCCACTATTTCAAATTTTTTATATACCAATATGACCAACTCAAAAAAATGATGACATAGTCTACCCACAGACACACCCTAAGCCCTCACTGCAAGTCGGTATCCTCTAGATTATTTAGAGGCATGCTTGAAGTATTGAGGCTCACCATCTCAGGGAACCACTAAGAGGCATCAATGGTTTGAATCTACAACCTCATCATTTTCTATCCTCATCCTGTGAATGTTTTTAGAATGTGGAATGAGCACTGAAATCTATGTAAGGGACATATAAGACAAATATAGATACTTGTTAGACCATTTTATCTCCATGAGATCTTAGAAATAGTTTTCCTTAAAATAAATAAACATTGAGATCAAATAATAATTTATTTAATCATGAAATTTTATTTAATACCTAAATATTTTCATAACGTTATAAGAAAACACTAAAAAATAGAAAAATCATAATCATGAGGGTTTCTTAATAAATGCGAAAACCCATGTAATTTTTTTTCTTGAAAACATACATTTTTCCCATAATGAAATAACCAACTATTTAAAAAGATATTTAACACAATATTTTAAATCTATCATATTATGTGAAAACAATTAATAAATAATAAAAAATTCACTTTTTTGACTTGTGAAATCATTATCATATATCCCTTACTAGAACCTGTAAAATTGTATTAACCATATAAAAAAATTCTAATATAATTATTCATTGAACATGATCATTAACAAGTATAATGGATTTAAATATGATTGATCCCATCCTATAAAATATATCATAATAACCCAGGAGCTATAATGTGTCACAAACCTTTACAAGAAATTTCAATGGACTATACATGAATAAATCCTTTCAAAAATCCTTTTTAACATGTGTGAAAAAATTTCAAATATCCAAATACCCTATTATTTTAAAATATCATTTTAAATAAAAAATTGCGTAGAAAAAGGGAAATAGAGTTTTCTTTGAATAAAACCTGAAATCTATTAAAGGAATATAATCATAAAATAATAGTTATGATGGAAGAAAATGTAATTTTTCCATATATGTTAAAATCGAACATTCCTTTTTCATTTTGTAAGGATAATCAAACATTCCATAAATTGATACATGTTTTTAAAACCTTTTAAACAATGTCAAAAGTGAAATAATATTGTATTTTTAAATAATTTATTCCAAAAAATAAAATTCCATAATTTTTTTTTAAAAACATGGACATGGAATAAAAATATTTTGAAAATAATCTTAAAAAGACAATTTTAAAATGAATGTCCCTTAACATTAGCCATAATCGTCACATGCATTTATTATATTCGTGAATAATAAATATCTATTAATTATTTAATTTATTATGAACCTTTTTCAAGTTTCTTATTCTTTTTATTTCACTTATTATTAGGTTATATAACCTTACTAAATAAATTAAGTTCATGTTGGTTTTTTATGATATTCAGCTCATGTGTCGAAAATGAATTTGGTAGGTTTGCTATGGTAGTAGAGGTAATTATTCTATCATATCAAGAATAATAATCCAAATATAATTATCATTATTATAAATAAATTATTGTTTTAAAACCAATCATGGAATATAGTTTGGAAAAATAAACTATGTTATAATCAAGGGGATGATAGGTCGTACATACACATGAATAATATTTCTATTTTTCAATAATATTTTTAGAGAGAGGGTAAGTACTTTTTATTTTTATATAATGATACTTATATAGAATATTATATCATTAAATTTTTATATATATCATCCATGATATGTGGTCGTGAATAACTAATCATATGACTTTGTGGAAGAGGTAGTCCACAGATACACACAAACAACATTCTTGTTTTTCAATGAATTGAAAGTTAAGAAATTAAATGATATATGTTGTATTTAGAATAATAATTTTACCATTAATATCATATATTAATATTAATGCCATCATTAAAACCACCCATGAGGTTTGGTGATGGAAACTGAATTACAATACTCTGTGAGACGGTAGTCCGCTGTACAAAAGAATGATGGATTCCTTTACTATTTTAGGTATAATAGAGATGGATATAGATTATTATAATAAAATTATAACATCATATTATATTTGATACACATATTTTATTATATCTTATTTATTATATAATAATATCAAGAGTTGGATGAATAAATAAAACAAAAAGACTCATTCAAGCACTATACCCCTTCTTCGGACAACGTCCTTTTATTTACAATATAAAACCATTAAAGTTGGTATTTTTTTAATCATACGGCCCATAAAACTGGATATGAATATTATTATGAGATATGTTTAGATATTTTCCAATCCAAATGGATTTTTTTATTGATGAAATGAGATGATGTTGTGTCCTTTTATAAGAGAGGGGAGGTACACTTTTTGAATTTTAAATAATATTAAATTAATATAAATTAATTGTTTTTAAAAAATGGGTAAAAGATGATAATAATAAAAATAAGATTATTATGATTCTAAATACAATAATAAAATGATATTTGGACATTTTTGGATGACATTGTTACCCGTGTCATTCTGTTTTAACCATTCGTTAACCCTTTTTACACTTTCTGTGATAATAATGTTTTTTCTCTTTTACGGTCATGATAGTTACTATAAATGGAAAAATACCAAAAAACGGACCATAGTAGATATTGTAAAATATGTCCTAATCACTTTTCTAAATAGGTGTTTTAGTTATTTTATATCCTTTATTAAAATTTTTTTTTCATAAATTATCAACAATGTAAATTTTAGAACTATTCATCTACAATGACATTAATAAAATTAATAAAAGAAATTAAATTTGAATTAAATATTTTAATACATCCCTATAATTTTATTTTTATTTTTAAAATTCATGGGTCCCATTAATTAGTTCATGTTATACTTATTTTAATATTTTAAATATCATTTATTTCATTTTATAATAATTGAATAATTAAGACGTTTGTGTTATGTAATCATATATGGTAATTATTTATTGAATAAAAATTAAAAATATGATGAATATAAATCATTTATATTTAATATTAATATTAATATATGAAAGTATCATATGTTTACCCACATGTTAAAAATATTATTGCTATTAAAAACATGATTGTGACATTTTTTACTTTTCATGAAATATTATTGTTATGGTTATAATCATATTCAAATGGACAAAAGGTCATATAACATAAAATTTGATTTTTATAGAATAAAATTACTCATACAATAAAATTATGAATTTTTTTAGAGTTATTTTCTAGTCCTTATCATTTTATTTTTAAGCATTAATTACCCGATTAACACTTTACCGTGGTTACAAAATTCCTATGGTTACTATTCATTATGAAAAAAAAATGAAAGGGACATATTTAAAAAATTTGGAATCAATTATTCCAAAATTTAATCAATTTTTCAATAATCAAAAAATAAGTGGTTGAATTTAATTTAATATTAAACCCAAAAACACGAAGAAAATGATTTGTCATAAAAATAACCTTTTAAGTATAAAATGCTAACATACTAAATTAGTGTATAAAATTAATTTTAAAAACCAAAATTGGGTTATTTTAAATCAAAAGGAACTTATTAAAATTTAAAAATAATCCCAAATATAATGTTAATTTTTAAATACATTAAATAAAAATATAGTTTTCAATAAAAATTAGTATTTTTATTATTCATTAAAAATTAAAACTTTTCAAAAAATTATAAAAATTTCACCATAAAGTAATATTGATGTTTTAATTTAAAAAATTATGTTCATTTTATAAAATAAAATTTCTAAAATTTATATAATTTAATTATAATATTTTCTATCAAAAATCAGTAAAAATAATTTTTGATGAAAATATATATTTTTTGAAACCTAAAAAAATGTACTAAATATTGAATGATTATTTACTAGGAATTTATCAATAATTTTTTATTGAGTACAAAATTTATATATATTTCTTAAATTAGTTATTCCTATTCAATTTCGCCAATGTAATTACTAGTTTCTAACAATCATAATTAAATAATAAATTATTGTGAATTGTTTAAGCTTGGGTTTTCATATCGTACACATTATTAATAATAATGACTTTATTTTTAAATACTATAGTAGTATTACATTTTACCACCATTAAATAAATTAAATTCGCTCATTTTTAACTTTTTATCGATAATCAAATATTCCGAATTTTAAAATACCATCATTGAAATCTCACATCATAAAAATAGATAATAAAACATCCTCTTGAAAAGAGGTAAAGGGAAATATGGAGGTCATTTGAAATAACACATAAATATGTTTAATATTTGTAAAACATTGGTGGGTAGTGAAAATATAGACATTCAAGGAAAAACATAATATCAAAATAAAGATGAAGAGTGACAATGGTCATTGATCCCAAGAAAGTGAATGATCTTTAGAATGTTTATCACCAAATAATCCATATACTAATAAGGTGTGAAAATGACTATCGATTAATCCAAAATAAAGGTAATAAGATAAAATTTTTATTTCATTATTCTTTTCTTAGATTTAACAAATTAATTTCCATGCTTATAATGAATATAATAAAAATATACTCACTTGATAAGTTGAACTTCATCTTTAATAAATTTCAACAGTAATATTATCTTTTTCATTTATGGTGGGTATTCAATATGTATTATTCATACCTAAAACAATAAAATAAACATCCACCATATCATATACTTCCAAAAAATTATAACAAGAAATTAATTAAATCTATAATAGTTATTACATGGTAATATAATTCCCAAAATGAATAAACCCTTATATGAAGAAAAAATACATTAATATATAAAAATAAATAGTAATACCTGATGTTCAAAATAAATTACTATATATTTAAAATTATTCAATATATTCCTTATTAATATTGAAACCCAAATAATAGAATGATTTGATCACATATTATTCAAAAATTTATTTAAAATTCATTCAAATCAGTCTTAAAGTCTCATTCCAAAAAAATGTATATAACATAGTCAAATAATCTCAATAATATGCTTATTATTTCCATGAAGAATCTAAATCACATAAAGCTACATTAAAATCATATATTCTTCAAAAATATAATTCAAACATTATTCAATAAAAAATTTAACTTAATCATAAGAGGTTCACCGAATATATAACTTCTTCTGGAATAAAATTAAACACACGATCACAAAACCACTCCTCTATTCCATGTTTATCATTATGATAAGAAATATATACACAAAAAAACAACATAATATTTATCATTTTAATTATTTAATTATATTATACAATATCATTTAAACTTGGGAATCAGGTCTTCCAATGGTAGATATTGAAACCTTGTTTCCCCTTGGTTGTGGGTTCAAGCTCCCGACCTTTCCAAATGTGATGTGTTGTCACACAACCTTCAGGTTATCATTTAAAATAACTATATTAATATAATTACTATAATTTTCACGAAAATATTATAAAAATACTCAAAAATTTAATTGATCATCATATTAATTTTTAACCTCCAATGTTTTCTATATAGCTCATAATTCTACAAAATCAAATAATCTTAATTGAATATCTTTAAAAAAAATTACGAATATTTTATCCAAAAGGTTTATCGTAACCTTTATAATATTTACATAAAAAAATTTCTTTAAAAGATTAAACATTTTTTCTAAATCACTTTTCAAATGTATTAATTTAATATTATATGTGCTTCCATGTTTTGAAATCAAAATCCACTATAGAGTGTTTCGAAATTATAATAATATATCTAAATATCTTTGATAAAAACATCATTCATTCTACTTATTTCTTAAATAATTATCTTTTATTTTTCATCTTATTTAATTATATAGATTATTTAATTTTGATTCTTCTGTATCAAATCAGTCATGATTCATACATAAATCATAAAAAATAATATTTAATAAATTAAATCAATACATCCGGGTCATCGTTTCATCTATATTACAACATATTTTCCATATATATAGGAAATAAATAGGAAATTCATTATTGGTATTTCTATTTTTGAATTATATGGTAGAGTTGAGGTTTTGAAATAAAATAAAATATATGCCATGATGCATTGAATCTTTGGAAGAATGAAAACGTGTTGGATTGATTAAATAGTTTCATACTGATAATTTGTATTTTCAAAAAGCTATATAAACAATTTGAATAATAATATTACATTATATTGATGTCTAAATGATATGTAATGGAAAATAAGATTGATGGAGGTCATTTTCCTTTCATTATGAAAAACAATATTTAATATGTATAAAATAAGATCATTAAAACCACAAATGAATTATTTCATGGTAAAATAAAAATGGATCTTAAAAAAATACAAATAAAAATTTTATAATACATTAACAATAAAATCTTGAAAAATAAATTTAATAGATTTAGCATTATAAAATTTTGTAACCATGAAGTTTTTCTCAAACATTTCCACTTACATTCCCAAAAATTAATAGCATTATTTTTAAATAATCTGTAATGTAAAATCTGAGGGTAAAATATACCCCAAATTAGTAGAACACATACCAAAATATCATTTGTCACCTTAAAATTACATCACATAAAAAAATGGGGGTATGTAAACCTTGTAAATTATAATAAAATATAAACTTATAAACCCATGATGATTTATCTAACTCTTAGGATAACCTCACATAAAAACATCATAATCTACAATGTTTTCTAAACCCAACTCTAATACCAACTGTAAGTAACTGGACATAAAAATTCCATATTATAGTGGACATAAATTATAATTTACTTTCATTCAATCACCAATATGTTTTAGTTTTATATTTTTAGATATTTTGGTTATAAATATTACATAACATCCCATGTATTATGAAGTGCACACCTCTATTTAGAATCCCTTTTCCCTCTAAAAAACATTTATTATGAAACTTATTTTATTTTTAGGAGATATATTCACAATTTTCATTTTTAACCCACCAATACACATACTAATCCTATGAAAAATATTTTAAAATGTGTAATGAGAACAAAAATATAAATAATGGATAAAGAATAAAAAAATAAACATGTCCATCCTTTTTAAAAGAGGAGGCCATATAAACAGATTTCCTTTAAAATAAATAATATTTGATATCAAATAATCATTTAAATACTCATGAAATTATCTTTACATAAAAAATAGTTTTATAAAAAACTTTTTAAAAAAATAATCATAAAAGAAAAATAGATAATCATAATGGATTGCTAGAAATCATAAGAAACCATGAAAATCATTTTCTTAAAAACAAACATTTTTTCACTAAATGGGTATAACCATTACTCTAAAATTATATTAAAAATTAATTTTGAAATATATAAAATCCCATTAATACTAGTTAGTAATTATTGAAAATTAATTTATATTCCTTTGAAATCATTATCATAAAACCTTCATAAGAACCCTTATAATTTGAAATAACTATATAGGAGACACCCAATATAATTCTCTAGAGAACATAATCATTACCCAAAGAATATCTGTTCTATATTGGAACTCCAATTATATAATTTATATCATTATCACCCACTATATATAATGGATCTCAACCATTTAAAAACAATCTATAGGGACTATATCTTGAATAAATCCCTTAAAAACTTTTTTAAAATCGTGGTAAAAACACTTTAAAATATCGAAATAATAGTTTATTCTAAAAAACATTTCCAATACAAAAAGACCAAAAACAATGGAAACAAGGATGTTATTTAAATAAAAATAAAATCTTGTAAGGTAATCCAAAATTTTAATAACAGTTACAATAGTAGAAAAAATCATTATTGTCGTATACATTAAAATTGAACATTCCTTTTATCTTTTTTAATGAATGTCAGACATTCTATATGATGATTAATTTTTAAAAATATTTTCAAATCAAAAATCACATAAAAATTCATTTATGATTCTTTAAATTACATATAAAAACATCTATAAAATAATTTTTAAATATATGGACATGGAAGAAAATTATTTAGAAAAGGAAACATTAAAAGTGGATTTTAAAAATAGTGTCCCTTACCTCAAGGTCGAATCATCTAGGGTAATATTTATATTCTTGAATAATAGAATCCTTTTAATTATTTACTTGACTGATAACTTTTTAATAGTTTTCTATCCCTTTTATTTAACTTATGATTATTAAATATTCAAGTACTTAATCGATTACATCCACATCAGAAATTTTTACAATATTCGACTCATGTGTTCAAGATGACATCTGTAGGTTTCATATGTTCAAAGAGAAAATTATTAAATTATCTCAAGAAAAATAATAATGAAATATTTATTATGTTATTATATCAATTAATCTTTTAAACCCAATAAATAGTATTTTTATGAAAATGAACAAGGTTACTATCATGGAGACTCTCGATTATACACACACAAGTGTAACATTTCCATTTATAAATGAACATTATAGAAAGATGGTAAATATTATTTAATATTTATATAATTATAATTATATACAATATTATTTATTTAAACATACTTATATATATAATCAATGTGGTGTGGTGATGCAAAATGAATCAGATTGGTTCGTGGAGGTGGTAGTCCATAGGTACAGACAAATGACAGTATCATTTTCATTGAGTAGAAAGGTATGAAATTAAATGATATTTTATCATTTAAAAAGGATAAATATGTCATTTATATTATATATTAATATTAATTCCATCATTACAAATTTCATTTATGGGTACTTTTAGAGAAAAAAATTACAGTGGTCCTTGAGATGGTAGTCCTCCAAACAAAGGAATGATAGAATCATTTCCCATTTGATTGAGGATAGAGATGAATATATGTAATGAAGCTAAAAATATAAAATCCAAATATATTTAATATAATTATATTATTTTATCATCATTTTTGGAGAAGAATTTAAGGATTTGTAAGAAGAAATAAAAAATGCTTAGTAAAGAACAATACCACTTCTTCGGATAACCACCATTTTGTTACACCCTAATACCTATAAAGTTGTTATTAGGACAAAAATGATGCCTCTAGAACGTGATTATTGATTTTATTAAGGGACTTGGGAGGATATGTTTTAATAAAAATGGGGTTTTAAGTGCAAATAATTGAGAAAAGTGGTTCCCTTTTATAAGCGAGTGGAGGGGGCACTTTTTGAATATCATAAAATATTAAATTAATAAAAACTAATTGTGATGTATAGAAAGACCAAAACAAGTAATATTTAAATATAAGATGATTATGAGTATAAATAATTTCATTAAAAAAATACTACATGTTTGGATCACATTTTTAGCATTATCTTTTTGTTTTAACCCTTTATTAACATTTTTTACACTTACCACGACAATAAGGGTTTTTACTATTTAATGATAATGACAATTACTATAAAGGGAAAAATTTCACATAAACAGACTGGGGTTTATATTTTCAACCATATCATATAATATTTTATTAATATATGATTTTGTGTTATTTTATATCATTTAATGAAATATTATTTTGATAAAAAATCAATAAAGTCAATTTTAGAGCTATTAAATTACTTTTAATTTAATAACAAATAGAAAAAAATTAAATAAACATAAAATATTTTAATAAATTCCTAATATTTTATGTTTAAATATAAACATCTTTTTTCACATTAAAAAAATTCAATTTATACTAAATTTAATACATATATTATCATTTATTTTATTTTTTCATTAAATGAATAATTACTGCATCAACATTGTGTAATCATTTAATTAAATTATTTATCTATTATAAATTAAAAATTAATTAAAATTATTAGGATAAATTATATAAATTTTAATTTAATGTTTATAGTAAAAATTATCCTATTTTTATCCCCATATTAAAATTTTTGTAGCCATTAAAAAGGGAGTGTGACATTTTTGACTTTTCTTTCCATAAATTATTATATAGGTAATAATCTCATCCAAATGGAAAATGAGGTCATATAATAAATATTGGATGACTATGGATTAAATTTAGTCATTCCATAAAATTATTTCTTGTTCTATTGTTATTTCCTACTCCTGATCATTTTATTTGTAACCCTTAATTACCTGATTGGCCCTTTATTGTGGTAACAAAATTACCATGGTTATAAAACATAATGACTAAAAATTATATAAAATTACATAACAAATTTATAAATCAGGATTAAAAATATTTGATCCATTTTTTATCATTCAAAACATAAAAGAGTATAATTTAATTTAAAATTAAACTGAAATAGGTGAAGAGAATCATTTTTCAGAAAAATAACATTTATTTGTATAAATTTTTTATACAAAATTCAAGTATAAAATTCATTACAAAAAATAATTGTATAATATTAATTAAAAATAAACTAATAATATTTTAAAACTAATCCAGAATATTATTTTACTTTTTAAATACATTAATAAATCTAGTTTTTTATAAAAATCAGTATTTTTCGTTATTCACTAAAAAATAAAACTTATCAAAAAGTTCTCAAAATTTCAACATAAGATAATTTTAATGTAATGATTTTAAAAACTATGTTAATATTATAAAATAACATTTTTATAATTTATATAAATTACTTATAATATTTTATCATAAAAATAAATGAAATTAATTCTTTTAGGAAGGTATATTTTTTGGAAGAATAAAATGAATTTAATAAAAATTCGGTGATTATTTAGTAAGTTATTATCATTATGTTTGTATTATGTTGGAAATTTATACATTTTTGTTAAATTTATTAATCTTATTCAGTCCTACCAAATTCATGACAAGGATTTAACAACCATATTTAAGTAATAATATTTTGCAGTTATTTTAAGCTCAGTGACGCATGTCCTACATGCTATCAAACATAATGTACTTTTAAAATCTTAATGTTTTAAAATGATAATGAATATCACATAAATTCGTGATGAGAACTTTTGTTTTATCCAATGAACATTTATCCCTATCGGTCCATAACCATAATTGAGACCCAATATGCTATTTAAGTGGAATAAGTGCTCCAATTGATCGATCTATGATAAATTACATGAATTTATCAACCATTCACATGAGATCTAGATCCAGTCATGGGATTTCAATTAACACCTATGTTTTAAAAACATTCATTCAATAATCTAGGAATAAATGTTTTGTTCGCATTTGAATCTATAGATCGGTTCATGGAATCTATAATCTATGATTCATCTCAAGGGAAAAGAGGGAGATAACAACCCCCCCCCCAAAAAAAATAAATGTTGTTTTTCTATCACATTCCTTATTTATCATAAAAAATTCATGGATCCATAATAATCAATATTTTCATCGGATTAATCAATCAATGAAGGGTTATGGAGTCTCTATCATTGATATGTATATCAATAAAAAGAGTAATGGGTCATTAATGGTAATTAAATGGGATTTTATGAGCATTAAATATTTCTCACAAATATTTTTCACTATTTAACCAAATAAATCACCAACCATGTAAGGAGAATCTAGGAATATATCATGATAAAATTATGGTATTGGGCCTGAATATCAGACTCCCACTCCAAATATTCATCCTTGATCTATCCATGCCACCAATGGATTCACAGATGTAGCGCTATCTTTCTCTGCAACACCTTATTTTTCCAGTATTATATTTACATCGAGAATTCTATATTAATTGGGTGAGGAACCAGATCAGTTTCATCAAAGTTGATAACAAATATAAATCAATAATTTACCTCTTGAGCTGATACATTTGAAACACATCAGATATAACTCAGTTTCAATGATGATGATTAAGAAGTTATGAGATGGTTTCGAGGTTCTCAAAAATATGAAATGTTCTAAAAATGCATAGGTATAGTTTTCATTAATTATTAAAACATCGATACCCTAGTCAATGAGTCTCCCCACAAAATACTCTATAACTATCATAGAACAATATGGTCATCCCCTTTAGCCAGCATGTTATCTTTTTCTATTTTGTGTTGTGGTCAACCACATCCTGATCAACAATACTCCAAAAAACTCTGTTATATCATCCTCGAACCCACCATAGCTACCACACTAGCCTCATTCCATCATAATAGTGAATGAAATGGCCTGATTTAGATATCCACAATTGGTACAATCTGAATATAATCCTTAAAGACACTAATTGTATGAAAATAGAAAAATGGATAGATAATCATCCCATTATCCACTAAAATCCTAGATGAATTCCCAATGAATATCCTAAAATATCAGGATCATCCTTGTTGATTAACAATCAATATATGAAGGATATTTTTTTCTCATATTCAGCTGATTACCCATTGTCTTATACACTCCCTACAAAAAACATGTTGTTAAACATATGTATTTGTTTGATACAATTCTTGAGGGAACTCCATGTAGTAATATGAAATCCTATAAATATATCTTTCATATATCATCCATTTAACGAGTCTCATAGATCAATAAGAAATGAGAAAATTTCATTTGCCAATCAACTATCTCCTAAATTGCATAAAAAATCCTTTGGTTTTGAGTTAACCCTATCAAGAAGTCAATCATCACATCATCGCACTTCCACAGTAGCAGTGGTAGTGGTTGAATAAAAACAGTGGAATTATAATGCTTTTCCATTACTATATGTTAGGTAAGGAATCATGAAACTAAAATATCAATTTACCTCCTCATACAAAGTGACCAAAAATGGCCTCATGTTTCGTGGTACATATTCATGGCCCCTGGATACCCTGCCCAATTAAATATATGATAGGTTCCCATAATATTATCTCTTAAGTATTTTGGAATAAAAAACTACCCATGCATGTTGATCACTATATCATCATATATTGACCATCATAGAAAAGTGTCATTTCCTACTATTCATTATTATATCACCAAACACTCAGAATCTAACTCTTGTATTATATTCACCATTCCAACTAATGAATATGTGATAACTAAGGGCACAAATTTTATGATTCCACAATCCTCAGATGCAGAAATAAGACATTTTCCTCTCAAACTCATAGGGCCCCATTACATTTATGATTTTCATTCACTAAACTCACGTATCTGCAATGTATTTCTACAAAGAGCATCTAAAATAGCATTACCTTGGCAAGGAGTGTAAGATATCTCAATGTTAAACTTCTAAAAATATTCCACCCAATGACTGTACCTCAAATTGAGATCAGGGTAACATAATATATAACAACAGACTATATATTCATTTTAAGAAAACCTATATTTGTAGAGATATGTCCATAAATTCAAGGAGTAGACCAGAAATTGAAACTCTAAGTAAAGTATTAAGTAGTTATGTGCAAGGTTTCATGGCTGTTGTGACCCATAAGTAACTACCTTATCCCTATACATTAGTAAAAATCTCATCCCAACTCCTAAGGAATCACAGTACACTACATGTCTAAGCCAAATCACTGAACGAATCCAAACTAAACTATCACGAATATCCTCTTCAGTTTAATAAAATGTTATTCACATAAATCAGCCCATTCAAGCAGAATACCCTTTATGGTGTTCCCATTCATTGGTATATCAATGTAGTATCATCTTGAATGAACCATTAGTATTATTTTGTTTACATAAAGATATTCCTAGCCTAAAAACCATTTTGAGGGAAAGACCAAGGGATCATTGTCTCCACCTTCTTTGGCTCCACAAAAATTTGCCTCTCAAAGATCACATGTCCATGGAAGTGTACAGATTAGATATAGAAGTTACACTATAGAATATTGTAATAAATATGATTCAATCATAGTACAATCAACATGGATTCAAGGTCCCTGGAATGTAACTCATATATCTATGAATATATAAAGATATTATCAGCAAAAAACATGATGAAAGAGTTTAGATATGGGTATGAGATCTTATTCATGAGAGATATAAGAACTATTGGAGAATTAGTTAATAAGATAATTCATGATGAGGTACTAATATAGGCTATTATTACTCTTGAATTACATTATAGGTATATCCTCTTCTATATCCCACAAATTATGGTAGCCTTAATGACAATCAATCATAGATAACCCTCAGGCTCCATGAAAATGATCAATGAGATAAAATATCATGGTAAATGGATTCCTTTTTCACAATAACCTAATTTAGATTCCTATAGTCCACTCAAAACTATTTACTTCCACCCACCTCTCTGAGAACAATATACGAATAGACTATAGTGATGTGATTAGTTTGATGAATCCATTCACCTTCTAGTCCTCAAACTGAACCTAAATCTCTCTCAATTCAATTGTCACCATACCATAAGGAGTAATTAAAGGGGATAATTTCTCAAAAATTATTTATATCTCTTAACATATCAAATTTTAGGAGGGATAATTTATAATTCAAATGGAATTAAATCTTGATAGGTATTGAAAACAGAAGGAATCTAATAGGAACCAACATATGACTACACCATGAGAGCAAAGATTGATATTTGAGTCAGGATTCCACTAATCTAAAAAAACAGTCCAAATATACTATTTTCAATAACCCACTCACTATTTAATATAAACCCTCACATATGCTGAAGTAAAATATACTTGTACCCTATAACAATTGATGTGGCTTTTGTAACAAGTCAGTTGGTCCGTTCCTAGAATCACATTGAATAATTTCATCTATATAGTCATGAAGTAACATAAATTTCTATAACTAGAAACTAATATTTGACACTCTAGGAATCACTAATGATGATAAAATTTCATTCCCAATTTTTTTATCAAGAGATAGAAACATTGAATATAACTTTAACAACATGTCAAGTCCAATAATAACTTGTGATAATATAATGGAATAGGATCCAAATATATAATAAAATTAAAAACCATCCTAGAAGTGATAAATACTATACCTGGAAAAGTATAAGGTCCCTAAATACCATATGTTGGAGTCAGATCTACTAAATAAATTCAACATAACTTATATATATGACCCTTACCCATATATGGATGTCACCCCAAAGTTGTTATTTTTATTAGAATACTATTCTTGACCCTGACTGAATCCCTAGGTCATATCTCACATATGTCTGACACCCCTATGGATTCTTTACCTAAAATATTTTGAGAATAAATATTTGAGATACCCTATCTTATCAGTCAAGAAACACATTCTCTAAGGTTATGTATAGAACCAATGACAATATCTAACCATATAATGTTGAACCAAAGTAGAACTCCACTTAAGGGGGTTGAAGGATCCGTAATCTGTTTAACCTACCTGCAACCCCTATTGTATGTGTCCAGTCTTATTTATCCTACCACTAAAAGATACTCTCAACAACATAGTAGGAGTTCTATCTTATTGATTACTGAAGGATTGAAAATATATCCTCTCAATCATAATCCACCCCCTTCTCAATAGTTAAGTCCTTGTGAATAACATCTATTTATTTTGTTAGATAAAAATATATAACCATACATCTAATATAAGGGAAATAACTGATTTGGATAATCCTGGATTTTTGTGTTGATTTTCTAAAAAATAAAATAGAAAAAAGAAATTTAATGAAATGAGCCGATTAAACTGATACCATCACATAATCCTAATAGATCTCTATAAATTTCTTCGTATATTTTTTCTTCAATAATATAAAAAATAATTTCCTAAAGAAAAATTTCATGAATTACTCCCAAAAAGACCATCACATATACCATCTTGTCTCATGAAACCCCACCATCACAAGGTATGTCCCTAAAGCATAAACAACAATATCTTGAATCATCTATCCCATAGTGTCTCAAACAAGTTTAATATTCCCTGAATGATATCTATCAAGTCCTCAATATACCCTAGTACTCTAGTACCCAAATATTTTATGGGATTATAGATATTAAAGTCATGGGTGTAGTCAACCATGGTCCATTTTCTACTCCAATTTAAGAATGTATAATATTAAATACTCTAGGATGGAGTGGCTATAACTTCTAAACCACTGGATATGGTTCATGAGGATGCTCAGAAGTATTATCCCACAAATCATGTGGTAGAACTAGTACATCCTCCATAGTAGTAAAATTCATACGTCTATAGGGAAAATTTTTCATGAAAGACAAAATGAAATTTTATAGTACCCTCAATAACATTATTATGAAATCAAATAAATCATTTATAAGGATTGAATAAATGATTTCTACATAAATATATCCCAAGATGATACTACTAATAAGAATAAAAAACCCACCTTGTACCACTCACTAATATACAAACGAACATGCTAGTCCAAATCATATATATATATATATGTGTGAATAATTTTATATTTCACTTGTTCAATTAACTAGTTCGATGTAGATATATCATAATATCAAGAACACATAAAAATAAGTCAATAAAGAATACAAATTAATCTCAAATAGACCAAAAACCCAAGGAATTAAATTAAATAACAATGATACCACAATATATATATTTATATATATGAAATGTGATTTTACATTCAAACTCATGATGCATGAACACACAAAAATCCCATAAAACTGTAATAGAAATCCAATTAATAGAAACTAAAAGTTCTGTTCCGCATGAGAATTCTCGGAACATGATAAAACAACTGCCAGAGATCTATAAAACTTGTCTCTTTTATACCACATCCCATAATAAAAAACATGAAAATAAAAGAAACTAAATATTTGAAACCATTTTGTAATTCCTTGAACTAAACTATTAGGTTTGAGATAAACATGAAAAATATTTTATGCATGCCTCCCCATATAAAAGTGGATTTCAACAAGCAGAAATGGTCCAAACTACATCAATGGGAAGTCTATATTCTCATTAATCATTATCATGAACCAAGAACATAATAAAATATAAAAAAATAATATCATATGAAAGACTATGTTATATAACATATAAAAAATGACACCCACATCATAAAACAAATCTAGGTCCCAATGTGTCATTTCAAATTAGTGTATGCAAGTTAAATGTAGACAAATAAACAAATAGTATGGAAATCCATAAAAGTCCAACCCAGTACCATTACCATCTCCATGTTCCACAACTCAGCTGTCTACCACATGCCCCTTTGCCTTAACTGAATCTTGAATCATGAAAGATGTATGCACATCATGATTCCATTATAGGGTATCTGTAACACCCGAGATTTTTATGAGTAATATTTTGTTTTTATGTTATATATATATCATCAAAGGAATATTTCACTACACACTAGCTTGGCTTACTTTACACGCAATCGCGACCTTCCTCGATAGCTTGCGTTGTACGCAATACCGAGTTTCACTAAACGACGATATGCTATTAAATTATTATTTAAAATAGCCATTATGAATAGTAATAACCACTTTTTGAAATTTCATCTTTCAAAATGGACCTCATTTTTGGATTCAGAATACCGAAATTAGCCTAAGGTGAAATTTTGGTATTTTTCTGAAAACTTTCATTTTTGATGAATAGTGAAACCACTAAGTGGTAGGTTAAAAATTGAATTTTCCATAAAACTTAAATTTTCCGCTTCTGTGAATGGAATTTCGAAAATCCGACAGACACGGTTGATATCAGTAAGTAAAATGTGGTTCAATGAGATAAAAATAATTTTTTGGTGAATAGTAACTTTTTACTTTTTTTTACCGCGGTTAATAGTAAATAGGGTAACTAAGGGTAAATATGATATTACTATTACCCTAACACATGTCCTAATTCTATTGGATAAGTGTAATTAGACCAAAAACAATCTTATGAATATAATATGACCATTTAGGTCCACTTGGATTAGATTATGACATTTAATATTATTTTATTTAATGAATAGTTAAAATATTTAAAATCAATGTTTAATAACTAAAACATTTTTAATATGGGGTTATACATAAGATAAATTCAACTATAAATATTAATTAGAAATCTAAAAAGATTTCCTACATAATGATATTTTATTTATAATTTTAAGACATTAAATAAATTAATTTATTTATGACACAACGATGATGCAGTAATTACCTTTTTAAGGAAATGTTAACATAATTGATGTTATAAATGCTCAAATAAATGTAATTTCAGACTTTTTATGAATTCCACTAATTTTATAGGTTACTATGATATATTATTGTTGATTTAATCAACATGGTTTGAACATATAATTCTGTTATGACTTTCACAAAAATCTTATATCAAATAGTTCCAAAATTGACACAAAATAGTTTTTAAATCAAATATTATATTATTAATTGTTATTTTATTCCTAAAAATATACGTTTCGGCCAAATGACTTAGATAAGGATATATATATTAATAATAAACAACTTGGGGTTCGTTTGTCATGTTATAGTAAGTGTATTAACCATATAGTGTAAGAAAACAAAAAGTCACGGTAAAAGTTAAATTATTTATCTTAGAGTTAAATCTAATTGATAAGGTTAAAATAAAAACCTAAACATGTCTAAATACTATTGGTTGATAGGATTTCGACCCATCCCCACTTTACCTTCGAAATAAGACCCTTTGGAACCATTATAAACCAATTTTGACTTTAATATAAAATAATATTTTGAGATATTCCTAAGGTGCCCCTCTCCTCCCTTATAAAAGGGCACCACCTCCCCCTCCTCCTCACACCAATTTGAGCACTCAAGCACGGCAAAACCCTGCCAAAATCCCTTCTCCACTTCCCTAGAATAATCCTAGAGGTCCTCGTCTTCTTCAAAGACCAATCTTAGTTCCCTAAGTGGAGGATTCAAAGAGGCGTTTCAAAGAAGAGGTAATATCCATTACCGATCATTTCAATTTCTTTCTTCTTCAACATCATATTATTTAGTTGTTTCATGATAAAGAAATAACATAAGTATTACTTACATACTGATATGTTATTATAAATATGAAACAACCCTAATTCACTTTCTATCCATCCTACGGAAAATGAAATCACCGCGTGTGCGTACGTACAGAATACCGTCTCCACGCCGTGGTGTAATCTATTTTCCACCATCACCTTACAAGGATGGGTATAATGGTGTAATGAGTAAATATATATGATTATTATAAAGTGATATTGATACTGAAATTGTATAAATACACTTAAATACAATTCCGCGATCATGGGAACAATATCATCGCTCGTGCGTACGTACGGAATACCGTCTCCACGATGTGATGCAACTCGTTCTACATGATCATCATTACATAGAAATTATATAAATGAATTGAATGAATAAATATTATATATTTTACACTAATACCATTCTGGATATAAGGTATCTATAACCTTAAAAGAAGAATAAGAATTTATTCGGCAAAACACGCATAAGAATAGAAGGCAATAAAGACCCGAGTAACAAGTAACAATGAAATATTACTAATAAGAAGCTAAGAATATGACCATATATGATATCATATCAATATGAATGATTCTGGAAAAAGTCAATAACATTATTTAAACCATTATACAGGAGCTTCATACACGTAAAAAGCAAATCGCACCTAAGGTAAGGGAAATATCACAATCTCATTTTTATCCGAGATTGCTTATACTTTGGTATTTACTGGGGTGTATTTTATCATCCACATCCATGTCTTCCTCAATATGTAATATTATTTCCATCCAACTACAATTTTTTAAATCCAATTTTACCCTTCGGTGAGTTTTTAGTAAAAGATATGAAAGGAATCTTTTGTCGTTTTTCGTACGATGTACTTTTTGACTTTTCCGACCAAAGTACGAGAAGAATGTTTTTTTAACTTATACGGCAAGAATGGATTTTTAAAAAATTATTTCCAAGAATCTTCCATTATAAGTTTTCATGTTTAATTTTAATCAACTTCTTTTAGTTTATAATTGTATGACATGTTAAGAAAAGAAAAGTTTTTTTGTAGTAGAAAGGATATTTTCCTCAAGAATGGAGTTCAAATGTTTTATCAAAATTATTTTCCATCTAAGATAATATAGGGTTCTGTTTTTATCCCTATTATTACATTGATTTGATTATGTTTTGAAGGAATTATTTTTATGAATTCATTTACCTTATATGATTTGTTTTATGATGTCATGATGTTTCAAGAATCCCATTTTTGTTACATGTGTTATGCGATGATGTATGATTTATGATTATGTGACACACATAAGAAAGGATTCATTATAAGATGGGCGGGACCTATATCTCCCTCCAATGAATTGGGTAAAGATTTATATCTCATGAGATAGACATGGCTGGAACGGAAGGTTATTTCGGTTCAGTGATACAGGACTGAAACGAGGAGTGAACTCGATACAGAAATGGACTTTGTCCGCTAAGATAGTCTTGGAAATGAGTCATGACTAACAAGAAATGATTATCCATGATTATGTGTGCATGTCACAAAGTTTCATGTTTTAAGTTATGATTATTGTGATTACATTTCACTGCCATGATTTATCCCATGTTATGAAATTATGATCTCTTTTGTAGGTTAAGATTTCCAAAAGTTATGTGCTTATGTATATGATGTGATTGATATTTCTTTTTTTTACCCTTACTGAGCATTTGAGCTCACCCTTTTGTATGTTTTCTTTCCCCAGGTCAGGAAGAATGTTATTAAGTACGATATGCCAAAAGGGACTATAGATATGATGAAATAAATGGGAGACAGTGTAGACGCTTTATGAACCAGTTGTTTATGTTTCCCAGTTTCTAAAGACACTATACCTATACGGTCCTTTCATGGTTTTGTTATATGTTGTAATAAGTATGCTTCAATTTTGATGTATTAACAATGTATGTAAAGTATGGGTCGTTATAGTTGGTATCAGAGGAAAGGTATAGTCAAACTTTGGAAACTAGGATGTGAAAGCCTTAGTAAGAACCCTAAGGATAAGTCTAAGCATAGAACACAATCTTAGTGTTTTAGAAATGGCCATGAATAACCTAGGATAAGACCTTAAGCGTGAAAATTTTATTCTTGAATTATGTGGTTTTCCTATTATAATTAGTGTTGCCCACACTATTCTTCTTGGTTTTAGTCAATGGCTGGAACCCAAAGGAACCGTGTTAATGCGGAATGTGATGGGAAATGCAATGATTGTCCCCCTGAGCAACCAAACGTTATGGGAGCTGGAATTCAAAATCTTGTAGCCATGCTCACACAACTTTCTCAAGCTATGAATCATGAAGGACTTCCAAACGAGAAAAGGAAGGAGAAAAATTCTGTTGAATCCTTCATGAGGCAGCGTCCACCTTCTTTCAGCGGGTCTACTAATCCATTAGTTGCTGAAAAATGGATTCATACTACTGAAAAGATTTTTTCAGTTCTTCAATGTTCTGAACATGATAAATTCATCCTAGAAGTGTATCGTTTGGAAGGAGATGCTGATCAATGGTGGAATCTTATTAAGAATACGAGGCAAAGGGATGAAATTGAGTCCATGGAATGGGACGAGTTCAAGAACTTATTTTTCAATAAGTACTTCCCTCGTATTCTCCGAACAAAGATGGAGAAAGAGTTTCTTGAACTGAAGAAAAGGGATGATGAATCTGTTGGTACCTATGAAGCAAATTTTACAAGACATGCAAGGTATGCTTCTGGTATTATTATCCAACCTGAGAGTAAGATCGATCGATTCTTTAGTGGCTTAAAACCAAGTCTTCGAAGGGCGTTATCCATAAGGGACTTCAATAGCTACGAGGAAATCGTTCGATGTGCTCTCAAAGTCGAGATGGAGATTGGAGTAACCCATCAGTCATATGGGTTTGATAAAAAGAGGAAAATGGAATTCAAAGGAAAATTTAAAGAGCACACTGAAAAGAAGATGAGCTTTCCCTTATGCTCAAAGTGTGGAAATAAACATGGAGGGAGTTTTCTTAAAGGGACAAGTAAATGTTTCAAATGTGGAAAGGAAGGTCATCGGGCATTTTAATGCGGCGATAATGGGAAAAAGATGTCTAATGATGCAAGCAAAGGAAGGGATAAACAGAATGAACCTACTACAATTCAATGTTTCAAGTGCAAGGAGATGGGGCATTATGACAATTAATTCCCAAATCCAAGGGTTGATGATGATGGTCGACGTCAACAAACTCTTAAGGCTAAAGACAAAGGAAAGTCACATGCAATTTCTATCAGCGATGTGGAGTACGATAATGAAGTGGTGAAAGGTACACTTACCATCCACTCTAAAGTAGCAAATGTTTTATTTGAATCTGGATCCACCCACTCTTATTTCTGAAGAATTTTCTAAGGGTATCACCGTATTACCTCAACAATTAGATGTTGAGTTAGCTGTGACAACACCTAATGGCACATCAATCGCATCAAAAGTTTATAATTCTTCTCCAATTGACGTTTGTGGGAAAGAGCTTCCTGTAAATCTTGTGATCCTTCCTTTAGTGGAATTAGATGTGATTCTTGGCATGGATTGTCTTTATTTATATGGAGCTCATATCAATTTCCAAAGAAGGGAAGTCACATTTCATATTCCAGATCAATCTTTGATCGTCTATCAATGCAAGGATGAACATAACCTTGCAGTGGAAATTTCTTCCATCTTATGGGTATTGATTCCACTAAATGAAGGTTATTTATCTCGAATGGTTGGTGAGAAACTCACGATTAAGAATATGCCCATCGTACGGGAGTTTGATGATGTCTTTCCAGAGGAATTATCGGGTCTTCCACCAAATCGTGAAGTTGAGTTTTCAATAGAACTCGTACTGGGTGCTTTGCCTATTTCAAAGAAACCTTATAGAATGGCCCCAATTGAGTTTCAGGAATTGAAGAAGAAACTCCAAGAGAATATTGATAAGGGATTCATACGCCCTAGTGAGTCACCTTGGGGGGAACCTGTTCTATTTGTTAAGAAGAAAGATGAATCAATGAGACTCTGCATTGATTATCGAGAACTTAACAAGATCATTATCAAGAACAAATATCCTCTCCCACGCATTGATGACTTATTTGACCAACTACGCGGAGCTCAATACTTTTCCAAGATTGATCTTCGTTCAGGGTATCATCAATTTAGGGTCAAAAGGGAGGATATACCAAAGACGGCTTTCCGTACAAGGTATGGACACTATGAATTTATAGTGATGCCATTTGGTCTTACTAATGCCCCTGCTATCTTCATGGATCTAATGAATAGAGTCTTTAGAGACTATCTTGATCAATTTGTGGTAGTCTTTATAGACGATATTCTTGTCTATTCAAAGAGCAAGGAAGGGTATGAAGATCACTTGAGAATTACATTGAAGACCCTGAGAAAGGAGAAGCTTTATGCCAAATTTACCTAGTGTGAATTTTGGCTTCAGAAAGTTGCATTTTTGGGTCACATAATCTCAAAAGAGGGGATATCTGTGGATCCAGCAAAAACAGAGGTTATCGAAAGATGGTCGAGACCAACAACAGTAACTGAGATCCGATGTTTACTTGGTTTGGCTAGATATTATTGACGTTTTGTACAAGATTTTTCACGATTATCTAATCCACTCACCAAGTTGACTCGGAAAGGAGATAAGTTTGTTTGGATAGAGGAATGTGAAGAGAATTTCAAGGAGTTGAAAAGAAGGTTATCCAGTGCACCTGTGCTCACACTGCCTTGTAGTGGAGAATGGTTTGTGATATATAGTGATGCATCCAATAAGGGATTGGGGTGTTTTCTTATGCAAAATGATATGGTGATAGCTTATGCCTCACGACAGTTGAAAATCCATGAGCAAAATTACCCAACACATGATTTGGAGTTAGCTGCGGTAATCATTGCATTAAAGATTTGGAGGCATTACCTTTATGGTGAAAGGTGTGATATATATACTGATCATAAAAGTTTAAAGTATATTTTCACACAAAAGGAGCAGAATATGCGTCAAAGAAGATTGTTGGAGCTGATTAAGGATTATGACTGTTCAATCCATTACCACCTTGGGAAAGAAAACAAGGTGGCAGATGCATTAAGTCGACTAGACCATGCTAGTTTATCCATGATTAGGATCACAAAAGATCCAATATTTATGGATTTACAAAGGATGGATCTTGGAATTATAATGGAAGGGGAAAAATCTTATCTTTCTCAAATGAATGTTCAACCATCTATACATGTAAAGATTAAAGAGGCACATAAAGAAGATGTCGAGTTACAAAATAAGTTGAGAAATGTTCCTGAATTCAACCTTGATTGTGATGGGATAATAAAGTTCCGGAATCGGGTTTGTGTTCCTCCCATCCCCGAATTAAAGAAGGAGCTGCTGGATGAGGCTCATAGTTCTTCATTCTCGATTCATCCTGGAAGCATGAAGATGTATAGGGACCTGAAAGAGTACTTCTGGTGGGATGACATGAAAAGAGATGTTGCTGAATATGTCTCTCGATGCTTGGTTTGTCAACAAGTTAAAGCTGAGAGACATAAGTCTAATGGGATGTTACAACCATTACCCATACCCGAATGCAAATGGGAAAACATCACTATGGACTTTGTCACAGGACTTCCTAAAACATCCAAAGGCAATAATGCTATCTGGGTCATAGTTGATCGTCTTACAAAGTCTGCACACTTCATTGCTATTAGATAGGATTTCTCTCTAGATCAGCTTGCCATGATATATGTAAAGGAAGTGGTAAGATTTCATGGAGTACCACTTTCTATTATATCTGATCGGGATCCGAGATTTACCTCGAAGTTCTGGCGAAGCCTTCAGCATACTCTGGATACAGAGTTGAGTTTCAGCACTGCTTATCATCCTCAGACATACGGTCAGTCTGAGAGAACAATTCAAACCCTAGAAGATATGTTGAGAGCTTGCTCTATGGATTTCAAAGGAGGTTGGGATCAACACCTACCTTTGGTGGAATTTTCTTATAATAATATCTTTCACTCCAGTATTCAGATGGCTCCTTATGAAGCTCTCTATGGAAAGAAATGCAGGACTCCAACTTGCTGGGATGAAGTTGGGGAAAGAAAGCTATTAGGACCTAATCTCGTTGATGAAATGGCAGAAAAGGTCAGATCTATTCAACAACACATAAGAGCAGCTCAGAGTCGACAGAAACGTTATGCCTACAACCGAAGAAAAGTCCTAGAGTTTGAAGTGGGTGATAAAGTGTTCTTACGAATATCTCCCTGGAAGAGGGTTATGAGATTTGGAAAGAAGGGGAAGTTGAGCCCTAGATATATCGGTCCTTTCGAAATACTGGATCGTGTTGGAAATGTAGCTTACCGATTGGCGCTTCCACCGAATCTCTCTCAAGTTCGTGATGTGTTCTATGTATCTCCCCTGAGAAAGTACATACCTGATCCTTCACATGTACTCAGCTCAGAAGTTGTACCGCTGGAGCAAGATCTTTCTTATGAAGAATAATCGATAGAGATTCTGGATCGTAGCGAAAAATTCCAATGAAACAAGACCACTCGATTGGTGAATGTTTTATGGAGGAACCACCAACTTGAAGAAGCTACATGGGATCTTGAGGATATGATGAGGGAGAAGTATCCTCATCTGTTTGTTACAAAGTGACGAATTTCGAGGGCAAAATTCTTTTTATGGGGGGTAGAATGTAACACCTGAGATTTTTATGAGTAATATTTTGTTTTTATGTTATATATATATCATCAAATGAATCATTCACTACACACTAGCTTGGCTTACTTTACACGCAATCACGACCTTCCTCGATAGCTTGCGTTGTACGCAATACCGAGTTTCACTAAACGAAGATATGCTATTAAAATATTATTTAAAATAGCCGTTATGAATAGTAATAACCACTTTTTGAAATTTTATCCTTCAAAATGGACCTCATTTTTGGATTCGGAATACCGAAATTAGCCTAGGGTGAAATTTTGGTATTTTTCTGAAAACTTTCAATTTTTGATGAATAGTGAAACCACTAAGTGGCAGGTTAAAAACTGAATTTTGCATAAAACTTAATTTTACCGCTTCTGTGAATGGAATTTTGAAAATCCGACAGACACGGTTGATATCAGTAAGTAAAATGTGGTTCAATGAGATAAAAATAATGTTTTGGTGAATAGTAACTTTTTACTTTTTTTACCGCGGTTAATAGTAAATAGGGTAACTAAGGGTAAATATGATATTACTATTACCCTAACACATGTCCTAATTCTATTGGATAAGTGTAATTTGACCAAAAAAAACCTTATGAATATAATATGACCATTTAGGTCCACTTGGATTAGATTATGACATTTAATATTATTTTATTTAATGAATAGTTAAAATAGTTAAAATCAAAGTTTAATAACTAAAACATTTTTAATATGGGGTTATACATAATATAAATTCGACTATAAATATTCATTAGAAAGATAAAACGATTTCCTACATAATGATATTTTATTTATAATTTTTAGACATTAAATAAATTAATTTATTTATGACACAACGATGATGCAGTAATTACCCTTTTAAGGAAATGTTAACATAATTGATGTTATAAATGCTCAAATAAATGTAATTTGAGACTTTTTATGAATTCCACTAATTTTCTAGGTTACTATGATATATTAGTGTTGATTTAATAAACTTGGTTCGAACATATAATTCTGTAATGACTTTCACAAAAATCATATATCAAATAGTGTCAAAATTGACACAAAATAGTTTTTAAATCAAATATTATATTATTAATTGTTATTTTATTCTTAAAAATATATGGTTCGTCCAAATGACTTAGAAAAGGATATATATATTAATAATAAACAACTTGGGGTTCGTTTGGCATGTTATAGTAAGTGTATTAACCATATAGTGTAAGAAAACAAAAAGTCACGGTAAAAGTTAAATTATTTAACTTAGAGTTAAATCTAATTGATTAGGTTAAAATAATAACCAAAACATGTATAAATCCTATTTGTTGATAGGATTTCGACCCATCCCCACTTTACCTTCGAAATAAGACCCTTTGGAACCATTATAAACCGATTTTGACTTTAATATAAAATAATATTTTGAGATATTCCTAAGGTGCCCCTCTCCTCCCTTATAAAAGGGCACCTCCTCCCCCTCCTCCTCATACCAATTTGAGCACTCAAGCTCGGCCAACCCCTGACAAAATACCTTCTCCACTTCCCTAGAATAATCCTAGAGGTCCTGGTCTTCTTCAAAGACCAATCATAGTTCCCTAACTGGAGGATTCAAAGAGGCGTTTCAAAGAAGAGGTAATATCCATTACCGATCATTTCAATTTCTTTCTTCTTCAACATCTTCTTCTTTAGTTGTTTCATGATAAAGTAATAACATAAGTATTACTTACATACTGATATGTTATTATAAATAAGAAAAAACCCTAATTCACCTTCTATCCATCCTACGGAAAAATGAAATCACCGCGCGTGCGTACGTACGGAATACCGTCTCCACGCCGTGGTGTAATCTATTTTCCACCATCACCTTACAAGGATGGGTATAATGGTGTAATGAGTAACTATATATGATTATTATAAAGTTATATTGATACTTAAATAGTATAAATACACTTAAATACAATTCCGCGATCATGGGAACAATATCATCGCTCGTGCGTACGTACGGAATACCGTCTCCACGATGTGATGCGACTCGTTCTACATGATCATCATTACATTGTAATTATATAAATTAATTTAATGAATAAATATGATATATGTTACACTAATACAATTCAGGATATAAGTTATCTATAACCTTAAAAGAAGAATAAGAATTTATTCGGTAAAACACGCATAAGAACAAAAGGCAATAAAGACCCGAGTAATAAGTAACAATAAAATATTACTAATAAGAAGCTATGAATATGACCATATATGAGATCATATCAATATGTATGATTCTGGAATAAGTCAATAACATTATTTAAACCATTAGACAGGAGCTTCGGACATGTACAAAGCAAATCGGACCTAAGGTAACAGAAATATCACAATCTCATTTTTATCCGAGATTGCTTATACTTTGGTATTTACTGGGGTGTATTTTATCATCCACATCCATGTTTTCCTCAATATGTAATATTATTTCCATCCAACTACAATGTTCTAAATCCAATTTTACCCTTCGGTGAGTTTTTAGTAAAATATATGAAAGGAATCTTTTGTCGTTTTTCGTACGAGGTACTTTTTGACTTTTCCGAAAAAAGTACGAGAAAAATGTTTTTTTTAACTTATACGGCAAGAATGGATTTTTAAAACATTATTTCCAAGAATATTCCTTTATAAGTTTTCAAGTTTATTTTTAATAAACTTCTTTTATTTTATAATTTTATGACATGTTAAGAAAAGAAAAGTGTTTTTGTAGTAGAAAGGATATTTTCCTCAAGAATGGAGTTCAAATGTTTTATCAAAATTATTTTCCATCTAAGATAATACAGGGTTCTGTTTTTATCCCTATTATTACATTGATTTGATTATGTTTTGAGGGAATTATTTTTATGAAGTAATTTACCTTATATGATTTTTTTATGATGTCATGATGTTTCAAGAATCGCATTTTTGTGACATGTGTTATGCGATGATATATGATTTTTGATTATGTGGAACACATAAGAAAGGATTCATTATAAGATGGGTGGGACCTATATCTCCCTCCAATGCATTGGGTAAAGATTTATATCTCATGAGATAGACATGGCTGGAACGGAAGGTTATTTCGGTTCGGTGATATAGGACTGAAACGAGGAGTGAACTCGGTTCAGAAATGAACTTTGTCCGCTAAGATTGTCTTGGAAATGAGTCATGACTAACAAGAAATGATTTTCCATTATTATGTGTGCATTAAACAAAGTTTCATGTTTTAAGTTATGATTATTGTGATTACATTTCACTGCCATGATTTATCCCATGTTATGAAATTATGATCTCTTTTGAAGGTTAAGATTTCCAAAAGTTATGTGCTTATGTATATGATGTGATTGATATTTCTTTTGATTACCCTTACTAAGCATTTTAGCTCACTCTTTTATATGTCTTCTTTCCCCAGGTCAGGAAGAAGATTATTAAGTAAGATATGCCAAAAGGGACTATAGATATGATGAAATAAATGGGAGAAAATGTAGATGCTTTATGAACCAGTTGTTTATGTTTCCCAGTTTCTAAAGACACTATACCTATACGGTCCTTTCGTGGTTTTGTTATATGTTGTAATAAGTATGCTTCAATTTTGAATTATTAACAATGTATGTAAAGTTTGGGTCGTTATAGTATGAGTATTAAAACAGAAAAGGACACCCAAAATTAATCCATAACATATGTGAACAACTATAACGTGGTCATATAATGTTAACAATAAATGTACATGAATGAATAAACAATCATATGTCAAGAATTCGTGTACCATCCAATATACAATTGGCCCCAATCGTAGATACCTTAGACTCATTACAGAAGGATAATCGAATAAGTTATTGGAAGTGATCATGATATAGTCACATGAAAAGTGATAATATATCTCGTCAATCAAAATACATCGAGTTATATCATGTCACAAGGACATCACATCTCACCTCCATTACATGTGGGGCCCCAAGGTTATCATGTCCTATATATTTATTAGGTGAGGCCACAAGTACATCATACACCCAATTTGACTACCATGATATTGGCCTTAAGGATTTAATTCCACTACTATGTGTTCATGTCCAACTACATCATCATGGAATGTCATGAACATGCCCTCTCTAAGGGATGACCATATCATTCTAGTCAACCTATTTTTAATACCACAACAATGCCTGCAAAAGAAATGTAATCTTATGTAATTGGTTAGTGTATAAAAATGTGTAATATAACATATCAAATTGAGAATCAATGTCAATCAAAAAAGTATATATAGTCATAATAAAACTTTTTTTTCAAGATACACTTGAAAACTCATGTAATAAAGCACCATATAAGTGTCTCACCAGACAAACACACATATGTGATCATTATGAAGCATGGTCAAATGACCAATGCCAAAAAAAATCATATGAAAGAAAAATGGTAAATAAGGTCACAATATGTTAAGTAACTTTGTAGATAAATCTTGTTGACGATGTAGTCCTATATCATTCAATGGATCAAAGATTTAATCATATTTCACACCAACTGAAAACTAATGTGCATTTCAAGGATTCCTATATCAGGTTTTAGTTCACCAAGTATATGTATAGAAAATATACATTTTTAGACATCATGCTAAGAAGGGTATTTCTATAATCACATACCTAATGATGTTCATCTATTGATTTGTTTTTTAGATATTTCAATAAAGAGGATTCCAATTTAGAAGATCGATTGTTGATTTAACAAAAAAATCATGAATTCCTAAGCATAACTATAAGAGAACCCCATGTTTAGTTAACAAATATCAATCAACATCTACCCATCATTAGAATATAAATCTATGATGAGATTCAAGATGAATGATTTCTCATGATGATTGATCTATGATGAATTTTCTAGATTTATCCACTACTCACATGATATCTATCCCCAATCAAGTGGTTGTTGTCGAGTAATAGAATCCACTACCATTTTAAGAATGATATATGAATTCATTGATAGATGGACTCATAATCTATAAATCAGTATATGAAATGATGGTTCTATGAATCATAAAAATGTGAGGAGGTAAATATAGAAGAAACCCATAGAATACCTGATTATAGATCACATATTGTTACTCATAATCAACAATACTCTTGGATCTACCAAAATCAAGATTGGATAGAGATGAATTCATTAATGTTGGGTTATTGAGTCTACAGATTTTAGAGTGTTATAAATCGGTAGAATACAATGTAAAAAAATCATTAATGACTATTAAACTGTATTTTAGAATCATAAAATTACATGCTTGTATTTTGATTATGGTTGTCCCAAACCAGGAGCCAACCATTCCAACCATTCCACCTCTCTTAAGAAACATGCATGTTTTGGTCACACTGCTTGTGAAACTATATTCCAAACAAGTATTTATAATATGAACCATGTTACGCAATTTTTTTGTAGGGTCTATATGGTTTGAAAGTTTTTTCTCTACCCTCGGTGATTCATCCACTATCCATGAAGTTTTTGGGAAGATCGCCATGATTTTTACAAACCACGCTCAAACCATGAACCTCTAAAAAATAAAATCCAACTAGGGACTCCCGAAACAAAACCTAGATAATTTATAGTTAAAAAAATTCTAAAAGGTTTATATTATCTTCTAAAACATTATAAAAATATGAAACCATTATATTATTTCTACTCCTAAACAATTATCCTCATTTGATATAAAAATCAAAGGATAATAAATTTTGTATTTATCAAGTATTAATCCCCCAAATACAAAGTACCCACATTATCTTCTTTAAGATCACATGAGTCAAATATCTGTGTGATAAAAAAGAAAAAAATAAATTTGAAACTTTTCAAACATCCTTCTCAAAATAATGATCATGTATTATTTTATTAAACTAAAATCCACTTTCTAGATCATTCTACAATCACCTCTGTTTTAAATAAATAATCTTTATATAATGAATATTCCATTATTATGTAAAATCAAAAAAATAAATAAGAAAATAATGCTCTAATAGGGATTGGGATACATACCAGATATCCTCTTATTAAAGGATGATGGTTTAACACCAAAGCTAAACCCATGTTTCTAAAATGATTCTCTTTCCAATGGTTTGGTAAAAATATCAACTGATTGGTCATTAATTCTAATATGATTCAATTGAAAACTCACTTGTACAATATAATGTTTAATTAAATGAAATATTATTTCAATGTTTTCTGTACTATATCACTTAACCATATATTTAATAATATTAATAACCTCTTGTTATTAAATACATTAAACATTAACAACACCAAAAGATCTCAAAATATTCCATTTATTTATTCATCTAAATAAAATCTTTATAAGACAGAGTATCATAAATATATTAGTTTTATATAGTATTAAGTTTTTTGAATTCATGCTTTATATAAAACTTGTTTATATAGTTTTCACTAATAAATAAATCTATTCTAGATCTTGATTATATCTCAATCATCTCATATATAATAAAAAATATTATACATTACTAAATTATGTTTCTATATTAATGAATACCATAAACCATATTTACTATTTATTTTTAATTAAATCAGTGTTATATTCACATTGATTAGGATTTTTCCTCTAGGATAAACCTAAAATATTATAGATATAAAACATTAATATACAAAATTATGTATGGATGAAGGTAAATAGATATAATTATAAATCATTATTCTAGAAATTATTGAATTCATATTCTTTTCAAGATTAATTATTCCATGTTTTATAATAATTATGATGGGTTTTGATACTTATGTGTCATCCATTATTCCAAATTTCTTCAGAACTTCATTAGTATACTTCATTTATGAGATAAATATGAACTCAGATTATTGATTCTATAATAATACAAGATAAAATGTTTGTTATTTGATTATAAAATTATCATATTTTATTTTCACGTGATCTATAACCCATTCAAAAGATTTTAATCTTTTACATTATCTATAATATCATTGTAAGGAACAAACCATGAACGTTGTATAATACAATGTATTTTGTCTTAAATTCACTTTCTTTATTTTTTCAAATAATTACATTATTTTATTCATTAGGAGAAGGTATAAGATGAATGAAATTTTTTTGGTGACATAGAATAATATGGGTATCTTAAATAATAGATACTAAGCAAATCCCCGCTAATAATTTCTCTCCCCGAGAGGGACTAGATCCCAATAAAGAGAACAAGGTTAAATGCACAACTTAAGTGGCCATAAAAGAAATGAAATTTGAAAATTTGTGGCCATATATTTTGTTGTGGAGGACATACATGCGGTTATTAGTAAATCACATAATTCTACAGAGGATATAGGATATAGAATTGGGTAAAATACGAAATACATTTAAGGAATTATAAATAGAAGTGGAATCCATTTTAACCACCGAATGATGGACATTTTATTGACTACACATACAGAGGACTCTTAGCATCGCATTAGCTTCATATTTGAGAGATCACCTACTTCCAAACTATGATATGATCACAAGAATAAATTATCCACTTGAATCACAGACATATCATCCATAGATAATTATTAATATAATGAAAAAATATCTGATTTAAACTTATGACTCAAATTATAATGGAAGCAGCAGATCCAACTACCCGGATTCCGACAAAGAGTAGTGCATTGGGGGGATCTACTGGCCAAAAGTGGTTAGAAAAGGGGGGAATCGTCCAAATTCATTAGAGGATGTCATAATTCAACCCAGAGGTTATTGGTTCTGAAAGAATGTGTTTCCTAGTGCATATGGTTTCATAATATCACGTTTTATTCCTTACATACCAGATTCACCAACATCCATATGTGAGAATCGGAGTTCTAGTCATCTTATCATGACGAGAGGTTCCCAATCCATGTATCTAGTGGTTGAAGAAATAACCACCTGATGGATCAATAAATGGAAGGTATATTAAAATTATAAAAGTTTTCCACACCACATGTGTCAAATATCTTTAAAAATGGAGATTCCAGGTTTTTTCTTGGAGATTACTACAACTAGTATACCTCGACACGAGGTTAACAACTATATGTTTGGTGTTTAAATATATGGGTAATGAGAGGTTCCTAACTCTCTATGTGAGGATGTTAAAACTTGTGGTTATTTCCCTAAACCATAGGGCCACACACTAGTGTTCTAGAGCATTTGGATTCATCATCACTCAATGAAAGTATTTCATAGATATTTTTCCCAATTAAGAGACCAAGAAAATGAATTTATCTAGATTAGATTTCAATATAATGAGATCAAATATTTCATGTTTTATATTTTACAGATTAGTTTTTATGAATCCTAGGTATGAACTAAATTTCATGAACATTAAGTCCAGAATTGCTTATGTGGTAATTCTGAGCATGGTGTTGATCATTTTATGGTGCATGAAATTAATATCACCCCTAACAATGATTCAATTATAATGGTATTATGGATTAGAGATGTTGGGTTGAATAATGACTTGTAAATAAGATGCAATCCCTATAATGTGTTTTTATTTCACTCCCATGTTTTTCTATTATAAAATTATGAAGGAGTAGCAATCCATCATGAATTTCTAATGCATGCTTAAAATGTAGACACTACATCATGAATGATATGCTCCAAAAATTAATTTCACCCTCTTTCAAATTCCTTTCCATCCATTTCCATAATGACTAGTGGTTTTTTTCATCATAATGGGCCTCCCATATAAAAAATACATGATTTTTCTATTACAAAAAAAATTCCTTTTGGAAGAATTATAGCTAAAAGATCATGCATGGTGATGGAGGATAATACTCTATTAACTAGAGTAATTATACATCCAAATGATAGGAAATGATTTTTCATGTTCATTAGTCATCAAGTAATCCAATCCAAAACCATATAAAACTGTTGAATACATAGTTGTCTCAAGGATATCTGGGAACCTCAACACTCAAAAAATAAATTTTTATCTATGTATTTCTAGGAAATTTTCCATGTAACTGACACTCCCTTATGAGAATCAATTAGAAATGAAGATGCTACTCTTCTTGAATTTTAAAATTTGGTAACTCAATTTAATAAATTCTTCTATGAACTTATCGATAACAAGAATGGATATATTTTGAGAATAAAAAATAGATCATTTCATCTGCCATCATTTGATTAGAAATACCACATGAATGATTCCTACCAAAATATGGGAGTATACTTCCCACCAATACGATCTTGTGGACGAAACGAAAAAGTGTATCTTTAGTAAGAATGAATACGAATGGAGGTAATAGATACACAAGACTAATCCCATACAATACATTAATAAATCCATTATTTCCCCCATAAAGGAGATAGAAATACACAAGGAATTGAGACCCCTAAACATGAGGTCTAAATCCCATTCAGATAATCTCATGCATGAAATAACTCTAAAGATAAAATTACATTCTAGTATATCATAGGATTTCACCATGTTGATCTTGATTGAAATATTAGTACCATGGGAATTTTGATTGATATCACTAACCAAATGGGCTAGGCCTGTAAAAAATCATATCATTATACCCTTTAAGAAACCATGTTTCTCTTATGAAATTTTTTTAGGGTGGTACATAGGCAATCTATTGTTGATCACACTGACAAGAACCTTTTAAAGAAAATTGTACAATCTTATAGGTCTATAGCGATATAGAGAAGATGGATGTTTAATATTGGGTTTGAGAACCCGAGTAGTGGTCCAAAAACATGAGATAAGAAACCTCAATAGAATAAATCTTTCACCATATGAATCAATTACCTCCTCACCATATCCCATGAGTCCCTATAGAAGGAGCCAGGGAAGTTGTCTAGAACGTGAAAACGTTTTCCATTGAGATTAAACATAGACTCATGTATCTCCATTTGTATAGGAATAAATTCAAAGAATGAAATGTAATAATACGAAACCAAATGAGAGATTGTATCAAAAATATTTGGTTGAACCCTTGGGTATCCTACTTGCATGAGGGGATTATAATATGCAAGAACATGTTTGAAGTGCATCTATTCCAGAACTCTAACCACTTTGTGATGATCAATGTATGTGTCATTGTCTAGAAATATGTTTCGTCTTGTTACATGACACATATCTCTATTTCATGAATAGATAAAATTAATCATTTAATATTCCTCCCTAAGACATTTGGTTCTGGAATGCTTATAAGAAATTCATTTGTTCTTCATGATCATCTTTGATAGTATTATTTTTCTATAGGTAACATTTCAGAACAATGCCTCATTCCATTCAATCTCTATACTAGAATCCATCACTCAATCTCTATTTTGATAGTACTCATGTCCTAAATTAGAGGCTGGATGATTATGGTTCCTAAAATTAACTTCTATTTTAAGTTTCCTTATTTTCAGTGAATTCTTATCCATGAACATACTTATGAAAGATTAATCTATGACTCACTCACCACCAGATAGTATCCCATGTTATTTCCCCATATTGGAGAGAAAAATAAAAATATCATTTCACAATTATTATACACCTTACAAAAAGAATTGGGGAGAAATAACATAGACTATGAATAATATGAGTTACCATTGATTCTAGATAGATAGAAATGGAATGAAAGTTTACAAGGCACTGATTGAGGTGAATCTAGGTACGTAAGTTTTCTTTTAAGTTATTTTACCAGGTGAAGTGATATTAAGAGAACCGAAAGTATAGGATTCCATTTTGATCCATGAGCGAGGTGAATTACAAACTGACTATTTGCGGAAATTCATCTCCTCTAATATATTACTTTTTATCCACAATTATATTAATCCCTTGGTGTTTCATATGAAATTATGGTAATTATTTCATCAATAAATATTTTTAAAAAATAACAATTTCAAGTAAAAATAATTTATATTTTAAATTAATTTTTATAAATGATCTTACCTTTGTTTTATCTATATATTGAAATTTTAAATATAAATATATATTTATAATAACATTTTATACTCTTCTTTGCATAAAATATAATAAATAGAGAAATCATGGCCATATTGAAATTTAAGATACAATATTTTAATTTTGGAAGACTATAAATGAAATATATTGATAAGATAAAATTAATTTATGTGTTATGGATATATTTTATCCTTTATCACATTATTTTTACCCTTAATTAACCCATTTTACCTTTACTATAAAAAAAATTAACTATGATTACTATTCAAAATGACTAAAAATAAAATTGAAATATTTACAAAAACATTTCCTCATTATCAAAAATAAGAAATACATTTTTCATGATTCAAAACACATAAGTGGAACAATTTATTTTAAAATTATTCCATTAAAATGTGATGAAAATTATTTTTCCATAAAAATGCATTTTTTTTAGTAAAATATGTTTTTATTCTAAATTAATGTATATAATTCATTAAAAAGACTATAGTTGAATTTTTATTAATCGAAATGAACTAATTAAATTTTATAACAAATCTAAAATTTATTTTTACTTTATTAATATTTAAAAAAATCTAATTTTCAATAAAAATCTTTACTTTTCACTATTAATTGAAAAATCAAACTTCTCAAAAAAATATCACAATTTCACTATAAAGTAATTTTTATGGAATTATTAGAAAAATGATATCATTTTTATCAAATAAAATGTACAAATATATTACAAATTAATTATAATATTAACCCAAAAAAGAACAATAAATATAATTTTTGAAGATAACGAATTATTGAAGAATAAAATATCTTTCAAAAAAATTGAGTACTTATTCCCTAATAAATAATAAATAAATTTGTTTTTATTTGGGAATTTTATTATATATATAGCATAATGTATAGAATCTTATTCCTACCATCCATTTCAATAGATATGTTATAATGGTTATATTTAAATAATAATATTTTTCATATTTAATTAGTGTTTTTTGTGTCATAAATATTATCAAAAATAATGTACTTCTTTTAAAATATTAGGTTGTTAAATACACCCACTGATTTTAAAAAACATAATCATCGCATTTTGAACATGATATCCACTATAAATGGTTTTCATTCTATAAATATATTTGTTGAATTATCACCTCATAAAAATGGTTATTAAAACATCCTATTGAAATTACCTAAAAGTAAATACCATTTTTTCCCAGAAAAAATAGGTTTCCAAATATAAAAATATTAGCGGGATGTGAAAATATTATCATGGAAGAAAAAAATAATTTCTATATAATTATATATAGGGACAGAATTCATTGATAATAATATATTTAATATCCATGAGAATGTTAAGGACCATTAAAGTATAAACCACAGAGGTGTGAAAAAGGCTATATATTCTGTTAAAATAAAGGTAATATGGTAAATGTTTTGTTTCATGATCATTTTACTAGTGTTGTGTAATTCCATTTCTATATAGACTAAAAATATAAGTAAATATTCCTTACTTACAAGTATAATATCATATATTAATCAATTTCAATAAAAATGTTAACCATTTATCTAAATGATGAGTATTCAATATGTATTGTTTAAACATGAAGATTTAAAATCAACATCCACCAGATCATTAGTTTCAAAAATGGATATCAATTTTTTTCCTATATTTAGACGTTAACGAAAATAAAAATGAGTAGAATGAGGTAATATAATTCCCAAAATGAATAAACATTCATACAAATAAATACATTTGTCTTGAAAATTTAAATAATATCACTAATGGTTTAATTTTGATTATTTAATTAATTAACATCATTATATTTCCTAAAAATGTTTCTAATTTATATTGAAACCCTAGATTAATTTTGTAAAATATTCATACTAGATAAATTTTATATTCATCTCAAAATAACATCAATAACTCTTAAATTATCATCCCAAATTTTTATATTATATAGTTCTTTAATATATAAGATACATAAATTGTTTCTATAAAGTACCTGAATTGTTAGAATGCCCAAAAAATATAATTTTACCTTTATTACTCAAAATAAATCTCATCTTCTCCAAAAAAAAAATACTTTTACCTTAAGAATATAAGATTTCAAAAATAGTGAACTTCATTCGAAACAACATATATCACCTAATCAACAAATAAATTTTTAATATCATTATAATCTATATGATAAAACATATATTCGAAACATCAACTTAATGTTTATTTTTAAGATTTTTTTACAGAACATAATAATATCTTTGACATCAAAAAGGCCAGTGTTAGGCGTTTCTCACTTGTCTCCCTTATGTTTTGGGTTCATAGACGATGACCTTACTGGATGTGACTAGTTATCACAAAGTCAGTGGGTTGTCCCTTTACTAGAACTATATTAATATCATTTTCTATATCATTCCCAAAATATTATAAACATCTTCTAAAATATCATTAATCAAAAAATCACCTTTTAAAATATATGGTTTTATATAAAGCTCATTTTTCAATGGAATAAAAAAATATTCATTAACTATCATTTCTTTAACATCAAGAAAATTTTATCCATATTGTTTATAATCATTTTATCATATGTAGTTAAATAAATATCTACAAAAAAATTCACCTTTTTACTAAACCAGTTTTCAATGGTATCTATTCTATCTAAAATATGATTCCATCTTTTGAAAAAAAAATATAGATTAATCCTTATTCGTTTCATAATTCTCATAATATTTATAATATATTCGAATATCTTTGATAAACACTTAATTTGTTCAATTTTATTATTAACACATTAACTATAATTTCCCATCTTATTTATTAATATTAAAAAAAACAATTAATTATATAATCTATGTCTATTATTTATCAATATCAACGTAATCATGTTTCATAATTAGAAGAAAATTAAATAATTCATACCATATATATAGACATTAGATTATTCATTTTTGTTATTGATACCCCCTTTATCTTCCAATGTGAATCCCATTTCAATAGAAAAAAAATATTCAATTTCATTATTGTATTTATCTTGTTGAATGATATGGATGTGTTGAAATATTTATGTAAAATAAAATAAATACCATAATGAATATAATTCTTTGATAATTGAAACTATATTTTATAAATCAAATAGTTTCTTATAAGTGATTTGGTTTTTCAAAAAGCCTTAAAAATAATTTGAACATGATTTTTTCATGATAGAGATGATTAAATTATATGGAATGGATAAGAAGGTTTTGTGAGATACTTTTACTTTAATTATAATAAAAGATATGAAATCTATATAAAATAATATCACTAAAACATGAAATGAATTATTTCATTTCAAAATGAAAATTGTCCATGCTAAGACAACACCCATAGTAATTTTTTAATACAATAAACTTCAAATCGTAAAAAATGACCATACTAAATTCAATGTCAATAAATTTTTTAAACATAATGCTTATCTCAAACCACTATACATAATTACCTAAAAATGTAATATCATTATTATAAAATAACCCTTTACATTATCCCTAAGGGATACATAAACATCAATCTAATATAACATATCCCAAAAATATCATTAGTCTCCTTAATATATCATCACATCAAATCTAGAAATGTGCTTCTAAGGAAATGTTGACATAAATATTCTTAAACATATAAACCCATCGTGGAATCTATAACTATTATTTTACCATTATAGTAAAAAATCATAATATTGAAATTTATCTAAAAATTTTCTTTGATAGAAACTATGGGGATCAAAATATAAATATCACATAATAAAGTATCTTTTTACTAGAATTTACATTCATGAATTCACAAAGATATTTATAATATAATGCTTTCCAGAGGTAGGGTATTTCCATTACATAAAAAATATATTACAATTCGGAAACATCAATTCAATATATATTTTTTAAAAAATAGAACATTGAAATGAAACATGTTTTATTTTCCTGATAAATATTCATGAATGTTGAACATGACTTCTTCTTTATTAATACCCATCCTTAAACAATTTGTTAAACTTTTTAAAAACATGGGATGATCACAAAAACCTTAGTAAGGGACAAAAAATAAGAAATTTGGTAGTTCATAGAAAAACATAAAAAATCATAAAATAATTACCATCGTCACTTTATTCTTTGAGAAAATAAAATCGATAATTTCCACATGAAAAATAAACATAATTAATCAAATAAAACATTAAATCTTATATAATAAAATAGAAACCTCTTTTAGGAAACATAGAGAATCACATCCATACTATTATTAAATCCATATAATAAATGTCTGGATCCCAGTTAAATACTTTGGTAAAGAAACAATGGTTAAATCCCTCCATATTTCTTTTTAAGGAAAGGAATATTACCCAATGAATTATAGATCTATAATGGGGATTATCCTTCATATAATTTATATCATGATCACCCAGCCTCATTAGATATAATGGGGATCAAACCGTTATATAGGCTATATTGGGCGCACATTCTTCTAATATATAATTATCAAGTACGTTTTACGAAATAAAAATTTTTATTGAACATTTTAATCAAAAAAACATTGAAAATATCTTTTAAACCAATACAAAAAAACAATAAAATATTAAAATACCAATTTATTTTTACAAACAATTTTTGAAACTAAAATTCTGAGAACAAATGGAAAAACAATTATTTGAAGAAATCATGGAATCTTAAAAATGAATCCAAAAAATAAAAAAAGGTTAGGGTGATAAAAAATCCATTGTTGGCATATATGTTAAAATAGAACATTCATTTTGACTTTGGTGAAGGAAGTGAAAACATTCCATAAAAAATATTCCCTTTTAAAACCATTAAATGAAATTAAAAGGATACATAAAATATACTTTAGAACTCTTTAAATACCACATAAATATGTTAATAAGATATTTTTTGAAAAATATTGACATGGAAAAGAAGAGTTTTAAATGAAACTTTAAAAATGCGTTTTTTGAAAATGTTTATTTCCTTGAGTTTGACTCATCTTGTAAATTCTTTTATCTAGTTGAATAATAAAATTATTATAATTATTTACTTTATTAAGAACCCTCTTCAAGATTATTTTTAAATTTTATCTTTTTTATTACTGTCTTATATTAAGTTACTTAATTATTTATTTTTATGTCATATGTTTTGATGATATAGGGATTATATGTCCAATATGAATTAGTTGGTTGACTATGGTCAAATAGGATATTATTAAATCATATAAAGAAAAATAATCAGGACATAAGTTTATTTTTTATAAATAAATTATTCTTTTGAAACTTATCATGATAGATGGTTATGAAAAATGAATTATATTACAATCATGAAGATGGTGGGTCGTCATTGTATATATATATCATTATTGTGATGTGATGATGTAAAATGAATAACATCTCTTTGTGGAGGTGGTTATCCTCATGCACGCAAAAATAACAATATCATTTTTCAGTGGACGGAAAGATGAGAAAGTATAAGATATATTAACATTTAAGAATGATAAATATTTTATTTATATCATATATAACCATTAATTCCATCATTATAACCAGTCATGAGAGGTGTTTATGGAAAATGAATTACATTGGCCTCCAAGGTGGTACTCTTTCATACACAAAAATGATGCTTTTATTTCTCATAGATGTAAGAGGAGAGCGATATAGGTTATTACATTACCAAAAAAACTTCTATGCATATATAATATACTTTTTGTTTATTTTTTTACGGATAAAGAATATTTTGACATGTTATATGAATGAATCATACAAAATAATTTTGTAAAGAACTGTACCTTATCCTGGGACAACCTCCTTTTCTTGTCAGCTCAAACCTTCTAAATATGGTATTCTATGCCAAATAATACCTCCAGAACATGGGAAGTGATTATAGTATTGTATTTTGGAATTAATTTTCTAAATAAAATGGTTTTCATATGTCACCAAATGAGGGTAGGTTCCCTTTTACTATATAGGGGTGGGGTATTATTAGAATTTATTAAAGTATTAAATTAATGAAAGTTAATTTTCAAGTTAAAATGGATCAAAATTTCTATGATTTGATGATTTAATGATAATTTTTATAAATAATCTAAAAATATAAAAATTGAAAAAATAGGATTTGTTATCACTCTAAACTTTTTCTTTTAACCTATGTTAACCCTTTTTTACTATTACTAGGTTAAATTTTTTTTTACACTTTAGAGGTCAATATTGTTACTCTAAAAGGTAAATTTGGATCTACGAATACCGGGATTGGTATTTTCAACCATATCCCTATAATTTGGATAAAAATATTGGTTTTTGTAGTTTTTAATCCTTTATTAAAATATTAGTTCTTATAAAATAACATTAATGTCAATTTTGAAACAATTCATTTAATTTGACAATTAAAAATAAAATTTTGATTTTTCATTACATTAATCATTAAAAATTGTCCTTATGGTAAAAAATGAAATAAATTAAAATTAAGGATGATTTTGGAAAAAATGTACTCATCCTATAAAATTAAGGTATGTGTTAGGGTTACTTTATAGTATTTATCATAATATTTTTACCCTAAATTAAATTTTTTTACCATTATCAATGTACCAAAATTTACTACGATTATTATTCATAATGAATAAAAATAAAAGTAAGATATTTATAAAATCAGGACCAACAGATTCCAAATAAGAAATCATTTTTTCAAGATTAAAAATAAATAATTTATAGAAGATAATTTAAAATTAAACCCAAAAAATGAGATGATAATTAGTTTTTCAGAAAAATGACTTTTTAGTAAAGAAAATTTACAATAAATTCAAGTATAAAATTCATTCCAAACACTATAATAGGATTTTTTAACCTATGAAAATAACTAAATTTTAAAAATAATCCAAAATATAATAGAACCATATAAATACTTTAAAATAAAATATTGTTTTCAATAAAAATCTGTATTTTACACTATTCAATGAAAAATCAAACAATTCATAAAAATATCAAAATTTAACAATATGGTAATTTTTGATATACTGATTTCCTAAATGTTTTCCTCTTTATCAAATAAAATTTTTAAACTTTTTCAAAAATGTGTTATGATATTCACTCCCAAAAAGTAATAAATACAATTTTTGAAGAAAACATATTTTCATAGAATAAAATGTGTTTTATAAAAATTGAGTCCTTATTTCATATAAATTAGTCAATAATTATTTTATTATGACCATTATATATATTTTTAATGTGTTTAATCATATTCATAGCTTCCAATTCAATGAATATTTATAACAGTCATATTTAGATATTAAAGTTGTGTGCTTTGTTTAAGCTCAGTGTTGCATGTCGTACATGTTATGGAACATAACGTCCTTATTTTAAATTCTCATGGTGTTACAATAATCCAAATAAATCAATACCGTAAACAATTATTCCCATTTATTTTCACTTAATGATTGTGATATGAAACTACTCTTTTAAAGACCATCTTTTTTAAAAAAAATAGTCATGTCTGACATACCAAGCATGAGTTTCCCTCTTTAACACATTTCACTACAAGAAAAATTTTCATTTATTGGTGGTTTTTAAAATCACCTATAAATGTTTCATTTTAATTTTATTTAGTGATGGTTTTATTAAACCATTATTAATCTGTTTTTGTTTACTATAAAAAGCTAATATATAGTGGTGGATTTCCTAGAATCGAAGAAATCCATCACTAAATATAAAATTTTATTATTTATTAATTAATAAAATTTTGAAGATCATTTTTAAAAACCACCAAGATAATAATCATTATTAATTAATGTAAATAATATTTTTTAAGAAACTTTATACTTTTATTTAATTATTAGTAGTCAATAATAATTATTTATTATTTATTAATTATTTAATAATTATTATTAATCTTTTATTATCACTTATTATTTATTATTTAAACTTTAAATTAATTAATAATTATTAATAACATATAATTATATATATTACAATTTTTAAATTGTAAATTAATTATTAATAAATAATTATAATTTATAAATTTATTATTTAGTAAATCATAATTATTAATCAGAAAATATTAATTATTCATTTTTTATACATGTCCTTATTTGCATATAAACACACACATATATGCAAAAACACATACAAAAAGACATAAATATATACATAAATAAATACATACCGTTATTCACACATGCATCAATCCATATACACACTGATGCACACATACATGAATGCATGTAGGCATCCATGCAAACATGCATTCATCCATCCATACAATAATGCACAAATTCATGTCTGTATGCATGCATCCATCAATCCATACATATATCCATCTGTCCATCCATAAATCTTTCCATCAATACAAACATTCACAAATATATACATACAAACAGACAGACATGCACACATACATACTGACATACATACATACAAATATACATACAAACCGAAATGCATACAATAGTACATACGTCCATGCATACATACATACATACATACATACATAAATCCATGTATGCATTCATGTATCAATCTATGCATTCATAGATCCATAGATTCATATATACATCCATCCATACATGCATACATACACATGTACACATTCATACGTATGTACGTATGTATGTGTATGTATGTATGCATGGATGAATGGATGTATGTATGGATGTATACATATATATATGTACGTATTCATGTATTTATATATTAATGAAAGTATGTATCTATGTAAGTATCTATGTATTTATGTATGTATATATGACATGTACATATGTATGTTTGTATGTATGCATGTATTTATGTATGTATATATGTATATATGTATGTGTGTGTGTGTGTGTGTGTTTATATTCATGCATGTATGTAAATATCGATGTATGTATATATGTATGTATGTATTCATGTATGTATGTATGTATGCATATATGAATATACATATAGAGCCAGAGGTTCTTGGGTCCAGGCTCAGATCACCGTTTTAGTAGCTCCTAGGTCCGGGCTCTATATAGGTAGCTATGTATGTATGCATGCATGTATACATGGCCTTAAGCACACCTCCCTATATGCCAGAGGATGAAAACAGTGAGAGTTTAAAGATGGTATAGTGGAAAGAATATACCCTTTGGATAAATATTAAATTCAATAAAAGCAATCATAAATGGAGCCATTGAAAGATAATAAATACAGTAGAAGCCATAAATTGAAATCCATTCCAAATACAAATAATATATCCATTCATGAACATTCTACGAAAAAAATAAAAGGAAATCTATGTAATAACAGTAACACATACAAAATGTCTAGAATAAAAAGGAATAAATTAATTAATTAAAAAGGACCCAACTCCATTAGGAATCCCAAGTACATTATCATCCCCCAATGAGATATCTTGTCTTCACCAATAATGGTTTACCAAAATAAAGAACAATACATGGACTATCATGGAACCAAGAGGTATTTCTATCTACCCAACAGCAGTAGAAACATGGTTTGTGAAAAAATCATTAGGCCACCACCAATGGTGTCTATAACTAGTCCAGAATGTGTATATAAAATATAAGAGTTTATAGGAATAATAATAAAACAAAAAAATGTAAATAAATACAATCCATGTCGATCTCAGGTTCCCCATGGGATGTTTGCCTAACAATACCTTCTTCGGTTTCAACGGGAATGTCTCTCAACCTGTGCCATCCTATAGGTTCATAATAAGTACTGCCTTGGACCAGATACATGTAGAAAAAGCACCCATCTATAATATAAAATAGATCCATAGAATAAACATGGCGTCCATGACCTAGGAAGGTCATTCCCAGTTTTTGTGGTCATCGTATATATGAGTGATGGAAACATGTGTATAACTAAGTTCATATAACAACCAAGAATCATAATAATATCATTTTCCCTATGAGTTGGTCCGCGTAATTCTTACATGAGAATCTAGGCATCACTCAAGGCTTATCATGATTGATTTTCACTCTAATCTCATAAAGTAATTCCAACCATGGAATCTAGTTATCCCCCAGGGAATTAAATAATTCATCTTCCATATGAGCCCATCCAAGGCATTCATATATGCGAATTTTTGTGTCACACTAAGAGTATTATAATTCATTTAACCTACAAGCTCATCCATGGTATTCTAACATGGTAAACCAGTATTCACCTAAGGAATAACATCATTCATTTTCAATAAGCACCTATCCATGGCATTTTTACTTATGAATCCATCATCGCTTAAGGCCTAGCTTGAAAGAGTAGATAAATTTCATTAAAAAAAATAATCAAAGTCCATGAGAATAATTCATTATAACTTAAAATTTGATTAATATGTAATCAATATGTTAATGTGAGTACACATGATATTTTACAATCCAATTCATTCATAATACCCTTGGACATTCCATTCATAAATTCCAAGTAAAATGTTATTAATTTCAATTCAGATTAACACTAGGTACTAAATCCATAATCTATTATCAATTAAAATAAGTCAAGATGTCCAAGGATTTATCCCAACCACATACACATTTAATTAAAATGAATTATGATATATCACTATAAAGCTACATATACATATAAAGCCCATGTTTTATACCTTCCATCCATCCCCTTTTTAATTATTAATTAACATATTTGGGTAATGTAAAATTTCAATGTATGAAAAACTTATTTTGGGGTGTTTTGGTCATGATAAATATAATTCATCAAGGAATATGAATAAACACATCTATGGGTTTTTTTTCAGATTGAGGCTACAACCTTTAATTTTGTATTAATGTCACATAAGACACCTAATTCATGGTTTAAACAATTAATTTGTGGTGTTAATAATTAAAAAAGAAATGTGTGGAAATACTAACATGTTGAACATTTTATAAATGATGTAAATATTCTAGAGAAAGGTTTATAGCACATACCTCGGGATTAGGAAATTTCAGAAAACCAGTGTTGGGATTTGATTTGAGTCAAAATGGGATAAATAAATGAAATAGACAAACACCCTGAAAATTGGGAATATGAGATCTCACAGAAATAACATCTGATACGAAATGGGAAATAATGAAAAAATTTACCTTAAATCATATAATAACCTAGGGTGATCAAATGTGACTTTCATGATTCAATTTTAAGTTTGAATAGGCGTGGACCATGGAAGTCTAGGATTGGGAGAGGAGAAGCATGAGTAGATCAAAGGAATGGGAGAAATGAGGGAAATAAGTGAGAAAGAAAATACAAATTATTGAGGGGAAAACATAACATCACTCATTTTAAAGGGGTTCACGTTTTGTCCACTTGGTTTTCTGAACTGTGTAGCTAACCATGAATCAATATTGGTTCAGTGGAAATAAAAATGCTGGATAGTTGCATGGTTTGAAAAAACATGCACATCCTTTGTAGATCACGTATACGACTTGTCGTAACTATTTAAAATAGTCATGAATACTCTCTTAAATGATAAGTCAAACATAATTTCTCTTATTTGGTAATGCATGGTTGAGCCAAAAAAACTACTAGTAACTATGGACCAACCATGTGACTCATATTGTTTTACCCAAAAATGTGTTTTCAAATCCCAATGCCCCCAAAAATCATCTGAACAATCATAACACATACCAATTCATAAAACCTGTCTAAAAATAACACTTTTAATTCTTCCAACTCTCAAAATTATGCTCCAATACAATGTTTAATATTGAACCCAGGCCAAAAAGAAAAACTGAAATTCATTTTTAAAATTTAATAGGTCCAAAACACGGGACATTACATCAACCCCATGTTATATCTTCTTATCCTTGATAAACCATATGGGAATAAAAAAAAACATCACACTAACTAGTTGGGTCTTGAGTTTCTACTCAATTAGAGGTATTACATTTCCATCTACCCAAATCACCTCAAGAGATACCTTAAATCATTTGTTACATAACCCATCAAAACTCATTCCAACAATGATATTAAAATATAAAACATAAATGTTATTCTTAACCAATCTAATATAAATTCAATGATTGTCACTTCATTATTTATTTTATTAATCAGCCTATGAAGCTCCTCATCATTGTCCCTAGTCTTGAACAACCAACATCCAAGTAACAATACTCCCATCATTGTAGTTGCAGATTGAAGTACATTGATAGAATTATAACATTCATATTGGAATAATTATCAACATGATACACCCTATTGTACATGATTATTATAATTTTTATCCTCAACATTATTGAAAATTTCAAATTCCAATTGACCCAGCATAGATTGGTCGTGTATGATATTAAATGAAAGGCCCTAGAAAACTATTACACCACACCTGTCTCATCCCGTGGTGTGAATGAGATAGTTTATCATCGACCGTATCAATTGAGATTGAATATATGCATGGGTAAACCTCATGATTGAATTACTAGAGTCTAATGATCTCATTCAAGGAAGTGTATAATACATGTTTTTAAATTTAAATTTCAGTTTGTGGAAAAGATTTCCACATATCAAGAACACTAATTGAGACCAATGATGACATCTCATTTGGAGCTTGAGACAATGAATTGACTAATTTATGTGATCCCATAAAAGGAATTAAAATTTGGGAATAATTGCATTACATATGTAAAATATTCCTTCATAGAAATTCAGGACCCTGACCATAATAAATTATAAATGAAACTTGAATATTACCAAGCTTTTACCGAGAAATTAACTAGTACGCAGTTCAATTTATCTAATGGTAAACATGTTCTAAAAAAACAATCACACAACTAGTCTCAAGGTTCCCATGACTCTTCTCACAATACATTAACCTTCCAAATGACCAAAATACCCCTCCCTACATGAGGATCATATTTATCATCATGTCTAATAAACAATTCCCTGATTTCCATATCCCATCCCCGAATATAATGAATATCAAGGTTAATAACACACTTATCACCAAGAGTTAATGTAAATGTTTACACCACCCATTCTCATTCTTTGGGAATAATATCTATGGATCTCATCATGTTCCTAACTCAAAACAAGGGTAACCACCATCATACAACCAAATATGTAATCCATGCCTTATGTATTACATTAAATCATTTTTCATGTTGTACTCCTTGTGATTACTTTAATCTAACCATAAACGATATATAGATAGCGTGGTGTAAAGATGACACCCTCCTAGTGTGATCAATATGATGTCAAGATATTGGTTATGATTTTTTATAAATGTGAGTACACTGAGCTCTTTTTGATAGGCATTTATTTCTCCCTATGAGACCCATTTATGTAAAAATTTGTTGTATTTTCCTTTTAAACAACTCCTAGTGCCACATATCCCAATAATGTGTGTATGATTCCAACCCTAGTTTACCCGTATAATCTTAAGTTATCCATCATAACTGAGAAAATCCATTAAATATACCCAATGCACCAACATACCATATCTACAAGAATTACTTCTATAACTATTGATCATCGGCTCACACCCAGTTAGTCACTGGTGGTCCAAATCAATCAGTTCTCACATGAAATTAACACAAAAAAAAATTCATACATAATAGGTGTAAAAATTGTACCTCCTAGTTCAAGACCCACATAACCATACCATGAGTCATCTATCAACATGTATAACTGAGCATTATTTTAGAAAAATCAACGTCATTATAATGGAAAATACCTTGGAACCCCTAATCTAAATCGAGAAACCCCCCTACCATGATTTATCCTATAAACACTTACCACACAGTTTATTTTTATAAATTTATGTATCAATTTATGAAACACTGGTTAATTGGACCAGGCACATAAACAGTCTTTCCCATAAAATCCAATCATAAAATTAAATAACCCAATGTGATTCCTTTAAACCCCAAGCATCACCAGGCCTATAAAAAAATCATGATCACCTTCTATGTCCTGAACCAGATCAAATACCCTAGTACACTAATACCTGAGATGAAACTGACATATCCTGATGGGCCTTCCTGATCCTCATGGGTTGGAGAACAACACATGAAATCAAACATGATCAATGAAGAATCAATTTTTACACAAACCAGCAAATTATTAAAGATTAAATGTGAGTATTATCAACACTCTAAATGAAGAAATAACTTGAAAATAGGTATAACAAAAAAAGTAGAATATAATAAAAGTACTCATCAAATACAGTAAATACACATCAATCCCACACAACAAGTGGATGAAATATCATCTAGCATTTTCCATGAATTTGGTTCTGAAGAATAAAAAACATCCACCACCTCTATGGGGCATTTCCACTTTTTTGAGACCAGGAAAGTTATGAGCTAAAAATACATGAATGAAATGGTAGGGTGTGAGATATAAAACCCACTATGGTTTCACTAAGGGTTCCATATTCAGTACCACAACAATTAACTATTTATGTTATCAATTTAAAGAAATATATGACATGGGAATGAATTTGAATATTTTAGTCCAAAACACATTTTCATTAAAAAAGATATATGATATGTCAAAACAACTTCTAATTATTCTTAAATGATCATTTTTTCTATAATAGTTTATATAAATCTATTGGGATGAATAAAATAGTATAAAAATCAATGCAATGTTTAAAAAATCTTTTAAAATAAGAATTTTGAAAAAGAGATATGTGATATAATAGTCTCTATGGTGATAGGATCCTCACACTTCTAATTTTTCAAAAAAATATTAATATGTATTCATGCTAAAATCACAACCCATTCAGGTGCCATTATAGGTAATCAATATACACCCCATTAGGGGATATACTATAGGAAATCATGCCAATCTTGTTTCAGTTATTTTTGTCATCATAAGTTTATTTTCAAGGGGATAAAGATTATATAATTCTTTTTCAAGATTCCAACTAACTATCAAGGAATAAATTTTCTTTAACAAATCAATCAATCTATCAAATTAGAAATCAAAAATTTCAAATAATTTCAAAATTCATTTTCCCAATTTTAGATTTCAACATGAATTTCTCATTTCAAAACCCAATAGTAGGTTTTCATAATTTAATTCCATTTCATATAATATCTCGATTTAAATATTTTTCTCAAAATCAACATTAAATCATTTCAATGAAATTATTTTTAAATCAATCCATCGTTATTCAAAAAAATTCCCTATAATTTCAATTCCATTGAAATGGTGGTTTTCTCAAATCTCATTCCAATTTTATTTAAAATATCAAATAATCACAATTCTATGTTTTTAAATTAATTGAAATATAATTTCAATTTAATCATTAAATACACTGTTTTGATAATATTTCTAATAATTATGGACCACATATCATTATATTAAGGAATCACAACACACAACACCCGTAAAGGGGAATTCCAATGAAGAATGAATGTGTCAAATATCTAGGAACACAACATAGAATAAGGAGCCAACAAAATGGAGTCTAATTCCCTCAATAACCTGATGATATATAAATATATAAAGAGGAGAATATGATAGAACAAGATACAATACTCAAGGGGATATCCACCTATCAGAGGAGAACGAACAGTATCTATGTCGCTTTGATCCACTAAGAAAAGTGTTTGGCGGAGTCAATTTAACCTCTTGAGAGACTCCAAGAGAAAAAAAAATTTTGGTCAAATATGTGTGACTACAAGGTTTGGTATTTTTTAAATAAATTTTTGAGGAATTATAAACCTCGTTCATGTTTTTATAGGGAGGGAAACAATGTTTGAAAATCCATGAGACCTAACCATGAAACCATACTGGACATATTTTTAGGGTGCATGGTTTTAGTGCACATTTAAAATAACCATGAAATAACCATTCATTACCCACTCTAGATGGGGTGAATAGTATTTAGGGGGTGGTTGAAATGTCAAGACAAACTATGCACCCACTTCCAATGGCTCTCAAAAGGGTGCAGAGTTGGTTGGGCCAAGAATATTGTTTTACATAACCATGCGTTTACTCTCCGTAGCCCCTTAGACTTCCAAAATTTTCCAATTCCTTTCAAAGTGAACCCAAAACAAGACTCGATATAAAGGTGATCAAATAAAGGTTCAAATATTTAAAAAAATGATGTACTGGATGATACAACTTCCCCACCATAACAACATTGTATCCCCAAAAATCATGACAAGAATTTTTCATATCAAGTAGATGATGCCACTACAATATCATTAGTGACTCACGCTCCCAAATATCATGATAATTATATCCATTCATCCACTACACATGGACCAAATATATCATCCTATCATTAATTAATTTATAATATAATCAATAATCCCAACTAGATGATCAATTACAGAAAAATCTGGCTCAACATCAAGATCAATCAAACTCAAAACATTATGTGGGTCAGAAATATAATTTAAAAGATGAGATACCGGAAAAAATTGTCGATCATAGTAAATATAATTTGATGTGAAATAACGAAATCCAAATTTCACACCCTCTCCAAAATCATAAAAGGACCCAAAAAGGGAGGAGAAAACTTCACTTTCCCCCATGTCATCGTTAATCTAATCAATGTGAAACTCTCTAAAATTCTCATTCACAAATAAAATAATGCAATAGTCTATGCTGTTGATCAACATAAAATTTTCACTAGCTCTCTTCCATCAACATTATTTAATGATTTAGAAAAATCTTTCTGTCATCACATAGACCATACCTTATCCATCCAAATAAATTTCTCCAATCTCATAACAACACAATTGATATTTTCAAGGGCAACCATATAAGGCCTTAAAAGAGATATCCAAATTATATTCTAGTAGATGTTGTTATAAAAAAACTAAACCAGCCCCAAATGGAAATCCCATGTTCCACCAAAATAAAGTACTAAAAAACGATGCATTTCCTAATGAATATTTTCAATACTCACTTTCTTGCCATCCTTCTACATATGGTAATGTCATACTCAAATGAACCTAGGAACCCATCACCTATTAATGGAATCACCTAAAAAAAGATGTAAAATAGGGATATCTATTAGTGACTATATCACGTGGAACTCTGGGAAAATGAAAAATATCTTTCACATAGAACATTCCCAACTCGTCAAAATTTTTTGTATCTCAAATAGAAATAAATTGATCTCATTTGGTCTTCTTAATGATAAAAACCAATATTGAATTATTTCATCAAGGGGTATCTGTAAGACTAACCAAAAAATCCATAGAAATCTCAACCCATTTCCAAGTCACCAATGGAAGAGGATAAAGTAAACCAAAAGGTCTCCCATACTTTGGAATAACATGTTTGAAATTATAACAATTATAAAAAAATTATTAATGTATCATCTCATACTTAGCCACAAAAAGCTTCACCACATATCATAAAAAAATCCTGATAGTTATTGGATTCACCTCCAACTTAGAATTATGGGAAAATTTCATCACATTATTTTTCATAGATAAAGGAATAAAAAATGATTTTTAAAATGTAGGATGCCCTCAAAAGAGAGAGACACCTCACCAATGGACTCCCCACTATAAAGAGAGTCCCCAATTCATAGAATTTATCATCAAGATTCTACTCCAATATAATCATCTCAAGAATATAGAAGGTCAAGTAGACACTTTGCAAGAAAAACATGTCATATTATTTCCAAAATCCTAGACTCAACTTAATAAAAAGATCCATCATGTTTCACTCTTCTGATTATTCCTTCTCTAATTAGGTTGGATTCTTCATGATCAAAGAATCCACAGTGACATTCTCATTCCCAAAGGTGTAGGATGATTTGAAATCAACAGACTGGAGGTTCTACACCCAATTCCTCTACCAAAGTTTCTAATATTTTTGAGACAAGATATAGATAATGATTTTATTTTCACAAAACTTGGTGAACTTTTCATCAAAAAATTAATTTCGCCGACTCTTAAATGCATGTTTCACACCGTATAGTTCAATGTATTGGGTTGGATAATTCTTCTCAAATTGAATGTGATTTAGATAACCACAGTCTACCATGTGATTACCACGTACGATAGCGCAACCCAAAACTAAACCTAATATGTGAAAAAAATACAACATATCCCTACCCATCCTCTGGAAGAATCACCACTGATACATAGGTAAAAGGAAATTTCAACCCCGAAAAACAACTCTGACTATTATCATCCTAAGAAAAATTCACCCCTTATGAAATAGAGTATTCATTGAAATTGAAAAAAATGAGAAATCATTTACAAACAAGTGATAATACTCCCACTAAACCCAATAAGCTCTGAATCTTGAAAGCATTTCACAGTTTCTACTATGACATAACCGATTTAATATTTTCACGATCAACTGAAATACCATGTTTACAAACCATTTTTCCCTAAAAATTCAATCAGTAAATACAAAAATCACATTTGACATCATAGAATACATTTGGTGATTGGAAAAAAATTATATAACTTCTATAAGATGACATACATGATCCTTTTTAGATTGTGTGTAAATGAGGATATCATACAAAAAGTCCTCCATAAACATATTAATATACTCAAGGAAGATTCTATTCATCTATTTCACACATACTATGGGAGAATTGGTTATACCCAATGGAATGGAAAGTTACCCATAATGACCATACCAACATTAGAAGGTGTTCCTGTAAATGTCATATAGTTTTATTCACATATAGTGATAAACATATATGAAAATAAATTTTTGAGAACCAATTTTTCCTTTTCAACTGGTCAAAAAGATCATCAATACATGGTATGTGTTACTTGTTTCATTCTATAAATCAATTGAGTTTTTGGTAATAAACACATAGTCAAAGTGTTCCATCAGCTTTATTAGAAAATAGAACAGGGTACAGCCAAGGTGAAACACATGATCATATAGATCCATTCTATAATAAATCATATAACTGATTATTTAACACTTCCAACTCTAATGGTTCCATTCGGTATATTAGAATAGACAAAAATTTATTACTAGCCACTATATCAATTATAAGATATACATATCTTACCATTTGTGAACAAGATAAATTAGAAGGAAATATGTTAAAAAACTTGACAACAATTGGAGGGAGATCATCACTCCAATATTCCTACTCTAGATCAAATGAAAACACTAGTATTACTTTCTATAACTCCAAATAGGAAGGTTCTACTAGGCTTGACCTCGAGTCACATTCTCTCTAGAAAACAAGGAAAACCCTTTCAAGCATTGTAATAGATACACATCAAAGATAAAAATCAATTCAGGTCTTATTAGCAATGTGCATATTCAACCAGATAGTGAAATCATGTGGTTTCAGGTCAAGAACAAAAAAACTTCAGATAAGTTCAATTTCTAATAAGGAGAAGACACATGTTGGAAAATTAAGACCTTGATCTCTATTTGTTACAAGGGGCATATTAATATCATTCACATATGATAAAATCTCAATAAGAATATTCATAAGGTTCAAAATATGAGTCGAAATAAAAGAGTGAGATGCACTAGTATCAAATAAAGTAGTCACTATGGAGGAAGTTATAGTAATGGTACCACTCAATGTTACCGGACTAGTATCATCATCCTCTAGAGACTCCTCCACTATGTTAATAAGTGTGATTCTAGATGCGTAATATTGGAACCACTTATAAATTGAAGAATATGTTTACACCATAGTAATTTTTTTTGGAAATGATGAGTTCATTCCAATACACATAGAAGAAAATATATAGAAGAATTTCTGTAGGTGGCATGAATGGCCGCAAGAACAATAGATCTTGGGTGCCTAAGGGTAAAACCATTTTTAATGCCCAACCTTAACACACATAAAAAATGTAAAAGGGAATGTTCTATGAATTGAATAATTTATAGAGGAATCCTACTATCGAGAACCACTATGAGACCCATAATAATTCCTCTTTACATAAAATTAAATCATAGAACCACCACTAAGAGAAACAGTTACTCCCATAAACCCTTAAATACCATCCATATCAAGCTAAACTATCAACAGAATATCTATTATGTTAAAATATAAAGTTATCCTTAGTAAGAAAACATTGAATATATATTAGGTTGGAGACCTATATCGATCCTTTGATTTTTCTTCTTTTCTTTTGAACGAATGTCACATGAAAACTAAACATGATCACTAAAGAATATTTCATACTAAATCACGGTCCTACGAATTTGATGGTGGTTAAAAAACTCTATATCCTTTGTAAGGACTAATGATTTTCTTGAATATAAATTTGAGAATAAATTTGAATTCTTATATTTCATGATTTTAAAGGGTAAAATTTTCATTTTAACCCAGAATGTGACCTCAAATATTTTTTATGAACATTTTGTTGGTCCTGGAATAGTGTCTTTACCCATGATATGAGTTTGGTAGAATTTTGTGCCATTAATGTTTTATCTAAATAATTAATATTTAATATTTAATTAATTAAATATTAATCTATTCATGTTGGTTTGTTCAACCATATATTTTCAATAGAGAGTCCTATTGATATTTTTTAAATTATTTTGATCCTATAAGGGAGAATTTTTTCTAGGAAGGACGTAATCTTTGGTCAGGCATTGGGGTCGTCCTAGATCCCCATTTTCATTTTGATTTATTTTCTTTTTTTCCTTTTTTTGTTCTTTAATTTTACCATTTTAATTTCTTTTCATCTTTAATGGATTCTCTTGCATTCCCCTGTGATCTCTCTTTCATAAAATCATATAGGTAAAGGGATATGGAGAGAATGAAATATGAGAAGAGTAAGAAAGGAATCGCCACAAAACTCGCGATGAGCCAAATCATTTTGCGGTAGTTCGAGATCATTGAAATGGGTGATTATTTAGCAGATTCCACCCTAAGGTAGGATATTATTATGATTTTATTGTATATCCACATATTTTTTTTTCATATTATAGTTATAAACCCCATTTTATTTCTACTTTGTTCACCTTGATGGTCGATGCATATTTTTGGGGGAAAATGGGGGTTTGAGTGATTTGCAGGGTTTTCCATTAGATAATCCAGATCACAAGGTGTATAGATTTAGGAATAGATGTTCTGTGTTCTTTACAATAGTGGAATATGATATTTTAGAAATAAAATACATTTATGGGGTATACACTACTTGTACTAGGACTTGAATATGTGACCAAGTACCCAGCCAAACAACCCTTGTAGGGGAACACAGTCTTGTGGAGCACATAGTCAGACCCTATGTGGGTTTCATACCATGTAGAGGCACACATCAAGGTGAATTACATGGCCATTCTCTACAAGGTACTTTAGAAAGTACCATTTTTAGGGTACACACTGTATAAATGATGAACATGCCATGAACATGGAATTTGACATGCCTTGTCTGGTTAAGATACACACCCAGGTGGGAATTTGAGGGTACGCATTGTGTAATGAGTAAACATGATGTGTACTACGCCCTTTCTATATGTCTTGGGGTTTTTGTTCCTTTGAACCCAGTAGATATAATTGGACACATGTTTAGTCCATTTTAATTATCATTCCACATATCTTGTGATGGTAAAACCCATGAGGTTTTATTTGGACACCTAGGTGATGTTTTTGGATTTTTCCTTAAATAGAGAGGACATTCCTCTGGTAATCAGATTTGGTTGTCTTTGGAGATTAAGACCCATTGATATATTATTGGACATGAGCCGTCTCTCTTGACCAACGCCTTAGTATATTTTCCCCTTGAGGACATCTCTTTTTCTAGATCCGACCTTCTATCCCAAGAGTCCATGAAGTTGTTATTTTATGGATCCTCAATATGTTGAATGTGATTATGTTTCAACCAATATCATCTCATGTAGGATGTGTTTTTCTTAGTTTTGTTATATAGGGTTCCCTGATGGATGCCTTTTCTTAATTAAGACTTAGGTAGTCCCTTATAGGATCCCTTTTCTTTTATACCATTCTTTGGATCCCGTGTAGGATGACTCATCCTATGTACATTGTTGTTGAGGGACCCACCTTGGAATCCTTTTCTTATATATTCATTTAAGGATCCCATGTATGATCACTCTACTTTGTTATCGTTAGAGGATCCAATGTAGGATTCCTTGTTTTACCTTAATATTAATGGATCATGAGTATGATGCCTTCATTTATGTGTATACCTCGAGGATCCCAATTATGATGCCTCACTAGTGTTATGATATGAGGGACCTAGTGAGTTCCCCAATTTTTTATTAACCCCCAGCTAGTACATCATCCTTTTTCTGATATGGTAGTGTATTTTACCATAAACTCCATGCTAAAATTATACTCCATGAGGATGTGGCAGTAGTGAAGGATTAGGCATTCAAATACCCCCCACAATTTAATTCAAACATTCACATATTTATTTTCGACAAAATAATGATTACCGGAGTTGATTCATGGTTAGTGGTTTATTATAAAGAGATAATGTTTATTTCTTTCTCTTTGGGATTCCCAAACATATTTCTCGGGAACCATCTTATTTACTTATTTGGATTCCTAGACGTACTCTTTCAGATACAACTTCTGAGCCATATAATTTCTTATGTTTATTGACATGCCCAAATATACTATGTGTGATCTCACTTTTGAAACTATATATTTGATTATTATATTATTGGTAGAGCTATAGGTTCTATATAAGATCCCGATTTAGATCCTATAATTATTATATACGGGCATGCCATCTCTATTAGTGAAACTCGTGGATGATTTTTCACTCATGAGTGATTAGTATGATTCTTCCCTTCCCAAATTGAAATATTTTGTGGCTAATAAAAGAATACTATAAATGAAATGTGATGAGAATGATTATTTTCTCTTCAACTTGATTATACATATGGATGATTACACTCTCCCGAGCAATAGGGATGATTAATTTCTCTATGAAAGAATACTTGAATGGGGTGCTGGACATGGAATTTTGATTAATGGGATACTTGTGGATGATTATTCATTGATGAGTGATATGGATGATTACCATATCCCTGATTAGATACCATGAAGGGTGTTCATGGAATTACAATGATGATATGTTTAGTGGTTTGCCTAAGGATCATACACATTGGTTTCATCTGAGTCGCAATGTTGTAACCCACTATGGACCGAGAACTAGGGATCAGAAATTGGATTAGATTTACCCTGAGATCAGGGTTTGAAAATCAGATATGATTCATCTTTATGTAGTTTAATGATACAATTCCTAGAATCCTTTATTACAGTTATTGGTGGTGAGTATGGGTGAACCCAAGTCTAGAAAATTTTCCCCCCCTATGGGGATGTAACTTACTCAATTGAATTTATAGATATGGAAAATGTAGGTATAGTTGATTGGGATTATGGGCATAAAGATATACTTAATGATACTTGAATTTAGAGGTATGACATCTGGATCAATACCCTTTGCACAGAATGTCTATGCGATTGGGACTACAGACCTGAGGATCCAATACTGATAGCTTTTGGCCTTTTATTTCTCCTTACTCATGTATATACTTGTTTACATATATATATTTATATATATAGTTGTGTGTGTGTGGGTGTATTTATGGGAATATATATATATATATATATATATATATATGAATATTCATGAAATCACATTTCTCAGTTCATCGAGATCATTGAACCAGGGATGATATGTGGTAACACATTATTTTTTTATTTTTTTCAAATTTTTTCACATATAGGATGGAGATATTTCATGAGTATGCAATTATGCAAGCATATTATAAGTTTATCATTTGGGTGACCTAATGAGATTATGTATCACCCCATTATATTCACCTTAGTGCTTAAGCATACCTTATTTATGATTTTTTAGTTTGAGCATAGAGGCCTATTTGATATGTCTAAGGTACACCATTGCATGATTGAGTGGAGCTACTCATGGTTATTCTAATGATCGAGCTAGTGTATCTCAATCGTGTATGGAGATCAAGTATGTAGTCATCCTTGGAGTTAGTATAAGATCCCAACACGTGTATTTCAGTTCATTTTATATACTTTGGCGTGTTTTGTTGGCCTAGTGGGTGACAAGTGTCATGTGTATTTAATGGTTTTTAGGGATTTAATTGAATTTAATTTATTATTGTATTGAAATCTATTTGAGTTTATTTATTGTATCCAAACACTAGTTATTAATTTCATGATTGTTGTCTAGTTAATTATTATATTTTTTACTCCTATATGAGGTCATTGTCTCTCCAAGGACACACGTAGACTCTCACTATTAGTCTAGAGCCACTGCCATGTGGAGAGGTGTGTTTGAAGCTTCACAATGAACCGGCTCATAGCTCCATTTTAGTGGCATCTAGCTTGGGAAATTATAATGTTTTGACAGAGTTGATTCATTTCCTGAAGTATTACAATTTGGTATATGATAGATTAGATAGATATGAATGTTTTGGAACATGTTATGGACATTGGATAATTTCAAGGCAATACATCTTCCACCTTGAAGTCCTTGTTGCTAGGGTATGGGATTGATGTTCTACTCTATGGTGTTATAGTTGAATATGATTTTTGATTTGAGTGATGCACATTTTTTGTGGATTTTATGATTTATTTTGGAATACATGATCTTATTCATTTGAAAGAGTCTGGTGATTGGTTTTAACTCTGAGACTAAGATGGTAAGAGGTATCTGAGGCATCATATTTGGAATATACGACTCACATATTAAAGTAATTCTACAGTGTGATTTTACTAACGATAGATTACAATTTTATAAAGTGTCCATGAAATACTAATGTTGTTTTCCCATATAGGGTGTAATTATACCATATTGGTCTGACATGAATATATATTTCATTTGGATGGTATGTGTAGTGGATCTACATTAAGGTATTTGGTGATGAGGATGATGACTCATTCCCCCATGTATGGGAGGTGCAACGACCTTAGTAGGTCGATAGGGCACATGGTGCCCCTGTTTTACACCCGCTTTGGGAGTTTTTATTAGGTCCTTTTGTTTACAGTGTCAATAACAATCTATATAGTGTTTTCCAACATGGATTAGAAAGAAATTATTATTAACCAACCCTCACATATGGTTATCTAGTTAGATTGTTGGGTATGATATCGATTGGTACTAGGTTGTTACTCATGAACTTGAACTCGAGGGTTTATTATCTTATATGGATTCCCAAATAGAGTCAGTTCATTATCTCTTTTTCATTGGTATCAGGACCTCCAGGGTGTTATTCCATATGAGGATGGTTGAAGTCATCATGCCCTTATGGGCCGTGTTGATAGTTTTTACCCAATTAGGTCATTTTCATCCCCACCTACCCTATAGAGGATTAATATTTTGAGATAGGTTGTTAGACACAGTGACCCAATTCTGAGACTTGATCTATTAGGATAATTCAGATACATAGAGGCCCTTAGTTTTTCTCATAATCCTATAGGTCAACATCATTTTTGTTCAAGGGAAAAATGTGTGAGAGATGTTTTTATAGGTTTATAAATTCCTTTTTATTTAGTGATCATGGTTTTAAACATGTACAGAGTCCAATACATAGTTAATGATTTGTTTTTATTATATTAGAATGTTAATTCCCCAATATTTTGACAACCACCTAGGGTTATTTCGTATCCAGTCTCTCTTTGATGTGAAGGACTATTTGGGTGGCTAGGCAGTCAACATATGTTACCGCTATGGTAATGTACATAGAGTGTGGGTAGAAAGTCATGACAGGAATGACACTGGATGATGGGTGGTTGTGGAATAAAATGTGGACAAAGAATTTTTTTTGATTTTAAAGAGAAGTTTCAAGGGAGATTTTTGAATGCTCGGACTAATGTTATGTGTAACAAAGTCAACATAGCTGTTTGATAGAAAAATAACTAGAGTATGAGATAGGCGATAAAGGTATACATTAGCTACGTGTGGTAAAAGATTAAATTGTAGGTCAATGAGTGGTCTTAGGGAATTGATGAGTGATGTTTTCAAGTTTCCATGGGTATTGCTTCCATGGAGTTTTGGATAAATGAAGAACGTCTCATTGTGTCTGAGGAGACATCAAAAATGAACTGGGATCCATGAGATAATTGACCTATGGATGGAACTGGACACATATTATCGAGAGATATGGTGTCAGATAATGGTTGAAGTGATGTTAGAATGTTGTATATGAGCATGTCTCAGATTTACTTTAAGATGACATTTGATGTAATCATAGTGTACTTATTGTTATAGATGATAATTCTCTATCTTTAAATCATCCTATCTACATTGAGAGATCTTCATGTTTACACATAGCATCTATTTTTCTTAAATATCATTCTTGGGTTGGTGATGAAACTTGTAGAGGTTGCACTTATGGATAAGTATTATTCAAGCCACATGGTTGGGATTGAACCATTGGATGATTGTGGATGGTGACCCTAATTTTATATTTAAATTAAGTGTGTTTTGTGGGATTTTGAGCTCAGAGTTTTGTTTTGATATAATGAAAATTGTATTCTTATGGTGCGTAGTATCATACCAGCTACAATTAATTTTCTCTAATGTAAGAGTGTTGCTGAAAATATGAGACACGTCATTGGGTAGTATAAATAGAGTAGTTATGAATATTATCATGATAATAACAATTATTCTAGTTTTTTCACCAAGGAATATTCTAGAATATAAGGCTTATGGTGTGTAGATTTTTTGGATCTTTTTTTTCAGGACTAAAATTTTTGCCGAAATTTGAATTTTTCCTTTGGATTTTATTTAGAGATAAAATAGTAATTTATCCCTAAAAGTTGATCTCAGAAATTTTTTATCAAAAATCATTTGGTCCAAAAATTTTGTTTTTTCCATAGGATAGTAGTATGGTAGAATTATGAGCCATTAATGTTTTAGTGGAATAATTTTTAATGACTTTTTAATTAATTAAATATTTATTTATTTGCACATGTTCAATCGGCCATATCATTTTTATAAATCATTATACTGAGATTCCATATTTTTTACCAAGTCTAGAATGAATATTTTTTTCAATATGAGGCATAAACTCATGTTGGGTAATGAGTCATGCCAGATCCCCCTTTTCATTTTCTTTTCTTTTCCCTTTTTTTCTCTCCTTTTATTCTTATTCTTTTATTTTCCACATTTATTTTCTTCCTCACTGTTTCTCAAAAATTATCCCATATAATTTACTTCACATATACCTTGATATAAATGGATAAATATAGATAATATAGGGAGAGGAAGATAGGTACCTCCGTGAATCCTGAGAGGAGACAGATTCTCTTGTGATAGTTGTGGATCATGAAAATGGGAAACATTTTAGCAGATTCATTTCATATGATGGAATATTTTATGTTTTTGTTGTAGATCCCCATATATTTTCCATTTTATAATTTAATACCCCATTTTATTATTTCATAATACCACTTGAGGTTTGATCATTTTTTTGGGGAAAATGAGAGTTTTAGGTAATTTGAGGGGTTTCCCATTCAGGAATCATGATCACACAACATGTTGATTTAGGAATACACATCATGTGTTCTTACTACTTAGGGATATTGATATTTTGTAAGTACATGATATGTATGGGGTATACACACCATATAGTGGGACTCATCCCTGTGGTTGAGTATCTAGCTAGACATCCCATGTAGTGGTACATGGTCATTTAGAATATATGGCCCACCCTATATGGGTTTCACACCATATAGAGGAACATGAACAAATGAAGGGCATGGAAATTCTCTATGATATTCATGGGAAGGTTCCCAAAAAATTATACACTGTGTACATGGTCTTTAACATTCAATGTTTGGATGAGAAACACACCCTGGTTGGGATTTGGAGGTCCACATCATTTATTAAGTAAACATATCATTTACTACCCCCTTTCTACTCTTATTATAGGTTTTCCATGTATTTATTCCCATGAGTCATAATTAGGCTCATGAATAGTGCATTCTATGTATCCATCTACACTTATCGTGATGATAAAGCCTTTGAGGTATTTTGATGATTCCTTAATGGAGTTTTAGGATTTTCCCTGAATAAAGAGGATCTTCCTCCTATAATCATATGCAGTTATCTCCTAGTAGTGATACCATTTTATCTGAGATGGGCCATGATATATCTATGTGGAGAAAAACCATTTTTGAATTTACCCAATAAAAATTCTCACCTGCAAGATATTCCATTTTCTCTAGGGAGGCTATGAGGATATTTTTTTGAGGATCCCCTACATGGTGCCTCTTCTAGTGTTTCAACCTAGATAATACTTTCTAGGATGAATCTATATTATTATTGTTACTAAGGGTTCCATGAAGGATTCATTTGTTTAATGAAAATATACAGAATACCTTTTATGGTCCCTTTGCCTGTATACAGTACTGAGGATCTCGTGTAGGATGCCTCTTGCTATGTACTCTGTTATTGAGAGTCCTGGGTAGGATTCCATTTATTATATACCATTTATAGGATCCCATGTAGGATACCTTTAGTTTCTTATCATTATAGGATCCCATGTAGGATTTTTCTTTCTATCTCCACAACTAAGGATCTTGAGTATAATGCTTTCACTTATTATTATTCATCAAGGTTCCCCATTAGGATGCATCTCCAGTGTTATTTCATGACAGACCTTATGAGTGACCTAACGTTTGATTGAACCTATGTAATTATGTCAGGTTTGGGTAGAGATGGTCATAATTTCCCCATAAATCTCAATTTGAACTTATAGGCCATGTGGTTGAGGTAGTAGTGGTGGGTTAGGAATTCGACCACTCTCATGCATTTATTTATACTTTTAATTTTTTTATTGATGCATTTATGATTACCATAGGAGCTTACTAGTTGGTGGTTGATGAGACTGATATAATGCATCTTTCTTTCTATTTGGTATTCCATATGTATTTTTTGGGACCCATCTTTTTCGTTTTTTAGGTGGCTGAGATATACTCCATAAGATTCAGATTCTGAGACATGTTATTTCTTATGATTATTTACATACCCATAAAAACTACATAGTATCTAAATATTTACCCATTATATTTCATTATTATATTAGTTGTATATCCATTTGTGCTTCAAAGTATTCATATTTTGAGACTATGATTATGATATATGGGCGTGTAATTTCGAGTAATGATACTCTTGGATGATTATTATCTCTGGGGTGAAAATGATGATTTATATCTCCTTGAATTGATATATATTGGGGATAATAATTCTCTCATTTTATTAAAATTTTATGATTATGATTACTCTCTACTCAATCTATTTATAATCAGGGATGATTACACTCACCTGAGAAATAGGGATAATTACACTATCCCTGGAGGATTACTTGACCATAATGTTGGACATGGCATTTCACATCATGGGATACTAATGAATGATTATGATCACCCAGGTGATTGGGATGATTACTCTCTCCTTAATTATAATCCTAGAGGTTTTTGAAAGAAATATCACTAATGATCTCTCTGGACAGTTTGCCTAAAGGTTTGTTCCATGGAATTCATCCCAGTCATAATGTCGTGACTGCATATAAACTACGACCTAGGGGCCTAGAGATGACTCTATTTACCTATAGATCTCTGTATGACATCAATATATGATCAATATTTTGAATTATGTCCATATTTTCTCCCTAGAATCATTCATTAGGAGATTAGAGTCCTATACGGGTGATCCTAAAACAAGGACATATATCCTCCTTTAGTGATGTTGTATGCATAGAGACATTTTTGTCACTGGGCGAAGCAGGTATTTTCAATTGTGATTATATAACCATATTTCAACATAATGATACACAAATTTTCTGGTATAATATCCAGATCAATTCCCATAAAACAGTATTTTTAGGTGATCAGGATTACTAACCCATGGATTGACTACTAATGGATTTATGTTATTTATTTCACCTTATTCCTACATATATGTATTTATGTATATATTTATATTTGAGGTAATATATATACATAATATTGTGGATATACTTGACCTAACCATTCCTAGTTGATTGAGATCATGTACCCCAAGGATCGACAATGGTGGGATGTTATTTATAGGATTATCTTTCCACTTTAGTCTCGGCTTGACTGAGCATATTGCATGAGCCTGGAATTGTGGTATAAAATTATAGGTTTATCATTATCATGGACTATTGATATTATTTATCACCCATATACATCAACCTTAGTGTGATTTATAACCATATGTATGGTTTTTATGTTTATCACAGATGTATGGTGGATATGGATGAGTCCCAGGGCTACATGATTGAGAAAAGCCTCTTGTATGGATTATTATAATTGGGCTAGTGTATTTTAGTAGTGTCTACAGACTAGGTATGTGGTCGGTATTATAGTTAATAGTAGATCCATATAATTTTATTTTATTTTCTTTTATGTACTTATTAATGTATGGTTGGAAATGTGAGTGACAAGTTCTGAATGTATTTGATGGATATATAGGACTTTATAGCATTTCTTTTATTATTATAGCATGTTCTGTTGCAGTTTTCTTATTAATTATGTACACTTTTTGTTTACTTATTTGATGATATAATGTTATTTTTACTATTATTTACATTGATATGAGATAATATTCCCTCCACAGACACACCCTAGGCCCTCATACCAGTCGATGGACTCTGACATATAAAGAGGCATGCTTGTGGCCTCATAACAAACCATCTCAGAGAACAATTTTAGTGGAATCTGGGTTGGGATGTTACCGGAATATGTAGTACCATATATTCTAGAAAGAACAGATCAGTGAAAAGAACACCAAAATACCTTCCATTCCAAAACCTTATTCTTCTTCTCTATTACCATCACATCAAACCATCTCTTTATAGGCCCTTCAAGCTGTAAGATAGAACACTTCACCATAATATCATTGGTTGTATCCAAGAAATAAAAAAGGTGATCTATATTGTTCAACTAGTCCTAAACCTATCTAGGTTCATTAGTTCCATATAAATATGGTGGCTTCTAGTGAAGAAACTCATGATAATTATTTATAGATTCTTATTTTTGAGGTTTCATAATTGGATCCATAATGAGAATAAATGTCGGTTTTTATCCCAAATCATGGACTAATTGCACAAAATTCTCAAAAATTATAGTTCATGAGAGGATTAGCTCACTAGGGTAAACCAAAATCATCTTCCTAGAGACTATTCACATGTATTCTCAAATGAAAGATGTTATACACCATTAATAAAAAAAATGAAGATAGAAGAATATTACTGCAACAAACAAATCAAATAAGAGAAACATGGCTATCAATCCCATCTGATAAGATCTCAAGAATTTATTTCCAACATACATAAATTAAAAGATAGAAAATACTAGATTCAAATGACAATATTCCTTAAATAAACTTTTTTCCAAGCACCCATGGTTCTTTAAGTCTCATTATAGTGATATCTGGACAAACACTCACTCCAAAATACCTCATAAGTCTCATCAATACATTCTAAACTGCATACTAAAATCAAGGAAAGACTATTAAACTTTCTTTAATTAAAGTTAGTCAGAAACCAACCTAGATACTATAGTGACCCTATCCTTTGGAACATATTATTATAATAATTTTAATCCTAATTAACCATAATATAGTAAATATGGATAAAAAATTCTAGTGTCATTGGAATATTAGGTTCATAAAACTAATAACATGAAAATGGAATAAAAAACCTTTATAATAATCATCCATGAAGTGATCCTAACTTCTTTTGAGCTACTATTGTTTCTATAAAATAACCTATGGAATACATAAACAAATGGGATGAGCTAAAAAATCCAGTAAGGGAATGAACATATAAATAATTCATAATTCATGTGTTAGAGGGAATAAAATAGTGAAAAAAGGCATAGAACATGAATAAATATATGGAAGCGTAATATATTGATTATTAGATCATGTAATCATGGATGTACATAAATTTCGAAGCAACATGTAATAATAAATAAACATGATTCAAGGCTAGCTTCTAAGACCATAGCATATGGTGGACAATGTCCCATAAAGGAATCAGGTTTACTCTCTATCCCAAGATGATGTATCATGAGACCAAACATTACCCAATTCATTGGAGTGATATCTAGGTGCACCAACCATCCATATGTGTGCCACATTATGAATCAAGTATAAGGGTTTCCCATGGAAGGAATTGGGATCACCAACATGTAATAATGTATAACCAAGGTTGTATCATAATGGTTTGGAAGAATTAATGGGTTTAAGTCACAATTGTACTTTTATAAGTGAAATATGGCATATATCTTGATAAATGGTGTCAAAATGAAGAGAAATCTTGTTAAAATTGTTGTTAGGAAGCTTTATAAAACATGTACTTAAGTGTTGTTTAAGATTAAATATAAAAGATTCATTAAAGTTGAGAGAGGTAAAAGAATTATAATATAAGAAACAAGAAATTTTATTTTTTTCTTGATTAAAGGGGTGTAATTATAAAAATAATTGTGGATTAAAACAAATTATGAATGGTACTTTAAAATGGGTAAAAATTGGAATGTTCCACTTAATCTGGATTTCTTATCGAGATAAATTGAGAATGGAACCTTTTAAAAATTATTTCTGAATAAAAGAAATAAAAAAATTAGATTGGTACGCACATTTGTAACATTCACACTGAATTTATGAGGAGTACATAATAATAATGAAGAATTTCATTTGGGATTAGAGAGAGAAAGCGTAACCCGAAGGAAAAAAATGGAGGTTTATAGAGAATCCATTACATTATGTTTGAAAGTGTTCTAAACATATACTTAATTTAATGGATAATCAAATAATCAATTAATTAATTCATTCATAACCCTTAAATATATATTTAATTTATTATAATTGTATTAATTATATTTATAGACTTTTGATGAGTAATAAAATTCAATTATGATGTTTCATGATTGTTCATTTCATTGTTTCATGGTCAGTTTTATTGTGTATAATTATGAAAGTTCATTTAAACTATAAGAAAAACTAATGAAATTGAATGACACGGTATTAATATAATTTCATAAGTTTAAATTATCTATTATAGAATTTTTATTTTTTGATTTCATGAAAATTCATTAGATAAAACCGTAATGATTATCATTTAGATTATTCTGGCCAATTTTGATTTATTATATTATATTATGTATATATGTTCGTTAAAGAAAAATATATGGGTTTTATTACACATATTATAATATTTTTTAACCATAAGAAATAAATTTATGACCACACTTGATGAAGTTAATGAAGACTGAAAATGATTCATCCACGAAAGCGCTGAATCGACACCACATGGGTGATGTTTTAATTTTTATACCAAAAGAAAAAAAGATATGATTTGATGAAGGGTATTACATTAAAATAATAAAATTATAATATATATATGATACATGAATTATCATTTTACTATGGATATGGTCTTCAGGGAAGGATAATAAAAAAATAAGTTAAAATAGAAAGGGGGGTTACCTCTTGAGTGTTTCTCCCTGACAACCCTCTTTAAGGAACATGGAAATAGTATTTTGGTTATACCAAAATAGAAAAGAACATGGGGAAGATGGTTGGGAGTGTAATTTAAAAAAATATCATAAATCCCAATGTCTTAGAAGGTGTGATGATAGGATGTGGTGATGGGTTGTATTTATAGTTGGAAAAGAGTGCATGTTTTTACAATTTTATTTATTTATTTTTTGGATTTTGGATCAAGAATATCAATATTTTGTATTGTTGTGAAAATATTTAGTAAAAGGATCAAGAGATTTATAACTAATTGGTTATTACCTTATCTATATATCATACATGACTCTATAATTCACATGTTTTTTAAATACCATAAATTACCATATTTCATTATTCACCAAAATTTCAACTATTTTAAAAAAATCCAAGAAATTCACCTTAAAGATTTTTCGATACGTTGAATTTAAAATTAGACTCAAATTAATGAAAATGAGTTTATATATATGATAAATTTAATTTTTAATTAAACCATGATTTATTCTAAAAATTATTATTTTAAAATTATAATAAATTTTTTGATACAATTAAATATTAAATAAGATCTCATAAAATTATCTTATAATTATAAGAAAATAGAATATTAATTTATGAATCTATTTAATGATAATAAATATTATTTTAAAACATTCTATTAATTAGAAATTTTTAAATAATAATTTCTTTTTTAGAAAAATACTAATAATTAATTTATCATTTTTAAAATATTAATTCACTTATTCTAAGATGTAAATATATTATATTTTCATTCAGAAGATACCAAAATTTAATTTATAATTTCATAGTTGAGGTTATTATTCTATTATCCGGTGTGGGAACATTTTTATGGGGAGAGTCTTTAACACTTATTTATTTCAATAACCAAAAACCATTATTGTTTTAGTACTAATTATTTACCTATTTTATGATAACATATTGTATGATAAGATAGTTTTTATAATTAAACTCTATATTGGGTGAAACCACCCTTATCCAGAAGCAACCACTATGGATGAGATACTTCAAAGGTTGTGCTACCATCATCTGAGTCACTTCCAAGAACGTCACTGCTAATGGAGTTGCCAACAGGCTTTTCACTGCCAACCGAGTCACCACTAAGGATGAGTTTTCTATAGGGATTGTTACTACTAGACTCTGCATCTCTTCTTGACTCTGATTAATCACCACACATGAGCAAACACCACTCTGATCTACCATCTGATGTTGAGTCACCACCACCTTCAAGACACCATTTTTATTCCAGTATATTGTATTTAATGGTCTAATGAATATTTTTATTCAAGTATAAATGATTATATTTTAATCTTGTGACCACGTATAAATGAAAAAGTCAATGACTTTCAAATTATTGAGGATATCTTTAAACCGATGTTGTTATATCTATGTAAAAGACCATCTATCTCTCTCTATATAGTGATAATTGACTGACATGATTGTGGAAAAATCGTGTGATTGAATATGTGTACCTCTACAAGCTTACTAATTAATCATCTTTAATGATCATCAACCTAGAAGAAAAAATATCCATTATATATATTTATTGAGATATCAATAGAGTTAAAATGGAACATTCCAACTAATTTCTATGAGCACTTTTTTTGTTGAAACATTCATAAAGGAATATCGAAAACCTAACCAATTGTGATTTGAGGATTTTTAACATTCAATGAATAACAAATTGGGCATCATTATTCTCTTTATATTCTATTGATTTCTATTTTTATTTATTGATTTATTTTCTTTTAATCATTTCTTTGTTACTATATTTTCAAGAACACACTGTCTCCTACAACTAAAATAGAGAATACCTGTTATTCTGCCTTTCACTTCACATATTTTTACCTTCAGTATTGTTGGAAGATGACCTCGTGTGGCCTATATTGTTTTTCCACCCAATTATAACTTTTGAAGATGATTATATTATGGACAACAAATTATTGTTTTTTGTTTTCTTGATTCAATTTGTGGAACTATTTTATTATTATTATAACCTATATAAAAAAAATAATTAAAAGGCGGAGAGGATTTATTCTCATATTAAGACTAAACTTCTTCTTTATTCTGATGTTTAAATTTTTATTATTTTATTATCAAAAACCAGATTTGTTTCAATATATAAACAAAAATATTAATTTTATAGTTGGACTTAGTTAGTGCTTATATATGTTTCTTTCTAAGTACATTGATTAGAAATTTTAATATAATTTTATCATTATTTTTTCAGAGATATAATCGCTCACTGAGAAATATTTTAAAAGGATAGACCTTATATAAATATTCAATTTTTATTAACAAGTAAATTAATTTAATAAGGGGATTTTATTTTAACACTATTTTAAATATATTTTTTAGGAACTCAATTAACCCCCTCATGAATTATTCACTCTAACCAACATTTGGTATGAGATGATTGTAATATTTAAATTTTCAACTATGATTTTTGTTGTATACTAAAGATATCAAATATCAATCAATTCTAAATTTTAGGTATTTAGGAATAATAGTCATGTAGGATCTAATACCAACAAACCTCTTTATTTTAGTGGTACAAATTATGCCCAATGGAAAATCAAAATGAAAAATCATTTATAAAGTATGAGTTTTATCATTTGGAAAATAATATAATACCATTATGAAATACACCAAACTATTATAATTATTTGGAATGAAGCTACAATAACTACATATAATAATAATTTTAAAGATATTATTTCTTTTTTGATGCCTTGGGTGATGATAAATGTAATATAATATCTAATTGAAAATATTAATTTGAAATCTGGGATACCTTATCTACCTTTTTTGAAGGAATATCAAATGTTATGTAAGTGATCCTAAATACATATAAAATTAAAGATGATAATTTTAAAATGATGTAAGATAAACTAACATGTATCTCTTGATCAAGGGAATAGTGAATATGATGCATTCACTCGAGAAACAACTGACACACAAAAAATCATGTGCTGATAATGCTCAGGTGTCTACAAAAAAGTTGTAGAGGAACATCTGTATCCATTAGAGAATATTATGATATAAGTAAATTGCTTTAATATTTTATTGGAAGGACATAGATTCACGAATAAGATCTTAAATTCAATAAGGAGATCAATGAATATGAACCACTAATAAAATCATTAGATATCAAGTCTACTACCACTAATCCTGATGAAAAGAAACAAGATAAATATACCAGTGAAGAATAATATCTTGATGATAATTAGTATTAGATGGAATAGATGGCCATAAAGATTACGAAAATATATAGTACAAATAAATTCTTAGTAACACTGAACATTAAAGCAATGTATAATAGTAAGTGAAACTGGAAAAAGGATCGGAGAAAGGATGTCACTGAAAATAAAATCACCTACTGTGAATGTAAGAGGAAAGGACACCTTAATGATGACTATCCAAAATTTAAATACAAAAATAAATATAAGGATAAGGAAAGAAGATTCAATGAGGCTATGATGATTACATGGAGTTCTTTCCAATATAGCTCTAGTGAATAATTCAATAACAAATAAGATGTGTCTAACAAATTAAATATGTGCTTTGTAACTATTACATATGCGGTATATACTAATCCATATACTTCTCCAAATAATTGAAGACAATATGAAAATAATGATAATGATAAAATTTAGGAAAACATGTCAAATGATTATTTTATGAATGATGCCTCATGATAGAAGAAACATTTCATGAATTAAAAGATAAATATAAATCTATCATGAAACAAAAAATCTTTGACTATAACTTTTAAATTTTATCTTTTATTAGAAAATAGAATTATTGGTCAATTATTAGAAAAAATCAATTAATTAAAATGTTAAAATGAATATTTACAAAAAGACATATAAATATTTACCAATGATAATAAAACATTAACTCAAATTAATGGAAATCGAACTGTTCAAAATTATAGAACTAAAATTGATTATAAACCTATGAAGATAACTTTTTTAAAAATCCTAATATATTTATAGTAAATGTTCTAAAAATTCATATACTTCTGGTACATACTCGACTAGATCTAATAATGTATTTATTTCTTGAATTTTCCAATCTATTTATAAGAATCCCATTAAGAAATTATGGGTACTGAAATCCTTTATTAATAAAATAATTGGACCCTGATGATTTGGGTACCAATATATTTATTAGCATAAAAATTGTTTTGTAAGAAACCTATTTGAAAACCTCTAGAAAAATACTTTGGTTTCTAGATATTAAGTGTTCTAGACAAATGATTGTTCAGTATACATAGTTTAAATATTTTACCAATGTTAATGATTTTCTTGTCACTTTTTGTGACAATTATAAATCATAATCCTTGGCCAAATTGAGAAATCTAAATTTTTGTTAGTTTCTAATGTTTTAAATGTAAATTGTTTAAAATATAATTTTCTTTTCACCTCTTAGTTATTCATTTAATTTTTTTATGAAAAATTTTAAAGCAATGATTTTCATGTTTTTTAGGATATTTTTTTTATTTTTACTTCCTTATGAAATGATAACATATATCCATTTGATTTAAAATCATTATCATTTAAAAAAAAATTCTATCTTAACTTTCTTTTAAAATAAATCATGGATTTGGAATAGGATATTAGGCCATTGAAATACGTATTCACTTAGAAAGATGACTTAAAAGGTTAATTTAATGATCATCCCAAACTTGAATTCTCAAAAGATAATACTTATTATTCCTTTAAACAAGGTAAACAACACAATTTTTATTTACAATATATGAAAGAAGTATCAACTTCCCTTCCTCAAGAGTTATTTTATATTTAAATTTTTTGATATTTTAGACTTTATAGTTTAAATGGAAAAAATTATGTCTATTTTCTTTTAGATGACTCACCTAGGTACAATTGGGTATTCTTTTAGCTTAAACAAGTGAATCTTCTTCTTATTTTACCAAGAATGAAAAATCTATTGAAAGTTTTACTAGACATAGGATTAAGACCATAACAAGTGAACATGGTTGAGAATATTAATATCAAGACAATGAAAAATATTATTCTCAAAATAGTTATAACCATACCTTTTCTAATCCTTGGACACCATAAAAAATTGTTGTTAAAGAAAGATGAAAGGTAACTCTTCAAGAGATAATCAAAACTATGTTAAATGAATATGAATTACATGTGTACTTTTGGGTAGCACCTATTAACACATATTATTATACATTATGTATATTTTCAATTAGACATATCTTAAAAATAACACCTTATGAGTTATTAATAAATAGAAAGGCAACGATTAATTAATTTAGAGTTTTTTGTTAAAAAACATTTATTCTAAATACTAAAGATAATATTGAAGAAAATTATTCAAAGAGTGATGAAGGAATTTTTCAAGGATGTTCAACATCCTATCAATCTTCTTACAATGTTTAATTAAGGAAATAAAACAATGTAATAATATGTTAAATTTAAATTTTATGTGACATTTCTATATGAACCTAATAACATCTTAGAGAACCATTGGGATGATCTATCAAAACAGAACATTGATTCGAAACCGTCAAAATTATTGTTAAACAAGAAGAAAATTCCACCAGTGAACTTCCAAAACCTGAACCCAAATTTTTTTGATACAACTATCCCTTATTTTAAAATATTTTTTGGGCTCATAGATAACATCCCTTAGATGATGTTGTAGGATAACTATATATAGGTACAAAAAATAGATATTATCATTGAAATTAAATTAAACTCCAAGAATTATTGTCATATCTTGAACCAAACAACATCAATGATGTTATCAATGATGTGTTATGGGTAATATATATGAAATAAAAACTTATTCAATTTTAAAGACAAACGTTTTCGGGAACATGTTGATATACCTAAATACTCTTTAATTATTGGCACTATGTGGGTGTTTATAAACACGGATGATGATTTCGGGACCATAGTAAGAAATAAGGATATCTTTGTTACACAATGGTGTAATAAAAAAGAATGAATTTGTTATTAAAAAACTTATACCCCTATAGCCATGCATGAATATATTAGAATACTACTTTCTTGTAAATCACAATTAGATTTCAAAAATTATCAAATTGATGTTAAAAGTTCATTCATTAAGGGATTAATAGTCGATTATGATTTTGTTGAACACCCACCAAGATTTCAAAATAAAAATTTTCCAACTCATGTTTTTAAACTAAGAAAATTATTATATGGTTTAATATAGGCTCATAGATCATGGTATGACATGCTCACTTGCTTTAAAATTTCAAAAAGTTTTTCAAAAGGTATATATGATCCAATTATTGTTATAAAAAAAATAAAAAGATGAATTAATATTAAAAATAAATTTTGATGATATTATTTTTGGATGTAAAAAAATTTCATTAAGTTAGGACTTTCAAAACTAATGTAAAATGAATTTGAAATGAGTTTAACGGGTGAAATTAAATGAATTCTTGTTTATCCGATCATTCAAAACAAAGAAGGATTCATTTTAAATCTGAGTAAATTTACAAAAGACTTTTTAAAAAGTTTTGGAATAGAAAAAAATAAAATTAGAGACACTCCTTTTAGTACCACTAGTAAACTAGGTCATGATGAATTTGAGAAATCAGTAGACCAAATTAGTTACAAAGGTATGAATGGGTTTCTATTTTACATAACTTCTATTCGGCTTGAAATTATGTTTAGTGTTTGTATGTGTCATCACTTTCAAGAAAATATCCAAGAGTCACACTTGTTTTATGACAAAAAAATTTCAAATAACTCACATATACAACAGATTTAGAATTATTCTACTGTATAAGACAATCATTTTACTTGGTAATTTATTCTGAATATGATCTTGGTGGTTGTATGTTAAATAGAAATATAACATCAGGAACATGTCATTTAATATAGAAATATATAGTATCATGTTGTAGTATGAAATAAAATTTGATTGTGTTGTCTACTACTAAAGATGAACACATAGCTAATGTAAGTTGTTGTGCACACATTTTGTGGATGAAAAATACTTTACTAGTTTTTATATAATAATTTATACATTCCCCAATAAATATTGATAACTAAAGTGCTATAAAAATTTGTAATAATCGAGTATCTCACTCTAGAACAAATCAGATCGATGAGAAACATCACAATTTGAGATATCAATATCAAAAAGGAGATATAACTTTAGAATTTATTAGAAATGGACATCATCTTGATGATATTTTTACAAAAAATTAAAAATCCGAAATATTAAACTATATTAAACTTGATTTATATATGAAATTTTTTGGTTGATGAATCACTGTTGGTGAGTCATCATTAGTGAGTCACCATTGGTGAGTCACTGTTGGAAAGTCACTATTGGTGAGTAATTGTTGGAGAGTCACTGTTGGTGAGTCACCATTGGAAATACACTATAGGAATGACACATTTTCCAAGTCACCATTCATGAGTCAACCAGGGAAAGTCACCATTAGTGAGTCACCATTGGAGAGTCACCTTTAATGATTCGCCATTGGAGATTCACCGTTGAGAGACACCATTTTCATTAAGTTATTGAAACTTTTTATCTTTTTAATTGATTTTTTTAATTTCTTTATATTACATTTTTTCCAAATCCCCAAATGATATGAATCACAGCATAAGTCTAATCGATTCACTTAATCCTGAGACATTTAAACTTTTGATCATTATCTTCTCATCAGAACAATAATTTTTCTTCCTCTCTTGGTCTTCATAATCCTTCAACCAATCGGTATGGGTTGTGTGATGAGACCAACACAATTCTCTCTGGAAGAGATGTTGCAATCCAATTAACGCAAAGGATCTCCATGCAATATGATTTTTATTTTGTAAAACCCACATCTAGAGAATTTAGTTGCCGAAGAAGAAATGGAAATAAATGTGCAATGGATCCATCTAGAAAAATTAACATTCTAAAATACATTTACGTTTATAAATGGATGGATTGGTTTGCAAATAATAACCACGTTTATTTTCTAAGGTTGGTTTTTTATTTCTATCAGAATTATGATTTTGTATTTTGATATAAAGAGGATGTTACAATAAGTGGGATTGATGGAGAAGAGTTTTCCTTCTCATCAATGGAATGGAATAACTGCCTAAGGGTCCCTAATAAAGGGGTATATGAGGATATCCATGCCAGAATTCTCAGTGATAGAGGGATGTTTAATTACGAATATGGTCTACTATAGTAAATAGGTAATGGTACACTATGAAGACCTATAGATATTGAAAATGATAGTTAATGTAAAATATTATTCATGTTTTTACATCATTTTTGTGTCCTATGACGTGATATTTCAATACTATGTGATATAAGGATTTTTACTTCCTATTTGTGATGAAAAATGAACAATGAATCAATACTTGTAGATTTATGATGAACCATATGTACAAAATGTGCATGAAATGTTCATGTCTGAATTCTCTGATATACCCTATGATGATATCATCCATATTTGATTCTAAGGGATTAGTAAAAAAAGGGTAAGTAGATGAAACTAAGTATGTTGGATTCTATTTGTGATTTTATAAAAATTAAGTTAATGTAAGTTAGATTTCATGAAATAAATAATGGGTGAGAGATAATGATAAACTATATGATGAATTCCACCCTATTGATCATCCAACCAGACCAAATTAAATATTGGATCATGGGATTATGCCTAATGAGATTGTTGAATATTTAGATGATGATATTAGTGAAAAAAATTAGTAGGATTTGAATGAATAAGAAGAATTAGAATTGTTAGTTGATGTGGGGAGTGATTCAGAGATCCCTAAATCCCCTCTAAAATTTTATGGACCTATTAGTACACTGGTTATCTACCAAAAGGGGAATAAATTTTAGATGAAAATCATGAAGTGGAAACCAAATTATCTAAATAGGAAGAGTTCATGAAATTTCCTCCAAATCATTAAGAGACCAGATTGATATTTCTGATAATGGAAGTGTCCATGATGTTAATGATATAAAGATGAAGATAATGATGATGATATTGATAAGTTAGAAGGTGATGTTAGTTATATTAGAGATTATTCAGATGGTGGAGATGTAGATGATCATGGAGATATATATAATTTCAGAGAAGATTAAAAAGTATATGATCATGATGATCAGGATCATGAGCTGGTTCAGTCACACCCTTCATCACCAGAGGCATCATGCTCTATCAGGGACGAGGATTCATATAAATATGATGAAATTCATGTTATACCACCTATTTATATAAATCATAAATAATATACTAGTGAGGGGGAAATATTTCTCAAACATACTGATCACACAGAGCAAACATTTCTCACATTTACAATTCATAGAGAACTAGCATCTGTTGTACCTAAACATTTTGATTCTTCTCAAATTCATAGAGAAGCAAAAAATCAAACAAATATAAGACTTAAAGTAGGTAAATTTTTTTAATGGGAGAATTCTCCTAGTTTTTTTGGATTGGTATTGATTATAGTGATTCAGTTAATGAATATGGTATGATACTTGTAGGAGAATATGGATCCTTTGTGGAAAATATTAATAATAATTGTTAGCATCATATTTTTAATCCAACAGTGTCTGATAGACCACTACCATTTTAATTTTTCATTCCACCAGACAATAGTGGTAATACTTCTACTCAAATGTTTATTCCACCCAATGTTTTGACAAAAGGTGATTTAGAATCATTTTAATGAAGTGTGTTTTATTATTTGGAATCCATTAAAATATTTTTTTTTTCAGATTTTAAAAATGTCTTGTCCTCACATCCATCTCAGGTTTCCAAAATCATTGAAGATATCTATAAATATTTGATTTACCTCATTATATCCCATTTACAATTGACAGTCTCTTTTCATATATAAGAGTTAAAGGTGGAGAATGAGTTGTTATTAACAGTAGTGAAAAATTAAAAAGGTAAATTAGAGGGAATGAATATCTCTTTATCAGAAGGTTTGAATTCTATTTTATATATGTTGGAGGCTTTGATTTCAGTTGCATAAACATATGTTCTACCACTTCCTTTATCAAAATTTTTTTATGTTTTAAATTATTAGATAGATTATGAGGGAGAAATTGAACACTACCTTGGGGGATTTCACTTCTCTTGATGAATAGTTATTTAAAATTATATATCGTATAAAACACATTTATCACATAGTGAAATAGTTATATACTGATGTTAGAGGTTATAAGGACACTATTAAGAAAGATATCAAGTATTATATAACTATTTTTTTTACCAAATATTAGCTAAATTCTAATTTCAACTTTCTCACAAGGAATTTGAGAATACCACCAATCAATTAATATTTTAACAAATTGTATAGTGAGTTGAAGGTTATCAGACTAGTGTTGAATAATTTATTAAACAAAAGAGATATTTCATTAATGCTGTTGAGATGAGAGGTTATAGTATACTGGATTTTTTCATCCTCATGAAACCATTTAATTATGTTCACATGGTCACTATAATTGTATGAGATGAAATTTTAGTGACTAAAATTATTTCTTCAACATCTATAAAGCAAGTTTGATACACACCCAAAGTGATTACTCAATCAAATGGTCTTTGTCATCCACCATATCAACCACTTTATCTATCACCGGTTGATGCTATTCAGTGCCTACGACCTGTTCTTCTCCATGAAATGATTCTTCCATCAACAAAAATAACATCCCTCACAACCTATGATCCTACTATAACTACTCATCTTTCAATCCTTCAAGGAACAAAAAGGGAAATGGGAAAGAGATAGATTCACCTATACGTACTTTATATAGTGAATAAGAATAGATGATTTCCTTGATAAAGATATTGTGATTTGATATTTTCTTTTTTGAAAATGTTTTGCGCATATTTTGTCACTAAATATAATTAAATTTCTCCATTTAGATAATCATTTATATTTCATTGATATTTTATCTTTTGTTTTAATCACTAAATAGGATAAAATATGGGAATTTAATTGAAAATATATTTTAGTGAATTATATGAAAAATTTACCTCAGAAATTGATTAAAAATTTCTTTAATATTTTAATTGTTTATATATTAAATTTTTCTTCTAGAAAGGAATGTATAATTATTCTTAAAAACATATTAAAAGATCTTATTTATAAAATATAATGATTTTGATCCTCAAAAGGGAATGATTTTGATAACCTACTTTTGAGGAGAGTGTTTGGACCTTCCATATTTAAATGACCAAAAACCATTATTGTTTTAGTTCTAATTATTTATATATTCTACGATAAGATTTTATATGTTAAGACAGTTTTTATAAGATGGATAATAATTTAGGTGAGTCACCTCCATCTAGGAGATACAATTAAATATGAGATACCACAAAGGATGATCCACCACTAGTGGAGCCACCACCAAGCTTGTCGCCACCAGTCAAGTCACTGCTTAGGATGAGCTACTGCTGAGAATGATATACTGCTAGGGCTTGTTACCATCAAACTCTGTGTCACCACTGGACTCAGAGTCATCTATTTCTAGGAGCTAATACCAATATGAGCCACCAAAAATGATGAGTCATTTCCATGTTCAAGAATCTATTTCTATTCAAGGATTTTTTATTTAAGGGTCCAACTAATATTTCTATCTAGAGATAAATGAATATCATTTAATCATTTGACCATGTTTTAATGACACAATCAAATCCTATATGATGATTTTGGATCCCTTTCAATTGATTCTACTACATTTATGAAAAATACTATCTCAATCTCCCTATATGATGATAACCATCTGAAAGTTTAAAGTAAAGTTGTGTGATTGAATTTGGGTACCTATACAAGGTTACAAAGTCATATATTGTTAATATAATTGAAATGGAATAATAATATTCAGTATATATACTGATTGAGACATCAATAGATATTAATTTGAACATTCCTTTATATCCCTATATTATTCTTGTTTTCTTCAACCTTTGAAAAGGACGCTTGAAATCCTCACCAAAGTTGATATGATGATTTTGAAAATTCTAAGAACAATAGATTGTGAATCACCATTTACATTATATTATTTTAATTTCTCCTTAGGATTAATTTTTTATATTTTTAGAAGTGGGTTGTTACTTTATTTTTAAACACACAATATCACCCACACCCAAACTGGAGAATACTTTTTATTCTCTCCTTCACTTTACATATATATACCCACGGTGATTGAAGAAGAGGTCATTGTGTGTCTGGTATTGTTTTACCTCTCAAATATAATAATATGGAAGGGGATTTTTATCCATGTGCATCTTATTGTATATTATTTACCTAATCCATGTTGTGGATCTTTTTTATTATTATTATAATCTAATTGGTAGTAGGTTATTTACATATTGAGGGGATTAAGTCTCATATTGAGATTGGACCACTTATATATTCAACTATTTAATTTTGATTTGTTTTTTACCAAAACCAAGATTGTTATTAATCTATAAAAACTATTACTTTGATAGTTAATCATAATTTTTTTAAATATGTATTTCTATGTAAATTGATTTCAAAAATTATGAATGTTTTCACACAGTCATAACTGAGATATAATTACACATTGAGAAATATTTTTAAAGTATTAATCTTATATAAATATGCTATTTTGATTAGCGGGTCAATATAGTTTATTAAGGGGATTTTATATTAACATTATTTTAATAGAAATTTTTATTTCTAACTCAGTTCACCCCCCCAATTGAGTTACCCAGTACGAACGAAAACTGGTTTACTATTTTTCATGGTCACATTACTATTCCATCAACCAAGTTACTATTCAATCATAATAGGTTCTTTAAGGTATATAAATACCCCTTATTTCATTCATAATTTATGAAAATAATTTTTCATTAGGATCCAGATGTGATATATGTGATTTTTACTATATAACATAATTATATGAAGGAAAATTTCATTAATAAAATTCTAGGTCATCACGTTCTTCCCCCATATAAAATTTCACCATCAGAATTTTTTTTTACATTATATGTTTTGAAAATTTGGGGGTAATAATCTTTATTACATATTTTATTCTTGTATAACCTCTTATACATATAGTTCCACCACATTACATTGACCATGTGAGTAGTCTTCTTCTGTAGAACATTATTTCCATTGTTCAACATATTTACCAGCTCCTCTTCATATGAGTTTTCATTCTATAGTTGCACCACATATGGATTCAGTACTTATGAGGGATCTGGTATATGATTCCTCCATTTTTAAACGTAGAATACATCGTGTTCTTGAACAAATAGGGTGGAAGTTTTAGTTGATAGGCCACATCTATGACATGATCAATAATATTGAAGGTGCTGATGTACATGGGGAATAGCTTTCTATTCATCCAAAATATCATCATCCATTTCCATAGAGATATGAATAGGAATACCATGTATCCAAACATAATATTTATGTCCCATTGATTATTATATGCATAGATCTTATAGAAACATTTGTTAGCCATGATATGCTATTGAATGGGTTTTAACTTTTCTATAATCTCTTCAAACATTTCATGTCACACTAGCTTCCATTCACCAACTACATCCTAGAATGATGATGTTATACATCATTTCCCATAAAAGGATTCATATAGAGCCATTTGTATTCTTGAGTTGATAAAATTTTTGTAAGAGAACACAACATGAGGGAGATGTTAGTCCAACCATCCCTTGAATTCTATAGAACATGCTATAAACATGTCTCCTCGTGTCTAAATGGTTCGATAATATTGGCCATCAGTTCAAGGATGATAATCCATAATGCAGTTCAACATTGTGTTTTGATCATGTTGGAGAATTTTCTAAAACATATAGATAAATATTGGATCTCGATCAGATATAATCAATAGTGGTACTCAATGCAGCCTCACCAATACATTGATATATATCTTGGAATTATTATCGAGTGATAAGTCCTCTAAAATTATGAAAAAGAGTGTTATGTATGGAAGATGATCTACCATGACCAGTATAGAATTTTTTCCTCTAGGTTAATTTTTATGTCCAGTAACAATTTCCATGTTGATGTTTTTTAATTTCCATGTTCTTATGTGTAATGGTTGAATCATTCCCTTAGATTATAGCCTTGAATCCTTAAATTTTTTGACATACCAAGAAATTTTAGGTTTATTCATTGATCTCCTTCATCATATTTTGCTAAAAATAGTGTTATTGAAGATCTTAAAATATCTTTTTTAACATCCAAAGAGAATAGAGAATGTTATGCTATGTGTATCAATCAAAGTGTCATTAGTTATATATATATTATATGATAGACGTATTTGTGACCCAAATAATATAAATCTATCTTCACCAATTTTAAACATTTAGTATTTCGCATTTCTGATAGGTTCTACCTTTTTATGAATTTCCTCATCATTTCTTTGAGCATCAATTATTTTACCCATAAGGGATAGTTGAGTAATCATTTTATAATGGATTGATGGTGTTCCTTCCTTAATTATTCCCATGATAATACATTTTAGGTCTAAGAAGATTTTATTCATCTCAATTATCATCATTGCTAATGTTTCTAGATCCTTTATACTTCGATTATTCCCACTTTATTTGACTTACTTGGATGGTAGTGGATGGGGTAGTCAAAATCCTTAATGATATCTAACCATCTCTTCTTTCTTATATTAAGATCCTTCTATGAAAATATATATATTATGATCTTGTGATCAGTATATATCCCACACTTATCCCCATAGAGATAATTCCCCCATATGTTCACTGTGAAGATCACAACCGCCAACTCTAGATCCTGTGTCGTATACACTACAACATAATAGGCCTTTAAAAGCGTTAAAAATGGCCTTTACCGCGCTCACTACTACAAAACTAGGGTTATCTAGTGCTATTGATTTAACAATTCTTGCCAATTTTTTTAAAGACCCAATTTTTCAGTGTTAAAAAGGGCATTGCTAAGGTTGGCCTTTAACAGTTTTTTTGCACTATTAAAAGGGTTATTTAAGATTTCTTAAAAACACTAAAAAGGCTGACCATAAATCAATGGTTTTCAAAAATCAATGATAAATGTGGTAATATATTATCACCAGTAAAAAAGATCTGATAGGGGGGTTATCAGTACTTTTTAAGAAGCACCGATAATGATCCCCCCTTTATGATCAATGTTGTACAAGCACTGGTAAAAGTATACTTAAAAAATATTTTTCATTAAAAACAATATATTAACATATAAATATAATTATATTGAGATAAATATAATATATATTTTTTCATATATTTTTTAAATAAGGTAAATAGGAATTTACACTTAATATATAAGATATTTAGTAAAAATGATTTATAAAATAACTAAAAAATATTCTTAATTAATATATTTTTTATTAGGACATATTAATATTATTTTAATATCAATTTAGAGATAAAAATTACGAAAAATTAAAAACGATCTAGAATAAGATGGAAACATAATTCGAACATCAAATAGCCATAACATTTCATCTCTGTGTTTGTTTGGGGTATAACACATATCAAATCGAAGGCTGTGAGGAGATCTCTATCCTTGATGAAAAATTTAAACCACTACCACAATTTTAGAGTTTAAAAGGCCAATAAGGCCTCCAAAATTGATTCTTTACTCCGAGTACCCAGCTTTTTTAATATTCGATGGACTTTTAGCCTCGTTTAATGGGATATTTTTTTTCAATTATTAAGTAGAGATTGAATTTATTACCAGGAATGATATTCATATTGATTATATGGTTTTTAAATATTATTTTTTAAAACAATTTTATTGTATTTATAATTAAATATATTCATTTTTTCATATATTTTATTTTAATAAATCACTCATATAAATACACATTTCAACAAATTTATGTAAAAATGTATATAGTAAAATATATATAAATAAATAAATACATTAAAAATCTATTTAAAAAATATATAACCATTTTTTACATTATAAAAATATATATATAATGTTTATATTTACAAATATGTGTGTATTAATAAACAGATATATATATATATATATATATATATTATAATCTAATATATTTATATGAATATAATATATAATATATTTAAATATGTATAATTTATTTTACACAAACATATATTTTATAAATTTATTTAGAAATAATTATATTAATATATGTGAATATATATATATTAATAAAAATAAATATCATTAAAAATATAGGAAACCAACATGGTGTAGTGGTAACAACATTCCATAATTAAAGAAGAGAGGTAGGGTTCAAATATAGGAGGGTACGAATGAGGCTGGGAATTCTCAAAGCATTGATAAATGGGGTGGTGGGGTGAACAGTTATAATAAGTGGTGTGTGTGGAGTGTTGTTAATGGGGTTCTGGAATCACAGATAAAGGCGTCAGGTGCATAGGTGTCAGATTTTGTAGCACCTTTAACAGTGTTTTCTTTATCAACACTATTAAATACACCCTTTAAAATAACATTTTTAGTGTTTTAAATGGTTTCGTTAATAGTTCTATTTTTGAATTAATAAATGTTTCAGGATGTCAATTGTTCATCAATTATAGGTGATTTTTTAGAACTGATAAAGGCATTTTCTAGCAAGGTCATAAGTATTTTTTGTAGTAGTGTCTAGAGAAGAATTGACCACTAGAGTGAGAATAGAAGACCCTATCCATTATCATCACTAAAAAGGGATGAATAATGGGTCCTTTATTAGCGCTAAAAAACGTAGATAAATTGATCCTTTATCAATCTTTGTTTTAACAATGCTAATGGGCCACTTTATCAACACTTTTATTTAATGTTGATGAAGAGTAACATTGTCAAAATTTGTAAAAGAGTTTTGTAATGGAAACTTTTTTAATCACTTTCAAAAGAACTGATAATGGACACATTTATGAGTTCTTTCCAAAGAACTAATAAAGGACCAATTTATCTAATCATTCAAAAGAAATGATAAAGGAACCGTTTATCATAACATTAAAATGTTTTGATAAAGTGGAAAAATATAGTTTTTGGTAATAGTACCCCACAACACCATAAATACCACCAGATATCACAAAATTTATGTTCAGATAAATAATTTAAAATAAATAAAATTTATAAAAAAATACAAGAAAAAAGAATATAGACATTTCAAATATTTATTTAGACAATTACATAAGTAATATTTATTTGATACATTCAAAAAAATAAATGATGCTTTATCTTTTGATATTTATCTGGAGTCCTTCAATTTTCAGAAAAAACCACCCCTGCTTAAGAAGAAGAACACAACTGTATGAGAAATTCCTTCTCATGTTAGTAATAATATATAGAAATAAATCAACAAAAAGTGTTAATTTAAAACTAAAAAATTATTCATACCAAGAACATTGTATACTGAATTGAGGTGTTACTGATTTCTAAACATCTCAAATGACTTATAGATTATTTTCCTAAAGTATCAAAATAATTACAAGTTGATTTATTAGTTTTAAATAAAACACATTTATTTTTTACTAAAATTAAATTTTGAACTAAAAACATTCACTTTGACTCATACCTATCACATCAAGTATTAGTTTTACACGAGACCTATTCTTACTCCTCAAATATCACTTATGATTCCTTTTCCAAAATTATCAAGAAAATAAATGAATATTTTACTTGTTTTCATTGAGTGACACTTTTTGATCTTAAGTGTCAATTTTAATATGATAACAGACACATTGTGCCATACCAGACATATATTGTATAATATTGAGTTGAAGGTTATAAATACACGTCAAAAATGACTTATCGATCATTTTGGTAAAGTATCAAAACAATTCCTATGTTTCTATTAGTTTTGAGTAGGCCAGTTGTCCATTTTACAAAATTCATTTAATTTTAAATAAAAATATACCCTTGGAATCATACCAGTCACACTATGTGTCCTACTAAGGTTCGACTAATTATTACACATCAAAAATGGATTATGGATCATTTTCATAATGTATCAAAACGATACAAATTTTTTCCCTTACTTCTAAGTCTTCCACATGTCTTTTTTACTAGAGCATAATTCTAAAGTTAAATCACACACATTGACTCATACCGATCACATCATTTATCGGTTTGATGTGAAAATGTTTCATTCATGTAAAAAATGAAATATGTATCATTTTACTTAATTATCATGAAAATTAAAGTGGTTTTGATCAGTTCATACTGAGTGATACTTTTTGAACTAAAATATCAATTTTAAACTGATAACATACACTTTGAGTCATTCCAGGAACATCATGTATCATATTAAGGTGAAGTAAACTCTTAAAAATAAAATTTTACTCATAGATCATTAATTAAATTATAAAAACCATACAAATGTTGTTTCATGGTTTTGAGAACTTTCTTGTCCATTTTACAAAAAAGGATGTCAAATATTTTAAAAAATATGCATTTGGAGTCATACCAGTCACATTATTTATCAGATTTAGGTGCGGTAGATTCATACATATCTAAAATGAATTATGAATCATTTGGATCAAGTATAATAAAAATATAAATATTTTTTATTGGAATTTTGTATGTTAATATTTTTTTATTAAAATTTCATTTGAAACTGGAAACATGCACATTGAACCATAACGATCACATCATGCATCAAGTTTATGAGAAACAAATTCATACACGTCAATAATAAAATATTAATTTCTTTTCTAAATTATCAATAAAATATGATTCTATTTGTTCAATTCTATGTGAGTGACACTTTTTGAACTAAAATGTCGATTTTAAACTGATAATAGACAATTTGAGTCATACTAGGCACATCATGTATCAGATTTAAGTGCAAGTGATCCTACATGTCAAAACTTATGGATATGTTTTGTAATGTATCAAAAAAATCCAAATCCAATTTCAAAATTTTGACTAGGGATGTTTTCCATTTTACTAAAATAGTTATCAATTTTAAATAAAAAGACACTATGAGTCATACTGGTTATATCGTTCATCACATTGACATTTAGATGGTTCCTATATATATCAAATGACTTATGTATCATTTTCCTAAATTATCAAATCAATGAGAATTATTTTTTTTTATTTTAATTATGTTACATGTCTTTTTAACTAATATTTCATTTTAAACTTGAGAAAATAACTTTTACTAATATCAATCACAACATCCCTGGCTTTGATATGAAGCTAATTCTTATACATAAAAAATTGCATTTGAATATTTTTCTTAATTATAAATAAAATATGAGTTCATTTTGTCTGTTCTCAACAAGTGACACCTTTTTAAAAAAATTTCAATTTAAACACATAATAGACAATTTCAGTCATTTCGGGCACATCATGTATCAAATTGAGTATTGAATGATTCCTACACATCAAAAATGACATATGGACCATTTTATTAAAGTATAAAACCAATATGAATATGTCTTCTCCATTTTGATTATATCTGTTTTCTTTTTTACTAAAATTGATGACAATATTATATAAAAGGAAACTCTTGGTGTCATACCAGTCACACTGTGTGTTGGACTTAGGTGAGACTAATTCTTACACATCCCAAAGTCTCAAAACAATCCTAAAATATAATGTTACAACAATTTCCCTGGAATTTTTTTTATCGATCTACCAAAAATGTGCATTGAGTCGACGTTCTTAGCTAAATAACCATCCCCGTTATTGAAATCTAAAAGATTAGAGGAAGCTCATGTTCCCATTATATCAGAGGGAGTCCCCACAATGACGACATGAGCTTCCTATACCCTAATGTATTTAAAAAAGAATGGTTTTTTCTCTCAGAACATTGATTCATTATGACTTCACAAAAGATCATCAAAAAAAATAAATAACTATTAGGTAAAAATGATATGCAGATTAACATACAATTAGTAGATAAAATGATGAAAAATTAAATTTAATAAGTATTAAGGATTAAACTTTTCATGATGGTTGTTTGATTTATTAACTTAGTTGTTTGTTGTCATAAAATATGTTGTAAGCTTGAAGTAAAATCTCTTTCAAACCTTACCAGCATAAAAAAAACCTCCCCAACTCAAACAAACTATTCCACCTGTATAAGATAAAAATTATTGTACAAGTAATAGTAAAAATAAATAAATAAAACATAAATATTAAATAACACATTAATTGTATGAAAAATAACATTATTGTGTAAACATAAAGACTAACTCTATGATTGAGATGTGGAGGAAACATGATGTAATGTTATAGATTCCAAAACTATAGTGGTGAAAGGGTTTTGAGGGTGAATAATTTTGTGTATGTTTTTGTGCAGAATTGATAGAAAGATGGACAAAACACCCCAACTCAAACAAAAGAATCCACCTATATAAGAAAGAAATTAATATGTGAGTAATAATAAAAATATATAATTAAAAAAAATATGAATCAATATATTAAATATATAGGCAAAGATTTTACTTTGAAAACATAAGTATTACCTCAATGACTGTGTTGTGGAGGGAACTTGATGGAAAGTGATAACTTCTAACATTTCTGGGGTGAAAAGGTTTTGAGGGATATGACGTATATGGAAGTGTTGGTGTATAAAATCATTAAATATAAACTAACCACCGCAAATCCAACAAAATAATCCACCTACATAAGAATAAAATTATTATCTGAGTGGTACTAAAAATAAATAATATAAACATAAATATGAAACCACACAGTAATTCTATGGAAAATCATTTTGTTTTGTAAACATCAATATTAAGTATATAATTGAGTAGAGACAACATCATTGTTCTTTCTAAAAATGGATGAACGATGGAATAAAATATTCTAAATTAAACATAATCTCAATGGAATAATGAAAATAAAATCGATGTTCCATTATATAATATTTCTGTAAAATATAAAGTATATTGTAACATTAGCATTACATTTCTACAAAGGGTTTCATTCATTATAGTGTGTTATTCTAAGGTATTGGTAACATCATCATGTGTAGAATCAAATATCTACATAGTAGTCAAACATATTTTTTTAATGTAGTATAGATCAAATAATGTTATGATGAAATATATAATATATTTAAAATAATTACCTTATCATTGAACTCTCATTGATTTTTAATGGATCTAGGGATTTTGTTCCTCTATCCAAAATCCTAATCCCCTCTTTATGTTCCCCTGTAATTTTTATGAAAATTTCTACATTGGGACCTCTACAATAATATTGAGATCTACAAATGAAAGGGTCTTCCATAATTGAATTTTCCTCTAAACGGAATTTTGTTTTATTCTCTCAAAAGAAAATTGACTAATTATTGTTTTCTGGATCTGATATATACAATACTTGCACTACTTGTGATTTTATTATGAATAGATCACCTCTTTTCTCCTCTACACTAAAAATCACCTTAATGAATCCCATTTCATCAACATTTACTTCACTCATATTTTAAACCTATTCATAATGGAAAATAATCACTTGAAATGATGTATAATCCAACCCGTCTATCTATTAGACAATTCCAAATATGAAATATTTTCATAAATTGGATTTATATTATTGGAACAAGATACATGCATTGCCACATCCTCAATTTTAACACCACTATTTTTCATTGTACTTAATTCATCATGTTTTATTGGTATATAACAAATAACCTTTAATGACAACTATAGTGTATGATATAACATTCGAATTCGGTCCACGGGTTAACCATTGAAGTCATTTGGAATTTGAATTCAGATTTTTAGATAACTCCATATAAATTTAATCACAAAACCATTCAATGAATTATTGATTATAGGTATTTGATATCCATCCTATATCCTTTCATGGAATAAAATAGCTAATAATTTCATCGTGGGATTCAATGTATGTATTAACATCTTCACTATTATTTAAAATATAGATGTGTTCTTTATCCCACCATATCAGTGTAATTGTAACAACATTTATTTTAAAAATCCACTCTCCCATAAGGTTTTCACTATAAGAACACCTTGGGTGTCTGATGCTCTCAACATATGATAGGAAATTTTTACAGAATTTAAAACTTTTATAAAAAAAATATCACTCTACAATACAATGTTCTAGGAGAATTTTATTCTTGACCTACCCTTTCCAAATTATCATATAATATTTAATGGGGTACATCCATCTATAATGATTAGGACCACATAGTTGAACCTCTCCATCCAACTGAACAATCAGGTGGACTATTATATAAAAGAATTGTTGTGGGGAGAACATCTCTAATTCACTTAATATGATAGCAACCTCCTTATTCAATATTGGAAACATTATTGGGTCTATATCTTTAGTGTATATGGATTTGAAAAAGAAGAAAAGTCTTGTTAACTCATGGCATACATTTTGAGGCAAAATTAAATAGAAAGACACATGCATCAAAACATGAGATTCATGTGATTTTAGTCATTATATAGTAAAGATATTCATTTAAATGAATTGTAAAATATTTTATTAATACCCTTGTGGAATACTAACAATATTAAGGAAAAGGAAAAATTCAAAAAAACAATATCAGGATATAGTGAAAGCTAATGGAGGAAGAAAAGTATGCATTTTACCCTTCCCCAGTTCCAACAAACCCCTTTTCCCCATTTCAATAAAGCCTATCATATCCTTCATTTCATCATAAATTATTATAGAACAATTTAGTTACATTCCAATATCACTATAAAATACAATTTTTATAAATGCAGGAAATAAAGAAAATTTATGCCATTAAGACAATTATAATATGTTAATTCAAGGAAAATTGATTTATTCATCCAACCTGATTTTGTAAGGTTATTTGAGAATGGTTTAACGAAAATAGTGTCAATATATTTTATATTATTGAATAGTTTCTATCTTGTTACTAGATATGGTGTTTAAACTTGTTTGATAGTCCCATTTAATGTTGTCATTTAGGACCTATATTTGTGTCATCGAGGAAAGCTTTTCTAATTTCCAAAAAACCTAGTATTAGAGGAATGCTTCTACTAAACTAATTATGTGTGTTTTTCACAATGGGTCACCCCAAAATTCATTTAATAATACATCATAGTAAATTTACATAAGAGGGGAATCCATTTATCATCAAATAAAACATGTCCCTTAATGTGAATTCTTCACGTATATGAGCATCAATCATTGCAACACTTGTTCCCATGTAAATTTCATATCATCCATTAATAGATACAAATAGACATCAATATCATTTTCGGGTTTTTTTGTTGAGATATAAGTAGTGACAACATAATGTATTTGTCTTCCATGAATAACCATGGTGAAAAGTTATAATTTACCAACATGACGGTTCATGTACTATGAGTACTAATATGTACACCAAAAGGATTTATTCCATATATAGATAATGAAAGATAAATATGTCTCGATACATTTACTAATTCAAGATACACATAATGAATTTTCATACATCGATGTGAATATACTGGATGAAGTAGGTTCCAATTTTCTATTCATATTTCTATAAGGAATGTTATTTTTCTCATGGTTTGTAGACATCTATATAGTCATATAAACCTTGAAGGATCAGAAATTACCATACATATTTCGAAGTACATGATTCATTTATCCTGTATTGAACTACACCACATATGTGGAATTTTATGAGTGATTCATGGTCCTTGTGAAACAATGTGTAATCATTTGGAAAAGAATTGATTTTTTAGAGATTGTTCCCTATGAATGTGTAATTATTTTAGAGTTATATGTTAGACATAGTAGATCATTTTCATCTAGTAGCACATCATACTGGAGACCAAGTAGTTTTTTAAAGCTGATATCACTCCATCTGCTTCCATTTTTTAATTTATATTACATCAATACAGCTGACAATGTTGTGTATTTAGGACAACTAGTATTCAACTGTCTCTTGGAACAACTATTTATTTTCTTAAACAACTTTTCAAATGAAAAATGTCATCTTCAATTTCCTTTGTGATTTATTCCATGCAATATAAGTCATCATTTACAGTAGTATTCATATCAAATGATCTATAAACAGCAGTATCATCCCAATAAGTATCCATATTCATTTTTCCTCATATTTAGTCTAAAATTTATTGATTTGTTCTTTTTAATGACACATAGAATGTTATTCCAACAATTTTAGACTAATTTTTCTTGAATAATAGTAACATAGACATTGGCAATGAATTTAAGAACTATCCTATGCATGTTCTCTTTAAAGCATGTTGATCGTTTTATCTCCATATTCATACTCTTTTGTCAAATGATTAGAATGAATCGAAAATAGATTTATATCTATCCTATTGGGTTTATAATATATTAAATTTGTATATTAAATAAATAAATACATATTAGATATTCATTATCAAAGGTGAATGTTATTAAAAATTATATTAATAGAAACAAAACATTTGATTCTATAATATAATTTCGGTATGATTTGATGAAAATGAGTAATTGAAATTAAGAAAATAATTTTACCACCAAGGTAGGTGTTGTCATCTGAAATCAGTCAATGGTGAAAGTTAGCCAACGGTCATTCTCATCAACTAATCTCCTAAACATTTATCATTACTTTTTATTTTTTGACACACAACCTCTATATCTTTCATATATGTACATATGTTTTATGAAATAATCTAAGTGGTAGTCATCCATGTGATTAATATTACTCATTGAATTACATGAAACCTAAAAGATATGGGGGGATGTGTATCAAGTAATAAAATGCAATAACTACTTGGTAGATGAAACTGATGATAGTAATAGTTGTCTATAAAATAGACGGTGGATGAGTCTCAAGAAACAAATTTCAATAATAACCATTTTTGACACACATAAATTACTTACCTAAATCCCCTAAACAAATGAAAATATAATATATTTCATTAAGGAGTAATAAGAAACCCAATTATGACAAAAAATATAATAAACACACATTTAATTAGCTGGAATATATAAAAATTTATTGATAAAAAAATTATAAATAAAGAGTTATTTCAAATAAGTGGATGGTAATCATAAATTTAAAGGGGAGTAACAAATACACATAGACCTAAAATGATGAATACCTAAAATTTCTTTCTAATATATTGAATTCGAAAACACCATTCCATTTTTTGGAACAAGTGAAGTAACCAGATAAAATTTTTTAAAATTTAATATCAATGGAATATCAAATATTTGAAAACATCTCAAGAATCTTGGGATTCCATATTTCCATATCGACCCATCCCAATGATTATAGGAAGGTCATTAAATCAGATATACCAATCTAAAGTATTATAGGGAGGCCATATAATACGAATTGACCCATACTTTAGACTCATGGGTGGTCTATAATGAAGTTGGAATAAAGAAAAAATACACATAAACAAGATATTTCACAAACAGGATGGAAAACACACAAACCCCTGCAACATCTACCCATACATAAAAGCCTCTACCGAGATGTAATGACTCTTGTGTGGTAAGATTATCCTTGTGGACTACCATTACATAACTCAAAGATCTATGTGGAATAATAAAATTAATAGATCTATGCAACATCACTCACCATCAAAACTATCTACTATACAAATATGGAAATATCAAGTAACATTAATATGCCAGGAAGGAGTCTCATACGCTAACCAACCACCACCACTAAAAATAATTCCTAAAAAATTATATAGTTGATCTAAAATTTGATGAGACTTCTACCATATGGTAAATTCCACTATTAATCAACTGAAAATGAAGAAAGATTCATCCTCACTATCACATAAGTAATATAGTATCTCACAGATCCCAGATATTTTTTTAAAACTGCAATTGAAAAGGAAGGAGAGGTTTATATGGTCTATGAGCGAGGATATGATGGCTCATAGTATAGGTGCTTCACACTCTAAATATTCCATGAATCAAAATGGAAAATTTCCATAAAAAATTATCCAACATTTATATCTCTCTACACTCAAAGTTGCAAAAAAACCTCCACAATGGCCAGAAAAATTGATGTTTTACACCCCATGTTCCCCAAGAGTAAGTAGATAAAGACTTACATTACAGAGATAGTAGAGAAAGGCTTACATTTGAGCCTCGGATTTGTTCGAACCTTGAATAGATTGAGCTTTGAATTTGAGCCTTGGAATTCCTTAAACCTTGATTCGAGCTTTGTTTCCCCAAGGAGGAGAACAACAGATCATGTATTCCGTTGAATGCTTCAGATATCACGAAGGGTTGTGAGTTGTTAAGAGTATTTAAATTGATCGGGAAACTTTTTCAGTTCTTCCAAAAATAGTTGATAAAGATATAGATTTATTAATGCAAAAAAGCGCAGATAAAATCCATCTTTTTTAGTTTAATGTGTTAGTAATAAAAAATTTATATTTTTACCAGTGCTAAAAATGCACTGATAAAGATTCCTTTTATTATCGCATATTAATTAAGCGCTAATAATGGATTTATATTTATAATTATAAATAAATAATAGTGTAATATATATATATATTTAATATATATATATATATTATAAATATATAATTAATTTAAAAAATTTATTATAACTTTATAGTTATACAAAATATATACTTATTTATTAATAACTATAATAAATATTTTTCAAAAAATAATATTAATATCCTTACATATATATACATATTATTATATATTTATATTTGTATAATTGTATACAAGTATAAATATAGTAAACATGTATTCATTATTGAAATAAATTTATTATAAATTTAATAATTATTTAAATATATATGATTATTTATTTATAATATTATTAATATTTTTAAAAACATAATATATATTTAATTATAATTATAAATATATAAATGAATAAATATATGAAATTTACATTTATGAATGTATTTATTTTTAATTTTTTTGAAAAATATATTTTTAACATTATTAATGAATATTTATTCTTAATTGCACACATGCATGTAAAAAACGAGTGAATTTGAATAAATTAAAATTATTTACACTAAGAGTATTGAAAAAATGGATAAGTTTTTTTTGAAAGTGTTGTATAAAAAATGCATTAATTACGTATATGTAAAATCAAAATTAGACCCCTTTTATCTATGAAAAATTGGAAAATTATATGACATTAAATTATGTCTATTAATCAATGAAATTTTTCAATATTTAATATATACTATTTATTTTCATTATCAATAATTATCTAGTTAATAAAATGATTAAAATTTTCTCAATTTACATATTTTTATTTGACATTTGTTTAATTATAATTTTTAATATAAATATCTATATTTAATATATAATAACTATCAGAATAAAATTTATATATAATATAATCAATATTTTTTTTTATCAATAATTTTTTAATTTATAAATTTTTTAATATTATTCCCAATTTACATATTTTAATATTTATTTGTTTAATTTTCATATTTTCTATATCTATGTATTTAATATATACTATTTATTAGTATTTATAATTCATATATAGTATAATCTATTTATTCATTTTTATCAATAATTATTTTATTAATAAAAATTTGAATATTATTTTATTAAACACAATTTTTAATTTTTCATTCTTTAATTATTTCATTTTAATTTTACTTTTATCAGTGCTAAAAAAGCACGGATAAGTTATCTCTTTATCATCTCTAAAAATATACCACTGATAAAGGGTATCATTTATCAGTTCTAATAATAATGTGCAGATAAAGTGTATTATTTATCAGTGGTAAAAGAATACCACTGATAATGGTTACCAATTATTAGTGCTACAATGTGGTGATAAAGGTTACATATTATCAGTTTCAAAACAAATACACTAGTAAAAGGTAAAATTTATCAATGCTATTTTTAGCACTGATAAAAGTTCCCTTTTTCAGCCTTGTGAATGTCTTTATTTATAGTATTAATATTTTTTCTCATGAATTTTCAACTACATTTAGGGGTATACTATCACTTTATCATTTTTCATTAGTAAACATCATAACCCATTCTTTGAGGAATCATTTTATTCCCAAATAATATCACCACTTTTCAGAAGTTTGAGTACTAGCATAGTGTTAAGACCTTTTTCATCACTTTGAAGTGGTATTCACATTCATTGGTATAAATTTTTTTTTCACCCTTTCCAGTCATCATGGTTAGTGGGTTTGGTAATCATGATAATTTCATCACAAATCGTTGAAAATTCCTTGATAGACCGTGGAAACTATGGATCTCAATTATAGATATTTTCCAAGGAAACTCTTTGATTTCCATTATCTTATAAGGGTCCATAGACATTCTTATACTTGTGATAACATTCCCCAATAATGATACTCTCCCATCTAAGACTCACATTTAATGTAATTTTTATAGAGTTTCTCCCTTCACAATGTCTTTTGCAAAATAATCAAATTCTTTTCATGTTCATCCTTTCTATTCTAGTTTATCAGACTATCATCAATAAATACTACATCAAATTTTATTAGCTAATCTTTAATGATTCTATTCATCATGTCTGTGAAAATTTATGGAGTAGTAGTGAGTCCGAAGGGCATCACTATGAACTCACAATGTCTATACATTGTTTTAAAGGTAGTCTTGGGAATATTTTCCATATTCACCTTAAGTTGGTAATATCCTGACCGAAGGTCCTCCTAATATAAATACTTGGATCCACGTAGATGATCAAACAAATCATCTATCCCAAGAAGTGAAACTTGTTATATTCCATTATTTCTATAGGTCATAATAATCAATGTAGAGGATAATTGACCTATCATTCTTCTTGATGAAGAGGACTAGATCATCCCAATGTGAATCACTCGAGCGTATAAAACTATTGTCTAGATTATCTTATAACTTCTTCTTAACTTTTTACAAATCAATTAGGGCTATTATATAAGGTCTCATTTATATAGGTAGAGATAATGGAATAAGTTCTCTGGGAATTAAACCTCTCGTTCAGGGGAAGACCAAAAAATCACTGGGGAACATATTAGTGTTGTCCGTCACAATGGACACATATTTGATCAATATTCTCTCCATTGCCTCAATCATTTGATCTATATATGATTTCTCTTTAGGAAATAATATTGAAATTTGATATGAATAATTTGAAATAGATTCATCCTACTCCTTACACTTGTATAGAATTGGAGGATTCTTTTTGATGTGAAGAGTGATCACCCTTTCCAAATAGATGATGTTGAATTTATATAAGGATAGACAATAAATTCCTAATGTAGAATAAAACTCTACTTAAGGAAGTAATATGAGATTTTTTAGGAGGTTCAATACAAAAACATTTATCCAGAAGGAGTTATATGCTTAGGATGCAATAATTTCCTAATTTAGGTTTTCATAGATAAATCAAAATCAATATTTTGAGGTGGTGTTTGAAAGGTTATTCCAAAATTGCAAGATATGAAATAATTCATAGAACCATAATCGAATATTTCATTCTATATTATTGAATAAATAAATCACTTACCAATCACCACATAATTACTGGGTTCCACCTCAGTAGCAATGATATCATATTCCCTTCCTTGTTTACTAGGATGTTGTTTTTTATTTCATCTCACAACCCATGGTTTGGGAAATGACCTGCATAATTCCCATTATCCTTTCAGTTGTAACACTTCACAACATTCTAATTAATTTTCTGAAACTTTCTTTTTTTCTTACAAATTAGTGGGATTCTTCATCCCACTTCAACGGTTATTATCCAGACACCCCACTTTTATACCTTTTAAGTGTCTTATGGTTACCCTTTTGTAGTCCTATGATACTTATTCCCACACATTTAACACATGGGATGTTGGGTTTTCATTCCATCATGGGATATATCTGTTGATACTCCCATATTGAACTCCATTTTCAATTTCTATCTCTAGGCCAATGAGACAACTAAGAGTCCAAATCATCATTTCTACCTTAAGGGAACATGGAACAATATCCTTATAGTTGTTTAATTCTCGAATCGCCAACACTTTTCATATATTTATTTAGTCTTCTAAGGAATCAATCTAACTTACATTATGTGTTCTTGAAAAATTCATATGTTTATCGTGAAATCCATCTAATTTTTTTCTTATATGGACTAATAGTATCATCTTCCTTTATATTTAGACATAAGAACACCCTTTCCATATTTATATGGATATTTTGGAGAAAATATTTATTGAAAAATATATTCATGAAATATTCCCATTCCATGGAATATATTTCTTCCTTATACTTTTTTTTGATCAGTTTCCACCCACGATCAGCTTCTTCATCTAAATGATATATTTCCAATATGTATTTTTCTCCTTTTAGTTGTTAAATTAGAGAGAATATATTCCTAATTGAGTAAATCCACTGTTCTGTGATGATAGGATCAGAACACCCGCTAAATATGGGAGGTCATTATTACATAAAGGATTCAAATATAACATTATATTTCTTAGGACAATGAGGGGTTTTCACATAATTCAAGTTATTACCCACAACTTGATCAAGATTTGAATGTATTTTCCTGATGTTATTATCTCATGTTTCTTTTAGATTTGGTATTTCATTAGGGAAATCAACACATAAACTATCACATTGACTATTGGAATTAGTTATCCTATTTCTCGAAATTAACTAAATAAATAAGTTACAACTATGGGGGATTGAATAATTAGCTAATAATAATATAAATAAAAAACTTTTAACATTGATGGATAAACTTGTAAATTGAAATTATATCCTATATTGTGATTCCATGTGTTCCAATCTATATTATCCTTGCTGATATAATTATCCTTAGGGTTCTTGCTGATGTATTATTGTTGTAATCTCCCAAAATAACTAAACTATTCTCTAATAGGGAATATTATAACACTATCCTTTTACACATACTATGACATGATATTAATAATAATTAATAATCAAATTTTAACCAAGGATCATCAACTCTATTAACTTTTGAAGATTAGGTATAGAAACTTGATGAAATGGAACCTCGATAAAACATCATTATAATATTCATGCATAAATATCTCTTATCATGACTTGGTCTTCTACATCTTCATAGGATAACATTGAGAATACCTAGACAAATGGGATGAGATAAAAGGTCAACTAAGGGAATAAACATAGAAATAACGAATAACACATGATATATAAGGCATACCATGACAACATAAAAAGGAATGGAAAACAAATAAACATATAAAATAATAACATATATAAAAATGGATAATGTAATCATTGAAACATATGGATGTTTTATAAATACATAACATGACATAAATATGAGACAAGACAAACTTCTAAAACTATATCACATTGTGGACAATTTCCCATAATGGGATCAAGTTTACTCCCTATCCTAGCATGACTTCTCCTGAGACTAAATATTACCCAATGTATTGGAGCACTATATTAGTGCACCCATAATAAAATTTTCATGAATATGTGTTCCACATTAATAATCAAGATTAATGGTTACCCTTGGAAGGAATTGGATATCATAAACGTTTCATAATTCCTAACGATGGATGTATCATAACTATGTACAACAAAGAATGGGTTTAAGTCATATTTATAAATTAATATTTTAAATTTATCATATATAATGATACATTAAATACAATTTAATTTTAGATATGTAAAAGTTTTGTTTATGTAACTTAATAAATGAGCCACATTAGTGTGGTTTAAGGGAAAATATAAGTTTCTATAAAGTGGAAATAACATAATTTTTTTTTAAAAAAATTAAATAATTTTTTTATATTTTCATGATAAATTGAGTTATTTTGAAAACTAATAGTGTATTATAATATATTATGGATGGTACTTGAAAATGAGAAAAAAATTTGGAAGTTACATGTAATAGTTCTTACTTATCAAGAGGAATTGAGAAGAGAACCTTATGAAAAATGTATTTCCTTATAAAAGAAAGAATAATTAAGATTTATTAACATGTTTTGAACATAAAAGAAGAATGTAGGCAGATTACATAATAATAATTCAAAAATAAATTTGGGTAAAGGGGGAGAAAGTGTAACCTGATAGAAAATATTTTCATTCAGAGGGAATCCCTTACCTAATGTCTGAACGTGACATTCAGTTGTACTTAATTTCCCAGATGATCAAATTAAATGAAATAATTTATTAATTCAGATAATATTATGCATTTATTTAATATATTATAATTTTATTCGGTACATTTATGGATTTTTGACGATTTATAAGATCCAATTTCATTATTCTAGGAGGGTTTGTTAATTGTTTTTATAGCCGGTTCAATTGTGTATAATTAGTAATGTTCATGTAAAATGGATGGAAGACTATATAAATGGAATTATATGTAATAAATATAAATCCACAAGTTTTAATTCTCATTAATATCAATTTATTTTTTAACATTAGGATGATTCCTTAGATTAAATTTTAATGACCATCATTTATATTATTTTTTTCTAGTTTCATTTTATTATTCAATATTAACTATATATTTAAGTTTCAGAAAAATAAATAAGTTTTAATACATATATTATATTCTATTTTATCCATAAAAATGGTTTTATGACCTGCCTTTAAGGTGGTAATGAAAAATGAAAACTCAAAATCCATGAAGGTAGTGAATCGACACATTATAGAAAATGTTTTCATTTTTATAACTAAAGGAGATGATAAGTGATTTGAAGATGGATATTACATAAAAAAAATAAAATTATAGTATCTATGTTATAATGGTGTTATCATATTACTTTGTATAGGGGAGGTGGTATAAAGACAAGAAAATAAGATAAATTAATAGAGAAAGATGGATGGGTTTACCTCTTGAGCGTCGTCTCCTTGAGAACCACCATAATGTATATAGAAATGGTCTTTTAGTGAGAACAAAAAGACCAAAATATGGGGAAGATATTTGGAAGATAAAATGGTAATAATATAATAAATATATAAGGATTATAATGTGTGAGAAGAAGTGTAACACCCCGACCCCAGTTACCCAAAGTCGGTGCATTATTTTAATACATTGTCATGATTACAAAGAATCATGTCCTGAAGGACCGATCAGTTTAGCAGTCTTGGAAAATATATTACATACATGATTGTTACATTACACTTATTAACATACAAAAAAACATAAATAATCCTTCACTAATGGATATTATCCCTTGCCTAAACCATGGATATCAAACACAATACACTTCTTGGTATCCTGCGTAAAATAAAACATAGAAAGGTGTGAGCTCAAATGTTCAGTAAGGATAACAATATAGCAAAAACATTCATACATATGCATAAACATTTAAGGCAATGTATAACTAAAACAAAAGCCTTTTAAAATTTAACTTAAGCATAATATGGAATAAAAAATGAAGAAATTTCATTTACATATTCACATGGATATTCTACTAGTCTAATAATCACATTCAATATCACTAACCACTTTCATAATAATGGAATGCATAATTCCAGACTATCATAACCACATAGTGAAGGCCTTGTGCAAAGACTACAAATAATATTTTGTTAAGGCCTTGTTCCAAGACACTATCTTGTCTCATGAGACATACCTATGCATAGAAGAGCTATAGTGGGCTCCACCCATCACTTATTAACTCCAATGCATTCCACATATGAATAGGTTTAAACATAAAATAAACATTCGTATTAAAACTACCATATAAAATGTCAACACTTTATCCATAAACCATGAATGGTATAAAAATAACCCATCCATATTCAAACATATCACAAAACCTTCAATACAATATGGATGTTTTGTATCATAATAAATCAACTCAAAATAAGCTTAAAATCCATCAAAGGATGTTGACATAGATGAACTCAAAACTATTTGAGAGAAATATCACTTTTTTTAAATCGTATAAAATTCACATAATTATAAAAGAAAATATTTACTTTGAAAATATTCTTATAATCATGTATGTGATGATTCGATGATTTTATATTGGTGGAAAATAGTTGCACCCATAGTATAAAGTTAAATAAAAGACATTCTTTCAATAATTTTGTCGAAATGGATAAAAAGGACATTATTTGGAAAACAACAGAAAGATTCCTTTATTAAATTCATATAAAAGGTAAAAAAGGTTATAAATAACCTTAACCCATCGTATGTAAAATAGTAATTATGATTTGAAATACATTTCTATGAAACATGGATGTTGAGGATAAAGAGGTCCCAGTAGATAATTACGTATAAACAACACTAGATAATGAAGAGATTATGAAATAAACCCTTACCAATTTGGTAACTTAAAAAACATACACCCCATGAAAGAGGTATCATAAAATGAATATGTAAATAAACATAAATTAATGTGTATTACCCATATAATACAATTATGGGAAGTACATACACTACACAAAAGGTAATAGTGACAATATGGCATAAATCTCACGGGAATAAGGAGTGAGATGAAAACCCCTTACCTTGCACTTTCCTTTAGTCAGGGGTATGTTTATCATCCTATATGAAGTATATATTATGTTATTATATTATATTAGAACCATATTAATATTTATGATATCATAAATTATTCATTTATGACTTTATACTACCCATTTCAATATAATTTCTATGTTATATTAATATTTCTGGTAATAATCGCTTTCTTAATCGTACGTGTTTTATTTTGTTACTCTTGATTGTATCACTTAGATCATGATTTAAACACTTCCATAATATAAAACATGATTTATATATCATATATATTTAGAATATAAATATGTTTAATAGACATATATATGAAATGGAAAACACTCTTTATGGAGATAGTAGTCCGTATGAACACATAAACGCTGTTTCTGTTTTCATATAGTATTGAATGGAAGTAACTGAATAAGATATATGTATGTACATAAATACTTATATATATATATATCCAGTAGCATTATTATGTCATATATTACATACTTATTAGTAATATATATTTTTATAATCGTCGATGAATGGTGAACTTGTAAACGAATCTCATCGTGTCGTGGAGACAGTAATCCGTACGTACACACAAAAAATATCATTCTTTCGATATTAAAATAATATATAATTGGATGTTATATCATATATACAGAACCATTATCATGTTATAATTTTTATTTACATCCAATAGACATCATTATTATAACCATCCAAATAATAATGTATTGAATTACAATTACACCATGATGTGGAGATAGTAAGCCGTATGTACGCACGTATGGTTACATGTCATTAAAAGGGTGGATAGAATAATTAATTTTGTTGTACCATAATTATAATAACAACAAATTATATATAATATACTGGATTTATTATTTTATAATGGTTACAACAATGGAAAAGGAAGTGTAAGAAGAAAGGAACTTGAAAGAGGGTGGTGATGTCATTACCTCTTCTTCGGGTTATTCCTTTCCATTTGATCAAAATAGAACCTTAGGTTGGCTTTATTATCAGAATATGGATTCTATGATGAAGGGAGGATATTTGAGAGGGTATTTGGGTAGGGGTTTGATGAGAAAAATGGTTTAGAAGGTGTGAATTAGAGTGAAGGGGGAGTGCCCTTTTATAAGAGGGGTGATGGGCACCTTAGAAAAACCTAAAATATTGTTTTATAATAAATTAATATTTGCTTTATAATGGTTCCAAATTGATTTATTTTGAGGATAAGGTGGGGATGGGTCGAAATCCACTCAACCAATAGGTTTGGGTCACTTTATTAACCTAATATTTTAGTTTTAACTCTTAGATAATTTGTTTGACATTTACCATGGCTCTTTGTATTTTTATATTATATGGTTAATAAACTTACTATAAACTTTCAAGCGACCCCCAAGTGGTCAATAAATTATACAAGTATCATGATATAATTCCTTTTTCCAATACTTTTATTTTTATCAATATAATATCAATTAATAATAAAATATTTTTTAAAAAAAACTCTTTTATGTCAATTTTGACACTATTGGGTATTTTGTTTTTGATAAATTTATAGAAGCATTATTAATAAGAAAAAAATTCATATAACCAATCCTAATATGTCATATTAACCTAGAAAATTATTTTAATTCATAAAAAGTCTCAAATTAAATTTATTTGGGTATTTATAATATCAATTATCTTAATCCTTTCTTAATACAGTAATTACTGCATCATCATCGTGTCATAAATAAAATAAATTATTTAATGTCTAAAAATTATAATTAAAATACCATTATGTAAGAAATATTTTTATAATTCTAATGAATATTTATAATCAAATTTATATTACGTATAACCCAATATTACAAATCTTTTAGTTATAAAACATTGATTTTAACTCTTTTAACTCTTCTTGGAATTAAATAATAATAAATATCCTATTCTAATCCAAGTTGACCTAAATGATAATATTTTATTCCTAAGGTTGTTTTTAGTCGAGATAAAGTTGTACAATAGAATTAAGACATGTGTTAGGGTAATATTAATATCATTTTTACCCTTAATTACCCTATTTTCTTTTAATCGTGGAAAATAAAAGTAAAAACTTAATATTCACTAAAAAAGTATTTTAATATTATTGAAACACATTTTACTCCATGATATTAACTGTTTCTCTTAGATTTATGGAATTTTACTCAGAGAAGCAGTAAAATTAATCTTTATGTGAATTTGCAAATTCACCTAGGAGGTGGGTAAAAGACAGTGAAAACATCAATAAGATTTTTATATATCTATAATTGTGATAAACAGAATAATGAATTAAATTAAAATTATATAGGTATTATTTATATATTTCGAAATAAAATAAATTTAAATAAAATAAATATTTATTTAAATAAAAATTCGGATATAAACTATAACTCAGTGATTTCACTATTCATCAAAGAATAAAAGTTTTCAGAAAAAAAACCAAAAATTTACAGTAAACTAATTTTGAAATTATGAATTTAGTAATTAAGTCTATTTTACCATATTCAAAACATAGAGGTTTCATTTATTAATTTAAAATTAAATCCTGTTGTCAAAACTAAAAGGTGTATTTTTATGAAATAATAAATATCAAAAGTTTGACATTTTTTTAAGTCCAATTTCAATGTGAAATTACTTACAATGACCATCATTGGATTAAATGGTAAAAATATAATATATTTATACATCCAAACAATTAAAATTTATAAGTTAAAACCATAAATTATTTTTATTAAAAAAGTTGTTTTTAGTTAGAATATAGTATTTTTCACTATTCACATAAATATGAAAGTTATCAAAAAAAACACCAAAACATTATTGAAATTAAATTCTTATGTCCCGATTCTATAGAAGAATTTTATTTTTTCACATAAATATATATAAAAGTTTCAAATATTGGATTTAAAAAGGCTTCTCCATTAAAAGGTGGTAAAATTGCATTTTTTGAAAAATACTTCTTTTATCTGAAAAATTTTTACTTGTTCTTATATTATGTATAAGGAACTCATAATATGGATTATAAAATAATATGTATTATATATGGTTCGAAATTCAGTTAATAATATTCATAACCATTTTGGAATGTCTACTTTGGTCAGTCATGGTGTGTTAGAACTCAATGTTGCGTGAAGTGCAAGTTATTTAATTACTTTGAATAAATAACATATTATGAAACCTTGGGGTGTTACATTCTTCCCTCATTCAGTAAATTGTGTCCTCTCAATTTGAAATTATTTTTTCAAAAATAAAAGGTTTAAAAGAGAATATACCATTGGGAAAACCCACATCGGATTTTAGGTTTATAAAATTTAGTCTTAATAAGATGAAAAAGGAAATGACAGGGTCGCCACCAAATTATTATCTAAATTATGAAAAAATTGGTGGCAATTAGAGACATATAACTAGAGGAAAAGCATAAATATTTAGAGGTAGTGATTGAGGTCATTAATCACAAACAAGTGTAAAATTTAGGACCTTAAATTCATCAATCTATGAAGATTAAACATACCATATGTTCAACAAAACATATCATATTAGGATAACACAATTTTTGTTTTAATATCCCTTCACTAAATTATAAGAATTAATTTATTCATATAATTAGAGAATAAGAAATATATATACTTGACAAGTAGAGTCCCATCCTTTAACTAATTTCTACCACAAACTCATCTTTCACTCTAAAAGATAATAGAACTTAAAAATAATATTCGATTTATCTAATTTGTATAGGGTTAAAAATTTTAATTTATAATTAATCTACCAGATTTTTTAAAAGAGACTACATTATTCAATCCAGTACATCACGTGGTCCAGTGGTAGGTGATACACCCTTGTCGCCCTTCTGTTGTGGTTCAAGTCTTCCAGCCTTGCCGGACGCGACGAGTTGCCTCCTGACCTCCAGGTTGTCCTTTTATTGCAATCCAAAAATAATCTCAAACTAAAAATATACAAATTAATTCTTTCTAATATCACAGTCCAAAATTTATAAGGAAGGTTAACACAATGAAGATCCTTTTTTCCTCTTAATAACATGTGATCACCTTCATCATGTATTCTTTTAAAACAATATAACATCCTAAATTACCATAAAACCTTATTGATTACATTCATGATCCCTTATTCCTTATAGAATACTGGATATACTCCTTCTATCCAAAAATGTTGTAAACTCCTACAAGGATGGAATATACAAATCATTAATTAGTTTCAAGGTAGTTAAGAATATCCAATATAATTTATCCAAATCAATCATGTATTATTCCAAAATCACTACTTGGGTATCAGAACCATATTATGGTTTTTCATTCTCTCAACCATATATTTTTCAAAAATTTAACCAATTATTGAGTCACTTTTCATGGTTCCACACAATCTCAAGTCCTTAATGAAATAGTACTGCTGTTCAATCCTTATATACTACATAATTATTATATCCAGTACATTGTTTATACAACACTCAAATGACCTAATTCTCTAATAACAACATAAGGCCTCTAATCATTCCTCCTCATCTGTGGTAGTATCATAACATGATTATTACCCAATAGCATCATTTGGGGTATACTCTAATGATATGGACATTGGTTCGCGTAGTGTCCCAACTCCATGCACATGAAAAATTATACATTTGATACCTCTTTTTTAACCTTACCATCACGTACAAGGTGTCCTTTTTCTCCACACTTATAACAATATCTCATTCCCTTCAAGAATGTTTTAGGGTGTTTCTTCCCACAGTTATCACATATGGGAAAATTCTTCTTTTCCCTCTTCCCTTTATCTATTTTTCTATCTTCCATCCTTTTCTTCTCTTGATTTCCTTCAAATACAGAGGAATTAGATAATTTTTGAGATATCTTATAAACCCATGATACTATTTCTTCATATGTTGAGAATACATTGAAAACTATTTCCCTTTTAATGTTTGGCTTAATACCGTGAAAGATATGATCTTTCTTACTCTTTGGATCATACGTATTGTTGTAGTTCACATTCCTTCTACTCGGCGCCATTTCTATACTATGGCATAAACTAGATCAATTTATGAATTGCAATGAATAATTCCAGACTTGTAAAATAAGAAACGTAAATTGAATGGTTTATGGATTTAATCCATAATCATAAATATTTTTTCATTATGGAAGTATATAATAATAAACCCTTCATAATGATTAGTAAATAAAATGAGAATTATCCTAATAATATCCCCCTGGAGTGTCGTAAACAAGAGTTTAGTAAGGCCAATTGTCATGCACCAGTTCCCATTTGAGTCTATCACAAAGCAGGGTTTTTGGGTTTCACACCTCGGTACATCTGTACCAGAGCCATCTCTACCTACAAATATCTAGACGGGGATGTATTTTCTTGGAAAACTCACAAAATGTCTACATTACCAAAATTATTGGAATTTATTTTATACTAATCCTCAATGTTTATCTTAGTTCTATGTTCTCTAATCAGAGTTTATCTAAATCTAGATTCCAAGGTTATTTATAAACTTCCTAATTATACCAACTGTAATGCCCCAACCTCAATTACCTAGATTCAGTGCATTATTTAAATACATTGGCAGGATTACATGTAATCATTTCCCAAAAGACTGATTGGTTTAGCAGTCTTGGAAAATAGATTACATACATGAATGTTACATTACACTTATTAACATACATGTAACGTCCTTGGCCCGAGTACCACTCCATGGGTGCCCCGAACCAGGTTTTCCACATGACCTCAAGAACATTTCCCCAAACACCAGAGGCTGCTGATTAGCAGCAAGGTCCCAAGTCAGATAGTGGGGAAACTATGCCCTCATTTTTCAATGTGTAGCACATCAGAATATAAATAAACATTCAACAACAACAGAAGAAGTAAACAATACACAACTGAATTACACAACTGTATTATATATAACCAACCAGATACATAGATATGTTGAAAAATGTCTCCAATTCAAAGAAAACTGCCAGAACATGTTACATAGCATTACAATACAACTAAATTACAAGTACAGATAAGCAAAATAGAATAACCCACAGCATCGTGAGCCAATGCTTGGTCCCATGCTCTCCTACACCCCAGCATCAATCAAGTACCTGTATAAAGACCCTTTCTCTTATCTTCACCTTCAGAAATGTAATTTGTTTGGGCCAAAAAGTGTGACCCAAACAGGGTTTGAGAAATAAATTCCCAGTAGGCACCCACCAAAGGATCGTGCTCAACTTTGTGTCAAACATGAAACAATAGTGTGCAATGGTAAAATTCAATAAAGTAAGCAGTACTAAAAAAAACTAACTTAACCAATTATATTTCCATTTTAATATCCATTTAATCATTTAATTTTAAATATGACCACAGTGAATATTCTAAGTAAACAGCTAATGTCCTCAGACACGTAAAACCATACCCCTAGGTAAAGCGTATCTAACACAAGAATCTTCCCATAGGCACACAGATATTGCCCTTGGGTGTAGTAAGTGTCACCCCTAGGCACAGAATCTACTGTCCACAGGCACGGAAGAAGTTTCCCTCTGGCTAGTATAACAACTGCCCTCGGGCTATGAAAAACAACACCCACGGTCTATGTAAAACACTTCCCTCATACGCAAGTAACCGGGCCATTCCCAACATGTTAATTAACATTCACAAGCAATTCCTCTCAAGGAAATTCTACAATCATTAATTTAAAGGCATACCCTCGAGTATCATGGCCAAATGACTAAATAGAGGAACGCACCCTAGGGGTGGTCCTGGATCCAAGAAACAATCCCAAACCACATTTTAATATAACATCTAATTACCTATACAATTTTAGGTATTATAAATAGCCACATACTTAGCCACACAACACCCCAAAATGGGTTCATGGCACAAAAACGCACAAAACACATAAATGTTGGAAATAAACACCAATACACCTACCATTAATGTCAACGAACATTATACGTGAATGCCGATTCTAGAAATACCCAAGAATGATGTAGATCTGATGAAGAAGAAACACCATTTAAACGTAAATAACTTCCCTTAGAATAAGAATTGGTAAGAACTACTCCAGGAGAAGGGAGATCATACCTGTGCGATTCCAACGAGATTTTCCGAGGAAGAAACAGATTCCCGACGAATGCCAGGCAGACCACCTAAGTTTCGGTCTTCCTCTCCTGAGATCCCATTCGGTTATAAGCCTTCCTTGTGAACAGGGGAGGCTACTGCCCATTTTAAGTGAGAAACAAAAATTACACGGCGTGTACTTCAGATTACACGGCGTGTACTACCCATTTATTAATTGTTCCTATGGAGGCTTCCCACCAGCGTGGCATTGTTCACATGCCGATGTGACTACACGGCGTGTCTCCTTGAGTACTCTGCGTGTTCTGTCACACAGCTGGCCACCACCATACTATTCACCCGCTGACTGACTACACGACATGTAAGGGACCACTGCATGGTGTTTATTTGGTTCCTACATCCTTCATCGCTGGAACGACCACACACCCTGTGTACTCATTCCCCACGGCCAAAAGTACACAGTGTGTGGACAAAGTACACAGCGTGTACTTTCCAAAAATTGGAATTTTCCCCCATTTTCCATATTTTCTCAAATACACTTAAGGAATGGAGAAAAGAAGAAACCCATACCTCAGAAACAAGAACTGGGTTCTTACAAATTTCCCTCTGTAAATAAATATATCCTCGAATTGTCCTTCCAAGGGTGGCAAAGATATAGCTGTGAACAACTCCAGCCAATGAGCACATATATCGGTCTTCCGCTCCTAGGTTTCATCTTGCACTCGTCCATGCTGCCATTGCACCCGTATGACAGGAACTGACTGGCCTCAGAGAACCTTCATACTCCTGTCAGCAATAAGAATCAGATTCTCCTCAAAGGACCCATCTAACTCAGGCTCAACCTCTTCTGGCTGAAAAACATGAGACAGGTCTGAATGATAACAGCGCCACTGAGATACATGGAAGATGTTGTGCATGGCCTAGTACCACTATGGTAACTGCAACTGATAGGCAACCAACCAGACTCTCTCCAGAATCTCAAATGTCCCCACATACCTCAGAGAAAGTTTACCCTGTCTTCTAATCCGCTTGTGTACAATCCTCGGAGAAACTTGCTAGAAAAACTGATCCCCGACTACAAACTCCAAAGGTCGTCTGCGGCGATCAACATAAAATTTCTGATAAGCCTAATGGTAGCCATCTGCTTCTGAATCAACTGGACCTACTCAGAAGTCTCCTGCACGAGACGTGGTCCTAGAAAAGATGCCTCTCATGCCTTTAACCAACACAAAGGTGATTGGCACGACCTACCGTATAAAGCCTCGTAAGGTTCCATCTCAATAGTTTCCTAAAAACATTTGTTGTAGTCAAACTCAACTAGGGGTATATGCTCATCCCAAGAGACCCCAATGTCTAGGATGCATGCACGAAGCATGTTCTCAAACTCTTGTATCGTACACTCTGACTGGCCATCTGTATGAGGGTGGTAAGCTGTGCTCAAAAGCACCTGTGTACCCAGTGCACTCTGAAAACTATGACAGAAATAAGATGTAAAATGGGAATCCCTATCTGAAACGATAGAACGAGGAACCCCATGAAGATGTATGATCTATCAGATATACATCTTTTTGAGCTTGTCTACTCAGAATGTCTCATTGATCGGCAAAAAGTGAGCTACCTTTGTGACTATGTCCACAACAACCCACACGTCATCATTACCTCTAAGTGACCTCAGAAAAATAGTCACGAAATCCATCATGTCATCATCCCATTTCCACTCCGGAATGGGTAACTATTGTAACAGCCCAGCTGGTCTCTAATGCTCCACCTTCACCTACTAACAGGTGGAACATCTCATAATGAAACCAACTACATCTCTCTTCATACCCGGCCACCAGTACAGACGTCTCAAGTCACTTTACATCTTGGTAACCCCAGGATGAACTGCCCAAGTGGAAGCATGAAACTCCCGTGTCAACTCCTCATGTATATCCCCTGGAACCCACACACATCCATGGAAACGCAGAACCTCTTCATCGCCTATCGTCTAACCAGGAGGAGGGTCCTCACTTGCCACCGACTCCCGCAGAACTAGGCCTTCAAAATCAGATAGTTGTCTCGTACTCACTCTATCCTGGAGGGTAGAAGTCGTAGCTAAAGACGAAAGATAGGTTTTCTTCTGACTATCGTGCACCTCTAAATGCATATAAGAGAACAAATCCATAAGATTTCACTCATCACTGGCCTCCTGCATAGCCTGTATCTATGTCGTCCTGCTCAGTGCATCAGCTACTACATTAACTTTACCAAATATATAGGCAAGCTCCTAATCGAAGGACTGAAGGTATTCGACCCAACTTCACTGCTTTAGATTCAAGTAAAGTAGAGTAAAAATATACTTGAGCCTTTTGTGGTCGGTGAAAACCACAAAATTTTCTCCCAGTAGATAATGTCTCCAACAGCGCAACACATGAACATCTTCATCCAAATCGAGATCTTGTGTCTGGTAATTCCTCTCAAGTGGCCTCAACTGCAGAGACCTGTACACAACAACTTGATCTCCCTACATCGACACAGCTCCCAGCTCAATCCCTGATGCATCACAGTAAACTGTATAGCTCTTCCCCTACTCTGGGAGTATCAGGATTGGTGCTGATGTCAACCATACTTTGAGGTCCTGAAATGTTGTCTCACAAGCTTCTGACCAAACAAACTTCACACCATTCTTAGTCAAAACTGTCAACGACGCGACTAAGTGAGAGAAGTCATGTATAAAATGCCTGTAGTAACCAACCATCCCTATAAAACTCCATATCTCAAATATGTTCTTATGATGCTCCCAAGAAACTACTTCCCTCACCATCTTGGGGTCTACGACAACTCCAACCTCTAAGATGATATGACCCAGGAAGTGAATCTGGTCCATCCAAAAGTGGCACTTGGAAAGCTTAGCATATAGTCGATGCTCTCTCAGTGTAATCAATATGATCTCAAGATGGGTGGCATGGTCGTGTTGAGTGTGAGAGTACACCAAGATGTCGTCCACGAATACTACCACAAAAGAATCCAAATAAGGATGGAACACAAGATTCATCAGAGCGATGAAAACTGCTGGCACGTTCGTGAGTCCGAATGGCATAACCGTATACTCGTATAGACCATACCTGCTCCTGAAAGCTGTGAGAGGTATATCAGAAGGTCTAACACGCAACTGATGATATCCGGACCTCATGGAAATTTTCAAGAACACTCGTGCTCCACAAAGTTGATAAAAAAGATCATCAATACTCATTAAGGGATATCAGTTCTTATCCGTCAACTGGTTCAGCTTCCGATAATCCACACAAAGTCTGAGGGTACTGTCTGCCTTCTTCGCAGAGAGGAATGGGGAACCCCATGGAGAAGTACTAGTTCGGATAAAACCCTTTTCTGGTAACTCCTCTAACTGCCTCTTGAGTTCCTGCAACTCTGGTGTAGACATCCTATAAGGAGTAATGGACACTGGTGATGCTCCTGGAACGAGCTCAATAGAGAAATCCACCTCACGCTCCAGAGGAAGACCTAAAAATTCATCCAAGAAAAAATACATGAAACGATCAAACACTGGATGGAAATCCATCTGACAAGTCCCCTGCTCATCCAGATATAAACTCTCCATTCTGGTTGTGACTCCACCTCTCCCATGATGCTCTGGTCCAGCTCGACTCACCTGAACATCCCATTCGACCTTGTATAGAAATACGCCGCCCTCTGGTGATGTGATACTCACCCTACGATGATAGTAGTCCACAAAGGCTTGGAAGTGAACCAACCATTCCATCCTGAGAATGACATCAAAGCTCGTAATCTCCATGACATAGAGGTCCCGAAGGAAGTGACACCCACCAACCTCAGGGGGCACTCCTTGCATTGAAAAACACCATACGTTTTAGTCACCAACGGTGTGTATAACGTCATGAAATCAGAAGAAGTAGAAACACAGAGCCCAAGGATCTCCACAACAGGTACTGATATGAAACTATGTTTAGAACCCATATCAAAAAGTACTGAAGATAGAACAGAAGCTATTGGAATATTACCTCTGACTCTAGAAGGTCTAGGATCCTACTCTTACTGGGTCTATTGCACCGCATATGTTTTCCCAGTGTCGTGGCCCTGCGACACAGCCGGGCTACCCTGAGCTGTCCCTCCCTGCTACCTCTGAGATCCTAGTGTCTGGCTACAACAACCATGACCACCATCTATGCCTGCACGCACTGACATATTCCAGTTCCCCGACTAGTAAGAAGCTGATGGTCTAGCTCTTGCAAGTGGAGTCTGCACAGAACCCCTCTTACTATCCATCAGTGGAAACGCCCTGCAAAAACGATGCAGATGGCCCATATTCCCACAAGCTCGGCACTCCACTGGATCTCATGGACACTGAGGTATCTTTTTCCCCTCTCTGCCACACAGGTAGCACATGACCTGGCCACCTGAAGCATTCTTCTGACTGGTACTACCACCATAAGAGAAGTCCATCTGTCTCTTCCTCTTGCCAGCAGAAATAGTACCAGTAGCTGGTGCTGAACCTCCCTATCCCACACCACTAGATTCCTGCAGGTTCCTCTCTGTAATCAGTGCCTGGATTACAATATCATGTACAATAGGAAACCTGAAAACATTCACCAGTGCTTGTATGTCATAACGAAGACCATCCTCAAAGAGTCTGGCTCTTAGTGTCTCATCTCCCACTAGCATGGGTGCAATGCACTGAATCTCAGTAAAGCGATCCGAATAGACCATCACCGTCATAGCGCCCTATTGTAGATTCATTAGCTCTAAATATGTATCTACCCTCAGCATCTCTGGGAATAAGAAGACATAGAATACTATTTGAAAATATTCCCATGCCATGTATCTGTGATGCTCTGACTGGGTGGTAACATCCCACCACCTCTTGGCGGAATCATGCAACATGTTTGTTTCCAGCTTGACCCTCCACCCTGGAGGTGTCTCAAGATGCTCGAAAATAGTGTGCATCGATCCTATCCAAGACTCCGCAGCTTTTAGTCCTCCATTCCTTGAAAATGTAGGTGGTTGTTGCTACTGAATGATACATGTCAGCTTAGCCATATATGTGGCAGTTGGCGGTGCTCCCTAAAAGGTCTGCATGAATCGTATAAAGCCTTTATGGAACTACGCCTCCTTGAATGTGTTCGGTATAACCGCTGGAACCACATCTGGCTCTGCTGGAGGATCAACTGGTATCCTATGGCCCACCATTTCTAGATTATAGTCTTCGTCGCTCTCCTGGTGAACAACGCGCGGTCGTCTAGGCAGAATGACACTACAAGGTCAAAAATACACCTTTAGAACAAGATTAACAACGACCGACAACAAAGAAATCCAAAAGGAAAAATGAGGAAGAACATAGTCAAAATTATCAAAACAAGACTACACAGCGTGTATACTGACTACACGACATGTACTTGACCCCCCTTCCCCTTCCCGGGTCCTTCTGCATGGATAGGCCACACAGATCCCATTTGAACAAAACTACACAGTGTGTATATTTTCTACACGGCGTGTATGGTGTTATTTCAAACTGCCAGTGTCACTTGTGACATGGCTGACCACTCGGATTGACACTACACGGAGTGTTACACCCGCAAACAGCATGTACATCACCTCGTTTCCCAGCCACACAGCTTACTCCACACGATCTGTCCTCAGACATGACTGCACAGTGTGTCCCACAGGTACACGGCGTGTATCAGACGATCTCTACCGACCTGTGTTGTTAGTTACACAGCTGGTTTACATGGCTCAACCTACACAGAATTTTTAATATACACACGGTGTGTACTCGAAAGGTTTACCCCAACTCGTGTTGTTAGTTACACGGCCGGGATCCCATGTCACACTACACGGTGTGTTCCACAGTGGACACGACATGTATGTCTTAAGGTTTCTTCCACCCGTGTTGTAGTTACACGGAAAACACCATGTCAACACTACATAGTGTTTACATAAACTACAAGGCGTGTTTACCCCAAGCTCATCCATTCCCTGTGTCGCCGCCCACATGGTTTGTGACATGGGAAGAGACTACACGACATGTACTCTGGGTACATGCCGTGTACTAAAAAATTTTATTTTTCTTCCCGAACAGAAGAACATACATGGAGTGTCTACAGTACTACATGGCAGGTATACTGGTTTTATGGACAGCATGCCTTAGAAACTTCCCCGGAACCCAGAAAACACTGAAAAAACAACACCTATGTGTCAAATTCTGATCTGTGAGGGACCATACTCCCCATGAATCAAAGTTTTACAGCTTATCTGTGTTATAACATAATAAACAGTCAATGATCCACCAAATTCCGGTCAATGGGGGGCCATACTCCCCAAAAACCAATGTTTGGAATTCATTCAACAACCATCTTATACAAAATACCCTATCATATAGCATGTAATTATCAAGAAGCTATCACAACAACATTCTTTTTTAGCACAACAATTATCACAACAACATGCAATTTTCTAATGCACCTACATGGAATGGAAACTATGCATGTCATGTGATTCTAGCATGTTCCTAAAGGATGAAGGATATGGAATAACCTCATCTCATCAGGTTTCAACTAAATAGAACCCATGTATAAAATATAAACAACACAATCAAAAGTGTGTCACCCAATGGTGAAAATCAATTCAACTGTAATTTGAAAAATCAGTAAAATTTCATAATGAGGTAAATTGGATTTTCCCTGTACACGGGATAGCTATGCCCGGGCACAGCTTATTACCAACTACTGTTCTCATCCTATTCCTGACTAAGGCTCTAAATAGTAAGTCAAAGAGAAGAAACCTACCAATGAAACCACTTTGTAACGTCCGGTACATGGGTACCACTCCACGGGTGCCTCAAACACGGTTCGTCACATGACCTCAAGTGCATTTCCCCAAACTCCAGAGGCTGCCAACTAGTAGTGAGGGCCCAGGTCTGATAGTGGGGAAACTATTCCCTCATTTGTCAAAGTGTAGCGCATCAGAATATAAATAAACAATCAATAACAATGGAAGCAGTAAACCATACACAACTGAATTACACAACTGCAGTAGATATAACCAACCAAATACATAGATATGATGTAACATGTCTCCAATTCGAAGAAAACAGCAAGAAAATGTTACATAGCAGTACAATACAACTGATGTAAAAGTACAGATAAGAAAAATAGAACAGCAATCAGCATCACGAGCCAATTCTTGGTCCCATGCTCTCCTACACCCCAACAGTAATAAAGTACCATAATAAGGACCCTTTCCCTAATCTACACCTGAAGAAACCTAATATTTTTGGGCCGAAAAGCGTGACCCAAATAGGGTGTGAGAAATAAATTCCCAGTAGTCTCCCACCAAAGGCTCGTGCTCAACTATGTGTAAAACATGAATCAATAGTGTGCAGTGGTAAAATGAAATAATGTAAGCAGTACTAAAAATTAACTAACATAACCAATTATATTTCCATTTTAATATCAATTTAATCATTTAATTAAAAATATCACCACAGTGAATATTCTATTTAAATAGCTAATTTCCTCAGAAACATAAACCCCTACCCCCAGGTAATGAGTATCCAACACAAGAATATACCCATAGGCACACGGATATTTCCCTCAGGTGTAGTAAGTGTCGCCCTCAGGCACAAAATCAACTACCCATATGCACAGAAGATGTTTCCCATAAGCTAGGATAACAACTGCCCTCAGGCTAAACAAAACAACGCCCATGGGCTAAGTAAAACACTGCACTCAGGCGCAAGTAACCAGGCCATGGACAACATGTAAATAAACATTCACAAGAAATTCCTCTCAAGGCAATTCTACAATAATTAATTTAAAGGCATACCCTCGGGTATCCTTGCCAAACGGATAAACAGAGGGATTCACCCCCGGGGTGGTCCTGGATCCAAGAAAGGATCACAAACAACATTTTATTATCACATTTAATTACCTATACAATTCAAATAATTATAAATAGCCACGACCTCATCCACACGACTCCCCAACATGGGTTCGTGGCATAAAAAACACACAAAACGCACAACAATTGGAAATAAACACCAAGCCACCTACCTTAAACGTCAACGAATGTTATATGTGAACGCCGATTCCAGAAAAACCCAAGAACGATGTATATTTGATGAAGAAGAAACACCATTTAAATTCAAATAACTTCCCTCATAAAAAGAATTGTTAAGAACTAATCCAGGAGAAGGGAGAGCTTACCCGCGGGGTTCCAACGAGATCGTACATGGCATAAATGGATTCCCAACGAAACCCTGGCAGACCTCCAAAGTTTCAGTTGTCCTTTCCTGAGCTCTCTTCTAGTTCTAAGACTTCTCTATGAATAGGGGAATCTAATAATCATTTTAAGTGAAAAAAACAAAGTACACGGCGTGTACTTCTGAGTACACAGCATGTAATCCACATTTTTTAACTGTTCCTCTAGCGGCTTCCCACCAGCGTGGCACTATTCACCTGCCAACGTGACTACACAGCATGTCTCTTTGATTACACGGTGTGTTCTGTCACACAGCTGGCCACCGCCTTACTATTCGCCTACTGACTGACTACACGGTGTGTAAGGGACCACCTCACGGCGTGTCGTTGGTTCCTACACCCTTCATCGTCGGCATGACCGCACACCCTATGTACTCATTCCACAAGGCCAAAAGTACACGGCATGTGGACAAATTACATGACGTGTACTTTCCAAAAATTTGAATTTTCTCCCATTTTCAATAGTTTCTCAAAAACACTTAAGGAAAGGAGAAAGGAAGAAACCCGTACATCAGAAACATGAACTGGGTTATTAAAATACAAAACAACATTAATAATCCCTTACAAATTCCATTATCACTTGTATTAACCCTGCATATCAATCACAATACACTTCTTGGAATCCTAGGAAGAATAAAACATAGAAAGGGGTGAACTCAGATGCTCAGTAAGGATAACAATACAGTAGAAACTTTCATAAATAAGCATAAACATTTAAGGAAATATATAACTAAAACAAAAGCCTTTTAATCTTTAACTTCAGCATAATATGGAAAAAATAAAATGATGTAATTCCATTTACTTATTCACATGGATATTCTAATAGCCTAATATTCATATGCAATATCACTAACCACTTTTATAAAGATGGAATGCATAATTCCATACTATCATAACCACATAGTCAAGGAATTGTTCCAAGACTACAAATAAGATGTTGTCAAGGCCTTGTGCCAAGACACTAGTTTGAATCATGATACCTACTGATGCATCGAGGAGCTATAGCGGGCTCCACCCATCACTTATTAAGTCCAATTCATTCCTCATATGAATAGGTTTAAACATAACATAAACATTCGTATTAAAACTAGCATACGAAATGTCAATACTTTTTCCATAAACCATGAATGGTATAAAAATAACACATCCATAGTCAATCATATCACAAAACCTTCAATACAATATGGAATTTTTGTATCATAATCAATCAACTTCAAATAAGTTAAAAATCCATCAAAGGATTTTGACATAGATGAAATCAAAACTATTTGAGAGAAATATCTATTTTTTTTGGAATCATTTAAAAGTCACATAATTTTAAAAGAAAACAATTACTTTGAAAATATTCATATAATCTGTTAAGGGATGTTTTGAAAATTTTATAATAGTGGAAAATAGCCGCACCTTTCGTATAAGTAAAAAAAGACATTCTTACCTTAATTTTTTTGAATAGGTTAAAAAGGATCATGTTTGGAAAATGACAGAAATATTCCTTTAGAAACTTATTATAAAAATTCAAACCAGGGTATAAAGGAATTCAACCCATAGTATGTAAAATAATAAGAATGACTTGAAATAAATTTCCAAGAAACATGTATGTGGAAGATAAAGATTTCCTAGTAGATAATTACGTATAAACAACTTCGGATAAAGAGATTGTGAAATAACCCCTAACCAATTTGGTAACTTAAGAAACATACACCCCATGAAAGAGGTATCATACAATGAATATATAAATACACATAAATTAAAGTTTATTACACAAAGAATACAATTATGGTCAGTACATACACCACATAAAAATTAATAGTGTCAATATGGCATGAATCTCACGGGAATAAGGAGTGAGATGAAAACCCCTTACCATGCAATTTCCTTTAGTTGAGGGTATGTATAACCTCCTATATGAAGACTATATTATGTTATTAAATTATAACAGAACCATATTCATATTTATGATATCATACATTATTCATTTATGACATTATACTACCCAGTTAATAATAATTTCCATGTTATATTAATATTTCAGGTAATAATCGCTTTCTTTGTGGTACATGTTTTAACTTGTTACTCTTGATTGTATCACATAGATCATGATTTAAATACTTGTAGAATATAAACCATGATTTATATATCATATATATTTAGAATATAAATATATATAATAGACATATCTATGAAATGGAAAACACCATTTATAGAGACGGTAGTTCGTACGTACACATACATGATGTTTCTATTTTCATATAGTATTGAACGAAAGTTAGTGAATAAGATATATGTAAGTACATAAATACTCATATATATAAATATATATATCTCTAGTAACATTATTGTATCATATATTACATAATTATTAGTAATATATATTTTTATAATCGTCGATGAATGGTGAACTTTGAAATGAATATCATCGCGTCGTGGAGACGATAATCCGTACGTACGCACGAGAGAAAATATCATTATTTTGATATTAAAATAATATATAATTGGATGTTATATCATATATAAAGAGACCTTATGATGTTATATTTATTATTTACATCAAATACACATCATTATTATACACATACAATCAACAATGTATTGAATGACAATTACACCAAGACGTGGAGACGGTAAGCCATATGTACGCACGTATGGTGAAATGTCACTCAAAGGGTGGATAGAATAATGAATTTGGTTGTACCATAATTATAATAAAATCACAGTACATATAATATACTAGAGTTATTATTTTTGAATGGAAATATCAAAGATAATGGAAGTGGAATAAGAAAGAAACTTGAAAGAGGGTGGTGAAATCATTACCTCTTCTTTGGGTTATTCATATTGATTTGATAAAAAGGGCTCTTTAGGTTGTCTTTATGATCAAAATAATGCCTCTAGGTTGAAGGGGGGATAGTTTAGAGGGTATCGAGGCTAGGTTTGGACGAGTAAAATGGCTTAGAAGGTGTGAATTAGAGTGAAGGTAGAGTGCCCATTTATAAGAGGGGTGAGGGGCACCTTAAAAAACATAAAATATTACTTTATAATAAATTTTGATTCGGTTTATAATGGATAAAAATTGATTTATTTAGATGATAAGGTGGTTATGGGTCTATATCCACTCAACCAATAGGTTCTAGACCAGTTTGAGTCACTTTATTAACCTTATCATTTAGTTTTAACTCATAGTTAATTAGTTTGACATTTACCATGCCTCTTTGTATTTTTATATTATATGGTTAATAAACATACTATAAACTTTCAATAGACCCCCAAAGTGGTCCATAAATTATTCAACTATAATGATATAAGTCTTTTGGTATATCCTTATATTTTTAGGAATATAATATCAATTAATAATATAATATTTTTTCAAAAACACTTTTATGTAAATTTTGACACTATTGGGTATTTTGTATTTTATAAATTCCTAAACACATTAATACTTAGTATAAAATTCATATAACCAATCATAATATTTTATATTTACCTACAAAATTATTGGAATTCATAAAAAGTCTCAAATTACATTTATTTGGGGATTTATAATATCAATTATCTTAATCTTTTAATAATACGGTAATTACTCCATCATCATTGTGTCATAAATAAATAAAATTACTTAATGCCTAAAAAATATAATTATAATAAAATTATGTATAAAATATTTTTATCTTTCTAATGAATATTTAAAATATAATTTATCTTATGTATAACTCTATATTAAAAATGTTTTAGTTATGAAACATTGATTTTAACACTTTTAACTCTTCTTTGAATTAAATAATAATAAATGACCTAATCTAATCCAAGTGGACCTAAATGATAATATTTTATTCCTAAGGATTTTTTTGGTCGAGATACAATTGTCCAATAGAACAAGGACATGTGTTAGGGTAATATTAATATCATTTTTACCCATAATTACCCTATTTACTTTTAACCGTGGCAAATAAAAGTAAAAAGTTAATATTCACCAAAAATTATTTTTATCTTATTGAACCACATTTTACACATTGATATTAACTGTGTCTCTCGGATTTTTGAAATTCCACTCACAAAAGAGGTAAAATTATGTTTTATGTCAATTTTCAAATTTTCTTAAGAGGTGGGTAAAACACGGTGAAAAGTTTAATAAACTTTCTATGTAACTAAAATTATTATAAACTGACTCTAATTAATTACATTGAACATATATAGGTATTATGTATCGATTTTGACCTAAAATAAATTTAAATAAAATAAATAATTATTTAAATAAAAAATTAGGTTTTAAACTATAACTCAATGGTTTTCACTATTCATCAAAAATTAAAAGTTTTCAGAAAAAAGAAAAAAATTGATCCTAAGATAATTTTGACATTCAGAATTCAATAATAAAGTCTATTATAACAAATTAAAATCATTTATTAATTTAATATTAATTCCCGCTGTCAAAACCAAAAGGTGTACTTTTAAGAAATAATTATAATCAAAAGTTTGACACTTGTTTATGTCCAATTTCAAAGTGAAATTACATACATTAACCATCATTCGATTAAATGGTAAAAATATAATCTATTTAAACATCCAAACCATTAAAATTTATAAGTTAACACTATAAATTCTTTTTATTAAAATAAGTTGTTTTCAATTAAAATATAGTATTTTTCACTATTCACATAAATATGAAAGTTATCAAAAAAACACCAAAATATTATTAAAATTAAATTATTATGTCCTCATTCAAAATAAGAATTTTAATTTGTCAAATTGAATATATAAAAGTTTCATATATTGGATTTAAAAAGGATTCTTCATTAAAAGTCGGTTAAATTGTATTTTTTGAAAAATACTTCTTTTATCTGGAAAAAAATATATTTTTTCTTACATTATGTCTATGAAACTCATAATATGGATTCTAAACTTATAAGGATTATATAATGTTCAAAATTCTATTAATACTATTCATAACAGTTTTTGAATGGCTAGTTTGGTAAGTCATGGTGTGCTAGAACTCAGTGTTGCATGTAGTGCAAGGTATTTAATTACTTTAAAGAAGTAACGTACTATGAAATCTTAGGGAGTTATAAGAATATGTGGTGAGGGGTGGTATTTATAGAGGGAGGAGAGGGGTGTTTTTTATTATTTTATTCATTTGTTTATTATTCTCGCTCCATATTTTCAATAGTTTTTATTATTGTCACAAAATATAGTAAAAGGATCTAGATAGTTTGAAGCAATGGGTTTTTACCACATCCATAAATCATCCATTACTCAATAATTCATATATTTTTCAAAATACCGTAAATTACCATATTTCACTATTTACCAAAATATCAACTATTTTAGAAGAGACCCCAAAAATTAGCCATAATCTTCTTTATGCATAGAATTACAAAATGGAGTCCATTTTATGAAAATAATTTTATAAATATGAAAACATAAATTTTAGAAAAATGACCATTCGTTCAAAAAATACTGATTTTAAAATCATAACAGATTTTGTGACACTTTGAAAATATAATTTAGATCTCAAAAAATTTTCTTATAATTTTAATACTACAAAAAATTAATTTTTAAATCTATTTTATGAAAATAAATTTTCTTTTAAATCAGTATATTATTTATAAAATTTTAAAAAACCGTTTATGTTTCACAAAAATACTAATACCTAATTTATCATTTTCAAAACATTTATTTACTTGTAAAATTATATTAATATATTATATTTTCATTCATAAGATTCCATTATTTTATTTATACTTTTATAGGTGAGGTTACTGTTTTATTTGCTGGTTTACTATTCCCAATGGTCACATTATTATTCCAACAATCATGTTGTTAATCCATTGGTATAGGTTACTTAATTCATACAAATTCCACTTATTTAATTCTTAATTTATGAAAATATTTTTTTCATTTCGATCTCTATGTGATGTATGTGTTTTATAATATATAACATAATTATAATAAGGTAAACATCATTGATTAAAATCTAAGTCATTACAGATACAATGGTACCCTGATACTTGCTATGGCACTGACATTACCTGAAGGGGATTCATGATCCACAAAAGTGTATGAAATAGTACACGGAATCATACATGATCAAAGAGGAATGAATTTTACACAAAATACTAGAAGAAAAAATAATACAAGTTAGTATTCAAAATGCTCCAAATGTATAATGTAGTATTAAATTTGGTATAATGATTAACTAAAGTAGAACATCATCAATGTACATAGAATATAATAATATAAAAAATCAACCTTTATATGGAAAAATTGGATGAAATATCCTCTGGTCACCACCAAGACTTTGGTTCCAATGGATCCAGAATATCCACCACCTCAAACTTGTTCTTTCCATTTTCTTGGACCTAGAAAAAGTTAATCTACAATCAATTAAAGGCAAATGTAGGTTGTGTGATTTTAATCCCTATAGGGTCTCACCATGTGTTTCATAATAAATAACTTGTCAATTAAACATTTATGATATCAATTAAAATTACTACTAAGCATGGAATAACATTTTCATATTGTAAAGTAAAACTTGCATTCATTTAAATAGTTGGAAGATATGTTAAAACCATTTCCATATATGGTTAAATGAATATTTTCTGTATGTTAGTCTATATAAAAGATTTATCATGATTAAAATCGTTCAAAAAATAAATGGAATGTATATAAAGTAATGTAATGTAAGAACTATACAAAGGATCCATATAACACATTAGTTTCTTTGGAAATAGAATCCTTACACTTCCCATTTATCCGCACGACTTTAAATATGTGTGCACACTCAAATCATCACCCAATTCAGAGAGTCATAACAAGAAATAAATCTAAACCACATTTATGGATCCATATGGTTAATGAAGCCTGTATTGGTTCTGTTAGTGTTGTCATCATATGTCAATTTTCTATGCGACCATTTTCCAGGCATTATTACACAATTTATCTGCTAAATTTCGTGGAATAAATCTATATAAATAAATAAATCAATAAATAAATCAAATTGTATTTAAATAATATTAATAAATTTCAAAATTCATTTTCCCAATTTCAATTTTCATCATTTTTTCTCAATTCAAAGACAAATCACAGGTTTCCATCATTCCATGTTATTTAAAATAATCATTCAATTTAAGAAATTTTCTCAATATGAAAATCAAATAATTTGATTAAAACAATTTCTAAATAAAGAATTAATTTTCTATAAATTATGTCAACAATTTTAATTTCATTGAAATTGGGGTCTTTCTCAAATATCATGCCTATTTGAAATTAAATATATAATCATCAAAAATAATTTGTTTAAGAAAAATCCAAAATCAAATCAATTTAATTAATCAATTTATGGTCTCAAACTTAGGTTATAGAAATATTGAACCACCTGCCTTAATATCAAGGAATTACAAAGCACAATAACCATAACAGAGAATCCCAATAAAGAATGATGGCACAGAAGATCTAGGAACACAAACTAGAATCAAGATCCAAAATATTATAGTTTAGATCATTCAATTACATGATGATCTATCAAACTGTAATTACGAAAGAAAGAGATATCAAGATAATTCACTCAAGATGAGATCCAATTACCGGTGGATGTAGAACGAGATAAATTCATTTTTAATCAACCAAAATGGTGTTGTATGAGTATATTTATCTTCTTCAGAGCCTCCAAGAACCCAAAAATTGTGTCAGGATCGAATAGGGGTTATTATAATTTTTAAATATAGGGTTATGTTTTTTTAAAATATATTTATCTAGAATTAAAAAAAGTGTATGGTTATTTAGGGAGGGCTTTTTGGTTAGACAATACTTGTTCCCAAACCGTAGAACCCTACATGGCTTTAATTTAGGGTCCATGGTTTGGCCACGTGGTTAAATTAAATATATACAATCTGTGAATTACAAAGGATATATGGGGTGCTTGATTTGTTGGGGGGTGGAAGAATGGTTTGGAGAAACCATGTTCCCCTTTCCAGTTTCATTCCATAGGGTGCACAGCTTATTGGGCCAAACCTCTTGGATTTCCCTAATAGTAGACCAACCATCCACAACCCATTAAAATTCCAAAATATATCCATTCCTCCCATAAATACCCCAAAACAAGACTCGACTTATATTAGATAAAAACACGGGTCACGAAAAATGTGAATATGAGTAATGGGATGTTACATTCATTGAATCAGTTTCTATATGTGTGTATAACTATACTCATCACATCTAAAGGTATCTGTAAAAGTGAGTAAACCTTCCTTATGGTCTGCATTAAACATTACATATTTAATTAACCCACTAGGGTCTCTATAAAAACTAATTTTGTCTAGGTCTTTCACATTTCCCTAAGGTCTCTCATACAAGATCAATATCCCACATAAGGGGTTTTATCATTCAAAATCTTCTACACCATTAAACCCTACAACAGTGGTAAAGCTAAGATAATATACGGCATAATCAACCTTCAATGGTAAAATCCTATAAAAATTTGAATAATATAATCACCTACCAATCATTTGTCTACAATTCCTTGATAATCATTTTGTAGGTGAATAGGGGAGTGTTTTTTGAAAGGTAACAATGCAAATGTAAAGGATAAATATCTAAAACACATCAGGTATCCATATATCATAACACAACCTCTAGGGTTATCTCACCTGACAACTACATGTATACCAATGGGTTTCATTGAATTAACGAAGAGTCCTACCTGGTTCAATGATCAATTGAATAATACTAATTGTTCTTAGAATCATAGCTCTAAATATAAGGCCCCAACCTTAAACATTATATAATCATGAATTTTGTAAAGAATTGATATTGAAAATCTATTTTAGGTTAAGAGATTTAGAGAATTAAGCAATAAATCTTACATAAAAACATATATATTACAGGTAGACACCTCTACTCAATATCCATTTTTTATAGAACAAAAACTCTTTTAAAAGAAACATGCTATTTTTTATATTTTAATTGATTAACTTTTCCTTGATCACATCCTTGATTGTATTCCTCTTTAGGTGCTATGAAAAACATTTCAAAACCTGGGATGAACATAAAATCTCATTAAGACATACATAAAGGTGGAAACATTTAGTCTTGGGATAACATGAAACCATGTATACTTTATCATAATGTAATAATTTTCACCTCTAAGAAGTAGTAAATATACTTCACTGAATATAAGCGCATTTCCTACCATTTTTTATGAAAAGTTTTCCATAATTCCCATATAAAGAATCATATAACATATAAATTTAACTCTGAACATAAGAGTATTTAAATAAAATAACCATAAGGTTGACTTCCACACATATCACTAAATGGAATAGTCATATGGCTGAATTCCATACATAATACATTGAAGGTTATAAACTAACCTCCTAGCCATGGTTTATCATAAAACCACCAATCATTAGTTTATCATGTGACCTCTTATATATGCGTTATAACTAACCACATTTCAAATTTCCATAGACCATTGTATAATCATAACCTATAAAATATTTCAATTATCAACATTTTAATCAATGAATTTATTTTGCAATCACAATAGATTTTTTCAAGATATTGAAATAGTAAATCCACTTAAAAAATCATTTTCAATTCTAAAAAATCCAAAATGGTAATACGGTATTTATTTTCCTTTTAAGAAACATTAATTTTTATAGAGGAATCCAAATATCAAATAACAGTTTTGGTAGTGGAGGAGTTGTTATATCCATATATGTTAAAAAAATTCTTTTTTGTCATTTAGTGAAATTATTTATATAACTAATAATCCCTTTGAATGAAATTAAAAATAAAATGGGTTTATTATATAGATTATAAAATTAGTAGGTGTATTTTATCAAAAGTTTCCTAATGAAAGAAGACTGATATGAAGTCCCTTACCTTGAGTCCAACTCATCATGTAAGTTCCTTGTTATTCTAGAATAATAAACTGATGTTAATTTATACATGTTTGAGATCCTTTTTCAAGTTTATTATACCTTTTATATCACTTATTTCAATATTATAACAGTTAGTTAATTATTTATGTTCATATTAGGCAATTTTTGAAGATTGGTATTGGCATCAAAAATATACTTTCTGTATGTAAATTGCCCATGTGTTCATAACTCCTATACCGACATAGTATTATTAATGAATTAAATATCATACATATCCATCATATATGTTTTTATAGTAGTTCAAAACATTTGGACGAATGAAATGAAATGTATCGTTCTTGGAGACTATAGGATGTACGTACTCAGGAATGCTACATTCATTTATTTGTCAAATTAATGGAAAGAAGACTAAATGATAAAATAGTGTATTATAATTATAGTAAAATATATGTGTTATATATGTTACACAATTTAATTAATTCCATTTTTTATACATTCACGGTATGGTGTGGATGATTCATATAACTTTTAGGGGTGGCAGTCCACACTTCATCAAATGAAATTATCATATTTACACATTATAGAATGCATAAAGGTATATTGTAATTAAAAATTATAGAATCATAGAGTAAATAAAAATATATTATATATCATATATATTCATTTTATTCATGTATATAATCATGTTTTAATGATGATAATGTATAATTATTCACATCACATCATAATGATTGTAGGCCATATGTACGCACGAGTGATGATATCATTCATTTAATGATTAAACAGTATTGAGTTGGATAGTATATTAATTTAACATAATAGTAATCATATTTTATTCATTATTTACATCAATTATAATCACCCTTATACCCATTATAATTAAGTATTTTTTAATAGAATATTACACCACGTTGTGGAGATGGTAAGTTATATGTACACACATGTGATGATATTGTTATAATACAATGGATAAATGGAGGCATAAGGTTGTCTCAAAATTATAATAACATTTCATTACATATATTATACCATATTTATTACTTTATTATATAAATCACATTATAAGTGGATGTGGAAGAGTACAAATATTTTTAATGAAGTGATAAAACTAATACCACTTTTTCGAGTATTGCATTTTGATTTTCACAAAAGGTATCATTAAGATGGATTTAATCCCACATTTTTGTCTCTTGGTGGAAAGGAGGTATTTTTATAGATTATTTTATCATAATATATATGATATAAGGGTCTTTAGATGTGTTAGTTAGTGGGTAGAGGTGGTTGCCTTTTATAAGAGATAAGAGGGGACTTTAGGAATGTCCTAAAATATTATTTTATTATAAATTGGTTTTTGAAGTATAATAGTTCAAAAATTGATAAATTTATAGGATAATATGATAATAGGTCCAAAAACTCACAAATTATAGGTTTTAAACAAGTTTAGGTCCCAAAATTAACCTTTATTTTAGGTTTATCCGTTAGTTAAAAATATTAACTCTTATCTTGTCTTCTTGTATTTTCATAAATTATTGTTATTATAGTTAGTATAAAATTTCAATAAAACCAAAAGTGGATATTTAATGAAATTATTATCATTATATAAGTTAATTTCTTTAATATTAAATTTTTATAACTATTATATCATTTAATAAAATACTATTTTTATAAAACTCGTTTATGTAAATTTTAACACTATTTTGTATTTGATTTTTTTAAAGCATAAAAATATGATTCCTTAAAACCAATGTCATTAAATCATATCTATCATGATATTTTATCCCAAAAAATTCGTTTATAGAATAAAAATGTTCAAATTACATTAATTTTAGTATTTATAAAATCTTTAATTTGAATATTTCATTAATAACTTAAAGAATGAATCATCATGGTGTCAAAAAAAATATTTATTTCTTTAAGGTATAAAAATAATAAACAAAATACCATGATGTAGGAAATTTTTTTATTTTCCTAATTACTAATTATAGTCAAATATATCAATTATATAATCCAAATTATAATTTATTTAGTTAGAAGAAATTAGTTTTCATTATACTTCCCTTTTCGTTAAATTAAAAATTAATAATGGTCACTATCACACCCAAGTGGATGCATCGGTCCTAAAATAGACCTGAGGATTCCCATGGTAAAAAATATCTCACAAAATAGTATTATAACACATTTTAGGTTTGTTTTATATTATTATCATATCATTTTTACCCTTATTTAACTGGTATACCATTTAACCATGGTAAATAAAAATAATTACTAAACTTACTGTTCATATTGCCCAAAAAATAAATGGAAGATATATAAAAAATTTTCACCTTATGTTTCTAAATATGGAATCCTTTTTTCCAAATTCAAAACATATAATTGGAGGAAACTAAATTAAAATAATTTCACGTTGTCAAATCAGATAGCGTGTTTTCAAGAAGTAAAATCTATCAAAATATTGACATCTGTTTATGTCCAATTTCAATGTAAAATTACAACCAATGACCAAAATTGGATTAAATAATAAAGAAATTAATATAATTACACATTAAAAACAATTAAATTGATTATATAACTATATAAATAAATGAAACAAGAATGCAGTTTGAATTAAAAAACAGTATTTTTCACTACTCATTAAAATATGAATTATTATCAGAAAGATACCTCAATTAAAACAAAGTAAATATTGATTCCCTGAATCTAAATAATAAGTAAAAAATTTTAAATAGATGATATAAATGTGGAAATAACTATATTTAAAAAGGGTTCTCCATTAAAAGGCGTTAAAACATTCTTCTAAAAATATTAGAGTATTTTATGCTTAAAATTGGATTCATTCTCATTTTGAGCCTCTAAAATGTATTGGATAAATGTGAAAACATTTAACAAACATTTATAGTAAAATTTTATATAGTTCTTGTCAATATATCTTAAACAACTTCTTGGAATTAATTACCATTTAAAATAAATATATTATTTTTTAATATTACTCAATGTTCTGTGCAACGTAAAACTTCAGATGAACTCATTGTTGTGTGTCGGGTACGCTATCTTACATAGTATACCCATTAAAATAAAATTATTATTAAATTCAAAAAAAAAAATACATATTAAAATGTATTGTTTTAAAAATTTCTATAATGTTAAATCATTCCCTCTTTTAGAAATTGCATCCTCATAATTTTAAAATTATGCTTGGAAACATCATTGAAAATACTACATCGAAAAAAGAGTATATAAAATTATCACTTTAAAATTAAGAAATAAATGTAAAAATGTTACTTGAGAAAACCCAAAATATGATTTCAAATAAACAAAAATGGATATGGAATAAAAAATAACCATATTTTTCTAATGGAGAGTGATAATAAACATGATTAGGAAAAAGATAACAATTAAAAAATCAGAAACATCTGATGGGTTAAACGGTCTTTGATTTCCCAGTAAGAAATGTAAATGGATTTTTTTGTTTTAATATCCTTTTTGTTATGTAGAGGGATAATTTTACTACATATAATAATAACATAAGGAAATATACTTACATAAATAGTAGAGTATCATACCTTATTCGAATTCCGCGACAAAGTCATCTTTCTTCCAAAATTAATGAGTATTTTAGACGATTTGATTACTTATGAAGCACTAGAATAAACATCTAGATAGTCACATAAAAAAAAGATGAACTATAAATTTCCCCTATCATTAGAAACTAAACAAAAACAAAAAATTAAATGAAATATCAGATAATCCACCCAAAGAAAAATAATATTTAAGGAGAATGAATACTTTTAATCCCCAAAATTCAATAGTGATACACAAGTTCTATATAGACCATTCAATAAAAAAATGTCCTTTAGATTCCTAAAAATAATAAAAAATAAATTTGAAACCCAAAATTAAGAATTATTTGATCACATAGTCTTCCACGATAAATCTTAATATTTATCTCCAAATAACATCGAATACTATTAAAGACTCATACATAAAATTAATTAACATAATCACATGTTCTCCATGATAGGTTAATAATTTCAATAAAAAACCCAAACCACTATATGTCCACAATATAAACATAGATTATTCACAAATAAAATTCAACCATTACCACTCAAATTAAATCCAAGAGTATTCTATTTTTGTTAGTCATATAATGTTCTCAAAAGAGCGAACATCATCCAAAATAACATTATCACTTATTCACCATATCATTTTATTATAGTAATGATATTAATTTTATAAAACATATGTTCCCTAAATAAACTTATTCTTAATCCATAAATTCATTTAACTAAAAAAAATAAGTCACATTATCCAGGGACTTCACTTAGTCTAGTGGTAGGGAATAAATCCAATTCTCACTTCGGTTGTGTGTTCAAATCTCGTATCCTTGTCCGACATGATGAGTTGTCACACTGTCTGCATGTTGTCATTTTTCACAAAAAAAATAATTTTTATAAAATTTCAAAAATATTATAAATTACTAAATAATAACCATAACATGTTCTATGACCAAAGGTTATTTCATACCACCCATTTTACATCCCAAATATTAATAACCCATAATTATCTAAAGGTGTATGTCTTCAAAAATACAATTAGTCACCATAATATTTCAGATCATAAGGGTTCAAATGTGGTTTCTATGATATTGATCTTATGATAAACCATAAAATGAAAAACCCGTGATGATATGCCTTACTGTTAAGATGACATCCTAATCACCAATGTTGTCCAACCCCACCTCTGATACCAACTATAAGGCCCCAACCTTATACATTACATAATCTTGAGTTAAGTTAATAATTCACATTGTGGATATTTTCAGATTTATAGAATTAAATAATTAGGACACAACTATTACATAAAACTATTATATTACAAGGACACACATCAAGCCACTATCCATTTTTTCAATAATACAAAAACACTTTAAAAAGAAAATTGGTATCATTTTATATTTTAATAGCATAACAATTAAATGATACAATCCTTGAATACAATATTATTTATGTCCTATTAAAGAAATTTAAAAACATGAGATCGGAATAAAAATATCAGTAAGGGATACACAATTATGGAATACTATTCGTTTTTGGATAACATGAAAATCATGAATACATTTTCATAAATTAATACTGTTCACATTTAGGAATTATTAATTATAATTCACTGAATATATGATCATTTCATACTATTTTTATAACAAAATGACGACCATAAATCCCATTGAAATCAAAATATATGATATAAATGTAAAATGGGACATAAAAACATAAATGGAATAACCATAAGGTCAACTTCCACACACATCACTAAATGGAATATCCATATTGCCGATATCCATACCCATTTAATTGGATGCTATAATGTAACCACCATACTTAATGTTTCATGGAACCACTTATCATTGGTTTATCACGTAACCAACCATCATTTTTTATCGTGTAACAACCCGCCAAATGTCCATGTTCCACTGTATAATTAGAACACAAAAAAGATTTCAATTATCAAAATTTCAATCATAATATTTAATTTTACAATCTCAAGATATCATTTCATGAATTGGAAATAGTAAATAAACATTCAAAACCATTTCAATACCACAACACCAAAAAAGGGAATTAGGGATTTCTTTTCCTTAAAAAATAAGGCTTATAATGGAAGCTGAATATCAAATAACCATTACGGTAGAGGAGTCGTTGTCACTGCATACGATAAAAACATTCTTTTTTCCATTTAGTAAAATGAATGATAGGAAAAATATTATAATTGAATGAAATTAAAATTCATTTTTTTACTATATTGAGTATAAAATATGGCAGTGTATTTGATCAAAATATGCCTTAATGAAAGGATACTGAGACCAAGTCCCATACATTGATTCTGACATGCCATGTATGTTAATTTTCATCCTGAATAATAAACTTAGGTTAATATATAAATTTATGAAAACATTTTTCATGTTTATAATTCATATAATATCACTTATTACCATGTTATAACATTTACTTAATTATTTAAGTTCATATAGGACACTTTTTGATGTTCGGTACTTGAGTCAAAAATGATCTTGTTTTGATGTAAATTGTCCATGTGGTCATAACCCATATACCTCCCAAATATTATTAATTATTTAAATATCATATATATCCCATATATATGTATTTAGAATATTCCATAACATTTGGTGATAATAAATGAAATGCACCGTTCTTGGAGACGGTAGGTCGTACGTACGCATGAACGCAACTATTATTTCATTGTCATATTAAAGGAATGAAAACATAATGATATATAGTTATATTATATTTAAAGTATAATATCTATATTATTTTTGTCACATACATTCTTGAATTTCATCCTTTATATGTTCCATGTATGGAGTGAATGATTTATATCACTTTGAGGGGGCAGCAGTCCACACTTCCACAAATAAAATTATCGTACATACACATAATAGAAATTGTAACGGTATGTTGTAATTTTAAATTACTAAATCATAGAGTAAATATAAATATAATATTTATCATACGTATTCATTAAATTCATGTATATAACCATGGTTTAATGAATATAATATAGAATGATTCACATCGCTTCGTGGAGAAGGTAGGTCGTACGTATACACGATCGAAAATATCATTCATTTAATGGTTGAACAGTATATAATAAGATTGTATATTAATTTTAAAAAATTATTATAATATTGAACTAAATATTTAAATCCATTATAGTTATCATTATAACCATCCACATTAATAATTTTTTAATAAAAAATTACACCATGTTGTGGAGACGGTAAGACATACGTACGGAGACATTATGATATTATTATTCGTAGGATGGATAAAATGAGGTATAAGGTTATCCCTTGATTATAATGAAATCTTAGAATGTATAAGATAATTTATGTATTAATTTAGTAAAGAAATGACATAAGAAAAAGAAATAGAAGAAGATAATGAATTTGTAAAGAGGTGGTAAAACAAATACCTCTTTTTTGAGTATCTCATTTTGATTTTCACAAAAGGACACCATAGAATGTATTGTATCACAATGTGTGCCTATATGAAGATGAAATATATTTGGTGATCTTATTTGAGAATAATTTGGCTGATCCTAGGGACTTAAGAGGTGTTAATAATTGGGTAGATGTGGTGTCCTTTTTAAGAGGGAGGAGGGACACTTTAGGAAAATCTTGAAATATTATATTATTATAAAATTATTTAAGATTTATAATAGTTAAAAATTGATACATTACATGGATAAGTTGATAATGGGTTGAAATCTCATCAAAAAATATGTTTTATAAAATTTTACGCCACAAAATTAACCTTATCATTTATCATTAAACATTAGTTAAAAACATTAAATCTTATGATGTCTTCCTGTATTTTCATAATACAAGGTTACTATAGTTATGATAAAATGAAAATTAAACCACAAGAGGATAATTAATTAAAATTTTAACATTATATAAGTCAATTTTTGAATCATATATATTTTTACTATTATATCATTTAATCAAATAGTATCTTTTTTAAAAATTTATTTATGTCAGTTTTGACACTATTTAGTAATGGATTATTTTTAAAGTCATAACAACTTGATTCCATTAAAACAAAGCCCTTAACACATTTATAACATGACAATATCTTCTAAAAAATTTGTTTATTTCCTCAAAATGATCAAATTTAATTTAATTTAGTATTTATAATTTCAATTAATTTAATATGTAATTAACAAGGTAAACACTTCATCAGCATCTGCCATAAAAAAATTTATTTTTTTAATGTAATAAAATTATAAATAAAATAACATGATTTAGAAAATAGATTTATATTTATAATTACTATTTTTAGTCAAATATTTCAATTATATAAACCAAATTAAAATTGGTTTAGTTATGGGATGAATTTTTATCTTATACTTCCCTTTTCTATAAATTAAAATTTATAAAAGCTCACTATCACACCCAAGTGGATCCATCAGGTCCTAAAATCTACCCAAAGAAGCCCATGGTATGAAATAACTCAGAAAATAAGTTTTTAACACAATTTAGGGTAGTTTTATATTGTTATAATATTATTTTCAACCCTTATTTTCATGATTTACCATTTAACCATGGTATATAAATATAAATTCAGATTTTACTATTCATAATGTACGGAAAGAAAATGCATCTATATGCACAATTTGGACCTTATGATTCCAAATTTGGAATCCATTTTTGAAATTCAAAACACATAATTTGATGGAATTAATTTAAAATTAATTCTCGTTGTCAAAACCTGAAAGCATGTTTTTAGGAAGTAAAAACTATCAAAACATTGATGTGGGTTTATGTCTAATTTCACTGTGAGATTACTTCCAATGACTAAAATAAAATTAAATGTTAAATACATAATCTAATTAATATTTAAACCTAATTAAAATTATAATATAACTACATAAATAATTGATAAGAAAAAAAAAATTTTAATTAAAAATTAGTATTTCTCACTATTTTTTAAAATTTTTATTTAATTAGAAAAATACCAAAATTTCAAACAAAGTAAATGTTTATGTCCCACTTCTAAAAAATATTTTTTAATTTTTAAATAAAAACTATAAAATTGAGAAAAATAAATTTAAAAAGGGTTCTCCATCAAAAGGAAATAAAATGTTCTTTTAAAAATAATCAAATAAATTATGCTTAATATTGGATTCATTCCCATTTTATGCCTCTAAAATTTGTTAGATAATTGTAAAAGCATTTAACAAACATATATACTCATATTGTTGTTAGTTCTTTACATTCATGATAATACAACGGTTAGGTGTTAAATACAAGTTTTAATAATTATATTTTTTTAGTATAACTCAATGTTGTGTGCAACATATGATTTCAACGAAACCCATTTTTCATGTCATGTATGGTATCATACATATAGTACCCTTTTAACAAGAATTAATATCGAAATAAAAAATATTACTATTTAATAAAATGTATTGTTTTATAAATTCCTAGGTTGTTACACTAAATTCTAATGTTTCACATTTCCAAGGCTGCAACACATTGGGATACCATTAAGTTTTAATTTTTGTCCTCAGCATTTTCAAACTAGTGTCATTCCTAAAATATCACTAATCTCGACCACATAGTATTGGTGTTCAATGAAATAATGGGAATGAAGCTAAATCAGATCTATAGGTAACACTCATTCCCCCATTCAAATCATCTCTCAAGGAAAATTATATTTAACCCTTACATGAGGGTTAAAGCTATAAACCCCTCAAAAAGGATTTATTTTCAGGAATTAATCTATTTCACATTTATTTAGAAATTATATGAATATCATATATAACAGATATCAAGTACCAGAATTAAAAGAGACTTTACTAGGTACAACATTTAATTAGAAATATGAAACATTTGAAAATATATCACACAATTTACTTTAAAAATATTTAACTGTTCAAAAAGATTTCAAATTTCGGATCAGTTAAAAGTATTTCAATTAAAATATATAGATTAAAATAATCATTAGGTTTTAATTTAATTTTTAATTAATTTATTCCTTGTAATAATAATGATGAAATGAAAAGAAGATGTATTTCATCAATTCATGGGGATAGGTCAAGTAAGATGGTAATATAACTGTATACATAACACCTTATAGGTTTATACTGACACCACATATAATCATATCATTTAAGGTAATTGTACCCCCATGGGGTCAATTACTATACCATGATATGAATAAGGTTTCTAATGAGGATCCTGCCATTTCAATCAAGATATAAAACACACATAGTGGATTTATATTACAAGTAACATGCCCCAAATAAACTGCTTGGGTTTAGTTGTGAATTATGGTATTTAGTCATATGGGTCGTCATACCCACGATAAAAAGGAAAAACCCGTTATAATAGAAACCTTTTTCTGTACCAATTTAAATTTAGAACATATCACAGTTCAGTTAGATAAACTACCATTCAGAAATTATAATGGTGCTTGCCTTTATAATTTACAACATGAAATCATGTAACGGTCACTTGGTTTTTACCATTGGTCATAGTGTCTGAATGGTACATATAAGATGGTTTGATTATATAGATCACCCTTACCAATTTATAATGGTCCATACACTTTATAAATGGTTTTTGAAACCCATCTAATCAATACCACTAACGTTTCATGAAATGATACAAATGGATCGTGGCTCAATATGTCCTGATTGGTTTGTTAAGACACTGGTATCAAGCTATATAGGAAAAACACTATTTCAGTTCATGGAGTCACTTTAATAATAAAACATATATCATAATTATAACAAGGTATGATATCATAGAGTAATAAATACAAGACAAATAAGGAAATAACAAAACTGTGGTATATAACTACGCATCAGGTAGTTAATCAATACAACGTATATGGCATAACGTAGGCATGGAACATGAATCCCTACGAGCATATGATGATTCATGAACACACCACCTCTCTTGTCATACATAGAAAAGAGGTAATTTTATTAAATCCACAAATTATTGACCAGTAGAAGTATAATAGTCACCCAAGGTGAAATAATAATCAACTATAATACGCATATCATGAACCACATCAACATTCTTGACAACTTGATCTTTCCATCAACTGTGTGTTGCCCGAACCCAAAACAAATATATTTACTATGTCTTGAATAATTCCTAGTTTCTTATATACTATACCTAAATAGTAAGACAAGTGAAAAATTATGGATATGATACCATTTGTAACATCTCAAATTGGGAGCCACAAAAACGATTTCGTAAACCAGTTAGCCACATGGCCTCAACCCAGCATCCCCTTATGCCATAGGTTACCAACTAGTAGTGAGGGTCTAAATGTGGTACACTAGGGATATTATCCCCTTTGGATTAGTGTAAATACAAAGAAAGAAATCATAAATAGAGTCATAAGAAGACAATAAAATGGAATTAGAAACCGTAAATAGTTAACCATGTCAAATCCCAATAATACAGGTATGAATGAACATACCATGCCCGAAATAAAGTGTATTTAATATACAACCTGTAAAAAACAATATAATTATAGACTAAGATGGAATACAAATAAATAAATAAAGTTCCCTACTACACTAGGTAGCTCCAGTACATGCACAACCCGCAGCTCCATGTCAAGTCCCAGTCAATATGGGGTAAAAACAATAAAGAACAATCCAAGGCACATCCTACAACCAGGAGGTCTATAGGGGAACCCAATGGCATCCCAAAAAGTGTGAGTAAAACTCATTAGGCCACAACCAATGGTTGTTATAAATAATCCAACCAGTGAATATAAAATTTTAGAGTGTAAATGTATAAAAAAAAATAAGAAAATATATAAATAAATGGAACCCATGTTGATCTTAGGTTCCCTATAGGATTCATGTTCGAACACACCTGCTTCATTTTAAACCATATTTTGTTGAACCTATTCCATCTTACTGGTACATAATATGTATTGACTAGGACCAGAGGCATGTATCCAAATTTCTTATGAAAAATATATGAGGGATTCATGGAAGAAACATGGAATCGAAGACCTTGGAAAGAGAAGACTACTCTCTATGATCATCCTATATATGGGGATGAGGGAAAAATATGTATAAATAAGTTCATATAACAACCAAGAATCATAATAATATCATTTCTCCTATGATCCCATCCATAGAGTTTGGACTTGGGAATCTGGGTGCCACTCAAGGCATATCACGATTAATTTCCCCCTGATATTGTCCATGTTATTCCTACTTGGGAATCCAGGTATCATCAAGGTATAACATAATTCATCTACTGTATGAGCCCATCCAAGGCATTCCTACTAGGGAATCCAAGAGCTGTTCAAATTCATGTTATAGTTCATTTAACATAAAATCATGTCCATTGTATTCTTATATGGGAATCAAGGAATTTCCAAAGTAATAACAACATTCATTTTTCTTAAGATCCAATCCATGGAATTTGTACTCAAGAATACAGTATACAAAAGACCAACCATGAAAAAGTGGGAACATTAGCCTAAAAAAATAATCATAGGCCATGAAAATCATTCATTCCAACTTACAGTTTAACTTATAAGTAATCAAGAAAACTGTGTCAGTACACATGCTCTTTTATAATATTATTCATTTGAAACAACCTTTGTCTTTATTTTCATGAATGCCATGTAAAATATTATAAATTTCAATTCAGAATAAATTTGGGTACACAATCCATAAGCTATTAACAATAAAAATCTAATGAGTGGTCCAAGGAGTTTTCTATTCCACTTACCCATTTGATTTAATTTAATTAGGTTGTCTTTCCCTAAAGTGATATATACATATAAGGGTTGGGTATTAAACAATCCATTTACCCCCTCTTTAATGATTAACCAACCCATTTGGTCCATAATCTATTAAATTAGGTTGTCTCACTCTTATGTGACAGACACACACACACACACTCACACTTGCTTGCATAAATGCACACACACACACACACACACACAGACACACACATATAGACGCACACACACACACACACACACATACATACATACAATCATACATACAATCATACATACATAAATACACACACAGACTCCCACACACACACACACATACATACATAAACACATGCCTACATAAACACATGGATATAAACAAACACACGTACAAACAGACAGGCATACAAAAAAACAAACAAACATACATACATACATACATACATACATACATACATACATACATACATACATACATACATACATACATACATACATACATACATACATACATACATACATACATACATACATACATACATACATACGTGCATACGTACATACATACATACATACAAACACACACACACTCACACAAACATGGGAACACACACACACACACATACAAACATACATACAACATACATATAGATACACAAACACACAGACAGACGCACACACAAACACACAGACACACGCGCACACAAACACACACAAATATATATACGTAAATAAATACACACACAAACACATACATGCATAGACATACATACATACATACATACATACATACATACATACAAACCTAATTACATGTATACATACATACATACATACACACACACATACATACATACATACGTACATACATACGCACAAACACACACATTAAACATACATACATGAATACATATATACATACATACATACAAACACACATACAAACACACATAGAGAGACTTGCGCGCACGCGCACACACAATTAGGGACAAACACACACATTCCCACAGACATACACAGACACATACAAACAAAATTACATTCATACATACAGACAGACAGACATACATACATACATACATACACACATACATACAACCACCCACACATATATACATACATACTTACATACATACATAAGTACATACATACATAGATACATATATACATACAGACAGACAGACAGACACACACACCTACACACATACATACAAACAAACAAACACACACACACACACATACTGACACACACATATAGACATTCATACTTAATTACATACATACATACATATATATACATGCATGAATAAATACATACATGCATCCTTGCATACAAGTATCCATACAATCATTCATACATGCATACAAGCATACATGCATATATGCATGCATCCATACATGAAAACATGCATGCATACATACAAACATACATACATGCATGCATGAATAAATACATACATACATAACACCCACATTCATACATCCATCCTATTAGTTCCGGGCATAGTAGAAGTGTACAGATGTGGGCCATATATTAATTTTTTTAATAATCATTGCCTGAAATAAAGTGAAAGGATCTTTTACATAATTTTTATAATTAATTTATTTAATATTTGTATAAATAAATTCATATTCTTTGGAACATTAATTTTTGTTGAATAATGATCTTCTAGAAGGACCCCTTTAAATTGAAAGTTCCCAGTCAGTGTAATGTATCTCTAAGAGGGGGAGAGGGTGAATCAATGATACCCTTTTTCATTTATGCACCCTTTCAGTTGAAAAAACATATGCCTCCAATTAAATATTCAATTACCTAGTGAAAAAAACAAACACACATCTACCGGAGCACAATTATTTACAAGGTTCAATATTCAATAAGAATAGATACATCCTTGGTATGGTTGGAAGTAATCCAATACCATACAATCCACTAGAAAAAAATCCTTGGATTAAAAAAGGTCAGGTTTACCCTTACACTCATGATGAACAATGAAACAGTCCCACTAGTGTGTATGCTCCATCTTAACACAATAGTGTAAAACAACTTCCTTTGTAACAACTCATGTTACATGAGCTTTAATTCAGTTCAACAAGTGTGTATAAGTGGAACACGATTATTCAATTCCTTACCCAGAATTAAGGTAAGAGCTTCCTAGATATAAGTTACGGAACATAGAGTCTAATTTCCAAGTCTGATTCTCAGAATCTGATTCTTCAAAATATAGATGATTCAGCACCACTTAAAACCATTAGTACACTAAAAATTAGTACGATAGTTCTTCAGTTTTGGAAATCATTAGTATAGAAACACAAAGTACAAAAACCCTGTTTCGATTCATCCTTAGTCTGAGAAACCTAGTACGGTGATAAATAATACTAAAACCTTGTTCAAGATAGTTCATCCCAATAAGACAACCACATTCCAATTAAATTTTAATTTTACAACAGGCATCTGAACACAAAACTCTTCCAGAAAAAGTGTTCTCAATACATGAAATATGATATAACTTTCTCTCTCTGAATAGTTGAAGCTTTTCTCTCTTCTGCGATGAACAATATTTTTGTGACTATCCTCACAACTTACAGGGTACTTTGTCTCATTTTATTAGTCATCCAAAATGGGTTAGGTGAGAATTTCAAAAAAGTTTTCTTGATAACCTAAATTCACAATGATCTTAATTTCTCTAAAAATATCAGAGAAAATCAGACTTTGTTAACACTTATAAATTTTTAACGAAACTTCATCAAACTTTATATAATATTCTTCAGAATATGATTTCTGAGGCCAATTAAATGAACAAGGGATCAGTCATTAAATTCTCATTATCCCATGTCGATTTCTCAATCTGAATCATCAGAACTGGATCAAATTAAAATATTGTATTTGCAGGTTCACCTCCCCATTGACAAAGAATTTAGAAAAATCCATCTGTTTTCTTATCTCTTTACCCACATGAGAAATTACAATTATTCATCACATATATTATCTCAGTATACGTAAACCATACATCTTCTTAATTTCTCTTGACCCACTAGATGAAGGCATTTTAAGACCAAAAAAATCCTGAGTCTTTCTGGATGCCATCAACTCTGTTTCTGATCATATTGGGTATGATTGTATCTAGTTATGATCATCCTGATACCCAAAAAACATTCTCTCAGCATCACATTTCCCATTTGTAACACATTCATCAGTACCTTCTTTCAGTAGTATAACTCTTCATAGGCATCGCCTTCATCGGTATCTTCTTTGAACGGACATAAGTACCACCTTTCCATTAGACATCAGTACCACTTTCATCATCAACACCTCCTATAATATCATCACCTTCCCTCAGAACTTCTTTACCATTCGTATCACTCTTCCACTAGATCCACACGTCTTCGAACCAATCACCCTACATTTTCACTAATCTAGACACCACTTTTATCGGTTTCACTTTCAATCACCCATTGGTATCGCTACGTCTCAATACATTATTTCTTCCATCACGCTTGCGCAATGAGTTCATACTTTAACTCATGATCAATGAGATATAAAAATTAGAAAATAATTTTCATTCTTAGAACATCGTAGTCATAGTGACTCTGATTATCCATCAAAATAACCAAGACGTCTGTTCCAATTTACTCAAAAAATAGGGTATGATTTTTCTGAAAATCATGCTACTACTTTCTTGGAAAAAATCCTTGACTACATTAAAATATAGGTTCCGATTCTACTAAGAAATAGACTTTTATTCCTTTAAAAAAATTATACTTCCACAAAAAAAAATCTATGATTCCTCTGGAAAACATGTGCCGATTCGATTGAAAAATAGATTCGGATCCATTTGGAAACCAAACCTCATTACCATTCATTCCAAAAAAATAAAAGAATAATTTTTTTCAAACCTTTTTAGAAAAGCAAAATAAAACACATGAAAACCATCACCTTAATCATTATCTTGGTCCTAACACATACATTTATTGCGCTTTGAGAATCCAAGAATAGAATTCTTGATGTGGTGATTCACATGTGCTCCTATGATATCTGAGAAACACTACTCAGTCTCTAGCTATTTGAACTGTGTGTCGAATGTCTTGTGTAGTTCGCTCTTGATCCCTTTTTCATCGTTCATGAGTAGATCTCTATTTCACTTCTTGTTCTTGAGATGTGGGGAGAAGGAAGACTTAATTGAGAATTCATGGTGTGAAACAATTATCCATTATTAATTGTTTGGATTCTATACACAATTGACATAACCATATATTTAATAAGTTGCGATTTATGTTAAAATATTACTTAATTGAATAAAAGATATTAAATAACATTTATTGACTTTAATAAAACCCATGCAACATAATATTATTTATGTTATTATTATTTTGTGGTGTGATACAACTTGGGAAATAAATATTTTAATATAACTATCTTGTTAATTTATATTTTCCCCCATGCTCATCTTGGTCTGCTCAAAATCCAATATTATTTATTGAACTAAAAAATAAATATTCTATTCATAAATAAATATTTTATTCAAATGTTTCTAAATAAATATTTATAAAAATATTAATTAAATAAAATAATTATTTCAATCAAAAGTTGATGAATAAATGTTTATTTAATTTTTGAAATCAATATAACAAGAATAAAGTTATTCCTCATACTTGAGAAAAAAAAATATCCACTAATTAAACTCAAATATATGAAAATAAAGATCAGTTAAAACAATTAGTGTGTGACCCTATAGGATTATTTATATTGGAATTAGGTGTGATTTCCCAATGTCTAATATTACTATATAACAGTGGGTCATGGAACCAAATAGAATGAACATAATATCTCCAAATTGAAAAACACATACAAATGATCACTGTTTAATACAATCCTTTTGTCACAATATCTCTTCAAGTGGGATGCACATCAGTGTCAACAACCTTTATGCCTGAGATTTATTTCTTTGAATATATAAAATAAAAATGATTCTACACCATGGGAATGGAATTTAGTGTGATGGTTCTATTCCTATCAATGATTCGAGATATCACCTACCATAAATATGGAAGGGACATGTATTTATTTGACATATCCATTAAAGACATGACACTCGTGATGCACCCAACGTATCTAACTTATTCATGAACTGTTATCATCATGGTTTTCAAAATACATCTATGTATGTAAGTTGTTATATGAAAAAATAATAATCATTGTGTCCATGGACTATCACACGTGATTTTAGATATAAATATATAATGACCCAAAACATGTAGAAGTTTTACTGGTAGTTCTGTTCTCATAATATCCCATCTTTTTGATAAAAAGGTACAAACTTCATGAGAATAATCTTGATATGATTATGAGTACTCACACATGATAATCTATATAATTTCTGTCCTATCGAAGTATATTATACAACCACATAACATTATTTGAGAATATAATAATAGCACATCATGGATCTAATTATAGTGGGGAAGTGTTATAACCATTTCAATGTAGCATATACACTTGGACAATATTAAATTAGATTCATGAATAACAAATAACAATATTTAATAAGAAGTTTTAATGAATATTGTAACAAACCCATCTTTTGAAAAGTATTTTTTCGTAAAAATTTATGTTTTTCTATGTCCCATTAATTAAAACAATATAAGTATAAATTGAAAGGTAACTATCAGTTTTTTATATTTGTCTATCCATTGGTCAATTATGACTAAAGATAAATATGGCCATTAAAAACAATAATTATTTTAACATTGTAATTATTTTTTATCAATTGAAATGACAATGGAAAGAAGAGTTTATGGCCTCTACTAGTAGAATTGTTCCATATGAATCCCATTGGTGGAGCTCAGGAAGGAGGTAGCATCACCAGGATTCACTATGAACCAAACCCAATCCAATCTTCCATATTTAAAGCTTGAACAAAGTCACCTACGAGAGAAGTTCAAGATCATTTAAATCACAACCCAAACCATGTTCACCAAACAACCCATTGAAAGCCCCACCATCGTGAACCTTACACTTAGGGAATATGATGTTGTAAAAAATGGCTAAATATCAAGACCCTAGCATTTTAATTATGGTCATATTTTTTATATAATAATGAATTTACTTTTATTCTATTAACCTTACTTTGTATATGATTTTTTAAATCATAAATATTATTTTTGGTTAATATTCAAATTCAATTCAGAAATCTATTTTGTTAAATTAATTTATTTTGGAAAAAAATTATATCTTAATAAAATATTATTATTAATTTAATTATTTTAAATATAAATGAATGTAATATTTTTATGATGTTAATTATAATTTTTATTAATGTTTGAAAACTATTTTTCCAAAACCAGTCACTTTTCAATAAATGTTAGTTTTTATTTTAAAAGAGAAAATTCACATATTTAGAAAATTATTTAGATAAAATAAATATAATTTTTTGAATTTGGACGTCAAAATTATCAAATGGTGAGTTTTTAAATATTTTATGAGATCGTAGAATTGTTGGGTAAAAATTCAGTATCAAATTAATATATAATGTGTGTTATGACATCATAATGACCCAATAGTAATATTATAAAATACAATAAGATGTATATTCAACTTATATATGTTTTACCTTTAAAATAATGTTATTTTATATTTTTTTACTAATTTTAGAATTCCTTAGTAGATCCTCCAAGACATATAAAATATTGTAGCATTTTAAAATGATTTTCTTGAAAGTGTGACTCACATCCACATAAGAAATCCTAATATTTTTTAATTTTTTGACCTTGGAATTATAAAAAATTTTATACCACTCCCCTTTGGTTTAAACTATTGGAAAAAAATATGGTTTGGTTTGTGGTTTTTATTAGTTTAAAGTGTAGTGTCCAAAACCTAAATAATAAATAATTCCCTCACCATTCCTATATAAACCCACTAAATCTTTAATTACTATTCACTCAAACCATTTGGAGCATGACCAACCTCTACCCTTATCACTGAATAATCATCCCAAGGCACCCCAATATACCATTAAGCCTCTCCCAAACCTTTTGGATAACACTTCCATGTAACAGATCCTCACTTTCCTATCCTCCTTTCAAATTCAAGCATCTTATTTGAAATAAGTTCTTGTAATTCGAATTGATTATATTTTAATCCATTTATAATCAATCCCATAATGTACATTTGATGTTATTTCAATGAGTGATCATTTATCATCCCTCATTTGAACCCATACCTAAGATGTTACAATGCCAAAATTCCGTAAGATATATCACTCTTCTCATTTCCATTCAAACTACTATTTGACATCATGCTTCCTAAATTCCATATTTATATGCCGGGTTATGATGATTAAGAATGTAAAGACCCGTAAAATCCAAGGAAAATTTTTTCTTAATTTTCTTTAGAATTTTACAAGAGCGCGGTTTCAGACGGCACCTGATTCCGAGGCCCGGAGTGCCCGGAATTAATTTCCGAAGTTTGGCTCGGGTGCGTTCAGTGAACGAACGAGCGGGAATTCCTAACTTTTGATCCGGTGCTCGGAATTGAAATCCGAGGGCACCGATGAACTCGCAGCGCCGATATTCGCTTAAGGAGACCCTTTCGGGAGTTGCGTTTGTTGCGGGACGAAAGTTAGTTTTTGGGAGAATTATAAAATGTTGAATAAAAAAATGTGGATTCTTTTTATTTCACTTTTGTAGGTTAACTCCTCTCAAAAGGAGTTGGGGGTGGGACCCACACCCACTTAACCTACTTTGAGAGGATTAAGTGTGGTGGGACCCACACGAACCTAAACCTCTCAACTTCCCCCTTAAACTCCCCTCTCTCCCTCTTAATTGTTTGTAAACTTAACATCAAATTAATTACACATGACATGTTAATTAATTAAGTGTTATGTTTGAATTTTGAAGTTTTGAATTCCTAGGCTTGGTAAATAAAATAAGGAGAGACCTTATTTTATTTTGTTAGCCAACTTGTGTGGATTTCTTTTGAGAGCTCCTCCTCCATCTTCTTCATCTTGACGAAGAACGTTCATCTTGACGAAGAACGTTCATCTTGACGAAGAACGTTCATCTTGACGAAGAACGCTCAAACTCCGACGAAGAACGACGCCTCTCTTCTTCGTCCTCGGTGTCAACAAGAGGGAACGCCGCATCCTCCTCGGGCCTTCTTCGTCGGCAAACGAAGATCCGCCAACAACGTGTCGCATCGGACGTAACTCTTCGTCAACGGATTTGACGAACGACGACCGCGACGCCCGACTTCCGCGACGCCGTCTTCCGCGGAACGTAGAAGATTCTTTGAATCTCAAACCAGAGGTAGGGGATGTTATTTATTGATTAATTTATTCCATTCTTGAATCATGGATTTTAGCATGACTAAACGTGAGGCTTTTGGATTTTCTTTAGTTATGTTATTATTTAACGTGAGGGGGGTCGGACCGCATGAACACGGCCGAACCCCCCCTCCTTAGTTCTCGTTTTATTCATGCGGGTGGAAGCAAGTAGCGTGGTGCCGTCGCACCACGCGGATGATCGTTCAGTTAATTTACGAGGCGCCGTCGCGCCACGCCGAGGAAAAGTCTTCAAGAACGCGACGCCGTCACGCCACGTTGAAAAGAATCGAAGCACGGCGAAGGGGCGCGGTGCCGACGCACCGCGCCGGATAACGAACGCCGCGGCCGGTTCCGGGCCGCGGCGGAACGAGAAGACCGCGGCCGGTTCCGGGCCGCGGCGGGATGAAGAGACCGCGGCCGGTTCCGGGCCGCGGCGGAAGGGAAGACCGGCGGCCGGGCCGCCGGTGTCGGAAGCCGAAGAGGGGACCGGATTTTCCGGTCCCGTTGGAGAAGACCGGCCGGCCAGCTGGCCGGCCGGATGCCATTAAACCGGGGAATTTAATTCCCCGGCTGGTATTTAAAAACCCCCCCTCTTTAAGAGAGGGGGGCGGTTCTTTGAAGGAGGGGGAAGCGCCCCCCTCGGTTCCGCAACAGCAGGCCCCCACGTGGGGGGGGGGGGGGGCTTCTTCAAAAACAAAGGGGCACGGCCCCTTGTGCCGCGCAGCGCACAAAAGCCGCGGGGCTGAGCCCCCGCGTGCGCCGCCACGGCGGCCCGCCGCCAGCGCGGCCCGCCGCCGCCGCCACCGCGGCCCGCCGCGCCGCCGCCCGCTGCCGCCGCGCCGCCGCCCGCTGCCGCCGCGCGCCGCCGCCGGCCACCGCGCCGCCGCCGTCCGCCGCCGCCGCCGGCCACCGCGCCGCCCAGGGGGGGGTCGGGCCGGGTCGGCCCAGACCCGGATCCCCCCGTTTCGAACCAGTTTTGGTTATTGGCTCATAACATGAGCCTCGGACCTCCGAATGACGAACCGTCTGCGGCAACGCGATCCTTGGATCGAGACGGTCGTTTCGGTATATCGCACTCAAGGTTTCGGTTTACTTTGAGTTCGGCCGGGTTGGTTCGTTCACGAAACCAACCGGGCCTTCGGAGCGGAAACACTCATATCTTGAGCTACGGACGTCCGATTGACGTGCCGTCAGTCGCGTAGTGTTCCTCTTAGTGAGACGGATCTTTTGGCATACTCCGCCCGAGGTTTGGACGCAGGTGGAGTACGGTCGGGTTTGTTTTGCCTTAAAAACCAACCGGGCCCCGGAGACGAAAATGCCTATAACTCTCAGACCGGGCGTCCGATCGACGCGCCGTCTGTTGCGTTGAGTTCCTGTTGACGATACGGAACTTTTGGATACATCAACTCTGGTCTTTGTGACAGTTGATGTATCAGCCTCTCGGCTCGTGGAGCGGACCCTCCGTACGAGTTTACTGTGTGCGGGAACCCTAGTGCTGGCTGCGACTGTTCTACTGCTACGACTGCTACTGTGACTGCGACGACGACAGTACAGAGATCCTGTGTGGATTTGACGACGACAGTACAGAGATCCTGTGTGGATTTGACGACGACAGTACAGAGATCCTGTGTGGATTTGACGACGACAGTACAGAGATCCTGTGTGGATTCGACGACGACGACTACAGCACTCAGCGATCCTACGTGGATCAGTGCTACAGGTTCTGTGTGAGCCCGATCCTGTGTGGGTCCTTGCGCTCAGCGGTTCTGTGTGAGCCAGCGCCTACAGGTTCTGTGTGAGCCCGATCCTGTGTGGGTCTTCTGCGGGGGTTAGTTACCTATCGATCCTTCGTGGGTCCGACGACTTAGATGGATCAATGATCATCTTTATCGTCCTTGAAGAAGTATACCTGTGTGAGCTGAATCCTGTTGTTTTCCTGTGTGGATTGTGTTGTGCAATCCTGTGTGGATTATATTTTGCTTTCCTATGTGGAATACATATACTTTCCTGCGTGGACTGAGTTGTACTTGGGCTCGGAGGTTGGAGCGTATTTGAATTGATGACTTAGGTATATGTATGGGCATATACCTAAGCAGTGTCGGTTGTTACTTCGTGATTGTACTTTTCTTCGTGGTTTATCCTTTGTGGATTTGAGAGACCTTCAGGGGTCTCGGGGTCCCTACTGAGTAGCTTATACTCACCCCTGCACGGGCTTTGCCCGCACTTCGTTGTGTTGGTTGCAGACGACGGACAGTGTTGACCTTAGCTGAGGCTTGCAGAGCGGGACGGTACCCGGAGGTGGACCACTGGGCGGGACGTGCTCGGAGCGGACGGCGGGACCCGTGGAGCAGAGGAGCTATCTGTACCCACCCTTCATGTGGGATTTCCAGTGGACAGCTCGGAGTAGCGGCTTTACTTTTCAGTTGCTGTTTTTCCCTTTTCGAGTTGTACTTTACTTTCAGTTTGGGTTTGTATTCTGGCCCATTTACTTTTCCGCACTTTCAGTCGTACTCTGTTTGCTTAGTGTTTACTTCCGCTTATTTACTCTGTTGTGTGTGTTTACTTTTCAAGGGCAATGCCTTCCCTTTTTATCGGGATTTACGCCTTGGTGCTAGTCGCCAGCCCCTGGCCTATGGAAGGCGGGCTTGGGGTAGTCACGGCACGGACCCCGAGGGCGGGTCGTGACAAATTGGTATCAGAGGAGTTCGGTTCTACCGCGAACTCTGATCTTTTCTATGTGAAGCAATAATGTTTAGCGTATTGAGTGTGGTTATCAGTCCAGGGAGTCCAGTGTTGGTGCGGCGGCCGACGTATCCGTACACCAGGACCCTGACTTCTGATTTCCGACTTAATGCACGAAAACATTGATTGCGTGTGTGTTTCAAGTTTTCTTTGTGATTACTTGTGTCAGCTCACCGGGTATACTGATCTGCTTTATGAAAGTCTCAAGTTTTCCTTGTGATTACTTGTGCCAGCTCACCAGGTATACTGTTCTAACCGTGGCGCACCTGTTTCCTTTTCAGGATGGCCCCACGACGGCAGCCAGCTAGGGTTCCGAGAGTCGAGCGAGACGACAGCCCACCGAGCGACGAGGCCTCGGTGCAGGGCCCTTTTCCAGTAGTGGCACCGGCGGTAGCTTTACCCGCCGAGTCCCCGATGCTTCCAGCAGCAGCCGCTGACGATGCACGTCGCCTCAGTGCACTGCATGAGTTTCAGCGCCAGCGACCCCCAGGTTTCGCAGGGAGACGGATCCCCAGGCAGCAGAGGACTGGCTGGAGGCAGTGGTTCGAGTGTTTAGGCTAGTGAGGACACCAGCAGACCTCATGGTGATCCTCGCTGCGAGCCTACTACACGCAGCAGCAGGACGATGGTGGAGCTTGATGCTCCAGGTGCACGATGAGGCATCTCTTCTTTGGACGGACTTTGAGAGCATCTTCCGCTCGGAGTTCGTCCCAGCCACCCTTCGTGCGGTGCGTATCCAGGAGCTTCTACAGCTGCGGCAGGGCAGCATGACGGTCGCCCAGTACTCGGCGAGATTTACCGATCTCTCGCGCTACTCGACCGACATGGTACGGGACCCATTCTTCCGGGCCCGGACCTTCGAGCAGGGTTTGAGACACGAGATCAGGGCATCGCTGATCTCCCTCAGCATACCGACTCAGACAGGAGTACTGGAGCGGGCTCTTCTGATCGAGAGCTTCCTTGCTGAGTCTACACCAGCACAGCGACCCACCGCAGGGCGGCACGTGGCAGAGTCATCTGCAGCTGGCAGTCGACGAATGACTCAGGGGTCCAGACAGACCAGACCTCAGGGCACTGACTCAGCAGTGCAGGGCACACAACGCGGAGCCAGTCTTTCGAGTAGAAGACAGTGCTATGCATGCGGCGGGCGAGGCCACATGGCTCGTGACTGCCCGACCCGCCATGCGGAGGAGCAGCAGACGGTTGAGGAACCACCTAGGCAGAGGCAGAGGTTCGACCGTGGCGGTCCGCAGGGAGGAGGCGGACGAGGCAGAGGAGCTGGACGAGCAGCTGGTGGTGGCCGACGCTTTGAGGCTCTACCACCACCACCACCAGGAGGTCCACCCCGACCGCAGGGGAGAGCTCAGCTTCAGGCAGCCGAGGCCTTCGATCATGGAGCCCTGGGAGCCGATGGACAGGAGCAGAACTAGTGGATACATCCTTTGTACTTCTGGTTCCTTGTTGCTTTTGTGTAGCGTCTTGTATTACGAGCTGCATTAATAAAAGACGCATACCTTGTGATGTTTTCGTTCCTGTCCTCTATCGTAATGTTACTAAGAGGTTCCAGTTTTGGCTGTTGACTTGACCCTCACTTGTGAGACATCTACTGGAGGAGACCCAGTTACCACACACTGATGCCGACAGTGTGACTCAACCCTTGGAGGCGAGAGTAACGGTTGAATCTCTTAGTAGTAGCGTCGAGGCCTTACGACGTCATCCTTAGTATGGATTAGTATCATCCATGTTAGGATTGACTGTTTTAGGCAAAGAATGTGGTTCATCCAGGGGATGAGACCAGATTTCTCTTTTCGGCAAAAGAGAAATCTTGCAGCTCTGGTGGGACCGGAGATGGTCCGGGCCACGTCAGAGGAGGTCCATGTCATCCAGGAGCAGGTCCTACATGGGCGATCGATTCCTCTTGTGCGCAACAGATGGCGGCACGGAAATCTCCAGGAGAGCACATGGGAGCGGGAGGCTCAGATGCGTGCTCAGTACTCTCTTTTGGTTTCCCTAGTTTTTGATGTAGCTTTACGGGGACGTAAAGCCCTGAGGTGGGAGTAATGTAAAGACCCGTAAAATCCAAGGAAAATTTTTTCTTAATTTTCTTTAGAATTTTACAAGAGCGCGGTTTCAGACGGCACCTGATTCCGAGGCCCGGAGTGCCCGGAATTAATTTCCAAAGTTTGGCTCGGGTGCGTTCAGTGAACGAACGAGCGAGAATTCCTAACTTTTGATCCGGTGCTCGGAATTGAAATCCGAGGGCACCGATGAACTCGCAGCGCCGATATTCGCTTAAGGAGACCCTTTCGGGAGTTGCGTTTGTTGCGGGACGAAAGTTAGTTTTTGGGAGAATTATAAAATGTTGAATAAAAAAATGTGGATTCTTTTTATTTCACTTTTGTAGGTTAACTCCTCTCAAAAGGAGTTGGGGGTGGGACCCACACCCACTTAACCTACTTTGAGAGGATTAAGTGTGGTGGGACCCACACGAACCTAAACCTCTCAACTTCCCCCTTAAACTCCCCTCTCTCCCTCTTAATTGTTTGTAAACTTAACATCAAATTAATTACACATGACATGTTAATTAATTAAGTGTTATGTTTGAATTTTGAAGTTTTGAATTCCTAGGCTTGGTAAATAAAATAAGGAGAGACCTTATTTTATTTTGTTAGCCAACTTGTGTGGATTTCTTTTGAGAGCTCCTCCTCCATCTTCTTCATCTTGACGAAGAACGTTCATCTTGACGAAGAACGTTCATCTTGACGAAGAACGTTCATCTTGACGAAGAACGCTCAAACTCCGACGAAGAACGACGCCTCTCTTCTTCGTCCTCGGTGTCAACAAGAGGGAACGCCGCATCCTCCTCGGGCCTTCTTCGTCGGCAAACGAAGATCCGCCAACAACGTGTCGCATCGGACGTAACTCTTCGTCAACGGATTTGACGAACGACGACCGCGACGCCCGACTTCCGCGACGCCGTCTTCCGCGGAACGTAGAAGATTCTTTGAATCTCAAACCAGAGGTAGGGGATGTTATTTATTGATTAATTTATTCCATTCTTGAATCATGGATTTTAGCATGACTAAACGTGAGGCTTTTGGATTTTCTTTAGTTATGTTATTATTTAACGTGAGGGGGGTCGGACCGCATGAACACGGCCGAACCCCCCCTCCTTAGTTCTCGTTTTATTCATGCGGGTGGAAGCAAGTAGCGTGGTGCCGTCGCACCACGCGGATGATCGTTCAGTTAATTTACGCGGCGCCGTCGCGCCACGCCGAGGAAAAGTCTTCAAGAACGCGACGCCGTCGCGCCGCGTTGAAAAGAATCGAAGCACGGCGAAGGGGCGCGGTGCCGACGCACCGCGCCGGATAACGAACGCCGCGGCCGGTTCCGGGCCGCGGCGGAACGAGAAGACCGCGGCCGGTTCCGGGCCGCGGCGGGATGAAGAGACCGCGGCCGGTTCCGGGCCGCGGCGGAAGGGAAGACCGGCGGCCGGGCCGCCGGTGTCGGAAGCCGAAGAGGGGACCGGATTTTCCGGTCCCGTTGGAGAAGACCGGCCGGCCAGCTGGCCGGCCGGATGCCATTAAACCGGGGAATTTAATTCCCCGGCTGGTATTTAAAACCCCCCCCCCCCTCTTTAAGAGAGGGGGGCGGTTCTTTGAAGGAGGGGGCAGCGCCCCCCTCGGTTCTGCAACAGCAGGCCCCCACGTGGGGGGGGGGGCTTCTTCAAAAACAAAGGGGCACAGCCCCTTGTGCCGCGCAGCGCACAAAAGCCGCGGGGCTGAGCCCCCGCGTGCGCCGCCACGGCGGCCCGCCGCCAACGCGGCCCGCCGCCGCCGCCTCCGCGGCCCGCCGCGCCGCCGCCCGCTGCGGCCGCGCCGCCGCCCGCTGCCGCCGCGCGCCGCCGCCGGCCGCCGCGCCGCCGCCGTCCGCCGCCGCCGCCCAGGGGGGGGTCGGGCCGGGTCGGCCCGGACCCGGATCCCCCCGTTTCGAACCAGTTTTGGTTTTTGGCTCATAACTTGAGCCTCGGACCTCCGAATGACGAACCGTCTGCGGCAACGCGATCCTTGGATCGAGACGGTCGTTTCGGTATATCGCACTCAAGGTTTCGGTTTACTTTGAGTTCGGCCGGGTTGGTTCGTTCACGAAACCAACCGGGCCTTCGGAGCGGAAACGCTCATATCTTGAGCTACGGACGTCCGATTGACGTGCCGTCAGTCGCGTAGTGTTCCTCTTAGTGAGACGGATCTTTTGGCATACTCCGCCCGAGGTTTGGACGCAGGTGGAGTACGGTAGGGTTGGTTTTGCCTTAAAAACCAACCGGGCCCCGGAGACGAAAATGCCTATAACTCTCAGACCGGGCGTCCGATCGACGCGCCGTCTGTTGCGTTGAGTTCCTGTTGACGATACAGAACTTTTGGATACATCAACTCTGGTCTTTGTGACAGTTGATGTATCAGCCTCTCGGCTCGTGGAGCGGACCCTCCGTACGAGTTTACTGTGTGCGGGAACCCTAGTGCTGGCTGCGACTGTTCTACTGCTACGACTGCTACTGTGACTGCGACGACGACAGTACAGAGATCCTGTGTGGATTTGACGACGACAGTACAGAGATCCTGTGTGGATTTGACGACGACAGTACAGAGATCCTGTGTGGATTCGACGACGACGACTACAGCACTCAGCGATCCTACGTGGATCAGTGCTACAGGTTCTGTGTGAGCCCGATCCTGTGTGGGTCCTTGCGCTCAGCGGTTCTGTGTGAGCCAGCGCCTACAGGTTCTGTGTGAGCCCGATCCTGTGTGGGTCTTCTGCGGGGGTTAGTTACCTATCGATCCTTCGTGGGTCCGACGACTTAGATGGATCAGTGATCATCTTTATCGTCCTTGAAGAAGTATACCTGTGTGAGCTGAATCCTGTTGTTTTCCTGTGTGGATTGTGTTGTGCAATCCTGTGTGGATTATATTTTGCTTTCCTATGTGGAATACGTATACTTTCCTGCGTGGACTGAGTTGTACTTGGGCTCGGAGGTTGGAGCGTATTTGAATTGATGACTTAGGTATATGTATGGGCATATACCTAAGCAGTGTCGGTTGTTACTTCGTGATTGTACTTTTCTTCGTGGTTTATCCTTTGTGGATTTGAGAGACCTTCAGGGGTCTCGGGGTCCCTACTGAGTAGCTTATACTCACCCCTGCACGGACTTTTCCCGCACTTCGTTGTGTTGGTTGCAGACGACGGACAGTGTTGACCTTAGCTGAGGCTTGCAGAGCGGGACGGTACCCGGAGGTGGACCACTGGGCGGGACGTGCTCGGAGCGGACGGCGGGACCCGTGGAGCAGAGGAGCTATCTGTACCCACCCTTCAGGTGGGATTTCCAGTGGACAGCTCGGAGTAGCGGCTTTACTTTTCAGTTGCTGTTTTTCCCTTTTCGAGTTGTACTTTACTTTCAGTTTGGGTTTGTATTCTGGCCCATTTACTTTTCCGCACTTTCAGTCGTACTCTGTTTGCTTAGTGTTTACTTCCGCTTGTTTACTCTGTTGTGTGTGTTTACTTTTCAAAGGCAATGCCTTCCCTTTTTATCGGGATTTACGCCTTGGTGCTAGTCGCCAGCCCCTGGCCTATGGAAGGCGGGCTTGGGGTAGTCACGGCACGGACCCCGAGGGCGGGTCGTGACAAAGAACCCACATATTTCTATCATTATGTTTTAATGATGATATACCACTTTATCTCTCATTAATTCTTTCTGTGTACTCCGTTACTATGACAAAATTCTATAAGGTATTTATCTCTTCTTATTTCCAATCTAGTATTTATCCCATATAATGCATCAAGAATATATTTCATATATTGGGATTTTATGTTCCATGATCCCCTTAATATCCATTTCATGTATAGATGATGATATTTATCTTCCTATGTAACATCCTAGTTTTTTAAAAAATGTATAAATTGAAAAGCATGATAATTTTTTTAGTAGATATTTATTACTAGCGTTTGAAGATAATTTTCCAACTATTATGTTTTTAATTACAAAAAACGGTCATCTATAATTATGTTCAGTAATTTATTTACGGTCTAATTGAAGCAACATAAATATTGGTTAATAATAACATACCCTTATGATTATTAGTATGAACATAATGAATTATAAATTTTATTATTATTTTATTTATAAATTCATTAAGATAATGACATCTTGGGTAATTTATCAATCTCATATAAAAGCTGTTATAGTATTAAAATTGTTATTTTTGAGTAAATTATTATGAAATTTAAAAATTAAATTATTAATAGTTATAAAATTATTTTCAAAAAATGGTGTTAATTTTGGAATTCAACAAATAGAAAAAAATATTGGTTGAAATTTTTGTATTTTATTGAAACTTTTGAATTTTTTTGATGAATAGTGAAATACAGTAAAATACTGTATATTAAAATTCTCATATAAAAAACTATTTATGACATTATAACGGATGTAAGACACATTGGTTCAAACTCACATGCCATTATTACTATTTGGGGTCACATGAATTGATACAATTCAATGTATTTAGAAAAAATATAGTGATAATGATTAAAAGAATGTAAAATACCTCCTCTCCTCACTATAAATATCACCGTCATTCCCCTCTTACTCCGACACCTATCAATCCTTGAGCCTTACATATTTTATGCCCAATAATCCTCCAAGGATCTTACCCACGTCCTAGATATTTGAGTCTCATCAAAAGGCCATAAAAAATGACTTAAGGAGGATCTCAAGGGGAAGAGATCAAGAGGTAAACATCCTCTTTTGTTTTCTTTCTTTTTATTCATTTTATGTAATACTTTTTAATTTACAATGTTTTATGATAGGATATGTCATTAAATAACACCCTTACTGACCATATTATTTAATGATGATGATATTCTCTTTTTCTATAATTAAAAATAGTTTATGAAATTTTAATCGACGTCCTTAGGCTGCTAAATTTTCTTAAGAGATTTCTCAGCTTTTCTTTTATATTGAGATCGCTTTATTTCCTTTTGAATTCGTCACCTACCCTTATCCAAGAAAAATGAATTATAAATTATCTTACATATTCTATATTTCATCATGTTCATGGAATACTCGCCGTTATTTTTATTCTCCTCTCCCACTTATTCAAGAAATTAAAACAACGTCTGTGATGTGTCGAATTGACGATATCGTGGACAAATTGATTTCAATTGATTTTAATTACTTTAAGAATGGTAATGATTTCATTTGTATGGTTCAAAAATATTAAATTTTAAGTATTATATCTCATACAAGTTTTTTTAATCATTTTATACACATGTTATTAATTTGTAAAACAAATTAGTTCATTATAATCGAGGAATCACGAAAATGACCTAAAAATATCAACATTGTTTTAACCAATAAGTCATCATCATGTAAAATTTAAAAATGATAAATAGTATAATTTATGGTTATAGAAATATTCAAATACCATTTCATTACAATTATGTAGTTTCACTTCAAATTGACAATAATATCCATCATGAAACGATCAGGGAAATCATGTAAAGAACGTAGCTGAAACAATGGAAGGAACCAAATACTAACAATTAATGTTATAGAAGATATACGAATATGGTCATATAAGGTATTAAAAACATTAATATGTTTCTTTAATATATTAATAATACTATTCTAACAATTATACTGAAGTTTTAAAACAATTTTTAAGTATGACAAACCAGAGGTATGTGAATTCTTAACCAGATTTCTACTCTTTGGGTTAACCTTTTACTCCATTATTTATGTGGTATTATAATTTTTTGGGTTATGCGATTTGTTTATATTATGATTAATTCTGTGTATTGACAATTTATATACATATTACACCCACAATAATATTTTTCAGTTGAACTATATGATAGTTGAATGGGGATTTATTTTAAATCCTCTATTAAAATTCTCTTTTTACAAAAATCAAAAAAAAATGTTTTTATGAAATTATTCATGTTGTATTATAATGTAATGGTTATTAAGAATATTTTATGATGAATTTTGGGACATATATCTCCATATAATTAATTAGTTATGTGTATGTTAGAGGTCAACCGTATGCATACTCCAAGTGTAACTGCGATGGTTAAACAAATTGAAATGTAGTAGGGAGGGTTAAAAATTATAAGTTATTTGAGAGGGTTAAAAAATATGTATTCAATGATCCAATATAACTATAGGGTTCTATTTAGGGTTCATAATGAAGAAGCTGGGGAGGAGCAGTTCCAAGTAGTTATTCTAGGGTGAATGTAATGTTTGAAGCCTATGGGAAAATGAATCCCTCTAAGTCTATGGGGCATGTAATACTTACGCCTACAGGCCCTGTAAGGGTTCTACCTAATCCCTTGAAATGTGGATTATCAAAAATCAATCAAAATGAACGCCTTTGAGACATTATAGGAGGCCATGTATCAAAAAGTAAGTATATATGGGTGAAAAGTTCAAAATGTTGAAAATATTTTCCTAAGTTACAAGTATTCATGGGATAATGTGCTATTTCCTTCTTTTTATATCCCTAAATGATCTTTTTGTGCTCATACAAAGTTTTGAAATGATTTTCATAGGTTATAAGGATGTGTATGAAGAATAAGGAAGCAATGTTAATTGATGTAATAATTGTAAATGAAATCATTTTTTATTTGAAATGTTTTATATTTTTTGGAAGAAACGAATACTGTATTTATGGTATCCACATTATATAAAAGTGTAATGATATGAATGTATTATGTTCCAATTATCAAAAGCAATAAACATGAAATTATCTTTTATGTGAAAGGAATATATTTCTTCAAAATTTTATAGATTATGTAATGTTATAAGGTCGGGTCCTTATAGTTGGTATCATATAAAAGGGTTAGACAACATTAGGAATTAAGAGTTTTCATTAAACATATGGTTAGTCTCTACGTCTATTATTTAAGTAAAATCATAATTTTATAAATTTTCAGATCACGAAAAGTCAGTTAAAAATAGAAGGAGGAGGACCTCAAAAGACATTTCTATCTCTTCATGATGACTTTCTTACAATAATTTTTGAAAATTCATGTCCAGATGATTCTAAAACATTATATAACATATAACTCACTTGAAACTAATTGTTTGAGATATAAAACACCATCATTATACTTCAATACAATCATGGATCATGGGTTGTATTTAATCAAATCCTATTTTTTCAATATTTTGATATTTTACAGAAATGTAAATATTAGCAGTTCATTTTCAGATATTTTACTATATAACAATATTTTGAATCATATTATGATTTTGAAAAGGGTGATGAAGAAGGAGTCCCTTACACAACTTATTCATATTTACTTTCACAATATAGTCTTTCCAAACATACTTATGATATTTTAAAAGGATCAATGATTGAATGTTTCAACTGAAACTGGGTCTGACTATTTTATAAAAATCACATTTTATTACATGTTTTGAAATTATATTTCATACAACATTATTTTCCAAAACTATTTTTTTGTGAACACCCATATGTCCCAAGTTGTAAAAGGTGTATTTGTATAAAGGAGTAAAATTATTTTGAATGATATCTAAATCAATTTTGCAACTTCCAGACATTCTATTTATATGAGAAAAATGATGATGAAACCTGGTGGACACCATGATAAAGGTGCCCCACTTGTTTAATAAGTAAATAAAATTGTGAGGATGCAATTTCTGAAAGTTGGGGATAATGTAACATGCTGGTTTAAAAAAAAATGTATATATTGAAATTCATGAATCATTTTTTTGAAGATATTTATAACTTCCTTTCAATAATATTTTTCCACATTTTTGTTTTAAATTGTGAAAAACTGTCATCTATAATTGTGTTCAGTAAGTTATTTGGGGTATAATGGGACAACGATAATTTCTGGTCAACAGTAACATACCATTATGAATATTAATATGAATAGTAATTTGAACCTAATTAATATAAATGTTTATTATTATTTTATTTTCATAAGGATTTATGATAATTACATATTGGTTAATGTTTCAATGCAATATAAAAGCAGTTATAGTATTAAAATTGTTATTTTTTAATAAATTATGATTTTATTTAAAAATTATTTAATTTATATTTATAAAATTATTTTAAAAAAATGGATTTCATTTTTTAATTCTAAACATAGAAAAAATTTTAGGAGAATATTTTGTATTTTTCTGAAAATCGAGAATTTTTTTATTGAATAGTGAAATACTCTAAAATACCATAAATTTAAATTATTAGTTAAATACAAAATTTATGACATAATAAGTGATGTTAGACAACTTTGTTCGAACTCACATGTCATTATTACTATTTGGTCTCACATGAATTGAGACTATTCGTAGTCTTGAGAAAATATATTTTAATAATGATTAAAATAATCTAAAATACCTCCCCTCCTCCAGTATAAATACCACCTTCATTCCCCTCTTCCTCCCACACATATCAAGCCTTTATGATTACGTATGTTCTACCCAATACACCTAATAAGGCTATTACCCATGTCCTACATCTCCTTGTCTCATTAGAAGGCTAAAACTAAAGGGCTTAAGGTGGATCTCAAGGAGAAGAGATTAGGAGGTAAACATTCTCTTTTGTTTTCTCTATTTTCTATCATTTTTTGTTATTATATATAATTTCTATTGGATTATATTGGATTATGTCATTACATATACCCCTTAATTCACATATTATTTAATAATTATTATATTCCCCTTTTCTCTCATCAATATATTTTTTGAAATTTTAAGCGACGTTGTTAGGATGTAAATTTTCTTAAGGGATTTTTCAATTTTTTATTTATTTTGAGATTCCTATATTGTATTATTTTTTCATAAAGTCCCCTTATAAAAGAGTCATGATTGATACAGTATCATATATATTCTATATTCCATTAGGTTTACCAAATACTCACCATTATATATCTTCTCCTCTTCCACCTATTAAAAAAATTAAAACATAGTTCACAATGTGTCGAATAACCAACATCATGGATGATGTGATTTTAATTTCTATTACAACCTTCAAGTCTGGTCATGAAACCATTTTTATGGTTGTACCTGATTATTATTTATGAATTTTATATTATATAAGTTTTTGGAATCATATTATACACATTTTGTTAATTTATAAAATAAATGAGTTTATTACAATAGATGAATCGCCTAAATGACCAAAACAAATATCAATAATGTTTTAACTTATAAATCATCATAATTTCATAATTTTAAAAGATAAAGGGAATAATTTATGTTTATTAAAGTATTTGAATACCAGTCCATTACAATTCGCGATTTTCACTACCAATCGAAAAGAATATCCATCATGAACTGATCATGGAAATTATTTAAAGAACGCACCCAAAACAATGGAAGGAACCAAATACTGATAATTAAAGAAAGAAATGTTGTAATTAAATGATCATATAAGGATTATAAACATTAATATGTTTCTATAATATATTAATAACTCTCTTTAGACCATTATATAGATGGTTTAAAATAATATTAATGTAAGACAAACCCGCGGTAAGGGAATTCATAACCCGATTTCCATTCATTGGGTTAACCATTTAATTCATTATTTATGTGTTATTAAAATTTTTTTGGGTGATGGTTTTTGTTTATATTATGTTTAATTATGGGTATTTACAGTTTATATACATATTCCATCCAGTATATTAATTCTCACTTGAACTATATGATATTTTTAATGGGATTTTGTTTAAAAGTCCTCTTTTAAAATTCTACTTTACAAAATTGAAAAGAAATGTTTTTATGGAATTATTAATGTCGTATTATTATGTTCTGGTACTTGATCATTTTTTTATGATGAAGGGTGGTAAAAAAATCTCCCTCTATTTAATTTTTTATATGTACATTGGAGTTCGGCTATATGGTTTCTCCAAGTGTAACTACCATGGTTACAAAAATTATAAGGTAGTCATGTGGGGTATAAATTATAAGATAGATGAGAGTGTAAAATAATTATGTGAGTAATGCACCAAGATACCTTTAATGGTTATATTTTGGTTCATATGTCTTGTGGTAATCTTATTTAGTTCTTATTTTTCTCTAAGTATGTATATAAGGGTTACATGTAGGTTTTTTGAAAATGTTTTCATACGTTACAAGTATTCATAGTCTAATGTTCTATTTAATTATTTTTATATCCCTAACTGTGTTTTTTGTGATCATACCGTGTTTTTAAATTATTTTCACATGTTATATGGATGTGTAAGAAAAATAAGGAATCCATGTTAAATGTTCGAGGAATTTTCATAGAAATCATGCTTTATTTGAAATGTTTTTTTTGTAAGAAATGGATATTGTTTTTATGGTATCCACTCTATATTAATGTGTAATGTTATTAATTTATTATGTCTCAAATATCTAAACATATAAATATAAAAATATCTTTGATGTGAATGGAAATTATTTCTTGAAAAAATTCAAGATTATGATTTTAATATGTTCTAGTCTTTATATCCTATATCATCATCCATTTTTATGAATTTTTATGTCATGTGATTAGGCTGTCTAATTTCAACCACTATATTCTTTGTTGAAATCATTGTGTATTGAATAAAATACCCATTTATCTATCAAGGGTATTGAACTTTATGAACATATACTTACTGAATGGTACATACATGTATGTATTCCAAAATCCTTAATCGTGGAATAACATATTATGTTGAATGATTCCATGTTATATGAACCATGTGGCACACTTATTCTTAAAATGAAATGTTTATAATGTGTTTTCCCTGATAGTGCTTTAATACATTGGGTAATGTTTAGTATCATGATACGCCATGTGAAATTAAGTTTTACACATGATAATTCATGTTCAAAGAGGGTATACTAATGAAAGTTAATGTTCCATGAGTGTTTACTCATGCTATTTAATGATCGATGAGGGTTTACTCATGCTAATTGATTTGAAACGAGGTTTTAATAATGATAATACATGTGTGATTAGCTTTGTCCCATGATAATATCAAATTTTATGTTGTTCCAATAATTCAATGTTATGATACTCATGTTATGTCATGCCTTTATGTTCAGATTTCTATGGTGATCCATTGATTTTCCTATTGCCTAACATGTACTGTTTTCTTCATGTTATTCCTTGTTTACTACCTTACTAGGCTTTATAGATCACCTTTTCCTTATGTATATCCTCAGGTTATCCCTTGAAATACTATGTATGAAGTAATGTTTTTTTCTTGAAAAATAATATTTCAATAAAGATGTTGTATTTTATGTCTTATGTTATCATGTAATGTTCTTAATTTACCCAAACACTAGACCTCTCGATCCATAGAGTTGTCTTATGTGAATTTTTATGTCATAAATCATGTTTATGTGTGTAATAAAGATTAGGGTTTTCATTGTTGGTATCAGAGGATAGGTGTAGTTATTTTTGGGATTATGATTAGAAAACCCCAGTGAAAGACTTAGGGATAAGAATAATTATATGGGAAACATCCCTAAATTTCGGTGGGTATAGTGTATGTTTTTTATAAATAAAAATCATACCTATCTAGATATGATCAATTAGAGGTGGCTCTAGCAAAATTGTATCTAAGGGTCAAACCTGAAAACACAGTTATACGGTAGACCTGAACGAAGACTGGTGCACGAAAACAGGCCTTGATGCACTCTTGGTTTGACACTCTCGAGAGATATGATTTGGTAAATTCATAATCATAGTAAAAAGCATTATTAAGTGAACAAAAAATCCCATAAGAATATATGTTATGAAATAATTCCTAGATAAACTAGATTGAAAGGTAGGGTATCATAACTTAAGATATACTATGCAGGTTCATCCTTCTATGTGAAATGTTTTACTTTTAATTTTTATTATCTAAGAATTCAAACCCCCTAATTGTATTTTATTTTTCTTAGTAAAGACATGGATGGAGGAAGACCACATACAACTATTCTATATCTTCCTAAAGAACTACATTGAGATATTATCCTGAAGTGATGCATAGATGATGTTGAGATTTTTTCATATATAAAATTTACAAGAAAACTACATTATGAGGCATCCAATAACTCTATAATTTCATGATTATATCTAGGATCAAGCATCATCTGTTGGAAAATCTTTCACTCTCAACTTTCTTACCATGATATGTGTGGGAAGTACCATAATATACTTTTCAAATTATTCTCCTTATTTCAATATTATGAAGCACGAAATGATTTTCTTGATTCTCCAAAAGTGGTAGACCTCTGAGTAGCCTATATATGCATATATATATATATATATCAAATTATAAATTCTTTTCTTTGGGGAAACACCAAAACTTATATACCAAAACATTTTTTTGAAATATTTGAAGATGAATCAACAAGAAAATTTATAAAAAAAAGTTTCAGAAGATATATCAAAATTATATATATGAAATACCATTGTAATGACTTTTCGGTGCTTCGATCGATATAATCCAAGACACATCAGGCTTTTTTGAGTAAATGAAGTATATTATTGTAGAAGTATCCTAATATACCACAATGACACATGAACCATTTATACTTACTGTAAAATATAATAAGAATGACAAAATACCTCATCGAATAGATGAAGAAGAAGTACACTCACCTGTTTCACCTTAATATGTAAAACAAATTTCCGGGCGAGAAATTTCTTAATGGGGGAAGTAAGTAACAATCTGAACATTTGAATAATATTTTATTTCCTGAAAATTTATGTTTATTATGTAACATTAATTAAAACTATATTAGAAAAAATTGAAATGTCACTATCACTTTTAAAATTTTATATTACCATTGTAAATATATTATATAATATTAATATAACTGTCAGAAACAATAATAATTTTAACGTTATAATTATTCCGTATAAATATAAATAACAATGGAAAGAAGCTTTGATGACCTATAACAGTAGAATTTTTTCATATAAAGACCATATTTTAGAGCTCGATAAGGAGGTAGCATCACTAAGCCTCACTATGGACCATGCCCATTATGAGCTTCAATATATAATGCTAGAAAAAAATCACATATGGGAGATGTTGAAGCTCATTGAGATCACGACCCAAATAATGTACACCGAACGACCCCATGAAAGCCCCATCATTGCACACCATACACATAGGGAGTATGCTAGTGTAAAAAAATGGATATGTATCATGACCCTAGAATTCTGATTATATATATTATTTTTTTACAGAATAAAAAATATAATTTCATTCTATTTACATTACATTGTAATTGAATTTTAAAGCATAAATATTATTTTTGGTTAATATTAAAATACAATTAAGAAAGATATTTTAGTGAATAAATGTTTTTTTAAATAAATAATATTTTAGTAAAATATTTTTATTAAATTAATTATATTAAATATAAATGATCATATAATTTTTATGATTTCAATTGTAATTTTTATTAGGGTTTGCAAACTGTTTTTTTTTCAAAACCCATAAATTTTAAGAAATTTTTTTTATTATAAAAATGAAAATTAAATTATATAGAAAATTATTTATATAAAATAAATATTATTTTTGGAATTAGAACATCGAAAATATGGAACGGTTAATTTTACATAATTTTTTGAGATAATAGATTTTTTTGAGTAAAAATTAAATACTAAATAATTATTAAATGTGTTTTATGGAATCATAATGATCAAATAGTAGTGTAATAAAATAATATAAAAGGTATATTATTCCAATTTATGTTTTAACATTATAATAATGCGATTTTATATTGGTTTTATTAATTTTATAATGCCTTAGTTGACCCTCCACGACTTATAAAATTTTTTAACAAGTTAAAATGATTTCCTTGAGAGTGTGATTCACCTGAACATAAGAAAAGAAACTTTTATAATATTTTCGTCCCTTGGACTTATAACATATTTTATACAACTCCAAATTGTCTGAAAACATTGGAAAAATCCATGGTATGGTTTTTGGTTTTGATTAGATTAATGTGTAGTGTCCAAAACCCAAATAATCAAGAATTCCCTCTTATTTACGATATAAACCCACTCAATCTTTCATTAATATTCACTAAAACCATTTAGATATAGACCCAAATCTACCAGAATCTCTATAGAATCCTCTCAAGACACATTAATCTCCAAAGAATCCTCTCCCAAGCCTTTAGTATCACACTACCATGTAAGGGATCCTAAATTTCCTCTCCTCCTTTAAAATTCAAGAATCTAATTTGAAAGAAGATCGTTTTATATCAATTGGTTGTATTGTAATAATTTTATAATAAATCCTGTACTAGATATTTTATGTTATTTCAATGTGATATCACTTATCCTCCCTCATTTGGACCCATTCCTATGATTTTATTGTGCCAAAATTTTATAAGAGATCTTACTCTTCTCATTTCCATTCAACCCACACTTTAACATTATGCTTTTAAATACATATTTATATGATTATTTATGATGTTAAAAGACTCCCATAAATCCCTATGTATGTTTTAATTATGATGTACCACTTTATCTCTCACTAACGCCTTCCGTGTACACCCACCAGTATGATGAAATTCTGTAAGGGATTTCTATTTTCTTATTTCCATTCAAGTATTTCCCCCATATTATGCATGTAAATTATATTTCATATGTTGGGATATTATGTTCAATGATACCCTTACTACCCATTTCATGTATATATTATTTGATTCCCCTTCCTCCCTCATAAAACATTTTATTATGAATTTTTATGTCATGACATTAGGCTGGTGAATTTGCAACATGATTTTCCAAGCCAAATTCATCGTGTAGTGAATATCATACCCATTTCTCTATCATGGGTATTCATATTTATGCACACATACATAATTAATGGTACTTACATATATGTATTCCACATTACTTAATCATGGAATACATATGATGTTGAATGATTCCATGTTATATGATCTATGTGGAAAACATATGTATGAAATGAAAGGTTTATAAAGGGTGTGCCCTTATAGCACTCCAATGCATTGTGTCATTTTTAGTATCTTGATACTCCACGTGCAATGAGGGTTTAATCATTCTAATTCTTGTTTAGTGAGGGTTTACACATGCTACTTCATTTAAAATTTGGGTTTACTCATTATAATTAATTTTCAATAAGGTTTTACTAATGCTAATTCATGTTCAATGAGGGTTCACTAATGTTAATCGTTGTGCAATGTGCCTTGGCTCATGCTAATATCATTTTGTATGTTGTATCCACATTTCTATGCTATGATAATCATGTTATTTCATGCCTTTATGATCATGTTCATATTGTTATCCTTTGATATGCCTATTGTCTAACATGTACATTATTTTTCATATTGTGCCTTGTTTACTACCATAATGGGCTTTATAGCTCACATTTTTCTTATGTTTGTCCTCAGGTTATCACACTCAATGCTATATACGAAGGAATGTTGTTTTTATTAGAAATATTGTTTCAATAAAGATATAATATTTTATGTCTTATGTTGTCATGTAATGATCCAAATTTCTTAATAAACTAGACCTCTTGATCCTTAGTGTTTTATTAAGTGAAATTTCATGTAATAAATCATGCTTATTTGTGTAATAAAGAGTAGAGTTGTTATAATTACCCAATACATTGAATATACATGTAATCAATATAAAAACAGTTGGTCCTAGGACACTAACTCCAACACATCCATTCAAACATCTATCCATACATTCATTGATACTTGCATCTATCCATACATACAAACATATGGTGTAATAAATTTATATTTTAGAAGAAATGCTATGATAGATAGCATGCAAAAAAAGCCACACCGAGCTTAAAAAGACTGTTCAATATTTTTATTTAAATATAAAGGTTATAACCTAGTTGTTGAATTGGTGGGTATGAATAGGATAAACTAAATAATGAAATATATAACGTTTATATTCATTAATAATGTATAAAATATTTATTAGGAAATAGGAATTATATTTTTTGTTATTTTATTTTATATTTCAAATATGTGTTTTCTTCTAAAAAATTTATTTATTTTTGTGTGGAATTAATATAATTAATATTTATTCATTCTATAAATATTATTGTATAAAAATTATGTAAATTTGGAAATAATCATTTCAGAATTATCAATGTGTGAATTTTGTGGAATTTTTTGAAAAGTCTGATTTTTCATTGAATATTGAAAGATACTGATTTTTATTGAAAATTTTATTATATTTTAAAATAATTAAAAAGTAAAATTATATTTTATATTAGTCAGAAAATAATATTAGTTTCATTTTATTTAAAATAAATCAATTATGTTTTTAAATTAATTTTATATATGAATTCAATGTAATAATATTATATACCAAAAATGGAATATTTATAAAAAAACAATTTGTTGCATTTTTTAGTCTTAAGTTTAAATGAAATTATTCCAATTTTTTTGTTTCTAATCTTTAAAAACTAAGTTCTATATTTGGAATTAATGTTTATGAATTTGGTAAATAAGTCACTTTTATTTTTTCCAATATGAATAATAACCTTAGAAATATTTCTTACCACGGTAAATCGTAAGTCAAGTAATTATGGATAAAAAATGTTAATGACTAAAGCATGACTCAAGAACATTCCTTAATTTTATTATATTAGTATATATCATACATAATACTCCAAAAGTAGAATATATGAACATTTTTCCTTTTTTATGCGAATATAACCTTTATATTATTTTATATAATGAAAATTAAAAAAATGCCACACTGTTTTTTAATAAATATAATATTTTTAACATGGGGATAAAAAGAGGATATGTTTAATTAAAAATAAATAAATTTATCTTCAATGATTTATTTTCATTTTTTTAATTTATTTTAAATTTATAATAAAGAAATAACTTCTATAAATACTTACACAACATTGATGTAGCAATTATTCAATTAATGGAAAAATAAAATAAATGATATTAAATATATTAAAATTTGTATAACTTCCAATAATTAACATGAACCATGGATTTTATATATTAATACGAATAATTATAAATGTTTTGATGCATTGGATTCAAATTACATTGATATTTTGATTTTATTAGTGTCAATGTAAATGCATGGTTCTCAAATTGACATTAATGATATTTTATATGAAATAATATTTTATTATAAAGAATATTTTATTAAATGAATTAAATTTAACAAAATTATTATATTCAAAAATAATAATGTTATATGGTTTATTCTATCGATCAAAATCTATTTATGGGATTTTTTACGTTTTATTGTAACATTACTAACCCTTAAAAGGATGAAAACATTAATATTATGGTAATTGTCAAAAGGGTTTGCAAAGGGTTAAAACAAAAAATATAAGGGTAAAAATGTGATCTAAACTAGTATAAAAATTATTATATGATATAATTTTTACTAATACAAAAATTATATAATAAAATTATAAATTTTAACCCAATTTTACATCAAAATTAATTTATATTAAATTAATAATTTAATATATTTCAAGAGTGAACCTCCCCTCTCTTATAAAAGGGAACAAATTCTAATTACTTCACACCTAAAATCATTTTGTTTTGGAAAATATCAACCCAAATACCATATTATAATTCATACTTTCATAATATAGAACTTATTTTACACACAATATCATTCTTATAGGTCTTAAGTTATTAAGAAAAATAGGCTTTCGAAAGAAGAGTTATTGTTTTTAACTGCATGTTATATATTTATTTCACCTACCACTACCTTATATTATTTTTCAGCCATGAAAAAATAATAGCATAGTTATATTATATATAATGAGATTTTATTGTGTTAATTTAATAACTTATATCTATCCTTAACATCAATCAATTGGGAACGGAATTTATCCTCCATTTATACAGTGGACTACCACCTCGCAGACCGATGTAATTTATTTTTACATCACCACATATCCCAAATGGTTATAATGTTGGAATTAATATTTATATATGATATTAGTGACAAAATTTTCATTATTAAAATATAATAAATAATTTAGTTTCTTAATTTTCCATTAACTGAAAAATGATAACGTTGTATATGTGTACGTGTGGACTATCACCTCCACAAAGAGATGAGATTTTTTTTTCATCACCAAAACACATGGATTATATATATAATAAAAATTAAAGAAATAATTTTACTAATATGATGTTATTATAATTATGTTAATAGATAATTATACATACCTTCTTTACATAATGATCATTGAAATTTTGAAATGTTACTCATGTGGACATATGACTTACCATTTCCATGACTGCAATGTAGTTCATTTTTCATATTCATATATAATGCATGGTTTTAGAAGTATAATTTATTTAAAAAAGATAATTATTTCAGTACTATTATTTATAATATTATTGAATAATGGACTCTTTGACTATATTCAACTTACCAAATACATTTTTCACATATGAACCAAATATCTTCAAAATAGTCGACATGAAATTTAATGATTATATAATTTTATAACATGGAAATAAGTGACATAAATAGAATACTAAACCTGAAAAATTATCTAATGAAAGTAAATAATTAATATAATTTTATTGCATAGGAATATAAATAACTTACATGATGAGTCAGACTCAAGGTAAGAGACTTTCTTTTTAAAAATCTATTTTTGAAGTTTCCCTTAAACTCTATTTTTCATCATTATATATATATTTATAAATTATTTTATGGAAGTATTTATATGTATATAAGTGAATTGTGAAGTAAAATTAAATTTTATTTTGACATTATTTCAATGTTTTTGAACGGAATCTTTTATGTAATTTTTTTAATATCCTTTACATAAAGACAAAAAGGAATGTTATTTTTTTGATGTATACAGCGACAATGAATTTCCCCCAATGATAAGTATTATTTTATTTTTTATTACATTAAAATATTTATTTATCTATTAAAATAAAAAACACATGTCCCTATGTTTTGGTTATTATCAAAAAGTGTTTTAAAATGGAATGGATATTTTGAAATTCAGAACTGCTTTTTATGGGATAAATGAATATCTTGAAATCTGTAATTTTCTATGTGTTATGATTTTGTTATGGATCTTGTAAATTATTTAATATAATGGGTGGTTAAATGATAAACCAAGGGAGGGTTATCCTGTTATATTTTTCCAATGCATTGGAAAAAAATTTGTAGTTAACGGATTGGGTTTCACCTTATAGAATATGGGAATATAGGAAATGGTTGTTCCAAATATACGACAATGTTAACAATTTAGGTTTCTCCTGCGAGATTATTAAAATATAATATGATATTTATTCCATGAATAAATTTTATTATTATTCTATGTGTATTCATGACATAATCTATTAATTTCTGGTGGCAAAGGGCGGGTGTGATCTAAATAGCATAGTAGAGTCTCACCAAGTGTTCCCTAATGAATTCCATAATAATAAAACCCATTATGCTTAAAATTTTAATAAAATAATGCATGGTATGGAACTTTAGTATGTTAAAAACATACTTTCAGTTCTAAACTATGTTTTATATGTCAAAATAGGATTAAATGATCATTTTATTTGATTATTTATAAAAAAATAAATCGCTTTAATAAAATTATTCATAATCATTTAGATGTAGAGATCAAATAGAAATGTGTCATAGAACCCTGTAATAAGATCTGTGGTATGGTAGGTTTTAATAATACGATCCTCAAACTATTCAATCACCCATCAGGGTAATCATACCACAGTAAATTCATGTTACTATTTTCATCATAAATATTTTTATAGTGGTCATATCTTACAGTGTTTTTCTTAATTAACAACTAATTAACTATTCTAACATTTTCTTCATTAAATCAATCAATCAATCATGGGAAACCATCCATTTCAAATTTATTCAAAATGAAATTTATCGCATTCAATTTTCAACATGCATTTATCATTTCAAAACAAAAACATAGGTTTTCATAAAATTATTCCAATTTCGAATTATATTCCCATTTAAACCAATTTTCTCAAGAATAAACATTGAATCATTTCACTTTATCAAATCAATAACATAAATTAATATTCTAAAATCAATCCAAAATTAAAAAATCGATCCCACAATTCAAATATCACTAAAATAGGGGGGTTCCCAATTTTTATTCCCTTTAATCCCACACATAAAAGAATTTAAATTACAGGGGTTAAAATAAATTAAAACTCATATAAAAAATTTCACAAATTTAAGGTTTCAATTTTTGGGAAAATTATATGGATCCACCTACCTTAAATCACAGGATCAAAATAACACAACACCCATGAAATGGAATTTAAACGAAGATCAATGGAAAATGGTATTACGAAAAACATTGTAGAATTATGATTCATTAGAACAGATATTATATACATCAATAACAATATGGTATATCACTCTTTAATGAGCAGAGAAAAAATTGTTAATAGAAACCAAAAGATATGAGATCCACTTACCAGGAGGAGATCAAATGCAATCACCTGATATTCAGTTCAAAAGCGAATGGAGTTTGAGGATTTTATTACACATATTTAGAGCCATAAAAGAGGAAAAAAAATTTAAAGGTCTAAATAGGGTGATTATTGGTTAAACTAGGGGTCCTATTATTCTAAAACAATTTTTGGTGGTTTAAAATCCTGAATTCATGGTTTTATGGAGGGGGAAATTGTTATGAAAATCACGAACTATAACAATGTGCCTACTCTATTTGGGGTACATTGTTTCCCTAGGGTTGGTATAGGGTTTGGAAAAATTTGTTCCAACCATTATTCCCCTACTATAAGGGTGCACGTTTTGTACTTGGGAGGCATACAGTTTTGAAAAACTATGTGCCAACTATACAATACCCATAAAGTATTAAAAGTATCACAAATTCACCCAAAATCCTATTTGGAAAGTCATATTCATCAGGATAAAAATTATATTAAAAAAGAACCTAAAATAGGGTAACAAGATGTTATAATCTACCCACCAAAAAGGAATTAAATCCCAATAAATCCTATCGAAAAAGATCAATATCAAAGAGATGGGGCCACTGCTCTCTCATTTGTGCCCCACAGTCCATTATATATAGAAAATCATACCAATAAAACCATTTCACACACACCAAAGGTATAGCATTCCCATGAATAACCAATGACTCGGAATTAACAATCATGGATGGATTCTTATTCATGAATAAATGGGGCTAAATGTTAAGATATTCCCCACTCATGACTTGAGAAGGGTCAAAAAGATATTTCCTATGCTATGATACATGAATCACATTGTGGATACAACTAAATGATGTTGGAGGTTCCAAATTATAATCCAAAATTCCCATCCATTCAAAAATCTCAAAATTACCCACAAAACTCAGTGCTTGTTATCCCCATTTTCCAAGACAACGATGAACCAACCAAGGTGAAACTCTAATGAACACATGTTCACCAATCAAAAGCTATAAATTTTCCAAATTGTGATCAAAATAAGTCTTATTATATCTCCATAAAATTTTCATTCAATGATGAATCAAATTATTTTTTGGGTATCTGGGACCAAAAATGATCCAACAATGGAATATTTAGTAATCTCATACCCACATAACAGATATTTCACGGTCGATCATACATACACTCGAAAGAAGACATCGTAATTAAAGATTAGAAACATTTGTTATAATAAAATTCAACCAACCCCAAATGGGCAACCCTAGCTCCTGAAAGTCAATTATTTAGTCATGTGACATATCATTAAGAATGTATAGAGCTTTTTCTATTTATCTATCTTTCTAACGAAGATATACCATACTCAAATATACATAGGATCTTATTTCCTCCTCGATTCATCTCTAAAAGTTAGAAGTAAAAAAAAGATCCATATTAGAGACTATAATAGAGGGAAACCCATAGAATATGACGATCACATTGACATATAGACATATTTTTTGTATATCAAATTGTTATAATGTGATCTATTATGGTCAACTCATCGATCACAACCCATATTACAATTTTCTTATTAGTGGTACATATAAATCCAACCAAATATTCCTTTTTGATCTTTTCCCACTTCCAATTTAGAATTGGATGTGGATAAAGTAATCCCAAAGGTCTTTAGTTCTAATCTTTAACCTATTGTTATGTATAACAATGAGAAACAAAGTCAATGATGTCTCACCTCATACTTGGACAACATATTTATCCCAAAAAATCATAGAGAAATTAATATTTCATATTTGAAATAACCACTAAGAACTGTGATAGTCCCCTATCATGACCCTTATCATAGGAAAAGGAACAATGCATTGATTTTGAAAACATAAGATACCATCTGAATAGAATTACCACTTACCTATGGTCTTCCTATCACAAAGGGAGTCTCCAATTTCATAAATTTCATCATAAAACTACAGATTCCTAGGAATTATGTTGAGAATAGATGAGGATAACCACACACTCACTCAAAAATCCCTAGTTTCATTATCCCAGACTGCTAAGAAAAACAAAGCATATAAATCAATTAGATTCCACCCATTTAATGATTCTTTTAGGGAATGGGTCAGAAGATTCAATCTTAGAGCATCATCAATGAAATTACACCACCCAAGGGTTTTCGAAATGTAAAAATTCATACACTATCAACACTCCATGAAACACCTCTAATGGAGGTTCAAATGTTTTTAGAGAAGATGTATCTCAAGATTTAGTGATTAGAAAAATGGTATACCTTTCACCAAAAAGTAAATGCCACAAAATCTTAAGATCTTGCATTACAACAATGAGTAGAAGATCATGAGTCATATATTTCTTCTCATGTTTCCTTGATCTCTAAAACCATAGTCTACCACATGATCATCTTGTATATGGAATCATCCCAAACCCGAACCTAATGCATCACATAAGACTACGTAGCCCTACCTAGTCTCTAGGAGAGTAAAATATGCTGCATAAATCATATTTATTTTAAATTCCTAAAAATATCTCTAAAATTTCACATTCCACATAAACATCAAAAATTTCAAGTGATAGAATTCACATGAGAATCCATCTTCATGAAATCTTTTACAAACCTATTGTAATACCCTTCTAAGACCAAAAAGCTATGAATATAAAAAAATTTATGTTGTTCCCATTTCATATCAGCCTTATCATTTTCAAGATCTACTAAAATATCATATTCTGTGACCATGTGTCCCATGAAAATCCCTTCTTGAATCCAGAAATTACACTTCAAAATATTCATGTAAACATGATGGTTTCTAGAAATTTCCAAAACAACACTCAAATGTTGCACATGATCCTCCTCAGTTTTGGAATAAACAAAAATATTATATACAATGCCTTATATGAAGGATTTGAGGTACTCATGGAATAACATTTTCACCCTCTCTAAAAAAAGATAATGGTGCATTGTTTAGAACAAATGGTACAATAAGATACTCATATTGGCTAAATATACTCCTGAAGGAAATCTTATGAATGTCACACTCTTTTAATTCACAACTTTTGATAACCAAATTAAATATAAATCATTAAGAATAAATTATCCTCCATAAATTGTTCAAATATATTACCAATATGTGGTCATGGATATTTTTTATTTACCATTATTGGATTGAGTTTCCAGTAATCTACACATAGTATAAATGTTAAACAAGCATTTTTTCACAAAGAGAATAGGTGCCAACCTAGGTTTCACAGTCATGCATATGAAAAAATTACCCATAAGAACATCATCAAACTGAGTTTCCAACACATTAAAATATATTTTTTTATATGGTATGAAAGAATATACACTAGATGACTCATTGGTACAAAATCAAAAAAAACTCCACTTATCTTATAAGTGGAAAACCAATGAAATCATAAGAAAAAACTTCAAGAAACTCAACAAAAAATGGAACATGATCAACATTCAATGATACCCACTCTATGTCAAAGTAAGAATCTAATAATACATTTTATAACTTTGGAAAATAAGGTCTAGCACTACTCAAACTCAGCTCTCATTGTTCCAAAAAAACATGACACACCCCATCAGGTGTAGTAAAAGAGACTCGTTGAAGATAAAATTAAATATGTAACATATAGGAAATCATATAATCTTTCATGAAAATTATTTCAAGAGGTTTAGAGTTATGAAATATAAGATTCTATGTATGATGAATCTCTGATAGAGAGAGAAAAAATATGGAAAATGCAAACCCTACTCTCTCTTTGTTTTTTAGGGGCGTAGTGATATCCACTATATGAATATTTTATAGGTTTACTATTTTAGTCATTACAATTTAGTGGGTTACACTAATATCAAATAAATGATTCACTAATGATGAAGCTATATTGATGGTACTTCTCACTTTTACAAGACCCACATCAGTGTCCTCTAGAGACTCATCCACTCTATAAATAATATTTGTTATATATTGTTTTGGAAAACAACCATTAGTTCTTGGAGAATCTTATTACACATGTAATATCACCCACTCAGAAGCCTCTAAATTAGTGCCCTAGACAGAGTCAGAAGATGACCTCAAGAATGCCTCCCCATATGCCAGATGCGACTGACTAGTTGTGAGGGTATAAAATAACATTTGGGGAGACTATACACAATTTACTAGATTATGCCACAATAGAGAACTTATGAAATAAAGGAAAAAATATTTAATAAATCAAGAATATTCATTACCAACGATGTCCTAAACAAGTTACAAAAGAAATAAATGATAAATATGCTATGTCATATAATAGTTCCAAAAGTGACAAAACCCCATTATAATGTCCAATTTCCAAATCCTCAAAACCAGTGTGGAATCCAAGTCTGGTTCCTCTTCTATTCAAATAAAAAACCCAACTCAACTCCCTAACAGCAGTCTCTTTCCATTTTCTTGACATGAAACCATGAAATCTGCTCGAGTACCCAATGGCGGGCCGAGAAACGTGTGGCTACAACTCAGTATGACACTAAAAATGGTGTCTAAAATATATCCAATAAAAATAGATAGTACATGAATGTACTAATGAAATGGCACGGTAAAAAAATACTCAGATTACATTACATAAAAACCTTCTTCTTAGACATTTTCTTTAATTGTTCCATTTTCATTACTTGTTCCATGGGATATAAAATTACATCATTTACACAAGTGACTAAGACAGTCAATTATGATGTAAAATAGAATAAGTCAAGTTCCTTATCTCACTAGAGATAAAAATTTATAGAGAAATACGTCACACTTACCTTGAAGGCTTTGTCCAGGTAGTCTCATCATATGAAACTGTAATGGTAATAGAGTCATAGTCCCTTTCTCTAACCTATTTATTATTGGTTGTGCTAATAGCCTCAGTCTAAACTGACCTGTAGCCATAGATCTTCATGTTCAATACCCTAAAACTTCCAATCCATGTTCACATGATTCTTGATTCCTTTACCACATATACAATTTCAAAAACCATACACAACGAAAACACCTAACATTTATAATTCACATTTCATATTACATATGAATCATCATCATGACATAACTAAAAAGTAAATTTACCATTTACATACCATATCCCATTTTACTAAATATCTATATTCATGTCTTAACCCTATATCATAATTAATAATTTCCATACATTAGCATATTTGACATTTCATCAATTCACATCCATTTACCCATTTTACATATTCATAAATTCCAATACATTAACCCATTAAATATATTCATCAATTCTTATTCCTTAAACCATTTACGCATTTCTATAAAAAATTCATAATCCATTTGACACATTCACCTAATTTCATTTTCCACATTAATTAAATGACATCAATCCCATATGTCATTGTAAAAAGCTAGACACAATAACTATAAGTGCTTCTTTATTACTCAATCCCATGTGTAAAAATATTTATCACGGATTATATTACAACATAAATGTACTCTAGGTATAAAAATATGATTTTCCATGTTCTGGATGATTGGAATCCTCAATTAGTGGCCCTAAATTGTTATATTCAATCTCTATGAAACCCATAGGGACAAATAGAGGTTCAATTCATCATTTAACTAGTAATTTTTCCAAAACTCCCTAATGGAATCAATTTCACAATAATAGATAAGCAAAAACCGAACCACACATGCACAAATCAGCATCAAGACTATATGATATAACTTATGGACCACCTACATTGAATCTAGAGAGGAACACACACTCAAAATTTTCCATAGATCTAAATTCCATCACCCTTTGAAGACCCAACCAAGGAACTGTTAGAAAAGAGGGTTTTATATATTTCGAAGAAGAATAGTAAAACCACAATTCTTAAACTAAAAAATAAAATAAAGAGTACCATTAAAATTACCCATATCATTGATCTTCACCCAATGACAGTTTAAATTACATATAACTGAAGGATATGTATCCTTGGGAAACATTGTTCATTTTGGTTCATCATTAGGGTTATTGGAGAAGAAATTGTGGAATAAATCAGGTTGAGCTCTTAAAATCCCTAGGTGTAATAATGGTAAAACCCAAGTTTTAATGGGATACAGGGTTTGTCAAACCGTGTGCCAAAAGTTTTCCAACTCTTCCAATGAGGGGTCCATGTCACACAGTTTCTTAGGGATCCCTCATGGTTTGAAAATTCATGTGCCAATAATGTCGAATGCCTTTGTCCAAGCCTGAATGGGTCGCCTTTCCCCCTTGCATGGTTAATATACTGATGCACCACTCCACCTAGATACCATGGTTTGGCCGCATGGTTTTCACTAACCATGCACCAACCATGAAATATGAACATGATGGCCTGATTTCCCATTATTTCTTGTCTTGAACCCCATGAACACCCTTAATATTCAAAATAAACTCGATTAAAAATTAATTAAATGAAATTAAGGGATTAAAACCAAAATTTAAACAACAATCCACCTCTATGAATAAGGAGATCTTACATCCTCCCCATATTATAATGGCTCTTCCTTGATCCAAACTTCCATGTATCACTGAGTTAATGAAGAATGTAGATTAGGAAACATGGATTATACATCCAACTCCCTCTCCCATTTTCTTCTTAATCAATGAATTATTTACATAAAACTCAACTAAGGGAAAAATTGTTCCACACAAGACATTGTCACTACGATCCATAGTATGAACCCGATCCTCCTCGATGGACACTTCATCCTCAAGATTGACATCCGAAATATAAATCTCATGAGATGGGTCAAGATGATACTTTTGAAGCTTTAAAACATTAAAAAATCATGCATACCAAAATATAATTGTAGGAGGTCCAATAGATAAAACATAAATCTCATCTAATCCACAATCTCAAATTAACCCATGTACATGGGGGACAACTTGACCTACTTCTCATTCTAATAGATACCCATCCTTTGGGACACCCAAAGAAACACATGATCACATACCATAAACTCAATAGGTATATGATTCTAATAATGATATGATTTCAACCTAATCTAAGACATTTACATATGTTTCTGAATCAATTGAACATGTTATGATGCCTCCTGTATGAGAATAGGTACTGATAGATGTATTTACCCAACCTCTAAAAAATACAATTGGGATCTACAAAATTTAAAAAGGAGTACCTTATAACGAACCATCTAATTTATCTCTCGGTAACTGTTGTTATAAAAGAACTCAAAAAGATCCAATTTCATCTCCCACAATACACTAATTTATAGGACACAATCTCTCTACATTTCCTCCAATAATAGAATTGTATACTCTGACTTCCTGCCGATCATCGGGTTGAAATCCATACTAAAAAACACATGGGTTCTTAGAGCCTTCTACAATCCATTCCATAAGCATAATGTAAAATGTGGATCATGATCTGAAACTATTATTCATAGGACCCCATGCAATTTTTCTACCTCTCGAACAGAAAACTCACCCAATTGGTCAATGGTTAAGGTCTCTCAATTTGGTAGGAAATGTTCCACCTTGGTCTAATTATCCAAAACTACCTAGATCACATCATTATTTTGACGCATCCTTGGATGAAAAAAAAATCCATCACTATGTCATCCCATTTCTATTCTGAAATGGGAAATAACTATAAAAACCGCCCAACCATTGATTATTATCCTTAACCTACTAATAGGTAAGGCATAAAACCATGGATCATAAAAACATATTCTTTATCCCTAACCACCAATAATACCTATGAAGATCAGAATACATTTTGGTCAAATGTGGACGCACTTCCCACTTTAATGCATGAAATTCATAGACTAACTAATCTCTCATACACATTTGCAAGAAAACAGGGCTACAAATATAATCAGTTATATCATCTCTAATGGTCCAAACAAAAGGAAACCCCACCATTAAGACCATACCTTAAAGCCAAAAATTCCAAATCCCCACACTACCTCTACTTGTTCTGGCTCTGAATCATGGAATCATCTACCAAGGATATAAGGGACATCTTCGCTTGGAAATACACCATTCCCAGAAGCATCTCTACAAACAATTCCATCATTATCCACTAACATCTATATTCCAGAACTAACTAATTTTAAGTATTCTATATCAAATAATCGACAACACTGTTCCCTTTTCCTTGCATGTAACCAACTCAATATCAAAGGACTATATATTAATGACCCATATTCACTACTGAAGATTCAAATCACACTGAGAGAATATATATTTGAGGTTTTTATGATCAATATACATAGAAAACCATTCTCCTTGCAAGTAACACCACTAGCAATTAATGTCGTGAACTACCATTACCAAATCATGATCATGTGTATGGTAATTTTGTTCATAATTCCACAAATACCGAGTCACATAATCCACAACTCTTCCTTATGAATCAACACTACCCCATGCCCAATATAGGACAAATCATAGAACAAGGTATACATCTTAACTTTCTAGGGTTGGATGAACACCAGTGTGTTAGTTAACCACTTATTTAACTTTTGAAGAAAATTCTCACATTCTATAGAACACTTTAACTGCATTCCCTTCTTATTGAAACCGAATAGTGGAACATTGAAACCTGAAAAGTATTTGATGAACCTTCATTAATAGTCTTCCAATCCAAGAAAATACTAGAAATTAGAAACATTCTTAGCCTACTCCAAATATACAACTACCAAAACTTTCTTCAGGTCCTATGACACGCCTTCCTCTATGATTATTTGAACAAATAAATGCATAATATTCATCAATAAATTCCACTCATATAGATTAGTGTATAGCCTAGGCTCAATTAGTACACTCAAGATGATGTCAAGATGTTTGTCATGATCATCTTGTCTCTTTATGTACACCATGATGTCATAAATAAATATAAAATGATGTAGGTAAGGATGAATGATTCTGTTCATTAGGGCCATACACACTATTGGAACATTGGTCAACCTAAATGGCCTCACAACAAACCCATACAACCCATACCTACTCCTAAATGTAGTTCATGGTACATTAGAAGGTCTCAACCTTATCTGATGATATCATAATCTTAGATCACTCTTAGATAACATGGAATCACCTCTTAAATGGTCACATATATCATCTATTCAAGAAAAAGGGTATCAGTTGCTAACCATCATCTGATTTAGCTTCTTATAATCGATACATAACTGCAATGACCCTTCACTCTTCTTGAAAAACAATAATGGTGAACCCCAAGGTGACATTCTAGGATGATTAAAAAATTTATAATATTCCTCCAACCATGTTTTATGTTATAGGAGATCTTTTGGTTCCATTATATATGGAGGAATGGAAACTAGTTCAACTTACTATGGAAACTCTATTGTGAACTCGACATCCCTTGGGGGAGGAAGCCTAGAGAAGTCCTCATGAAACACATCCCAGAACTAATCTAACATACGAGGAAAGAAAATATACTCTACTCCTCCATCATTATGCATAAGAAAATCCTCATTGGATATTATTCCACTTACCTATAGATTGACTTTTCCTATATAGCCTGCTCAGATATCCCATTCCCAATTGTGTACATAGGTATTCCCCTCCAGGAATGTGAATGTTACCGTATAATGGTAATAGTCAATATGGGCCTGGTATAAAACTAACCAATCCATCTCCAAAATAAGATAAAAACATGACGTCTCTAGTTCTAAAGTAATCCCAACAAAAAATATGCCCACCATCCTCAATATAACACCCCTAACATTCCTAGATATTTTCATCCCGCAACCCTAGTGGTTTTTCAATTGAAATAACCCCATATAAATGTCCCAACTCTAGTCCCAAAACACTCAAAAAATGAGTAGATATAAAATAATGTAAGGAAACTATATTAAATAAATAAATTAAAATCATAGAATCTATATGGATCGTAACTCTAACAATTGATTTTCTAACCTCACCACCTCATGGTGCTGGATGAAATATATGATCTTAACGTAAAACTCTTCCATGTGCTCTGGTTAGAGTTTTTTGCTAAGTACTACCCTTTCGAAATGGGTGATCTCTCTCCAGGAGAACCAAGCCCACTAAATCATCTGGTATGACCATTCATGCTCTAATTTCCTACCTGAGATGGGGTGACTGACCCATACAAGCACTTTTCCTCGGTCTCAACCCTTCATTAGTGCCTGAATGCTTGGGGTTTCTAAGGAACCTAAGCACGTGCCCCATTCTTTTTCATGCTTAGCACTCAATCGGTGGTCACGGTCACTAACCACACATGTTCCATTGACTGCCACAATAATAGGAAAAATACTAGCCACCACCTTGAGAAGCTGATCCTCTCTTATTTATACTCTTCACACTTACTCCTTAGTTAAGATATCTGAAAGGATGTTTTTTCGGTCTGAAGTTGCACCATTGGGTCTCCCAACTAGAACCATAATCCCACAACCTCAACCCTCACTTATGTTCCCTTCTAAAATAAGTCATTTATCCACCACCTCAAAAACCCTTTTTAAGTGGAAGATATTCACCTAGGGATTAATCTCATTTCTAATTCCATCCAGAAAATTTCTCATTGTAGGGGCGTCATTCCCTACCCACATAAAAACAAAGTGTTTAATATTTGTGAAGTGGCCGGCATAATCCATCACTAACATCATCTCCTGGGTTAACCTCATAAAATACACAAAATTAGCATATATCAAGGTCTCTTTATATAAATGATCAAGAAACTTCTCCTAGAATTCTTTCTCTAACATACTATCAACCTACTAAGTCTGAACAAAAATATAACACCAGGTATTTTTTGGTCCCCACAATATATAAGCATCCATATAGAATATCTTATCTTGAGGTGTCTTTATGTGATCCAAAATAATCTAGATGGACTTTATCTAGGACTCTACAACGTCAGGTCCATCCTTTCTAGAAAACATGGTAGGTTGCTGCAATTAAAACTCTTTGTTCGTATCAAATGCACTTAGACCAACTTTCCCTGGGTCCTGTTCCATTATCTAAATAAATCAAATGATGTTATCATGGAATTGTTCCTCTCCATGATTATCCTGGACCAACAAGCTTTCTTTAACCTCTATTAGTTGGGAATTATCTACAATATTTTCTTATCACCCAACCATCACACATCATTATTATGGAATTTTCCTATAATGAAAAATCCAAGACTAATAACACATGACATAAATATTTCACAGTTTATATAAAAGAAGGATATACACAAGATGTTAACAACTAATTTCATTTAAATTTTCCCAATATACATGATCACACCAAGAAAAATACCCTTAATCATCCCTACTATGGTTCATGGTCGATGTGTGGTAAACCAACTTACATAGTCACATGGCATTCATTAGTCACCTCTTCTAAACATTTTCTGCCCTCAAAATGTAAATCTATCCTCTTAAGAACATTTCCAATTTCGCAAGTCATTACAAACAATATTTTAACTCATTTTCATCCCTTCGTTAAGAAAAATTATTTAACAATTATTTATCAGTCTTTCAATTTTATACATTTGTATCATTTTCATTAGAGAGTATTTTTTAAAAATTTCTCATGAAGGTGAAATGAATTCTACCCTTCATTTCCCACACAACAATCCCATGTGTTCTTATCATGATGGATGCCAAGTAAATCCCTTTGTGACTATAAGGATTCATGAATGAATAATATAATTCCCTTTTGACTAAAAGAAAAATATCATAAAACATTCACATCACACAACGATTGCATAACCAAATAGTGAAATACCATTCAACCATAGAAACACAAATCATGAACAATAATTCCAACACTAGGTACTTGGGTTTTAATTCATACATGGGTTAGCTACTCTGATGAAAAATCTCATTTCCATGGCTTTGAAACATCCTAATATCCCATATACCATCCTTAAATAATAATATCGCAAAAAATAACACCTACGATACCACTTTGTATGTCCCAACATAGAAGCCACTAAACTGGTGCCTGGGTCAGGTCACCTCATGACCTCAGGAACATCCCTCCACACACCAGAGGTTTCAAAATAGTAGTGGGGTCTAAAAGAACATATGGGGAAACTATACAATCTTTACCAAAGTAATCCACAATATATAACATATGAAATAATGGAAACCATATGCAATAAAAAAATAAAATTCATTTCAAAACATTTACAAAATAGGTTAAACATAACCAAATGATAAAAATGACATGTCATGATAATAGTTTCAAAATTGAAGAAAACCCAAGATAAAGACAAGAATTCGAATCCCCTAATCATATCCTAAATCTAATTCATGGTCATCATCCATGCACATCCAAAGACAAAATAAAATCCCAATCATAGGGCCCTTTCCATTGTCTATACCTAAAACTATGAAATATGATCGGGTAGCAAATGGTTTCCCAAGTAGGGTGTGGGTATAACTCACTATGCCACCACCAACAATCTCTACAGAATATCTACACTAAAAATATTGTTCATGTGCGTAATATATAAATGGAAGGATGTAAAAAATAAAACACATGTTCCTGTGGTTAAGAACATTCACTTTATCAATTTTCATCATTTCTTCCATTTTCCATACATGATTCATTGGTTTTCCATTTACATCATTTACACAATGGCCTATGATGGGAAATTAATATGCATAAGGGAATAAGTCCAGTTTTCTATTTCAATAGCGATAAACATTCAAAAAAATCATCACACTTAACATAAAGCCTTTTTCGAGGTAGTCTCATCAAATGAAACCATTTGGTTCATAGTTCCTCTGTCACCCTTCCTAACCGATGAATAATGGGTGGGGTTCAGTGCCTCTGTCTAACACTACTCATGGGCATAGATCCTCACATCCAATACACCTTAACTACCAAGCCATGTTCACCTTTTTCTTTATTCATTTACTATATATACAATATCACAGACCATAAAAAACCGATACACATACCATTTACAAGTCAAATATCATAATAAAAAGTAGTCATCAACATTCTTTAACTCACATGTTCATTTAATATTTACATAACAAATCATGTTTATCCGAATTCCATTCTCATGCATTAACCAATTTGAATAATAAATAACTTTTTTACATTATACCATTTGATATAGTCACAAATTATAATTTATTAACCCATTTAACATATTCATCAATTCCCAAAAATTAACCCATTCAATATAATCATCAATTATTATGCCTTAATACATTTAATATTTTAAATTTCAAATTCATAATCCATTCGACATGTTCACTTATTTCTATTTACCCCTTTAAATTTATGCCAATCATACCTTATGTCATTTCCAATGAAAAGATTAAACAACTACTAGTTCATATTTCTAACTAAAACCAATTTTTAAACATATTTATCATCATATCTATTTTAAAATAAATCAACTCCAGGCTTAACATTATGATTTTTCATGTTTGGGAAATTTTTAACACCTAATGGGTGACCCTAATCCTATCTATTCAATCTCTATGCATCCCTTGAGGATTATGAGATATTCAATTCTTCATTTAACCAACCATTTTACCAGAAATAACCAATGGAATCAATTTCACAACATGAAAGAAGAAATAAATCATCCCCACATGCACAAATCTACTTCAATAATATGTGATATAACATTTAAACCACCTGCCTTGAATCTGAAGATGAACGCTTGGTTAACCTTATCCCTAGATCTAGATTCAATCGCCATTTGAAGCACAAAACATAGATCCTCTTCCAGAAGTGGGATTCAGGGTTTCAAAAAATAATAACCAAACTATAGGCCATAATCTTGAAAATATAATAAAGAGTAGAATGAGACATACCCAGAGCATCGATCTGCACCCATGGTCACTCCAAACATTCTAGAATCTTAATAGATTGATACATGGTTAGCCCTAGTCATTTTGATTTGAAACTAGGTCTCTTGGAGAAGAAATTGGGGAAGAATTCTAGAATAACACTTAAAATTCCGAGGAAAAATTCGTAAACACCCACTTTTAATGGGGTGCATATTTTGGCTGCACCATTTTTCAAACTATTTTCAAACCATGATCCATATTTTATCAAATAGGGGTACAAGTCAAACCTTCAAAAGGGGAGCTCACAAGGTTATAAAAATATTATTCCTACCCTAGGGAATGTCACAGTCCATGATAAAATGGTTTGTCTTTCTCCCTTTCATGGTTTACCAATCCATGTACCACACTTCATGGCTAGCACGGTCTCCACTAACCATGTGCCAACTGAGCAACATGAACATGATTGATTGATTCCCTTTTCATTCATGTCCCAAACCCTTGTAACACCTTAAGGCATCCTAAAAAATGAAATAAACTTTTAATTATCCATCATTAAGGGATTCAAACCAAAATTTAATCAAGAGTGTTTCTACAGGAAGTCTAGGATCTTACAACATCGCATTACGTCTTGGTGTTGATCTGTCAATGCCATTGGTTGGGGTGGAAATGATATAGTAAAACTTATGAATTTATCTTAAAAGACCACATGAACTATAGTTCTTCGGTGCCTTAATAGAAACCCTCTTTGAATAAAAAACATTCCACACTAAATGAAATTTAAAGGGAGTCTCCCAATCACATCACATGGTATAGATGTCACCTTCTATTGAGATCCACCATAAGAAACATCACACTTTATCTTTTATTTAATGGAAGAAATAGAACTTCCATCGAGATAAAAAAGGAATTCTATTCAACCGTTAATTTCTCCTAGTATCATGTCCAACCATAAAAACCTTATACAAAACATCTAGATATGATATTAGCTTCATCATGAAATACTAAGATCAAATATCATATTGAAGAACAATATAAAAAACATGAGCTCTTAGTTTCATATTCCTAATTACCATAGGATAAAACTAAAAAGGCTTAGAAAAATAGTTTACATACCATTTTACACACTTTTCACCATGATGGTGGCTAAGAAACTATATGGATTTCACAAAGACCATTAAATGTAGACAAAAGTAATCAATGAAAATATCTATAAATTTCATCCACGCCATTATATCTTTCTTGTCCTCCATCACTATTAAATCCCACAATTTTCAACATGGTCCCTCAAGAATTAAGGTATCAAATTTCACATTAATCAAATCATACATTTCAACGAACTCAAAAAATACGATCAATATTTTTGATTCAATCATAAAACTCTTGAGGATAATTAAATCCTTTAAAAACAAGTGTATTCCAATGAATAATTCATTCGCTTGATCTATCGATTCATCCCTTCAAGGTTCCAAAGAAATAGCCTAAATTAGAATAGGTGCATGCACCTATCTTAAAGCATATGTAGCACACACCACTATCGCAACAATGTTCTAGTCCATTAGTGGATTAACTAATTATCATTCACCATTAGATTCCTCCTATAGCCTATTCAAACATCTTCTTCAAGGCATGAAACATTACACGACAATAGAAAACACTAAATCATTTGTAATGATATAGAGATAAATAACTCAATAATGATTTATAAATATATAAAATCACTCTGATCAACTATGAAAAAACTACAATGAAATAAAAACATTCAGTAAAGTCAATTTTCCCAAATACCCATGGTGACTGATGGATCATTGTGATGATATTTGTCCAATCACTTTCTCATAAATACCACGTAAGTATCAACAATACCGCATCCTATCTACCAGGGAAATTAAAACTACATAATAATATTAAGTATAGATTCATAACCCACTTTTGGAAATAATTTTAAATGAACCAGCTAGAGTACCTTAGAGGTAATGTTTGAATTATTTCCCCCTTCTCTCATAGATCTCCCCCTTTCTCCCTATACTCCGCCTAGGGTTTCCTCCTGAATACCTTCATCGTGGATTGGTGGAACATCTACATCCTCCCTCTATTTCCCTCTTTTTTCTCTTTCTTCCCTCTACATGCTTCATCACGCTACTCATTCATGGGATCATCTCCTCATTCTTCTCATGTGGTTTTTTTCTTTATTATATCTTCAATTATTTCCCGATGGTTCTTATTGGTGGAATAGAAAATGCCTTTCACCTCCCCACTTTCTACCTTACCCAAAACAACATACCTCCATGACTGGTCTATATATATTCATTTTAGTATGTTTGGGTCGATGATGGTGGTAGCGTTTGGTGTCCTTCCTCTCCTCTTACCTTTTTGTTATACCCATCACGCTTGACCCCATATTGGATATGCTCGGTAAAGGTTACGGGACCTCTTGGGATTGTGTTGAGGTGGGGTTGGTGGTGGTATCAGTGCTTTGTCTTAGACGACATTGGTTTTCTCAGCTTTCTAGTTAGGTTTTGGTCATCTATGATGACTACTCCGACACAAATCATGTTGGCAGCAATGAAGACCTTATTAGATTTGTGAATAATGTTTCCCTCGTATATTGTAATTTTTTAATGTGGTTTTGGTTTATTATTCCTATTAATTTTTATGTTGGTTCATCCTCTTTAATGGTGTTTTTTCTCTTTCTCTACAATGTGTCTGTCTTCTAGTGGCAGTATTGACAATGAAGATGGTTTGTTTTGGTTTTTTGGATTTATTCCTCAAATCAACAGTGAAGGTTTTGAGATTATTCTTTTTAAGTCGATAAATTTGATTGGTCACCAAGGGAATATGATAACAATGATAATATCTAAAAATATTTCAATGGTCTTTGTGATGGTTTGTTCGGTCTTGATTGTGTTATTTTCAATTTCTTAGCTTTCGGTTGCCTGGGGTTGTGTCCATCGACATGTTAATGATGTGGAAGATATTAGATGATGTTTTATGGGGTTGATGGAAGGGCAGACAATGTGGAATCAATTTTTGAAAAAAAGGTGGCTCGAATATCAAGGTTCAAGGATTGGCATTGTTGGGGGTGCATCATTTCACCATCAATTTCTGAATCACTGGTTTGGGTGTTCTCTACTTACTTTTTAGCTTGATTTCGCACTATTTTTTTTGAATATTTTAGTTGGCGATGTTGTTTTGGATATCTAGAATGTTCGGTTACCACTATTCCTCAAAGTGGTTTTGTTTATATCAATAAAAAATGAATTTCTGGAGCTATAGTACCTCGGTACAATGATACATAATATATTCTGGTTATATCAAGAAGGCCATACTTGAACACCATAGGTTTATAACTAGAACCTAACATCATATAAGAATCACAAGAAAATTATTTTTCAATAATAAAGTAGAAGAAAAATATACAAATCAATATGATCATCACTCCTCTGCGAGAAAGTCCCGTAATCAAATTGGTAAAACAATCCCAAAAAGTCACATCATCAAGCGACATAAAATCATTTATGATAAAATCTCAAAAATATCCCTTGTACCAAGTGGTGACATCTCCACCAGTCACATCCATCAATCCATGTCCCACAGATCAAGAACATCTGCCACCTTTAATTGTCTCTTTCCATTTGCATGGACCTGTCATAAGGTAATCTACAAACACCCAAATGAAAAGGTATGGTGTGATCTAAATATCCTATTATGGACTCGCCAATTGTTCCACTATAAATATCATAACAAATAAACTAAATAATCATAAAAATTCAATAATATAATTAATGGTTTGAAATTTATAAAATTTAAAAAACACGATTTCATTTTAAAATGATGACAAATATATCAAAATGGGGTTAAATGAACATTTTATATAAGCATTTCTATAAAATAGTTGGAAGGAATAAAATAGTTTAAAACAAATGTCATGTATTCTGGAAATTGAAATGTATCATAACACCATGTTATAAGCCTATTGGTATATTAGTTTCTATTAATAATATCCTTACACTAATCAATTAGTAATCTCATATCAATGTAAAAACATGTCTCGTGACTCTGGCCATTAAGACTTAACACCACTGGGGGGAAATCATGACACATTATATTAATCCTAGTGTGGTTGCCGTAAATCCTTTTATAGGTGTTATGATCATAGAATGTTATCCCTAATTACCCACTAACTACCAATGCTCAAATTTTCAATAATAAAAAAATGATTAAATCATGAGAAAACAAATCATTTCAAATCAATTCAAAATACAATTTCCTAGTTTCATGTTTCAATATGCATTTCTCATTCCAAAAATAAATAATTAGTTTTCATCAATTCATTTATATTTCAAATCATCTTTCAATTTAAACCAATTTCTTCAGGAATAAACATTCAATAATCTCAATTTTTCAAATCAATCAGTAAAATAAACATTCTAAAATCTATCCATTATTCAAAAATCTATCTAACAATTGGAATATTTTTGAAATTGAGAGTTTTTCTCAATTTCCATCTCATTGAAAATCACACATGAAATCATTTCAATTAGGATTTTTTCAATCATTAAAAAATCATATTGAAACAATCAACAATTTTAGGACTAAATTTTAAAGAAAAATTTTATATAACCACCTAGCATTAATCATGGGATCAAAATAACAAAACATGCGAAGCAGGGAAGGTACATAAAGAATGAAGGTGAAGAAGATAAAGGAAGAAAACCTAGAATTAAAATCTATAAAAATAAATATTTGACCCCTAAATAACATTATGATCAATCACTCTCTAAGGATGATGGAAAATAGATTAGGATAATCCAAAATAGAGGATATCCACTAAACATAAGAAGATGAAACACAATCAATGGAGCTTTGATTTGATAAATAAATGGGTTATAGGATTCAATTACACATCTTGAGAGCCATAAAGGTCAAAGAAATTGGTTTATTTTAAAAATAGGGTTATTATGGGTTTAAACAGGGGGTCCTAGGTTTTGAAAAAAATTCTTTAGTTTAAAATACTTTATTTATGGTTCAAAAATGTTGGGGCATGATTAAACAACCCTTATTACTACACTATTTTAGGGTGCACGGTCTCCCCTAGTTTGGAACATAGTTTAAAAAACAATTAAAAAATAGTCCATATTATGCTATTTGGTGTGAACAACTTTCAATAGGGGATGCATGGCTTGGAAAAACCCTATTCCTACTATGAAATTCTCATAAAGACACATAATATTCCAATATTCACTTGAAACACCCCTTGAAAAGGCCCAGCAGAAGAGGGATCAAAAAAAGAGTCAAAAATTACCTAAAATAAGGTAACATTATGTTTCAAATACATTTATATAGACATAATTGTTAATATTACGTTTCCTTATTTCACATACTTCTTGAATCTTGTTTTGATTCACTTTTGTATGATTATTTTTCTTGCCTTTTGAGGTTGGAAATATTTTTTCATCAAAAAAGAACTAATATTTTGGGTTGTATGTTTTTTTAGATATTGGATCCAATGTATAAATGTTTCTATGGATTTGAAGGGTGTTTTTACTTGGGTTAAAAGGTCCCCAATGTCATTTTGGAATTTTCTATATGAACTAGGATTTGTACTGTATGCAGGATATATTCACATAATGAACATAATTTGAAACATGAATCTATTTTTTGGAAGAATCCCTGAAACAAATTCATGATTTGAATGATATAAAAGATGTGAATTACTGTCATGATGTGAAATGGTTGGGGTTCGGTTATTTACCCGTGGCGAAGCATTTATTGGTGTATTTTACACTTTGGGTTTTCATATTGTGAATAAAGGGTTAACATCATGATTTCCATGGGTCCATTAGGTTTTTATACACTACAACCTAAAATCATTTCGTTACATTTGAATACTTATACCTAAAATCCTCGTGGATACCAAAAATATTGGATTACTTCTCGCCTTCTAGATGTCTCAGTTTTTTATTTGATCCCTAATGACTTTCCCTACTATGGTTTTCTCTGTATCTCTAATAACATTATTACGAAGTGTTTGGATATCATGTTTATCGATTGATTTAGTGTTTTATTTTGATGATTCATGATCTATGATTTTATTATTTTTATCCTTTGCCTTCATTCATTATTGAAGTCTACCTTTGTGGGTGTTGATTTTATTGTTGATTAACAGTAGGTCAATCCATATGAGTTTTCTTTATAATTGAAACCTTAAATTTCTAGATTGATTTGAAATGATTCGTTAAATTATTTAAAAAACTATGATTTGAGATGAATTTTGTGTGATTTTGTAAAGGCTATAAAAATATTGAAGAACCCATAACTTTAATAGAATTGAAATTGTTGGGTGGTTTTGAAAAATTGATTTTTTTATTTAAAAATTTGTTTGATGAAATGATTTGATGTTGAAAATTGAGAAAAAATGTATTAAATTGAGGTTATTTGAAAATGAATTAATTTATGAAAAATAATTCTTTCCATTTGAAATGAGAATGGAATGTTGAAAATTTAAATGTGGGTGATTTTATTTTAATCTTATTTGAATTGACTAATTTTTCTATGATTTATTGATTGATTGAATAATGAAGACGTGATAATGGGTAGTTAGTGGTTAGTTATGACAAGAATTCTGGGATCTAACCCCCTATCATGGGATTGATAGTGAAAAAATAAATGAAAACATATTTTGGAATGATTTTGCCCAATGGGAGTTGAATCCTGACAACCTGGCTCATGGGACATGTGCATACATTTAGCTGAAATAACTGATTAATCAGTGTGACAATTGTATTTCAAGAAACTAAAGTACCGCAAGGCTTATTACATGGTGCTATGATATTTTTGATTTAATTATCACATAAAATTTAGTATTGAACTTATTTATTCATGCGAAATGAATTATAAAAAATATTCATTTATGTTTTCTATGTATGTTCTATATTTTTTACTAGGGAAGGATTTTTTACTGAAAATTTATAAATTCCATTATTTGACTTATTTTATTTTAATTGAAAATTTTCTTGAAATAATTATTAAATATTTGATTATGGAACACATAGTGTGACTCTACTGGGCTATTTAGATCACATCTTACCTTTCCAATTGGGAATTTGTAAATTATATTTTGTGAGGTCCATTAAAAGGTAAAGCACCTTTGGGGGGTGGTGGATGTTCATGATCCTTGGTGACTAGAGTGATGGATGTGAACAATGTAGATGTGATCCAACTATTACATGGGATATTTCTATGTTTATACTTTTGTATGAAACATTGTAATTTAATGACGTACTATTTGGGTTGTCTTTTACCTGGTTTTTCTGGTATTTTCTCCTTTTGGACAGTTGAACATAACTAATAAATTATTTTATCTTAAACAATTTAATATAAAAAATCTCGCAAAATGTTTCCTTTTCTGATTCTATGTACTAATCACCATCCTAGGTGGATCAGGAATGCCCTTTCAGCAATTTTAGAGCCAGCTTATTTATCCGTATGCCCGGGTATCCATGATGGTTCGTGACATGGAGAAACACATAGACACACAAATAGACACACATAAACATAGATACACATAGACATACATACACATAGACATACACATAGGTAGACATACATATAATGATACACACACAAACATACACACATGCATAAATACTTACATACAGACATAAACACGCATAAACATACATAAATACATTGATACAGACATAATTGAATCCATTCTTCTATCAATTAAATAATTCATAAATTCATCAATACATGAATCAATTGATAAATACATACATCCATCTATATGTACACAAATAAACAAATACACGACATATAGATAGACAGTGCCACACCCATTGATATATTCTCAGAGATCATCCCTCCTATATATGGAATTAAAAAAATATTTTACTCACCATATTTCATAAAAACTGTGACATACTAATCTTATACATACATAATTTCAAAATTTATCGAAAATATTTCATCAATTACACACCCAATACCTTTTCTCTTTAGAGTTTGAGAGAATTATAAAACTCATTACATAACAAATTCCACACTTTTAACTCAATGATTATTTTTTCACAATAATGGGACCTTTAACATTATTTTTTCATAAAGTAAATCCTTAAATAATTAATATTACTCTATTAATCCCTTGTGGAAAAGAAAAACAATAAAAAGTGGTTAAAATATATTCTCAGAAAGAGTCAGCATATAAGAATGTTTTTATAGAATAAATTTGGAATGAATAATAAGAATGAATAAAGAATAATCAAATATTTCTTTATAAATAAAAACATTAATATGAAATATATCCATGTGTTACATAGAAATGTAAATAATCACATAGTTATAGTAATTGATTTCATAGTGGTGGAATACATATTGATGGATGTCTAAGTCAATTCATAATGGCCTCGTACCAATATATCATACATAAATGGATAATACATATACAAAATACATAAACTAGTTTTTCCCATGAGGAATTAAAAATACTTGGGGGCTATGTAATTGAGGGATCCACTTATTAATAAATCATCATAAACATACCAAAAAGTCCTTGACCTAGATAACATAAATATGTTTACATTATTACAAAAAATTACTAAACTAGTTTATCTCATGACACTTATCAATGAATTGAGGGAATATGTAATTTCAGGCTCTAATCATAATTAAATTTGTCTAATCTAATAATCTCATCAAAATAATGTATAAAATTAAAATATATAATCAATATTACTTATTTTTTTAATAATTATTTCTATTACAATTAAAATTGTATGGAATTATAATATTTCTCTTGTAAATAGAAGGAATAACATCTAATTGTCTCTTATAATTACATATGATATCTTTGAACCATACATATGATTACCACATGATCATGAAAACTTTTATAATAGTATCATAACTCAGTTAACATTTGAAAAGTAAATGCATATCATTAATATTTTCACAATATATGACTAAAATCCATCCTGAGAATGAAGGTGTATGATATCATTATATAATATCCTAAATGAAACACAAGAAAAATGAAACAATATCTTCATAGATAATTTTTTTAATAATATTACAAAATTACATTGATAAACTAGAAGAAATATCCATTTCATTGGATAAAAATTATTTTGAAATAAAAAATGAATAAAATTTGGAAGACAATTTTTTTGGAAGACTAGGAAAATTTAGAGAGAAATATTTATCGTTAAAAACATATATAAATATAATAAAAAGGGTTCATGTTGAAATTATTTAATAATTAATTTCCCCCCTTTTTTAAAGAATGTTAAAATTTACTAATGTGGAAAAAAGTAAAATAAATATTTATAATCTTTTATAAATTATGTAAATGAAAATAAAAAAGAACATAACCAATAATAGAAATATAGATAAGAACTTCAATATAATAATATAAATAATATGAACATGGTGGGAAAATATTCCAGTTCCGAAAGATGAGATATGGTTGGCTCCTCTTATAGGAAACCTTTAGGCAGAGTTTTGTACCGATGGGGAAGTGAAATGAAAATAAGACACCTTAAACCAAGAAATAACCATTGGATAAGAAAATATTAGGGGTTTTAGTGAAAATTATTTAAATATTTCCCTAAATCTAAATTTAATATAAACTACTATTATTTTAATATAAGAATGATAAAAAAACTCTTATAACTTTGGTAACCTTTGATTCCAAAGACCTTTTAGAAAATAACATTAAATAGAACAATCACAAAATGAATAAAAATAAAATAATGATATGATATTTAAATGAGGTATTATATATATAATATGAATTAAAATAGGTGTATAATATGAAATAAATCTCATAGAATTCCATTTGAGATGAGAAACTCATACTGTGAATTCCCGCATAGTCGAATGTTCTCTAACATCATCGAAGAAATTATATATTATATTGGAATTGTTATTTGGTTTTAATGAAATTAAGGAATTATTATGAGACTATAATAAAATAAAAATAAGGGTGTCTTCTTCTGGAAGAAAGTTTAGTAGAATATATTGAGCAATTACAATTTTATATGCGACTTGGTAAGGGTCATGAGGTTTCTTTTTGAAGTAATTGGGGTGAAATTTTTTTAAAATAATATTTTCTTAATATAAATGAAATTTAATATTTAAATAAAGTGGATATAAAATTTAAAATTTATTAGGATATGATAAGGTATGGTATATAATATCATTTTACCCCTATTTAAAAAAAATATGTATGATATTTTAAGATATTATCCCTTGATTTAACACTTTTACAATAGTTTAGGTTTTACCATGGTGAATAACTTTTAACAATGTAACATTTATTTGAGAAAAAATAATAAAATTATATTCATTAACTAATTAGACTATATTAATTTTAAATATAATATACATTTTACTAAATTAAATTTTTCTAGGTGATAAAAATTAATATTAATATAATTGCATGAAATTCATTATTTTTTTAGAAAAATATATAAAATTGAGTTTGTTTTTTATGTTTGGAAAATATTATGAATAATATTGATTTCTATGAATCATATTGGGATAATATTAAAAAAACATATGGGTATTTACCTTTAATACTAAGATAAAATAGGATGTAATCTTTTTAATACTTAATTAAAGGAAAATATCCAAAAAATATATTTTATTAGATGAAAATATGACCTGGGTTCAAATATATCAAATATATATTTATAAATTAAATATATTATTTTAAATGAAAAATTTTACGTCCCAAATACAAATTTTCTAATGAATAAATGTTTCAAAAAAATTTAATTCATGATTATACCATGAGTATGTCATAATATTTACGACACATATAAAACCTGTATTTTTTATAATTCACATGAAAATAAATTTTTATGGAAAAATAGAAAAAATTACTATAATCTAATTTATACATGATGATACTAAAAAATAATTCCACTTAATCAAATTAAAATTTGATAATTTGTATATTTAACTTTTAAATAAATCCCATAATATATGGAGAAATAGTTTATATATATTGAAAGATATTCTTATCTCAAATGAAAAGTCATATTCTTGCTTCATACCATGATAAAATAATTTTTAATAAATATAAATATATATCCATATAATGAATATAAATATCCATTTCTTAAATGATAAAAATTAAATACTTATTTACATATTTCACAAGAAGAAATTATTTTAATAATATATATTTAACACATTACAAAAATAAATTTTATGTCACATTGTAAACACATTAATTTTAAATCTATAATTTTTATATTATTTATTATATTACAAACTTTAAGACATGAAATATAAATATTTAAAATTTGAAAATGCACAAATTCATAATCATGAATATTAATAAACCATAAAAGTGATATATTTTTCAAAATACTTGGGCTATCAAATTATTCCCCTTTATGAAATTTAATACTCTTAATTTTACTTCAAATATAATGAAAATAGTTTTATTATGTGATATAACTCATTAAAAAAATTTCAAAATACATCATAAGGGGTGAAATAGGACTTCAAAACACATAATTTTTAAAAGAAGGTCCAACAATGGAACCATTAAAATAAATAATGGTAATGAGATGAAATGTGTACTGGAAGGATAAAAATAAAAAAATAGAAATAAATAACTTTTATTGGTGGGGGTGGTGAGGGTTTGTGGGTAGGGGACGGTCGTGCGATCAAGTCCTCAGGCATGCAATTTACTGCAATTTTCATCCTTTTATTGTGTTCTGTGGTGGCGGATGTCATCAATCTATAAGAAAGAAAAAAATTTATTATTTTTACATGGATTAATGGAAACCCATATAAATAAAAGTAATATAACATTTCATTTTGAAAGAATATGTTGTGACATATGAATTTTTTAGAAGATAATACATTTATATATTTCAAAAAGAGAAATTTGAACATTTATGGTAAAAAAGAACATGACATGAAAATGTAATTTCCCAAGAGGAAAATGGAAAATGAATTTTTTAAATAGAATTAAAGAATATATCAATCATATAAGAACATGCTCAATGAATAATGTTTATTACTAATGGAAAAGTGATTGAGTCAAAAAAATCCTGAAAAATAAATATCAATACATATAAATGAAAGAGAAATATTATAAAATATTAGTGTAGATTTAATTAATATTATAATAATATATTCAAATAATTGTTTACAAGACGTAATGAAAGGAAATTGAGTCAACAAAAAAACATTTGTATGAAATTATGTATAAAATACAAGTTCTTAATAGAGGAAAGGAGACCACCCATTCATTAGAAATTAATGTAGGGTAACATTATTATTTCATGATCGATATAAGAGACAATATGAAATAAATGAATAATACATAATAAATAATGTATATCTACAATGTAGACCATATAAATAAGGAAAAATTTAATCATATGTTCTCAAAAATATAAAATTAAGTTGTTCATCCAAAATTATAGAGCATCATAAATTATTATAATGAGTGTATCATAAAATAGAAACAATATAATATTTATGTTATATTATAAACATTAATTTATTTGTTAATACTTGGAAAATTATCATTTCTTATATAAATATTTCTCAAAACATGCATGTAATATTATAAAATGCATACCTAATATTGTGTTTCTAAAGGAATACCTTGATAGTTGGGTGATATTTTCTATTTAAGACATGATATATTAATTTTCCTTTTATATGATTTTGATGAATAATTTTACCATTGAGGTAGTGAATATGATAAAATATAGTTTCATGATATTTTTCATTCTGTAATAAAACTTTGATCCTCTATTTTTTTATTTAGAAATGTTTCCTCTTATTTTTCATATCATATTAAAACTACCAATAACTAAGATGAATATGTTAATTTTTATTAAAAAAATAATCTCTTGATGGATCATGAGATCAACCAAAGTATAGAGTTATTTGTGGTATGAAGGATTTTATGGCATGTTATTCCTTCTATTTCAATGAAATTATCAAAACGATAATGGTTAGCAATGGGTAAAGATAATAACCAATAAAATATGATTTAAGAATCATAAAAATAATTAATAATTTAAGATATAGATTTATAAATAAAAACAATATAACCTCACGTTCAAATAAAGTCATTCTATAAATAGCTAAACCCTAAAATCTTCCAATTATGATTGACCAAATTAAAAAAATAAAAAAATCAGAAAATATTTACCACACATTCTTTCAAATAAAATATATGTTTTCTCACCAAACAACATTAGTCACTAATAATGTCACATTATAAATATTAATATAGCTAAACCATATATTCATTCAATATATACTAATACACTCACAAAAAATATTAATCACCAATCCATAAACCCTTAATAAAAACAACTCAATCATTATTAATCAATATATAAAATCCCAAATACATAATAATCATAAAAATAATGTTATATTATATAATATTACTATAAATACAATGATTTTACTCAAAGATAAATTTAATTTTCTTTCCAAAAAATTACAGTTCAATCCGCATTGTTATCAATATTAATTAACATATATTCACAAAATCTATTAACCTTTGTCTCAAATAAACCACATAACCTCAAAATATAACCACATATCAACCCTAAATGTTATAAATAACTTTAATATTAAGTCCCAATAAATATAGTATCATTCTTCTCAAATAACCATTAAACTAAAGCACATATTAAAAATAAGGGATATAATTTTCTAAATCATGCATTCCATATACATCCCAACAAATATCTCTAAAAAATATCATTAATCAACCTAAAATCCAGTCACTTAATACCTAAAAATTGTATCTACAACCAAACATATAATTATCATCTCTTAGTTATATCTACAAGTCTTAAATTATCTATAATTAATATAATATTACTTTTAATATTATTCAAATCTTGTTTGGATACCATCTATAACACCCTAGACTCGTACTCCAAAATCGGGTGCTAAATACATATTATTTACACACTATATTTGATAGTTACTCTATGTAATAACCCATGTTGTGAGTATTCTAATTTTGGATAATTTTATTAAAAGAAATAAAAATTTCATATTAGAAATATGTGGTTTTTTTAGATTACTAAAAATATTACGTTAGAATATGAATATTTTAATGGTGGAAAAATTAATAATATTATTGGAATTTTTGTTGTATAAATTCATGGGTATGTGGTCATATAGTTTCTCATTGTTATGGAAAATGGAATTAATTGTTTTGAATAAATGAGAATCTGTAATTAATAAATAATTTCATTATTATTGTTGGAATTTAATGATGGATATTTTTTTTGTTTTAATGGATGTTGTTATTGGATTGATAATGGTTGAAATGGTATTAAATATTTAATAATTATTTTTATATTAATTTTTATTTTTATTTATTTTCTAAATAACCCATATATATATACAGGTAATATATTAATATCTATGTATGGTTTTATATATATATGGGTGGCATTAAATACATATTTAATGATGGATTTTAATTCATGAATAGTTAAATGTGAAATGATTGTCGAGGATTGAAGATATAATAAATGGTAATAAAATGTAAATTTAAATAAATTAAAATAGATAGAGATGACATAATAGAGTCACAAGATATGCGGGGGAGGGTTGAAGTGAGAGAGGAATGTTCATTAATTGATTTTTTAATGATTAAATATATATGGAATATCATGATATGATGAGAAACTCAAATAATTCATGCATAGAGGAGAATCCCTCACACCCCTCTCTCTTCTCCATATCTATCAATCATTTTTTTCAAACTTCAATCATCATTATCATTTAAAAAATTAGTCGGATTGATACACCATTAGTGGCATTGAATTCATATTTGTAAGAGTATGGGGCAAAAAAAATTTCTTTCCATATGGGATGAGGTATTTTGGGCGGATTTTTATTTAACTGGATTCCATTATTATTTTTATTACTCCATCGATAGTTATTAGAATAATGTTTTTTAGTGATGTTGGATTCGTATCAAGTGTTCATAATATTTGAGGTAGTAAGTAAATAATTAAATTCCCAAAGCATTGATTTCATTTATGTGTTTTTAGAAATTGAATTTGTATTATATTTTTAGAAATTTAATTCTTTATTGAATTAATTTATTGAGGAAATTGAGAAATTTGTGATAATGGAATTAAAGATTTTGAATAATTAATTGTTGAACTAAATACGCAGATATTTAGATTGTTGAAATTGAATAATTAATTTGGGAATTAATTATTATTATATTGGATTTGTTTAATTAGAGTAAATAATTATTGAATTTATTATTTTAAATTGTTGTGATAATGAATTTGTTTGAATGTGATTATTTAATTATCAATTTAAATAATGGGATTGAGAGGATTAAAAATTGATGAATTAATTAATGGAGTATTAATATTTTGTAATTGGTCAAATAAATAATTGGAATGAAGTGATTAATTAACTGATGAATTTATTAATGGATTAATGTAATTGTTTGATTGTTAAAGTAAATAATTGGAATGATGGGATAAATTAATTTATATGATAATTATGTGGAGTATTGTTATTATTTAATTTTATAATTAAATAATGGGATTGAATCCATCAATTAAATGTGAATTAATTAATGGAATTGACATAGAAAATTAATTGGTTAATTAATTGAAGGGATTGAATGTGATGAATTAATTAATTGATTTTATGTAAACATTTAATTATTGAATCAATTTTTTGATTTAATTTTATGGTTATTGATTTTTGTAATTAATTTTTTAGTTAATTATGAGACATTGTTAACATTGAGTTGGATAAATAAAAGCTGAAGTAATTTTGAGATATTGAGATTTGTGATTCATATGATGAATTTTTGAATTAATTATTAGAAATTGAGATTGTGTCCTGAATAATTAATTATTGAATTAATTATAAGATTTTGAGATGTGGATTAAGTAATTAACTATTGAGTAAATTATTGGATATTATGATTGTGGATTGAATAATTAATTTACGAATTGATTATGTAATTACTTGTGATTATGAATTTGGGTTAATTAATCAGGGGATTAATTAATAGAATCACTCAGAATGGTTTTCATGATTAATTAATGGTTTAATTAATTAATGGAATGAATATTTCCAATTAATTGATGTATTAATTGAAATAATTTTCCTAATTAATTAATTTTTGAATTAATAAATAAAGTTGTTATGTTTTTTAATTAATTAATTAATTAATGTGAAATATGTGATACATATGATACGTTCGATATATGTGATTTATGGAGAAATGGGGTGTGGGACATGTAATGATACTCCTAATACCCATGATGTGATAAATATGGCGTTCTACACCTACATGCACAAAAATTGTATTGGATGTGAACTGATGATCTAAATACCAATGATTTGTGGTATTGAGACTCATACTACAAATAATAATAATATGTGAGATAGGGACTGATGCTACATGTACTCATAGGGCACTAGTTATATAATACTAGGCCTAAAATGTTGTCATTGGACTATAGTTCCAATTTGTCGTAAAATAAATGAAATTGGAATGAATGGATAATGAATAACCATTGCATTATAATGAATTGATAATTTAATAGTACCAGGGAAATTAAAATTTCAATTTTTTTAATTAATGTTAACATTTACAATTATAAATATGATATCCCTTTAGGATGGTTCAGACTATGGAATGGGATGAAGTAGGAATTGAGAGTTTTGGTGTCCTCGAGATCCTAGGGGTTTATGTGGTTAAATAAAGAAAAATTGAATAATTGAAAATGTATTAATATTTTTAATTTCATTTATTCTTTATACAAATAAATGCATTGTCAAAGATTTGAATTTTAAAAATTTTTTGTGGTGGCCTACTATGTTGTACTCATACCCTACTCGGACTGCCAGATCGGTTGCTATCCATCATTGTGTTTTCAGGGTAAGATAATGGAAAAGGCCCTATGATTGATGGATGACTCTGGATGGAGATTGGATGATGGAACTAGACTTGTTTCAGGACTCGTGTGGGGGTTTCATTGTCTTTACTTTTGGGTTTTCATATTAGAACATGGAACGTACTTTAGCATGAAATATTTACTATTTAGATTTAAAATTGTATTTCTAGTTATAGTCATCTTGTGATGCTAGTAATATACTATTTATGGATATATGTTATTCATTTTTTGTTTTTTATTTCCACGAGTGTGTTACTATAATGAAAGAAGGAGGTTATAGTCTCCACATGACTGATATTAAACCCAAAATGCTATTTGTAAGCCTCTAGAATATAGGGATGTGCGTTTGAGGTCATGTGATCGGCCTGTATGGAGAACTATTTTGTGGCACCTAAACTGGGATGTTACGAAGTGGTTTCAGAGATATTTTATTTTCATATATTTTTTATTACTATTTGGTAAATGTATATAGATGAATAGGATTAAGAGGGACTTAGTTAAGAGATCATCCATGGGAGTAGCTAATCCATGTATGTGGGTAAAAGTCAAGTGCTCAGGGTGTGATTATTGTAATTGATGTGTTCTATTACTATTGAAGTTATTTTACATTGAGTGATGTAATTTTTTTGTGATGTTATAATTGATTCATTTTTTATGATATTTAACACATGGTCTAGTAAGGCATGATATCTCATGATGAATGTGTCATTATAGGCCCTCATGATTATTGTAACATTCATCATTTATAGTCTTTAATAAAAAAGAAAGTTTTTGGGTATGTTGTTGAACTTGAAATTTTTTTCCTTGATGGTGAAATTGAAATGACATGGTGCCTAATGTGAAAATTTTAAAATGTTGAAATATGTAAAAAATTTGTCTAATGAAAAAATATTTCTGAGAATAAGTTTCCCCTTTTCAAACAACGACCAAGGTTTAGGATGGTTTAGGGTAGTAATAGTGCCACAGTTTTGATCTTTTGGTGGTAAAAGGGGGAAATAATGTGTTATGACTTATTTGGTAGTAAAAGATGAAATTAATTAATGAATATTACATTATAATGATGAAATATAAAATGTACTAGGATCTATGGAATTGTGGTTATAATTGTGATTTTATTTAAAATAATTAGATGAAGATAATTAAGAGAAAATTGTTTTTTGACCAAGATTAAATTTTTTTGAAAATTATATATCTCTCAGTTATATTTTTATGTTTAAATTCGTAAAAAAATATTGTGGGAAGTAGTGGTTCCATGATCTAAAATGCTGATTGGGGATGAAAAGTATTATGGCGGGGTGATTGTAATAACTCATGTTTTTAGTATTCAATTTTCGAATATTTTTTTCAAATAATGGAAATTTTAATCCTAAATAAATTTATTTGATATTTATCGATTTTTTTAAATTAAAAATACTATTTTAGAGGTTTAATGTTTTATGGGTGTTCAAAATTAACAATATGATAAGAATTTATGTAATATAAATTCATGGGTATGTAGTTAGATAATGTCTAATTATTATGGAAAATGTTATTAACTGTGTAGAATAAATGCTAACCTATATTTAATAAATAGTTTCATTATAATTCTTTGAATTTATAGAAAGATATGGATTTACTATTTTAATGGAAGTAATTGTTGGAATAATAATCGTGTAAACAATATTAAATAATTTATAATAATAATAATTTTTGTTGTTATTATTATTATTTATGTGGGAAATAACCCATATATATATGGGTGATATATATATATGTGTGTGTGTATAGATCATTATATATATATATATATATGTGGTTGGTATTAAATAAATATTTAATGATGTATTTTAATTAATTAATAGTGAAATGTGAAATGAATGAGTTGGATAGATGTATAAAAAATGGTGGAAAAATAAGGCTATGTTAATGAAAATAGATAATGATGAATGAATGGAAACTCATGATATATATGTGAAGGTTGTAATTAATTTTTAATGTTCATTTATTGAATTTTTTAAACAAAAACAATATATATTGGAAATTGTGTCATGAATGGGTGCTCAATGAATTCAAGTGTAGAGGATAATCCCTCATGCCCTCTCTCCTCTCCCAATCTATCTATAAATTTTTTAATAAATCAATAATTAATATATTTTTGAACATTGATCTGGTTGAAATGACATTAGTGGAATATGATTTATCTTGATAAAAGTGTTGTTCATATCAATTTTTTTATGTGTGATGATGTATTTTGTAAAGATTTTTATTAAATCGTATACCCTTATTTATTTAATTTTCCCTTCGATATTCATCTGAATAACACACCATTAGGGATATTGGGTTCGTATTGAGTGATTAGCATATTTGAGGTAGGTGGTATATAATTCAAATTCAAATGTCCTTATTTCAATTACACATATGTAATTGTATAATTTCTATTTGATGTTTACCAATTGATTTCCTGATTGAATTAATTAATTGATGAAATTGTTGAATTGTGGATAATGTGATTATAGATGTTGAATAATTATTTTTTGAATTAATTATGGAGATATCTAGAATGTTGAAATTTAAAAACTAATTTTATAATTAATTATTGTTATATTGAATTTGTTGAATTTAAATAATTAATTGATGAATAAATTATTTGATATTGTTTTGTTGTGATTATTTATTTATTGAAATAAATAATGGGACTAATGGGATTAATTAATTTATAAATTAATTAATGGAGTAATTTGATTGTTTCATCCTTAAGGTGGAAGGTTCTCAGTTTTGTGAAGAATTAAAATAATGATATGATGGGTGATGAACATTCGTCCATTATTATAGAGACTTTATCATTTCCATATTTTTTTGACATGATCCACGTCGTTATCCTTTAAATGAGGATTGGATTGACCCCACGGGGACCAGTAAATTTATCCCTTATTCATTACGAAGGAGGTTACACATTAAACTAGACCCAGTAGGTGATTGCATGGGGTTAAGTATTTCTTCAATCGATCTTCATCGGATATGAGTTTCTCATAAGGACTCCAACGAGACTTTTTGCGGATCCAAAAACACCTAAAGGCTTTGATATTCATGATTCATGGACCTTTGTTCCAAAGGTAGGATCTCATTGGATGTCGATTTGTCCAATGAAACATAAGGATTATATTGGTTGAGAGGACGGGAGTTCTGTCTCATCACACCCTTTTGGGGGGAGTTATTGAATATTCTTGGATTCTTTTATTGATTTATTTCGTGTTCACATGTTCGTGAATCCTTTGTTTGTTCTCGAAGAGTGTATCCATGGGATACCCCTAGTTTTTCAGATAATCATAGTAATACATGAATTTTATGATATGGGGGAAATGTTGACATATTATATGCAATAATGTGTTATGGATTCTATCAGCGTCTAGGGAGGACGGGCGATGGATTGTTGTTGGTTTCATATCTATAAGTTGGGATTCCTATGAATCCTTATGAGAGAAATCAGAGCCCACATTGTTCATGAAACTATGGGATTATGTGTGTGAGATGCCCATTTTCAAAAACATTATTGGATGAATCCTTATAGAATTACACCCCTTTTAAGAACGTGCCTTCAGGAAGGCATCCTACATATATTTATTTAATCAGGAATCAGAGTTCACGTTGTCCAATATGGGTAGGTTGTCCGGATTTTGTAATCATCACAGATCTCTAATACCACATGATTCATATGCGGTGTGAGAAACAAGAGGATATGATAAATCCAACCAACCACAGACCTCCTCCCTTCTGATGGGAGAGGGAGGGACAATAGTGGAAGAGGTCAATGTGACGGTGAGTGAGGGTGTAGAGAAATGAATCCATTAACGTGGGATTTCATTAGGGGTCGTGTAGCTCTAACCTCAGATGGTTAGGGACTTACCAAAGTTGGAGTTCCCCAGAAATTTTTTTTGGAAATTGGAGGAATGTCACCTCTCATCAAAAGGACGAACATATATGATTCGTTAGACTAATCATTATTCCTCATTGAATGAAAAAGAATGTTATCACCCTTAATCTTTAGAATGGGGAGGTTCATGTTAGCATCTCAGGGATGGACAATAGGATACCATGGGAATGTAGACTTATAAACATTTGTGGATTATGAACTGTTTTGGAAAGTGTTTTCATGACTCCTCTTACCATGGATATGTAAACTCAATGGGGAACACATATGTGCTCAATGATCTGATCATATGGGTCTGGTGGCTTTGGAGGAGGATTCGGCATGAAGCAGAGGGACTCGTTATCGGAGGGGATGTGAAGGACTAGATGGTAACAGAGGGGCAAGATTGGAGTCATATGGAAGGACACCCAAAGACTCCCCATTCTTTGTACTATTTTCTCACATGATATGGGGGAGCTCTGCATACCATAGTGGTATGCATGTAGAGGGGCCATCTACATACCGAAGCAGTACATGGTGTGGGGAATGTTCCACCACACACCACTATGGTACACGGTCCTAGGTGCGTTCTGCCTCACCACATCATGTTCCATTTGTGTAATAATGTATTATGTGTCACAGGGTTCAGTCTGCATAGGGATGTACTGTGAAGAACACCATATTGAAGGAGAGTCCTAGAAATTGTCATTCGCAGGGAATTCATAAATGATGAATTTTTGGTTCATGATTTCGCCAATTATGTTTTCAATTTTCTCAGTATTTGTAATGCCCCGACCCTAGATACCCAGAGTCTGTGCATTATTACATAAAATTGTCGTGATCACAAAGGATCAAGTCTCGAAATACCGATTAGTTTATTAGTCTTGGAAAACTAGATATATTCATAAGTCTTACATTACATCATAATGTAAAAAAATACAACAACATATTGTCTTCATATCCCCTCATACTATCCCTGCAGGTCATTCATAAATTACTTCTTCACATCCTGGGAAAAGATAAAACATTGAAAGGGGTGAGCTCAGATACTCATAAAGGATAACAATATAGAAGAAGATTTCGTAGATAAGCATAAACACATAAAGCAATTTATAACTAAAAAAAGCCTTTTAAACTTGAACTTCAGCATAATATGTAAAAGATAAAATGAAATAATGCCATTAACTTATTCACATGGATATTCTACTAGTCGAATAATCACATGCAATATCAATAACCACTTTCATAATGATGGAATGCATAATGTCAGACTATCATAACCAAATAGTGAAGGCCTCGTGCCAAGACTACAAATAAGAGTTCATCAAGGCCTTTTTCCAAGACACTAGTTTGTTTAATGAGACCTACTAATGTATAGAGGAGCTATAGCGGGATCCACCCGTCACTTACTAAGTCCAATGCATTCCTCATATGAAAAGTTTTAAACATAATATAAACATTCGTATTAAAACTAGCATAGGAAATGTCAATAAATTATCCACAAACCATGAATGGTATAAAAATAGAAAATTCACAGTCAAACATAACTCATTCGATACAATATGGTATATTGTATTGTATCATAATAACCTCAATCGATAATAATGAATGATATTGACATAGATGAAAATAACCATCAAAACTATTTGAGAGAAATATCCCCCTTTTCTTGAGAACATTTAAAAGTCACAATATTTGTCAAGAAGCCCTTTAAAAATAGATTTTTGAATCAAAGTGTCCCATACCACATTGAAACTTTAAAAAGGAGTTTTATTTTTAAAAATTTAATTTCCATATAAATAAATCCTTAAAACCTTTTTTTAAAACAAGGACATTAATGATCAAGATTTAGAAGAATAAGTCTTTAAAACATTTAAAAATGGTATTTTATTTAGAGTTTCTAACCAAAAGAGAGACACTTGAATACAAATAATTGTGGTAATCAAAACGTTGTAATATCATGAGAATAAAGGGATTCATGATATACTATGTCATAGTACATTATGTACACCACATAAAAGTGATTTGGTGTATAACAAAAAAGAATTCTCAATGGAATGTAAATTGAGATGAAATCTCTCATAAAGGCTGTATCATTAGGTTAAGGATAAATCAACGACATAGTTATGTGTGACAAATATAAATACACTAAATATGATTGGATATTTCATGTAAAACAATCAAATGACATTCTTACATAGTCTTATAAAAACAACACCAATGAATTGGATGTTTAACTCAACAAATGGAGAATGAGTTAAAATTAATCTTATCAAATTCATATCGATGACATGAGAAATTATCAATGGAGTGATTATGTGTATCCAAAGTATATCCACGGAAAAGGGGAGTGGAAATTATGACATAAGCAAATGAATAGTGATTCAACACATAATCTCGAAGAAAAATAAACAATGAAGTTTGCCTAAAGCCGAATAAATAGAAATAGAAATTTCAAATTCCCTTATCGATTTGGTAACTTACGAAACATACACCCATGAAAGAATAATAAGACAATGATGATTTAAATATCCATAAATTAAAGTATACTACACAATGAATACAATCATGGGCAGTACACACACCACATGCAAAAAAATAAGTGGTGAACAATGGAATTCTCACAGAATTAAGAGTGAGATAAGAAACCCCTTACTTTGTACTTTTTCCTTGGTCGATGGTATGTTAACCTCCTGTATAATGGTGAAATAAATGTTATTGAATTACACAAGATTAATTTACATTAGTATGATATCATATATGATCTTTTAACATTGATTTTGTTAATAATATCTTAGTATTATCGTTGTTTCGGGTGTTAACTTACTCGTTTTCTTTTATATGTTTTGTTTTGTAAGCCATGATTGTCATTGATAGGTTGTATCTTATTCATATACAGAATGATATCAAGTCCATAAACATTATTTTTAAATAATCAAATGATAATTATACTTGAATAGATATGATGGAGAATTAATTTCATCACGTTCGTGGAGACGGCAGTCCCTACATATGCACGAGTGACAATATCACTCTTTTGATGTCAAAATAATATATAATTGGATGGTATATCATATAGACAGAATAATTATCATGTTATATTTATTATTTACATGAATTACACATCATTATTATACCCATCTAAATAATAATTATGGTGACATGTGATTCAAAGGATGGATAGAATACTGAATATGGTTTTAATATATTTATAATAATATTACAATATATAGGAGATACTGGATTCAATAATTTATAATGGGAATAACAAAGAAAGAAGAAGTTGAAGAAGAAAATAATTTGAAAACGGGTGGAAAAAACATTAACTCTTCTTTGGGTTCTTCCTTTTGATTTGATCAAAAGGGCTCCTTAGGTTGGCTTTATGATCAAAATAATGCCACTAGGTTGTACTGAGGGAAGTTGAGAGAGTATTTGGGCAGGGTTTGGCATAACCAAAAGGCTTTTAATGTGTGAGTTAATGAGAAGGGTGAGTTCCCTTTTATAAGAGGGGTGAGGGGCACCTTTGGAAAAGCTAGAAATATTATTTTATAATAAATTCATATTCGGTTTCTAATGGATCCAAAGTGGATTATTTAAATTTTAATGTGGGTATAGGTAGAAAACCACTCAACCAATAGAATTTTGATAGCTTTGGATTACTATATTAACCTTATCATTAAGTATTAGCTCTTAGTTAATTAGTTTCACTTTTACAGTGTCTCTTTGTATTTTTATATTATACGGTTAATAAACACACTATATACATCCATGAGACCCCAAAGTGGTCCATTAATGATACACCTATCTTGATATAAGTCTCTTGGCCGAACCTTAGATTTTTAGAAATTTAATATCAATTAATAATATAATATTTGTTTTAAAAACTCTTTTATGTCAATTTTGACACTATTCAATAATTGATTTTTGTCAAACTCATAACAGAATGATTACTTCTAAAAAATTCAATTAAATCAATCCAAATATGTCATATTAACCAATAAATTTAGTTTAATTCATAAAAAGTCTCAAATTATATTTATTTGGGTATCTACAATATAAATCATTTTAAATTTTCACTATTATGGTAATTACTGTATCACCATTGTGTCATAACTAAATTAAATTATATAATGTCTAAAAATTATAAATAAATAACCATTATGTAGGAAATCATTTTAGCTTTCTAATTAATATTTATATTAGAAAATAAAACATATATTACCCTACGTAACAATTGTTTTTCAAAAAGATATATTCTTGTGTCATTTTTGTATTCATTTTAACTTAATTAAAATAAATTGTCCCTATCACTTACAAGTGGCTCCATGGGGTCCCAAAGTCGACCTAAAGATTCCCATGGTCGGAAATGTATCAACCCATAAGTTTAAGACACGTTTTAGGGTAATTTTTTATTATTATAATATTATTTGTTAACCCTTATTTACCGGATTTCCCCTTTAAGCTTGGTAAATAAAATATTTACCGAAGTAATTATTCAAAATGTCTAAAATTAAAAGTTACCTATTTACACAATTTGAAAATCATGATTTCAAATATGAAATCCATTTTTACAAATTCAAAACACAGAAGTGGCAGAAATTAATTTAAAATTAATTCCCGTTGTTAAAACAGAAAACGTGTTTTTAAGAGATAATAACTATCAAAAGATTGGCACTTGTTTATGTCTGGTTTAATTGTGAAATTTTGTCTAATGAAAAACATTTAATATAATGGTAAAAATATATTCTAAATATAATTTAAATCCACTCAAATTCATAATTTATCAATATTAATTATTTCTATTAAAAAGGTTGTTTTTAATTAAAATTTTGTAATTTTCAATATTCATCAAAATATGAAAGTTATCCGAAAAGTACCAAAATTCCACCCTAGGCTAATTTCAATATTCTGAATCCAAAAATGAAGTCCATTTTGAGATATAGAATTTATTAAATTTCAAAAATTAGGTATTACTATTCATAACGGCTAGTTTGATTGGTTGTGTTGTGTTAGAATCTCGAACTTGCGTACAATGCACGCCATTGCGTTATTCAAAGGGAAACGTACCATGGAAGTTTGTGGTGTTACATTCTCACCTCCTTCAATAAATTGTGTCCTCGCAGTTTTTTTTAAATTGGACATGATAATATAATGGAATGTCCCACATCGGAAAAAGTGTCAATAAAACTATCACTTTAAAAGAAAGGAAGAGAGGTATAAAGGTCCCCCAAGATAACCCATACTAGGATTCCATATAGGAAAACATGGATATGGATGATAAACTAAGATTTCAGTTCTGATGGATAGGGATAAAAAACATGATTAGGAGAAAGTTAACAATAAGAAAATCACAATCTTGTGTTTGGAAAACCGGTCCTTATTCTCCCAGTAGGAAAAGTAAACGGACAACATTTTTTTATTTTAAGTTACATTACATAAGGAAGAGGAATTAATTTATGATATTGACTAAGAACATAAAGAGATATACTTACTTTTTAAGTAGAGTTTCATTCTTTAATAACTTTTTACCACTAACTCATTTTTTTGAACAATGGGTATTCAAGAAGACTTGTTCACAATGGAAGAGCTAGAATAAGCTTCTATAGAAATACATGATCCACGTAGGATAAACTATATATTTACCTTGTCTTTAGAGATTAATCAAAACCAAAATGGTTAGTATAATATGTGATGACCCCCCAAATGGATATTCCATTAGAGAAAAAAACAATAATCTTAATTTCTAAAATTAAACCATCAATACCCAAAAGATAAATAAATACCATTCAATAATCAATTGTCCTCAAAAACCTTCAATATAATCCAAACTAATATTGAAACTCAAAACTTATAAGAATGTAGTCTTCCACGTTAAATTGTATCTCCAAATGACATTAATTACTCTTAAAGTCACATACTTAGAAGTAATTAACCTAATCATTTCCCTAAACAACCCATATCACTCTAAATCCACAATAAAAACATAGATAAAAATCCCCCATTACTCCTCAAATGAAATCACATACTATTCTATTTTCCATACAACGAAGCTAACAACTTCCAAAAGGACATCTATCACTTAATTACCAAATAATTTTCCTATACTACGGGTATTCATTTGATAATACATAATATACCAAACCAAATTATTAATGATAAATAAAATCATTTAACTAAAAATAATAGTCACACTAACCAGGGACTTTAGGTAGTCCAGTGGTAGGTGATAAATCCCAATCGCACATTGGTTGTGGGTTCGATTCCCACCGCTTTGTCTGACGCGACGGGTTGTCACACGGTCTGCGTGTTGTCCTTTTTAAAAAACAATATTTTATAACATTACCAAAACGAGATAAATTCTTCAAAATAACCATAACATAATTTAACCACAAATGTTATCTCATACCTTGAATTTTCATCCCAAATTATAATAACTTATAATTTCCTCAAACCCAATGATCATATAAGACCAAATGGTTATTTATAACTATATCCGCAATAGAAAAGATAATTATTCCTCAAATATCATTTTGACATGCTAAATTTCAGGTTTACACATACATGAGAAAATTATTCCAAAGTAATCCCATCAATAAAGAGCACTAACACTTTTAAACATTTCACCATCCATTTATTTCCACATAGGTTCTTAATAATATGTTCCTCGGGTTCCCACATTGCGTCTTCCATCTTATGATTTCTCCATAGAACTTTTACCATACAATTCATATGGTTTCTCAACACTTGATCTTTGGTATGAAGAATTCTGATAGGCTCTCCACAATAAGTTAGATCGGGTTCCAGTTCTAATTCTTAATAGGTGAGTACATGTGTTGGGTCAGGCATGTATTTTGTCACTAGAGATATGTGGATCACAACATGAACTCTAGAGAGACTAGGCGGCTTTGCCTTTTGGTAGAATGCGTTCGTGTGTTACAATGGTACCTGTGGGATGTTTCAAAATCATCAACTTCCTTTACCCAAAAACTCCTCATCCATCTTGGATTATATCGATGGAAGCATCGATGCATCATAAAAAAATAGGTATTTCTTATATATAATTTTGAGACATCGTCTTTAACATGTTTTTTTTAGAAAAATTCTCACTGATTCGTCTTCAAATATTTCAAAAAAAAGTTTTGGAAATCAGTTTCCGTATATCCCAAAAGACATAAATATATAATTTGATACATATATGCTACTCGAAGGTCTCCCTCGTCTGCAGAATCTAGAAAATCATTTACTGCATCGTAATTTGGAGATAAATTGAATAATTTGAAAAGACCCTGATGGTACTTCCCACGCTTAGCGTGGTAAGAATGTTGAGAGCGCAAAATTATCCCATAGTCGGTACTTGATCCATGAAAGAATCATGCAATGATAGAGGTAATGGATGTCTCATAAAGTTGTTTGCATGTAACTTGGACATTTCAAAAAGTTTCATCATAGTCTGCGCATGGCTTCTGGATAATAATTGTAAGTATTTATTCAGGAAGAGAGAGAAGAGTTGTTCGTGATCTTTCTCCCTCCATGTTTCAACTAACAAAAAGAAAATACAATTAGGGTTTTTGAATACTTATCTAATAAGAATGTAAAAAAATAGACATAATAGGATAATCTTGTAATTGAACAATATATCCTAACATGGGGTACCCTATGTTAAAATATAGGTTATCCAATATCTATTTGCCGACATATATTCTTGGGGGAAATTTTTTGTATTCCTTTAACAATGGTTCATACTACTCATGTGAATTTACCAAAGCATATCCCCCGGCAGTGTCGTAACCAACAGTGCAGTAATGCCCGTTTTCATGCACCAGTTCCTGTTCGAGTCTAGCTCAAAGCGGTGTTTTCGGGTTTTACCCCTAGCTACATCTGTGCCAGAGCCGCCTCTACCAGCTCGTATCCAGACAGGGATGTATTGCTCAGCAAACTCCCAAAATATCTACAATACCAAAAATCTAGTATGTTCTTCTATACTAATCCTCAAATTCTCTCTTAGGGCTATGTGATCTAATTAGAGTTTATCTAAATCTAGCTTCCAATGTTTTTACTAAACTTCCTCTAATACCATCTATTACGCCATGACCCTAGATACCCAGAGTCAGTGCATTATTACATAACATTATCATGATCACAAAGAATCAAGTCTCGAAAGACTGATTAGTTTAGTAGTCTTGGAAAACTAGATATATTCATAAGTCTTACATTACATCATAAGGTAAAAAACTACAACGACATCTTGTCTTAATATCCCCTCATACTCTCCCTGTAGGTCATTCATAAATTAATTCTTCACATCCTGGGAAAAGATAAAACATTGATAGGGGTGAGCTCAGATGCTCAGTAAGGATAACAACATAGGATAAGCTTTCGTAGATAAGCATAAACACTTAAAGTGATTTATAACTAAAAAAAGCCTTTTAAACTAAAACATCAGCATAATACGGCAAAGATAAAATGAAATAATTCCATTTACTTATTCACATGGATATTCTACTAGTCGAATAATCACATGAAATATAAATAACCACTTTCATAATGATGGAATTCATAATGCCAGACTATCATAACCACATAGCCAAGGCCTCGTGCCAAGACTACAAATAATATTTTCTCAAGGCCTTGTGCCAAGACACTAGTTTGTCTCATGAGTCCTACCGATGCATCGAGGAGCTATAGCTGGCTCCACCCGTCACTTACTAAGTCCAATGCATTCCTCATATGAAAAGTTTTAAACATAATATAAACATTCGTATTAAAACTAGCATACGAAATGTCAATACATTATCAACAAACCATGAATGGTATAAAAATAGCACATCCACAGTCAAACATAACTCATTCGATACAATATTGAAGATTTTATTGTATCATAATAACCTCAATCAATAATAATGAATGATATTGACATAGTTGAAAATAACCATCAAAACTATTTGAGAGAAATATCCCCCTTTTCTTGAAAACATTTAAAAGTCACACTATTTGTCAAGAAGCCATTTAAAAATAGATTTTGTAATCAAAGTGTCCCATACCACATTGAAACTTTTAAAAGGATTTTTATTTTTAAACCATTAATGTCTATATAAATAAATCCTTAAAACCTTTTTTTAAAACAAGGACATTAATGAGAAAGATTTAGAAGAACAAGTCTTTAAAACATTTAAAAATTGTATTTTAGTTAGAGTTTCTAACCAAAAGAGAGACACTTGAATACTAATAATTGAGGTAATCAAAACTTTGTAATATCATGAGAATAAAGGGATTCATGATATACTATTTCAAAGTATATTATGTAAACCACATTAATGTGATTTGGTGTATAACAACAAAGAAGTCTCAATGGAATGTAAATTGAGATGAAATCTCTCATAAAGGTCATATCCTTAGGTTAAGGATAAATCAACGACATAGTTATGTGTGAAAAATATAAATACACTAAATATGATTGGATAGTTAGTGTAAAACAATCAAATTACATTCACACATAATCTTATAAAAACAACACCAATGAATTGGATGTTTAACTCAACGAATGGAGAATGAGTTAAAATTACTCTTATCAAATTCATATCGATGACATGAGAAATTATCAATGGAGTGATTATGTGTATCCAAAGTATATCCACAGAAAAAGGGAGTGGAAATTATGACATAAGAAAATGAATAGTGATTCAACACATAATCTCGAAGTAAAATAAACAATGAAGATTTCCTAAAGCCGAATAAATAGAAATTGAAATATCAAATTCCCTTATCAATTTGGTAACTTACAAAACATACACCCATGAAAGAAGGATAATATGATGATGATGTAAATATCCATAAATTAAAGTATATTACACAATGAATATAGTCATGGGCATTACACACACCACATGCAATAAATAAGTGGTGAACAATGGAATTCTCACGGAATTAAGAGTGAGATAAGAAACACCATACTTTGTACTTTTTCCATGGTCGACGGTAGGTTAACCTCCTTTATAATGGTGAAATAATTGTTATTGAATTATACAAGAATAATTTACATTAATATGATATCATATATGATCTTTTAACATTGATTTTTTAATAATATCTTAGTATTATCGTTGTTTCGGGTATTAACTTATTCATTTTGTTTTATATGTTTTGTTATGTAAGCCATGATTTTCATTGATAGGTTGTATCTTATTCATATATAGAATTATATCAAGTCATTAAATATTATTTTTAAATAATCAAATCATAATTATACATTAATGGATACGATGGAGAATGAATTTCATCGTGTTCGTGGAGACGGTAGTCCGTACGTACGCACGAGCGACAATATCATTCTTTTGATATTAAAATAACATAAAATTGGACGGAATATCATATAGACAGAATAATTATCATGTTATATTTATTATTTAAATGAATTACACATCATTATTATACCCATCCAAATAATAATTTATTGAATGAGAATTACACCACGACGTGGAGACGGTAAGTCGTACGTACGCACGTATGGTGACATGTCATTCAAAGGATGGATAGAATAATGAATATGGTTGTACTATATTTATAATATTATTATAGTATATAGGATATACTGGATTCATTAATTTATAATGGGAATAACAAAGAAAGATGAAGTTTAAGAAGAAAAGAATTTGAAAAAGGGTGGTAAAAACATTACCTCTTCTTCGGGTTCTTCCTTTTGATTTGATCAAAAGGGCTCGCTAGGATGTCTTTCTGATCAAACTAAGGCCTCTAGGTTGTAGTGAGGGAAGTTTAGAGAGTATTTGGGTAGGTTTTTTCCGAACCAAAATGCTTTTAAGGTGTGAGTTAATGAGAATGGAGGGTGCCCTTTTATAAGAGGGGTGAAGGGGCACATTTAGAAAAACTTGAAATATTATATTATAATAAATTCATATTAGGTTTCTAATGGCTCCAAAGTGGATTATTTATATTTTGAGGTCGGGATAGGTTGAAAAACACTCATCCAATAGAATTTAGACAGGTTTGGGTTACTATATTAACCTTATCATTAAGTATTAACTCTTAGTTAATTAGTTTCACTTTTACAGTGTCTCTTTGTATTTTTATATTATATGGTAAATAAACATACTATATACATCCAAGCGACCCCCAAGTGCTCCATTAATCATACAAAAATCATGATATAAGTCCCTTGGCCGAACCTTATATTTTTAGTAATTTAATATCAATTAATAATATAATATTTGTTTTAAAAACTCATTTATGTAAATTTTGACACTATTCAATAATTGATTTCTGTCAAACTCATAACAGAATTATTACTTCGAAAAAAGTCAATTAAATCAATCCTAATATGTCATGTTAACCTATAAAATTAGTTTAATTCATAAAAAGTCTAAAATTATATTTATTTGGGTATCTACAATATCAATCACTTTAAACTTTTTACTATTATGGTAATTACTGTATCATCATTGTGTCATAACTAAATTAAATTATTTAATGTCTAAAAATTATAAATAAAATACCATTATGTAGGAAATCTTTTTAGGTTTCTATGGAATATTTATATTAGAAAATAAAACATATATTACCCTATGTAACAATTGTTTTTCTAAAAGATATATTCTTGTGTCATTATTGTATTCATTTTAAGTTAATTAAAATAAAGTGCCCCTTTCACTTACAAGTGGCTCCATGGGGTCCCAAAATCGACCCAAAGATGGTCATGGTCGGAAATGTATCAACCAATAAGGTTAGGACACGTTTTAGGGTAATTTGTTTTTATTATAATATTATTTTTTAACCCTTATTTACCGGATTTACCCTTTAACCATGGTAAATAAAATATTTACCGAAGTAATTATTCAAAATGTATAAAAAAAAGTGACCTATTTACAAAATTTGAACATCCTGATACCAAATATGGAATCCATTTTACCAAATTCAAAGCACAAAATGGGCAAAAATTAATTTAAAATTTATTCCCGTTGTTAAAACAAAAAACGTGTTTTTAAGAGATAATAACCATCAAAAGATTGGCACTTGTTTATGTCTGGTTTAATTGTGAAATTATGTCCAATAACAAACATTGAATTAAATGGTAAAAATATATTCTAAATATACTTTAAAATCACTCAAATTCATAATTTATCAATATTAATTATTTCGATTAAAAAAGTTGTTTTTAAATAAAATTTAGTAATTTTCACTATTCATCAAAATCTGAAATTTATCCGAAAAGTACCAAAATTTCACCCTAGGCCAATTTTGATATTCTGAATCGAAAAATGAAGTCCATTTTGAGAGATATAATTTATAAAATTTTAAAAATTAGGTATTACTATTCATAACGGCTAGTTTGATTGGTTGTGGTGTGTTAGAATCTCGAAGTTGCGTACAATGCACGCCATTTCATTATTCAAAGGGAAACGTATTGTGGAAGTTTGGGGTGTTACATTATTATATGGTTTCTTATTTTTATGGTTCATGGCTAGTTATACCTATGGAAATGTGGTTTCTAATTTGGAATTTTTGGATGATTTAAAACCAATGCCGATATCCTTTATGAATTTATAATTCCAACCTTTGGGGTCCCCACTGTACTTTCTTCTTCTATCTTTTCTCAATTCCATTTTTTCTCCTTTTATATAGCATTGGAAAAAACATAGCTATGGTCATGAAGCACCATTTGTAGAACCTGTGATGATACACCTTGATCTGAGGAAGACTTGGTCAACTGGGGTTTGCAGAGGCTGCGGTTTGCGAGTCATGGTTCAAAGTACCCTGCTGATTTTCATCATCTGTGAAAACTCAGTTTGTAGGATGGTATGAAGATGGCCTTTGTGCATTTGATACCACCAGCAATGTGGTTCATTGGTTCCTTGGTTCACTAGCTATCACTCTGTAGGCTAGCACCTCACGGGTCCTACCACGTACTAATGGTTCGTGGTTCAGGCATTTTGTGAACCCTTACTAGTGATGGTATGTGGGTCACATAAAAATATTAGAGAAATTCAATTTCTTCCATTTCATTTTGATGTTTTCAACTCAATTTTCATCCATTTTCTTTACTATACCTTTAGGAATTCTTGTTTCATAATGCAATGTGATCATGGGATTATTTTCTTACCACTTCCAATTTTTTGGGACCCTAAAAATACCCCCAATAGAAATAGGGTCCATTCGGAATGAAGCGGAGAGTATTCCGATGTAGAGGCGGTCTAGAACTGAAACGGTTTGTGGTCGGATAGATATGTCTTGTAGGAAGTGTCCACACCTATATATAGGGTCCCATGACATTTTTCTTTTACCATTTCATGTGGAAAAATGTTCTCTCGAGTCTACCTTAGATTCCCCTTCATCTGTGTACCTACTCTTTTGTAAAATCCATATTCTCATATCTATGTTTATGTTCATCAAACCAATGTCTTCATAATTACTTCTACCCGTGAACTAGATTTTGGGTATCACAATCTGTGTTTTGGAATTTAAAACTCAACTCCAGACCTTCGTGTATGAGAACTCTATGTGGTTATTTTGTCCGGCACACCGAGCATAAACTAGAAAACTAAATTTTAGGGCATAATAATCTAAACATAAACTTAAAATAACAACATTGAACATCATCATCAAGATTCTTTGGTTTGCAGTCTCTTCCTTTCGGAAAACTGTTATATTTGCTGGCCAATTCCCTATGGTCCAACGATTCATGGGACTTTTGTATACCATGGAAGTATGAATTATAGAGTTTCCTCTTACCACATTAGAACACGGGGATTTCATCCAAGTATAATTCAGTATATGAGAAATGGTTGTCGCATACCGTTTCTGGGAATAGTATGAGGGACACCATGCAAACCCTCATCTAAATCCATCAACAATATTTTGTGGCATGTATCCACCAATATTCAATAGACTAACTTTTTTTGTTCCTCAATATATTTTAGTTCAAGCTGAAATAGATCTTTTTCATGCTTTGACAATGTCAACTAGGAAGAGGGAAACTATGGTTGAGGATAGTGAGGCCCATCTTTAATAATAAATTTTTCCTCACAATAGATTCTTAAAATATCTTCATATGAAAAAGTTCCTAGTTTACCAGTTGTCTGTGAAATTTTCACTTTATAGAATTGGAAATACCGACTACATTCCTTTTTAATTGGCCAACACCGATACTCCATTAATTCTCCTACAATCACAAGAAGGTTGTGATCGGGCCAATATTTCCTCAATGGGAGAGGTCATGGAATCTTTGTTTCGGGAAAATATGATCATATTATAAGTCTTTCAGTGGAATCAGGGAGATCACAGGTGTCAAAACACTACTTTGATAGGTTTCTCCCAAGAGTACCCATCTATTATCAACCTTTCCCAAGAAAACCTTAATGGTGGGTGGAGCACCAAATGGGAGGTGTGAGACAGTGGATGCTTCTCCAAGGAATGAGCCAAAGAATTTTTGGTACAACACACCTATTTAGATACCCCTTACCAGTTGGAGGTGGTGAACTAATGTCATGTATCTTGGTTCTCTCTATTCATAGTGTTCCCTCTAATATAAATCATTCCTAATCTATAGAGTTGCGTGTCTTCATCCACCAATACCTTCCATTTGTCGCACGGGGGTGGGAGTTAGCTTGTGGGATGTCCATGACCTTGGATGGATCCCCAAATTTGGAGGTATGTATGTATATTTTCATCTGAAAGCTACTGCATGGGATTATACCAACCTTGTTTCCCCATTGACAAGGAGACTACTGGTTTTGGAAGAGGGATTACTTGATCACCCCTATAGACTCCCTCTATAATCCCATTACAGGTTTGGATAGTGTTATTTCTACCAGTGAATGGGCCTAAGCCATGATATCCCCATTTTCAAACTCATCCATCTTGTTAGTCTCGACAGAATCAAGGGTCATATTGTGCTACCCTCTAAGTAGTACAATATACTAAATTGGGATATGAGCTTCAACCAGATGTGCCACCTACAATAAGATTAGTAGGTTTCATTTCCATGTTTTTTAGTGGACCGATCTTCCCATCCCATGATGTATATTCCATGGTTAGGGCTTTCACTATGATGATGGTGGGTGTGCTAGCAGAGGGTCAACCAATTAATCTTTCCACTCTTACCCAAGCCCGAATTTATGAGGTCTTGGGGGTAGATACAAGATGGTAGACCAACACATCATCTCAGAAGACAATTTAAATTCCTATACGGGTTGATAGCAGAACACATACCTTTTTATGAATATAAATACACTATGAGGGTTCCTCACACTAGATTTCAACCTACCCTTCTTAGTATTTCTGATGTTTTTCCCATGACATTAGGCATTAGTGGTGTAGTCGGGCGGCTGAATACTGCTTCTCGATTCCTATTTCCACCACTCCCTACCCCTCTTGGGTCAGTAATGGGTGATAGGGATAGTTATTCAGAAGAGGTATCATGTATTATCACACTTTGGAATGTGATTCTCACTGTTCACATAGATCGAGTGGCCCTTTGTGACCCATACCTCCCTTACCAGTTCACAAAGAAATTTGGGCGAGTAAAAAAAAATTTCTTCTTCCTATCATTTAGTAAAATGGATAATATCATCCAGTCATTCTTCAACAGTTATGTCTTGTGATGATGCGGGAAGGTACCACTATATAGGTTATTATTCCCATTATGAGTAGATCCACTTTTCTATCACTAGAATATTCCCAACTATGGGTGGGATTTTACCCTGACAGTGTACTAAGAAGACCAATTCTATGGGTCTAGAATCCTCTAACCATACTTCTCCCCATCATGACCTAAAATTCCATGCCATATATTTCTTTTCCTAGGTTGAATGTGATAGATATGTCTCATATTCATGTCCCTATGGTGGACACGATGGATATGCCATCAGTTCTTTCCCCTATGGTGAGAAGACACTCAATCCTCCATCAAATTTGTCTCGAAGGGGCTTTATCTCAGGGGGAGTGATTTAGACTGCTTCTCACTTGTGGATACTACCCTTGACTGTAATGAGGTTGTCCCTGGTAGAGTGTCACTAGATTCCCCAGATGTTGTGGCTATTCCTCTGCATCTAACTCCAATGGTCGAACCATTTTAGGGAAATGAGAGCACCATATCTTGGGTGACTGATCTTATATCCTATACCACTCCTATAATGATGCTTCATTAATATAGACCCCTTACATCGGGGGAGGAACAAGGCCCTGGTTCTGTCGGGAGGCATCAGGAAGTGCGAAAATATGAATGGTGTCAGTTATGTGCCCCTTCCATGAAAACAGATCTTGCTAGATTTAATGAAGAGACTGAAAACAACCAGTGGTTATTTACTAAGTTGGGATCTGGTTGCTTTAGTTACCTAAATCTTCATCTTTGTATCTACAATATTTCCATATCTTGGGAAGACCTCACTTTTTTTAGGATAAAATTTCCAAATTCAATTCTTCACATCCTCAGGTAATGAACATCTGAGATGTTTCGGGGAAACTTCATCACATAATAGCCAAAGAGGAAAAGGATCATGATTTATTGATCTCCAAAAATGTATATCTACAAGAATTCAAGGCTCACATATCATGATTAAAGGATCAAAAATACTCTTCATATGCCAATTATGAAGCTATCCAGAATAAAGGGTGGGAACTCAACGCCATTTTGGAATGCATGTGCTCGATGGTCCAGGATAACGAGAATGAGGGAGATTCTTTAGAGAAAACTCTTGATGGTATGTGTTATTCGCACTAAATTTTCTATAAAGGGAAAGCCACGTATTATTGTATCTTTCTCCAAATCAATATTTATACTCATTTTACTTTGATACTATATGTAGACTCCAAACTGGGGATGTTCCTCTAATTTGTTGTTGAACATAATGGAACTAATTTGACATCAAACACTTATTCTTTTCCTTTTCATGTCATGTAAATTAATCACAATCAATCATAAAAACCACATTTCGATCATGTATTAATTTTAAATCGTGGATTTAAACCACTAAATAGAAATAATCGAATTGCAATCCAATTTTTTTCTAATCATTGGACTTCGTGAGCACAGTTCTTCTATTTTTGGGGTTTCATGGAAAACCACACAATCATTATTGTCTTTTTTGTTATCACCCAAATTATTACATAATCTCATTTGTTAGGATATTAGCATGTATAACTTGACTTTTTCCTAGGCCGTTATTTCTGGGTTTTCAACCTAACAAGATTTATGCCTTTTTTTACATTTCAGTGATTTTTTCTAAAACATCCATAGTATAGGTTTAACGAGCATATAGTAAAATTTTATCAAGGGGTTCCCTTTGCGGGTTTTCACACTGGTGAGTTTTATGTGTTTTACTCTAGCGATTTATAGTCATGCCTATCAGACTTATTACTGATTTTTCAAGTCGAACAGTTTTGACTAAACATCACGGGGTAGGGCTACAATTCGGGATTCATTAGCCTAAAACATCCTACTAACATTCATGCATGAATGAGGTATTTATCTTGCCCCTAGATTTTTTATTTTTTGAGATTTTTTGGGATTTTCATCCATTTTAGACCTACCTAAGTAGGAGAAGCCTCTCTTAGGGGCCAATTTTAAATTGATTGATGGCCATCTTGTAGGAATCATATGCTGAGCCACTGACGCATGATGTGAATAGTAAAACAAAGTTGTCCACATCACACTAATCTTCCATCTATGATGGTCTGGGCAGATTTAAAACACATTGAATTTGTTTTGGGGTTGGAGGCCATAGTGGGTGGCCTGTATGAGGGATGATTCTTGAAAGTATTATGGAAATTTGTTTCTGATTTGGGTGGGAAACCACTCCCACATGATTCTTTTTTACGTAAGGGAGAGCTGATGAATAGTGAGATCAATTAGATATCTTTTTCATGTTTGGTCATTTGATAAGTAAATGGTATGTAAATCATTATCCAAAGTGGTTTTCCAAATCTATGGTGTGAGATAGGACATAAATGACATATGAGCATTAGGAAAATTTAAAAGGACTCTCCTAAGGACTAATTTGTATTATATTGACGGTTGTCTTGTAGAGATCATGTGCAGAAACACCTGGTCATGATGTGCATAGTCAAAAAAGGTTTCCATATGACACTAGCCTTCGATATCTGATGGTTATGAAGGGTTATAGTGATTGGGACATTTCAGAACCTGACATATTACCTTTTATCTAGGGTTGCACCTAAGCATGAAAGGGGGTATTTCATCTTTCTTAACATTAATATGGAACCCATAGATAGGTGGAGGAATTTGTGTTTCAATGTGAATCAACATCATGCATAGGTATGGGGTATATTTATCTTATAGAATCCTCAAGAGAGATTAGAGGTGAATCGGTCACGAATGTTTTAATATATCTAAGATGTGGGTAGGAAAGTAAATGTAAACCATGATTCATAGGGATATTGAATCAGGAGGGATGTCACGAGGCTGGGGAGAAGTTAGGCATACTAAGATAGGTGATTACTCTCTTGAGGAATAATTTTACTTTAGATGAAGGTCATTTGGTCAGCAACATATAAGAGCGACTGTGGCATGATGTGTATAGTCAAAAAAAGGTGTATGCAGGACACTGGCCATCTGTCTCTGATAGCCATGGAATATTATATAAATTCAAAATTGCACGAAACACAGTGTTTTATGTATGGCAGGGGTGTATCCAGATACATTAGAAACATTTTGTCTATAATTTAATCATGGGATCATATATCCCCTACATAGATCTAACTCATGCACAGGGTGAGGAATTCATTTCTTATTTAGAGTACCATGTAGTTTAATGTCATGCGGCTAGGATGCATGCTTCCTTAAGGGGAAGGGAACCATAACATTCCATTCAAGGTCATGCTGTTAAGACCAAATTCTTTGATGGATTATCCATGATGTCCTGGTGGATCTCTCATTTAGGTCCCTAAGATCACGTGAGCTATAATTTCTTTTAGAAACAAGGGGTTATAAGGATTCAATATCATCACATATGAATAAAAATATCAGATACATGGATAATTTTAAGTTCAAACCAATGTTATTCATTTTAGTGTCATGCACCAAGGATTATTCTAGCCTTGTATTTTAGCATTGTTCAGTAAGGACATCATGGTGTGCAGTTTAGAGTCATGTAGTGAGGAAATTTCTAATGTCACAAATAATGTTAATAGAATTGAGTGAATCGTGGTTGGGATATTCTATCATTCAATAATTATGACTGATTATAGAAGGTGTAAATCGTAGCTTCAGGGGGCCTTGGGCGAGGATGGATTACACAAGCCTTGAGAGTCATCTTGCATATTGAGATAGGATAAAAATCTCTTATGGTTGAATTTTCCTTTTTCAGATGGTCATTTGGTATGCAATAAATTTAGAGCCACCAGGGCATGATGTGCATAGTCAAACATATGTGTCAGCAAGACATGGGACATCCATCCCTGATGGCTATGAAATATTGTGGGGATTCAACATTACTCGATTTATAGAGTTTGATGTATGGTAGGAGTCTATCAAAATACATTAGAAACATTTTTTCTATGATTTAATTCATGTGATCAGGTGTCCCCTATGTAGATTTGACTCATAGGTAGGGTGAGGCATTCATCCCATCTTTGAAGTACCCTATAGTTCAACATTGTACAACCAGGAAGCATGGTTCATTAGGAGGAAAATAACCATAACACGCCTTTTAGGGCCATGCTATTTGGAATAAATTAATTGAATCATTCCACGTGATGTCATGGTGGATCTCTCATTATGGTCTTTAAGCCCACGTGAGATATTCTCAATTTGAGAAATAAAGGACTATGAGGATTCTGAATCCCCACAAATGAATAGAACAATTAGAAGCATGGATAATTTTAATCTTAATCTAACGCTATGTTATTTAACATCATGCAGTAATAACGAATCTGGCCTTGATTTTTAGCATCGTGTGATAATGATGTCATTTTATTTCAGTTTAGAGTCATGTAGTGATGACAATTTTTCAGTCACAAATACCATTAATATCTCTGAGTGAATAATGGTTGGGATATTGTTGTATTCCTCAGACATGAGTGATGATATAAGGTGTCAAACATTGCCTCAGGGGGGGGGGGTGGATTATGAGTGCTGACATTGTGTTTTAAAGCCATTGGTCATAATGAGGTAGGAGATGAATCTCTTGAGGGAAATTTTTCATTAATTTACAACCTTCTTGTATGCATCATATGCAGGGCCACTATGGCATGATGTGCATAGCCAATCAAAGGTGTCTGTAGGAAAATATCCTTCCATCTCAGATGGAAATGAATGATTTTGGGGAACCATGATCTCCCATAGTATGGGGTTTGACAAATAGTACAGATGTGTCTAGGGAACATGTGAAATAATGAAACCATTGTTAGCCATGAACTACTAGTGCATCCAAATATATCTAAATAATATTTTGGGGAAGCATCAAATTTTTACTCCTTATGAGTGTCAAAATTCAAAGATGGAATTTCATTCATCTCTTTAAATTTTATGTGGAGGGAATTGGGGGCATGTTCAAGATCTCATAATATTGAGAATCGAGTCAGACATGACACATGAGTAACCTTGTAGTTTAATGTCACACATTTAGGAACATTCATAGATTCCCTTATACCAGTATGATCTATGAATGGAGGATTGGGATTTTTTTAATTAGTGGATTAGTCTAGATGCTAAATCTAGGCATCACTACATATCCTTCAAGGACATGAATCAAGAAATACATAGTTGTGAATGGTCATTACAAAGGGTTGGTGCACATGTAGGGACGCAAGAGGGAATTTTTCTTATTGGTGACTGGGTCGGGATACCAAATCTAGGAATCACTAAGTATAATGCGAGGGATGAAATCCAGCCGTACATAGATCTAAATATTCCCTAAAAATATTTGATACATGTGTATCGACATGAGATGGAATTTTTCATGTTGGTAGCTGGGATGGGGTGCCAAATTTGATTGTCACTACATATCCTGCAAGGAAAAGAATCAATCCATACATAGTTCTGAATGTTCCCTATACCGATCTGATATGGATGAAGGGGTCATGAAATTTTGGATTCATCCTCTATAGGTGTTGGGTCTGTCATATTCTTCTATATTTTGTTTACATAATGGAATCCTTACCACTAATCCTAAGATCATGTGAGTTATACTCGATGTGAGAAACAGCGAGTGACAAGTATTTTCATCGTAAATATTGAGAGATAGAGGATATAAAGGAGGCATTTATTTTTGTGGGGTTGGGCCATGATTGAAGGTCAAGGCATCTATGTGTATCCTAATTATGAATGTGAATAAAGCTGTGTAGAGTTATCTGAGGGATCGTTTAGTTTATCATTGTGCGATGAGTATGATTTATGACATGATGTTTAACATCTTACAGTGAGGATGCTATACTATGTAGTTTAGAGTCATGCAGTCAGGACATTAGTATCCCAATTTAATGCATTTTTTGAGTGAATAACACCATACAATTTAACATCATGAGGATAGGATTATGAATCATCATTTAGGGTCATAATGTTTGGATCATTGGCGTCCCTATTACACAAAGTACTTCTTTTGAATCATTGCATTGGTGGGATCCATGATAAGTTTTCAATCCATTTATATTAAGGTTCATGTCCCATTGGAATAGACCCTATGTATGACATATGGTCCCTCCAACATTGGCTCAAGCTTTGGGGGATTCTTCCCTAGTATCATCAGGGTTCTGAGGACCAACACCATCTCTTCTTCAAAGAAAGACTAAAGGGGACCCTTTTTATTTAATGATCATGTGATCCGATTTTAGTAAACATCCAAATAGTGCAAAGTGTGTAGCCGTTTCACATCCAGCTGCTCCAACTCATCTAACCGTCTATGGGATTTCTCATCCATGGAAATTTTTTGACAAATTTCCACACGAAGTGACATAAATGAATTCCAATAGGAAAAACCACCGCTTCCCCATATAATTCTGTGTACGGGGTTTCCTAGGTGGAAATGTGGTTCATGTTATGGTACTCCCATAAAGCATTAAGGATCTAGTCTGGTCACAATTTATTATCCTTATCTACCATTTTTTGATTATGTTGGATAGAGACTTGTTAAAATTCTCTATCTGGCCATTGGCCGCTACATTGTAGCGAGACGAATGGTTGTCTTTGATTCCATACTCCGGTTAGAACTTGTCCAATATAGCAGAGCAGAGGTTGGTACTGTTGTCCATCTGTATTGTGTGAGGGACAAAACAAATGGTAATTATGTTGGCCTTTAAAAAGCTAATAATTACTTTTTACCCATCCTCTTTAAAGGTAATGACATTGTACCATTTGGAAAATAAGGCAGTTTCTATGAGAATGAACATGAATAGTCTAGCAATGGCAGGGGGATATGGTCCCACAACATCCATCCCCCAAGCGACAAATGGAAAACAGTACATATCTGCCTGAAGTGGCTCTAGGGGTCGATGAATAAAAGAGGCATGAACTTGGAATTAACGGAACTTATTAGTGAAGAAGGTAGAAACATGTATCACAGTGGGACCATAATATCCAATCCATAAAATTTGGTGAGAGATCTTGGCTGCTGATTAGTGCACTCCACAAGCTCTAGTGTGCACTTGTTTCTTGATGGCAGTAGTCTCTACTCCATCGATGCACCTATGAAGTACTCCGTCAAAAATATGTTTGTAGAGAACATTTTATTGGTTTATGCCAATGTAAAAGACAAAGTCGACTACCCAACTACAAATATGCTCTCTTTAATCCCTATCTGGTAAGAGTTCCCCACTTAGGAGAAAATTTTAAATGGGAATCATCTAGCCGATGGTGTGACCATATGGCTCATAAATGGGGTTTATCTCATCGATTTAATTTATATTTTTATGAATAAATATAAATACCATATGATGGTGGGAAATACTGACGACCACTACATCTTGGTCTATATCATCTAGGGTTGTAGATTTATTTTCCAATGCATCAACTTTAGCATTTTGTGACAGGGGGACATAGTTCTGTATCGGCTCTAAAGGGAATTCTGCCATCAGTTCTTGAACATTTTTCATCCTGGGGTCTAATTTTTCTTTCTTAATGGCATATTAACTATTGAACTATTTGATAACTAGATTTGAATCAACCTTTATCTTCCAGTTTCCGTCTCGTGAATGAAGTACCAGCTCTAGGCCTACAATGAGGGCCTAGTATTCTACTTTATTGTTTGTTCATCCTTCTTAAAACAGGAAAGAGTAATGTAATATAGACTTCTCTAGTTATATGAGCGTAACTCCCAACCCCACATTGTTGAGATGGGGATCCTCAATCCTTTTTTATGTTGTAATTTTTTAGGCACAGTAAAAGTATATTTCTCATGCCTGGGGGCCTTCTAGGATGAAGAATACTTCTTCATCGAGATTTTCAAAATCCAATGGGGTTGTTTCTTAAGAGGCATGTCCCATCAATAAGTCTACTAATTTATATCCATTTATGGCCATATGAGGAACATATAGTATGTAAAACTGTATTAGGATGACTTCCCACTGTGATAAGAATCTAGTTAGAATGGTATGGTTAATGATATATTTTAGTGGGTTGAAGCGGGAGACCAGGTGGACCTCATGGTGCTGCAGGTAATGCTTGAATTTCTGAACCATGAAGAATTGGGATATAAATTTCATTTTGATTCTTGAATGAAAAGTTTCAGAATCAATCATTGTTCCTCTAAGTTAATAGAGACTTTTCACACTGCTGACATCATTATTCTACGTGAATAAGGCGCCTAGTGACCATTCTAAGGAGGTTTCATACAAAATGACTGGTCTCCCCTCAACTAGTTCCATCAACACTGGTGTTCTTAGGATATATATTTTGATATTTTAAAATGATTTTAAACAATAATTATCGCTCTCATATGTAATCCCTTTATTCATTAACATAGTGAAAGGTAAAAACATACCCCCAAGTTTATATATGAATCACTATATATAGGACTATTTCCCCTGGAGACACCTCAACTCAGTGAGGATGTGAGGTGGAGATATTCCAAGGATTTATTTTTCCTTTTAGGGTCAACATAGATGATGAAATAGCTTACGATAAAGCATATGAATTTCCCAGTGGTAACATCGAAGGCACACTTTAGGGGATTCATATTTAAACATTGATTTCATTAGTTGTTAAAGAATGTTTCAAGATCTTTCAGGTGGTTTAATCGCTTTCATGATTTAACCACCAAATTTTTTATGTAATAATTGACGAATTTTCCCTATAAGGGCTTGAAAATGGGATTTCATGGCAAGATGATATGTAGCTTTGACATTTTTTAGACGAAATAGAATAACCTTATAGTAGAACACTCTCCGAGGGGCTCTAAAAGAAGTATCTTCTTCATCTACATAGGCCATTAGAATCTAGTTGTATCCAGAATAGTCATCCATGAAAGAGAGGTCCTCATTTCAGGTGGTCGAATTGATCAACCATTCATTAATCTCTATTGGAAAATAATTTGTTGGGAAGTTCAGATTGAGGTACCTGAAGTTGATGAAGACTATAATATGTATTTTATTCTTTTTTAAAAAGACTACATTTTCCTAGACAGACCATATATTGGACATCTCGGATGAATTTAGCTTTGATTTTATTTTCATCTTCAGCCTCAATTTTGGTAGTATTCATCAGGTTGGTCATTCTGGTTGACTTCTTATATCCACGATGGTCATCCAACAGGCCCCAGGTGATGAGTGGCAACCTCAGGATCAATGCCTATCATTTATGTGTAGTTCTATGAAAACATCTCTTGATTATTTTTTTGTAAGGAGGTATATGCCTCTTTCTCCTCCAAAGGAATATCCATACTAATCAATGTGGGCTATTGGTTTTATTTGGTGACTATTTTAATCTCTATAAATTCAACGATAATGGTGGAGAAACCTTCTTCGAATATGAGAGTGGCATCTTTGAGGTCTTGTTCTTCTTCCTTATCATTATCCTCATTGACATCTTATGCCACTTTTGATAGAGAGAGGATTACAGAGATGTATACTCTCATGTTGGGAGATAGTTCATCTTCTGCCTTAGTGAGTAAGGAGGGAATATACTGGGGGTCCAATGGATGGTCCATGATAATATATATTAAGAAATTCCTTAACATCGTTTGAGTCATCCCGCTCATTAGTCTCTTTGGACTCAGTGTCCATAACGAAAATTATGTAGATGACTATGTTTGTATCTGAGCTTGAAGTAATGCATTCAACTCGGTTAATGGGTAATACATACTCTTCTTGAAACTGGTGGAGGGGATCAGCGAGATATATTTCCAATCCATTTGGAGAAGTGATCCAATCTATGTTGTCAGCCAAAGTCTGCTTCTCTTTCAGTTCATAGAACACTAATTCGAGATAATCTGACTCGCATGATTTGAATGAGGATTTATCAGTCTGAAATGTTCCATTTATTCCATTAGTAAAATATTTAATGCACCGATAGAATTATGATGGAATGTTTTCATGGTGATGTAGCCAGGGGCTCCCTAACAAGATGTTGAAAGCTATACTTTCCCACACCACAAAAAACATGGAAATAAACATGAGGTCTCCAATCCCTGTTTTAAGCTTGATTCATCTCAATGGATTCTTCTCACTTTTTTCATATCCTAGTAGAGTCATTGTGTAGGGTGTTAAACTATCCTTATTATAGCCTAGTCGAAGAAGTGTTCTCAATTGGAGGAGGTTGACTCAAGAGCCATTTTTGAGAAAAATTCGTTTAACATCAATGTTTTTTATCATTCTAGACACATATAAGGGATTAATTTTACCTAGCATGATGGAGTCTTCATCCTTGTCTATAATTTAGATGACATTGTCAAATTATTTGGTATTATCTTTGTCCGATATACTTTGTTCACTTCTACATTGGCCTCTAATTCCTTGGGACTTAGTAATGATTCAATGAGTGCATCCCTAAGGTTCGTGGATTAACTCAAGGCATCCCAGATTGATAGATTTACAAGTACTACATCAATGTTATTTAGAATAACATATTTCTACTCTAAAGGTCGGCAATTCCTGACTCAGGGATTATTTTTCAAGGACACATTAGGGGCCTAGGATTTGGACACATATGGTCTGACCTCTATGACAGGGGCTGGTGGTTCTACCGTGCTTTACAAGTTCAGTTGAACTGGCCCACCTGTACACATTGTGAGATTAGATATATGTTCTTTTTCTGATTGATATTTTATGATGATTGGGCTCAGATTTCTTCTAGAAGAGATGAAGGATCTTTCTGGTTCCCATTTTATCTTTCGAAGGGTACATCCCTTAATTTTAGTGTCATTAAGGGTCTGGGTAAAAGAGTTTCATAGAATATGATTCATGCCTTGATCATGCCTTCTAGGAAACCCTTATCCTTTTTAGCCTCTTCCACCAACCCTCAGGTTAGACGTGAGGAATTCGGTTTTGTGGCCATAGTCATCATCAGATAAGGGTTCCATCGTGCGGATGGAATTAATGGCGTTGAAGATCAATTCTTAATCCCACAATGCTTCTGTCCAATGGTATTTGTCTTGATGGTAGCATTTGGTGGGGTATAACTCGTTGTACCATTGGGCGGGGTGTCTCCATTGTAATGTTTCATGGGGAAATAGGCATTTTACCATTTCTGTTGGCATGAAGTCTGAAAGTGTCAACACTGGATTTCGCTGTTGTGTCATCTTATATTCTTGCTCATTCTCTCTGATCTTATTTCATTTAGAGGACTACAAGGTAGAGGATGATGGTTGCGTTACATTAGAAGCTATTGGGAACATGGTTGGTTGCTTCAACTACATTTGGAAGATGCTATGAGTTCAGAGGAATATTTTCAAAGTCATACAACAATCACCATTTTGATGTTTTTTTTGGTAATTGTTTACACTCCACTTCCTCTCTTGGGTATATGGTGGAGACATACTCCACATGTGTCAGTGGTGGATCCAAACTAACTTTACCAAAATCCACCATCTTTTGCATGATATCTATAACATCCCAATTCTGGGTGCCGCCCAATGGTTCCCTGTACCCGCGTGGTCACATGGACTTAAGAACATTTCCTTGTATTCCTTAGACTTCCATCTAGAAGCGAGGGCCTTTGGTGTGATAATAGGGAAACTATGACCTTATTGGCAGAGCAACATAGTGTATTTACATTAATAAACAATAGTGGAAGTAGTAATACCATACAAAAAAGTAAACAATAGAATAATTATAGTATAAACTAATTCAACATATAAATATATATATATATATAAGGATTCATGTCACAAGTACAAAAGAAATCAACCAAACAAGTCACAAGGATGGAAATGCATCAGTAAAAGAACATTACTAAAAAAGTAAATAACTCCAACATCATCGCATGCCTTAGCTTTTTCCCATTCTTTCCAGATCCAACAATAATTAAGTACCTAATATAGATGGGATCTTTCCCTTATTTATACCTCTAACCATGTAATCTATTTGGGTCGAAAATCTCCCAAATAGGGTGTCTGACGAATCCTAGTAGGAAACCAACAAAAGATATGTGCCTAACTATCAATGAATATGTATAACTGGAAATATGAAAAATGAATAAATAAACATGGAAGTATTCAAAAAAACAATCATACAGTTTCCAATTACACACATTTACAGTTATATATCATTCAAACCATTGAATAATTAAATCTTGGGATCTATCTTAAGCTCTATATCCCCTATGTAAAATATAAAAATATTTCTCATAAGGAAATCATACAATTATGTAAGACTGAGTCCATGATTTGTCTTGTGCTTGGAAGGATAACTAAAATAAATCATTCATTCGCAATCAATCCTATGGGAATTTTCTCATAGCCAAACCCCTTTGGTTCAACATATCATTAATTCAATAAATATATACCGACCCTCTGTAAAATCTTACACTGTATAATACCTTTGGTCTCACATAAACAAATACTCTTTAAGGAATCAATCACCGTCAACTCCCACTATTGTCTTTTAATGATAAACTACAGACTCTTTGAGGAAGTACTCAACGACAATTCCCCCTATGTCCTCATAAATGTGTACTGTAGACACTCTGAGGAAGAACTCAACGTCAATTCCCCTAGGGTTCTCGTAACAGTAAACTATTAAAACTCTAAGGGATAAATCACTGTCAGTCCCCCATATGTTCTCAAAATTTAAATATAACAGACACTCTGGGGAAGCCCTCAACATCAATTTCCCCTATGGTCTAACTACACTAGGTTCCCACATCCCTGTGTAATACAGTCATACAAAGATGATATCCAGTAGCCCATGCAATCACTACTACTATAGGGCTAAGAATCTATAATTCATAACACATGAATCTAACAAGATACAATTAAATAATCCATTTTAAATTAACAATCTAGTCAAGGAAACAAGGGAAGAAGAAAGGGGTCTTGGAGATGAGACGCAACCCCGATCCAATTAATAAAAAAAATGTACATAGATTGTTCATTTAATGTATGTTCCATGTACTAGCCTCAACTGAACCATCTTTAAGAGGTCCAAATGGCCATGTACATGGCCGTTACATGGACAATACACTGCTACCTATGGAAACTAGTAACCGGGCGTATACTTAAGAGAACACAATGGGTACATACAAAATTTCCAAATTCTTCCTTTTTCTTAAAAAACAAACAAAAAAATATCCTTACCTAAAATGAAGATATGGGTTCTTAAAAACTTCCACCTCTAAATAAATTAGTCCCCGAATTTCTCTTACAAGGTTGGGAAGAAGAAACATCAATAAACTCTGGACACTGTGATCGAACGTCGGCATCCCTCTCCCATGTCTCGTCATGTACTTCCTTCTGCTGTAATTGCACGTGTACTAGAAAAATCGACTGGCCACAATGAACCTTTTTACTGAGATCGAAAATCCGAATAGGGTGATCCTAGAAGGATGAACTCACATCTAACTCAACCTCATCAGGTTGGAAAACATGAGATGCGTTCGGAATGTAACTTAGTAGATTAGAAACATAGAGGATGTTGTGCATAGACTGGTACCTCTGAGGTAACTACAACTGATATGCAACCATCCAGACTCTCTCCAAAACCTCAAACATCCCAACCTATCTTGGTGAAAGTTTCCCATGGAACCTAATCCTCCTATGCCCCAACCATAGTGTGAAAAAAAAGAAAACATAATCTCTGACCTTAAAATCCAGAGGTCTTCTCGGTCGATCATCATAAAAATTTTAGAGAGACTTTATAGTATCCATCCTTTTTTTAATCAACTCCACATGCTCAGTGGTTTCCTGGACAATACAACATCCCAGGATAGATGCATCCCCTACCTCCATCCAACAAAGTGGTGATCGGCATGGCCCATCGTACAAAGCCTCATAGGGTTACATCTGAATCATTTCCTAGAATATGTTATTGTAAGAAAGCTCATCTAGGTGTATATTTCTCTCCCAAGAACCCCCAAAATCTAGGACACATTCTCGAAGCATGTCCTCCAATACTTGAGTATTGGGATAAGACTAGCCATCTATCTGGGGATGGTAAGTTGTTCTGAGAAGTACCCGTGTACCCAAATCCCTCAGTAGTTTCTTCCAGACATGAAAATTAAAACATATATCACTATCTGAAATGATGGATTGTAGAGCCCCATGAAACCATAAAATCCTCTTGGATGATAACCTTCCAATCTCATCAATTTGGAAGGACTTCTTGATCAGTAAGAAGTGTTAAACCTTCATAAGTCAGTCAATGACAACCCAAACATCAACGTTCCCATGAGGTGACCTATATAAACCATTCATGAAATCCATCAGGACATCATTACACTTCCACATGGTAATGGGTAACTGTTGTAAAATCCCTTTCATCCACTGATGATTTGCCTCACCTTTTGATATGTGGAAAGCTTCATATAAAAACTAGAAACAACATTCTTCATACCTACCCACCAATATAGATGGTTTAGATCTTGATACATCTTGGTGACATAATGATGAACATCCAATGATGAGGAATGAAAATATCTCAATAGATCCTTGGATATGTCTAATGAAACCCATACACTCCCTAAAAAATGAATGAACTCAACCTCACCTATTGTCCACCTAGAAGTAGGTTACTCTCCTAACACACTCTCCCATAGGACTGGTACTTCAGAATCTGATAGATTCCTCATCCACACTCAATCCATAAAATTAGTCTTAATAGCTACAATAGATATAAAAGTATTCCCATATTTGCTGTACACCTTCAAATGAATCTAAGAGAACATAGCCATAAGCTTACACTCACTATGAACCACACGAACCACCTGTATTTAAATCCTCATGCACAATGCATCAGCCACTGCATTGCCTTTCCCAGGCGTGTAGGCAAGCTCAATGTCAAAAGACTGAAGGTACTCATACCACCTTCGCTATCTCAAATTTTTATCATGCTGAGTATGACATAAATGAGAATTTCTTGGTATGTAAAAACTTAAAAATTATCTCCCAATATATTATGTCCTTAAAATTTTAAATCATGCACAACAATAGAAAACTCAAGATCATGTGTCGGGTAATTCCTCGCATGTGGCCTCAACTGAAAAGGCCTATATGCATTGAATCCTTCCCCTTTCATAAGAACTTATCCCAGTACGATACTTTATGCATAACAATAAATGGTTTAACCCTTTCACATATCTCAAAAAATCTATATATGTGCTGAATTAAATCTATTTTTCATCTTCTGAAAGGATGAATCACAAGAATCTGTCAACAAGTACTTCACAAACTTCTTAGTCAGGCCCATCAGTGGTACTGCTATGCATGGAAAGTCATGTATAAAGTGTCTATAGTATCTATCCAGTAAATAAACTATGAACCTCAAATATTTTCTTTGGATTCTCTTAAGAAACTACTGCTCTCATATTCTCTGGGTCTACTGATAATCTTATCTCTGAGTTGACATGACCCAAGGAGTGAATATCATCTTTCAAAATGTGTCATTTTGAGAGCTTAGCATATAACTTATGCTCTCTATGTGTACTCAAAATGATTTCCAGATGGGTGGCATGTTCGTGTCAAGTGTGAGAGTACATCAAGTTATCGTCCATGAAGACTACCACAAAAGAATTCAATTAAGGATCAAACACTTGGTTCATCAGTTTTATGAAAACCGCAGGTGCGTTCGTGAGACCGAACAACATATCCACATACTCGTATAGGCCATACCTTCTTTGAAAGGCTTTGATAGTTATATATGATGATATAATGTGCAACTAATGATAACTGAATCCCAATTCAATCTTCAAGAACACACGGGCTCCTCAAAGATTATCGAAGAGATCATCAATCTTCAGTAAGGGATATTAGTTCATGACCACAAACTTCTTAGGATTTCAATAATCCATGAAATTTCTGAGGGTACCATCCTCCTTCTTCACATAAAGGATAGGCGAACCCCAAGGAGAAGTACTATTTTGGATGAAACCCTTTGTCTGCAACTCCTCTTACACTTTTTGAGCTCTTGTGACTCTGGTGTAGCCATCATACAAGTAGGAATAGACACTAGTGCCACTACTGGAAAATGATCAATAGAGAAATATTCCTCTCATTCTAGAGGTAAACCCAAAAATTTGTCTTGAAAGACATCTCTGAATCAATCCACCAATGGAGGAAATTCTATCTGGGAAGTCCCTTGGTCATCCAAATATAAACTAGAAATATGAGATATAATTCCACATAACCTATGATGTGTGGACCCCACTCTACTTGAATAGACATCCAATTTACCCATGGTTATAAAAGACCCACCCTCCAGTGATGTGAGGCCCACCCTACGATGATAGAAACCAAAAAAGGCTTCGAACCATACCAACCAGTCCATATAGAGAATGAAATTGAAGCCTATAATCTCTAAGACATTGATTTCCCATAAAAAGTGACACCCACCAAACTCAAGATGGAACTCCTTGAACTAACTTACACTAGCCATTCTAATCTCCAACGGAGTGTTTATCATGATAAGTTCCTCATAAGTAAATATAGAGAGCCCAAGGATCTCCAAAATAGCAACAGATGTGAAAATATGGTAATCCCCTAGATCAAAAAGAGGATAAGCTAAAACTGAGGCAACTAGAATCCTACCTCTACACGTAGAGGGACCGAGATCCTGCTTCTGTTGGGTATGCTCCCCTGGAAACCTTTTACCTGAATCATCGCCATGTGACCCTACTTGACTACCCAGAGCTGGTCCACACTACAATCGCTGAAAACCTATTGCCTGACTCCCACAACCACAACCTCCTCTTCAGCCGAAATAGCAGGATGAACTCTAGTTCGTAGATTTATGGGAGAATAGTCATCCTACTACGGAACACAGAGTTATAGTAGAACCAGTATCACTCACTTCTGGTTAGAAAAAATGGAAAAAATGATGAAGAAGGCCCATCTTCCCACATGAGGGGCACTCGACTGGGTCCCTCAGGCACTGAGATCTCATATGCCCACTCTTATCACAACGGTATCATACCACCTTTCTACCTAATGGAATAACACATCTACTTAGATCTCCGCATGTAGACATCCTAAAATGCTTCCTACCCTGAGTTGGAGAAGTACCAACTCAGGATGCTAAACTTCCATGTCTCATAGATCCAGACTCCCTCAGATTACACTCGGTGATCTATTACTGATTGACTTTGGAAGATATTGAAGTTAAACTGACGATGTTCACCTGGGAACAGATATCATCTTTGAGACCATCATCAAACTTCTTAGTTTGAAGTATCTCATCACCCCCCAGAATGGGTGTGAATCGCTTCAGTTCTTAGAAGAGAGAAGAATACTCCTTTCCTAAAAGTCTACCATGTTCTATTCCCTTGGACTCTCAGGGTCAGACAACCCTCAATGTATCTGAGTAAAAAAATTCATAGAGTGTCTGCTGACACACATCCCAAGACATAACTAGTTGGAGTCCCTCTTACGATATCATATCCCACCATCTCATGGAAGAATATTGAAGAATCTAGGTTGCAAGCTTCACCCTCCCCTAAAGATGAGTACTAAGATTATTGAATATAGACAACATGTCTTCTAACCATGATTCTATAGCCTGAAGTCCTCCATCACCTGATAAAGTAGGAAGATGCTTCTACTGAAAAAAACACATCAAATTTGACATAGATGGGTCATGATTCAGTGCTTCCTGGTAGGTCTGAATCAACCTCATGACGCCTTCTCATAACTATGAATCAGCACCAATGACAGGTATAATAGTTGGTTCCAAGATAGGCATGACATGAGGATCTTTTAGTAGTCGATGATCTACTATTTCTGGGGTCTGATCATTTCCCTATATCTGGCGCACAACTGGAAGACATTTAGGAGGAATGAATCAGCAAGGTCAAGTGCACACCTCCGTTTAAGATTATCAAGGATTGAAACATATAAGTCCACAGAAGGAAAAAAGTGAAGATATGATTAAATTTTATTTAAAAAGAGTTACACGCCATGTATATCCTCCACCCGGTATGTTCCCTTAGGTTTCACCATGGGGGTATACCTCTGCCCAACCTGGTCATGTAACACCCACACACATTACATGGTCTTTCTATGACACGTCATTTACTTGTTCTTTCCCTCATTCCTAAGTTCATCTACACTAATAGACCACATGGTTATATCCTAGTTAACACAACAATGTGTGTTAACCCTAGACATGATGTGTACTAACTAAACCTTAACCACATGTGTCATTAGTCACATGGTCGGAGACAGAGTAGACTACCACCCGGCGTTTTTAAGCTGGACAAGGTGTGTACTACCCAAAATTCATCAACTAGTTTTGTTAGTCACACATTCAGATTCATGGCCCCTATAGCACAACTTTTACTCATTGTACACAACAAGTTCTACCAAATAGTTACCAACATATGTCTCTTCTCACACAGTCAGTCACACAATTTAAGACTACACGACGTGTTCATATCGTACTCAACATGTACTTAAGAAAAGTAGTTTCTTCATAACTGAAGAACGCATGCATCTGTTCATAACTTAACTTGTTTTTTTGTCTGGGTTATAAGACAGTACGCCTATAAAACTTTTTTTGGATGATTAAAAAATACAATTTTCTCATAGGGGTTAAAAATTATTCCCTGTGAGATCCCATACTCCCACAGATCCATGTTTTTCATCCTTATTCACAAAATAGTAGACAAAATTAAATTAAATTTCATACAAAGTACAATTTTTTTGATCCAAGATGGCCCATATCACCTGAGGGGAAATTTTTGGAAACCATCCAAAAGAAACATTACATATCATTAATTTCCTATAATATAGAAAGTAATATATAAAGGAACCTATAAAAACAACATGAATATGTAGCTCAACATCTATCACAACAACATGAAATCGGCCATGGAGCCTAAACGGAATGACAAGAATGAGTGACATGTGATCTCTAAGATGTTCCTATATGATCCATGAGATAGAATACCCTCATATCAACTGGTTGAAATAGAAATACCACCACAAAGATATAAATCATAACAGTAATTGACATGTGTATCATCCAATGATGAAATCAAATCAACTATAACAATTGTAAAACCATAAAATTACCATATTTAAGCTAACTTGGAATTTCTCTATACACGGGTTAGCTACTCTCGGGAACAAATTATTACCAACTACCTATTATTTTCTATCCCTATCTATAGGATCCAAAAATTAAGACAAAATTGAAAATAACTTCCTTTGATACCACTTTGTAATGTCCTCGTTTTGGGTGCCACCCAATGGTTCCCCATACACAGTTGGACACATGGCCTCAAGCACATTTCCCGGAATGTTAGAGGATTATGACTAGCAGTAAGGGCCTAGGGTGCCATAGTGGGGAATTTATTCCCTCATTGGAAAATAATCAGAGTGGAATAACAATAATAAACAAAAGCAGAAGCCGAAATATCATAAAAAAATGTAAACAACGGAAGATTGATACAATAAAAAACTGCATCATATATATATATAATGATTCATGTCACAAGTATCTAGGAAAGCAGCCAAAAAAGTCAAAATGCTATAAATACATCAATAAAACTAGTGTACTAAAAATAGTAAATAACTCCCACAACTTCACAAGCATCAACTTGGTCCATTCTCCCTAGTTCCAACAACAATAATGTACTTTAGGTAGAAGGTCACTTTCCCTTACCAATACATGCAACTATATAATCAGTTTGGGTTGAAAATCATGACCCAAACAGGGTGTGAGATGATTCCAAGTAGGAAACCACCAAAATATATGTTCCTAGCTTAAGGTGAATATATATAATATGCAATATGAAAATGACGAAATAAAAGAAGAAGTACTGAAAGGTAATCAATCTTATAGTTTCTAATTTCATTCATTTACATTTACGTGTTATTAAAACCATTGAATAATGAAATCCTTGTATCTAGACTATGCTCTGTATCTCCAACATAAAAGGAAAATAGATGTCTTAGAACACCATCATACAATCAAGTAAGATCGAGTACGAGGATGTTCTTGGGCATGGTAAGGTTGTCAAAATCAATAAAGAATTCACAAGCAACCCACTATGAAATATCTCACAGCCTAACCCCTCTATTACAACATGTCACCAATTCAATTATGATATAATAACCCTTTGGGAAAGCTCACGTAGTCTAACCACTTTGGTCTCACATAAACAAAGACTCTCTAAGGAAGCACTCACTGTCAATTCCCCCATTGATATTTTAATGATAATATACAGATTCTCTAAGGAAGAACTCAATGTCAATTCCCCCTGTGGTCACATAACTGTATAATATAGACACTATGAGGAATCACTAAACATAAATTCCTCCTATGGTCTAGTAATGGTAAACTATAGACACATTGAGGGATCACTCACCATAAATCCCCCTTATGGTCTTGTAATGTAAATATAACCGACATTTTGGGGAATCCCTCAATGTCAATTCCCTCTATGGTCTAACTACACTAGGTTACCAGATCCTTGTATAATACAATCATACACAAATGATATCCAACAGCCCATGTAATCTCAACTATTTCAAGGATAAGCATTTACAATGCATAACACATGCATTTGAAAAGTTGCAATTAAGGAATCCATTACAACCTAATAAGAAAGACAAGAAGAAAAGGTCTGCCTGATAGAAAACCTGGACCAAATATCCAGAAACATTCAAATAATGAAATGATCCCATGGAGGGTCCCCTAAACAAGAAATTTAGCATAATGTATCAGTGAAATCAATTAATCATTCAATCAATCTATGGAATATGATAACATGGATCAATTCCTTAACATGAAATTCCCAAATCATGGGTAATCAACAAATATACATATTTAACTTAAAAGAAAAATATAAAAAGGATGAAACCACCTACCTTAATGTTGTATGATGAACAATCTTGAACGTCAACACTTGAATCGGTCTAAAAAGTCATAGATATTTAAAATTTTCAGAAATGATAAACCTTGGATAACTCCAGAAAGAGGAAAAATGAGGATGTGTGGTTCTAGGGAAAGATATAACTCACTGGTGGGAATCCAACACTCCCAGCAGTGCCTCAATCAAAACATAGATAGAGGAATGGGAGGCTCTCAAAGATTCTTGATCGTACGTTTCTCTCCTATATGAGACACGAGAAGAGGGAAGGGGTTCTGGATATGATATGAGTCCCTGGTCTGAGAAATCAAATAAAAAGAAAATTACAGAGCGTGTTCATTTAATGTACATGCCTTGTACTAGCCTCAACCATTCCCCACTTTAGGAAGTCCACATGACCATGTACTAGACCATTAAATGGACAGTACACGGCTACCTGTGGAAACTTGGTACACAGCATGTACTCAATATTACTTGGAGGATACTCAGAAAATTTCCAAATTCATCATTTTTCCTAAAAAAAAACCTAAAACAGGAATAATTTCTTAAAATGAATATACATGTTCTTATAATGTACTTGAAGATGAAGCACTCATGGATGGTTTTCCCATGTATCTCGATATACAAAAAATTATTTGGATGGTCATCAAGACCCACTTCATCATCTCACTTTGGTTCTGGTAACCATAGAAAGTTTCGATTCATAGTGGTTATGATGAATCCATGCACTTGGTTATTTTAGAATGGGTATACTTTATTTCATTTTCTACTCGAACTAATTTATTTTATCACCTCTTCACACATATTTCCCTAGTGGGTTGGCTGTTGGTGTCTAAGGGTCTAGCACCGTTCTGTGGAGGCCTCACAACTGGAGTTGGTGTCGAGGGTGGATTAATTGTGACAGAAGACACTTCATCATTTTGTGTTCTTTTTCCTGGGGCTGACGGGGACACCCGAAACTTGAGATTGGTCCACTATAAGCAGCCTTCAATCCTTTGGGAAATGGTAGAAAAATCTTGGCTCCCACTTATGTACATAACTAGGATTAGCGGTGTTGGAAATTAATCATGGATGTTATTGATGCTCATAGAGACCATTTCATCCAAGGGGAGCGGCCATTTCAGGTAATAAGTTATGGCATTCCATCTGGCGATGAATTATGAAACTCTTTCATTCCCTCGCTACTAGCATAACATCATATAACTGATCATTTTATTAGGAAATTCCGAACTAAATTCGAAGATAAACTATCGTCTTAGGTTCTACCAGCCCATTATTGAATTAACTGGAAGGCTAATATACCATATGTAGGAAGAAACATAGATGAATTTCATTAAGGACATTATTTTTAATGCTTCTTGCTACTCTGAATTTCCAATAATGGGATCACAATAAGAGGAATGGTTGATTAGTTGTTGTTATTGGTCTACCTAACCATTGAACATTAGAAACATGGGTTTCCCTATGTTTGGAGGTGGTGTAAATTTGATCACGTAATCAGGGTAGGGTTTGTGATCTGGTTGTATAAGAGTGTTCCACCCTTCCATGGATTCTATTCGAGCTATTAGTCTCTAGATGGTAATCAAGAGCCCTTGATGCATATACTTCCAGACTCGATCTTGGGAGGGTGTAGCAGGGGTAAAGTTCGACATGACAATGCTGCTAGAATTTTGGGGGGATACTTAGCCAGGGGTATCCTTTTTTGGTTGGCCTGAATATACTTTGGAAACCTTCCCAGTGGAGGGATGTCTTGATGTCTTTACGGGGCCAGATTTAAGTATTTTAACCAGATAGGTGTTGGATTGGATGGGAATCCAAGCATGACTTCATTTACTGGGATGAGTGCTTGTGGCAGGGGTACCTCTTCTTAGAAGACATTTTGGTATTCCGTAGGGGGGACAAATCTGAGAAGATAGCTCCCTTGATGCATCTCAGTATTAATAATCCTTATCTATTTCTTTTTTTCCTCTTACATGACGAATCCTTTCTTGACGATGGGAGACACCTTCTCAGGGGGTGGGGTGGTGGTTCATAGACAACATTGGATTTATTCTCCCCCTTTTTGGGTATTGCGAGGGAGTTAATGACAGATTAACTGAGGGGGAGCCCAATTTTATGACCGCTCTATGGTTCTGGGTATACACATAATCAGAATTAGTGTGGAATGCCTCTGTGATGGTATGGTCTTCCCTTTGCATCCTCTATCTTTATATAATTTTATGTTATATCTATGTTGTTGAACTTTACTCCGTTCACTGATACATACTGCATTGGGGGTGGTGTACCAGATGTCCAATGGTATGAAGGCTTTATGCATCCATTTTTGGACATTCCCATTCCATTCTGCAGTATTATTCAGGGTCCCTGGTGAAAATTTACATGAAGGGAGCCCTAATATGACCTCATAATATATCTTCATCTCAATGGGTATGAATTAGGAGACCTAGTGGAATGAGTGAGCACTCATTGCATCATTCTTCCCAGATAAGAAAAGACAGAGGTCTGTTGTGCTAGAGCATGAGGTAATAATTCCCCCAGTCCTACAGGTTGGGTTGCTCCCATTCATCCCTTGCCTCATTAATTCATGGAATTGTTTTTCTTCCATGGGAATTTTCAGTTAAAATGTCTCTCAGCCCATTGGTCTGGGGCTATTCTAACATTTGATCGATAGCCACAGCTATTGAATCATTTTTTATTTCACATACTCCCACGTGGGTGTGAGCTGAATATGAGACAAGATCTGTATAGAATTTTTGGGATTTTTAATACCTGATCAGTAATTTCTGGTTGGATTCCCTTAATAAAGAATCCTTCTAGATGCTGTTGGTTTTGGGGGTCAGAGGATTTTAAATTACTTGATCTCATTGGACTTGATGCATTTGAGACGTACATCGGGCCAGTTTTAGTTGAGTATTACACATTTCAGGAGTAGAGATTGCATTTTATTTCTTCTTTTGGGTAATCGGTTTACACGATATCATTTCACATGAGGTCTGTAAGATGGTACATGGGGTAAAGCGTAGAGCTCCTTGTTCCCCCCGTCCCTGAATATGAGCTCCAAACGGGGCATCACCAATGAGGAAACTTGACTTCTGCTGTGCATAAGGGAAATCCATATTAAGGTTGTTCTTTTTCCTTATTGATCATGGATACTATGTAGACGGTATGTCTTATAGGTAAACTAGATAGTGAATATATCATAATCTATTGATATGGTCTACATAACCTTTATATGAAAAGATCGTTTCTTTTATCTAGTGAAGAGTTATCCAGTTATTGAGGCGAATGTCATTAATACATACAACAGACAACTCCCTTGGTAGTTAGATGTGGGAAGTGGTTATATGCCAATACATCACTGGTATAATTACCTTCACTATTTGTCATCTAATGAGAAACATATCCCATTGTTATTCTTTTTAGGACTCCCATACATGATATGCCCAACATAACTTCTTCTTAATAATTCCATAATAAGAATCCAATCTAGTGGTAGCCTCATAGATATGAGAACTACGTGGGGGTGGGTCAAAAGATAAGTGTGGCCCTAGACTGCCCTCTAGTTGAGAAAGGATATCACTGATCACAGATATAATGTATGATATGTCTGACTCCATCTTTCTAATGGTCGTTCTATAGGAAGGATTTATTACAATTGTCCTGGTAAGGGGAGATCCATCTTGCCAGTATGAATTCTGATTGTGGGTAGGACATTGGCAATTGTTTCTACAATATAGAGGGATATCATTACAACTTGATTCTTGACCATATGGAATGTCCTTATGGAATATACCAGGAAGAGGACATTCGGGGTGGTCTACAATGAGGGGAGGAGATCATAGATACTTGATGTCACAAAGCATATGACCTTATGGATGATTGTTATGATGGGGATGACTACTATAACAACTTGATATCTAGATGAAGGAAGAATTTATACAGTGTACAACCTAGGGAGGGAAACCAGGGTATACTGTAATAAGGGGAATAAATTCTCAATTATTGATGTTACTATGGGGAGGGCCCTCACAGGAACTTCTATTACAGGGAGGTCCTATACATTTAAATTCATCATGGTGAGGAAAACTATGACAACTCGACGTATGAGTATAGGGAGAAAGATATCTGTAGCGTATACTCTAGGGAGGACCATCAGGGCGAACAATGAAAAGGGTATGACCTTCATACTTCCTGATATTTAATTCAAGGGGAGGGAAACCCTGACCCGCATTAGGATACATTCTCTCGTGATCGTTCATTCCTGGCCCACGGAGTAAGCCCCCGTGGGTGCTCTAGGGAGGACCTTCAGATATGCTGGTAGTAACATTGAGAGAAGGGCCTTCACAACTTATACTACAACTTCCATAATTTGGTAATTAACAAAATTGGTCTTGATACTTTATTGATATATGTTCTAGGGTGTCAAGAACTCTTGCTTCTAGTAGAGCAGGATGATGTATGTGCTCTTAATTTTTTAGTTTCCTTTAGCACATTTCATTTTTGGGAACTCCCTTATGGATAAATGGGGTCAAATTTTATTGGAATCATCCTTCATATATGGGTCCCTATCTTGTTGGGTCCTATGAGGTTGTTAGGATATACTAATGCACATCTTGAGTTTTGGCAGGGATATATGCCTGCCCTAGAATGGCCACGACATTGGACTGACATACCCTTGTTAGAATGAGTATTTGATCCTGATCTGATTTTCCATGTATTTTAGAAAATTTTAATCGACACTTCTGAACTATAGTAGTGATGCATAAATTATCTGAACTAACTAGCGCATTTTGCGAGAAATTAATTTTGCACGATGAAACCGGTTCATGGGAATATTTCCCTGACTTAACCACTGATGAAATGATATATTGACATGTTTGGAGGATATGTTCTATAATCAATGTCTGATCATAAATCATTTCTAATATGTGCCAAGATACATATTTGGCTATAATGGGTATGAAGTCCCATTCCGATGTAAGATCATGAATCATTTCCAGCTCCAATCCACCACAGTTTCCCAATGGATACTGTACGTTATTCTTTTCAAAGATAGAGGAATGAGTTTGTCTCTGGTTTTCTTTTCAAGCAACAATTATATGTGACGGGTGGCCTTCATATTCATGAGTGGAAATATTCATCCACTTTCTTTCCTCTATATTTATATGTCGGGCTTTGTACTCATCTGCAGTAATTTGACTCTGCTCATATTTACTTGACACCCAATTTGGATGGAAGGCTTTAATATGCATCATCTGATATCTGTGTCTATGTGTAGCGGGTTTCCATCTTATTTGGATAAAGTTATTCTTGTGAATTAGAAGATATTTTCATATACCAATATATTGTTGCTCTGTCTACAAGTTGAGATCGGTGGGAACTATCCGGAACATGAATGTGCTCATTTTCTGTCACCCTATTTCTATGGTAGGCTTGAGTGGAGGGGGTAGAGTTGTATGTAGGTATGTAGAGTACTGCAATGTTTTTAAGGTTGAGTTTCTCCTTTGGAACGAGGTTGATATCCAATATCTGATTATATACATTCCACCCTTAGTGGGAATCTTGAGGGGCTCGGGTCTTCTGGACTTCAGTATGTTCCCTCGGTATAAGGTCGAATTCAGTGTGAGGATCCTTGGTCGCCTAGTGTTGGCATCGATGCTCCCTTGTAGGGTTCCATGGGTAGGACCATTGTTTAGTTTAGATGAAGTCTTCAGCATCAACATAATCTACCTCCATATGATAGGGGAAGTAATCATTATCATGTTCCAGGGAAAGGCTCCTGAAACGGTTCGAGAAGACCAGTGGGGCCGCGTCATGTCGGGGCCCCTATTACGGCCGAGGAGGTGGCTGGCTAGATTTTTCAGTCTGGAGGTCTTTTCTTGCAGACTCTACTGTTGGTAGAGTACCATTTCAGTGGTACTATTCGATAAACATGTTGGATACAAAGTGTTAAATATGTTAGGTTAGCGAGGGGGTCCTTCTCTTCATCGGGGCCTCAACGTCCTGCAGGATTGCAGATGCGCATGTCTACACTAGTTTTTAGGGTTTCAATTGGATTGATGGATTATATACGAAATCCTAATATATATATGTATTAAATATATAGACACAAACCCCGTAAATGTTGAATCTATTGAATATATTCATATTTGATGATTAATCTTATCCCCCTTCCCCATTTTTTGTGATGTGAAGGGGCTTTGGTGGGGTAAAACCACCACCTTGGTCTAGAATTCATGTTGGGTTCAACATTTTCGTTTCAGCCACTGAGGTAGAGAATTATCAGGTTTCAAAAATATAAGAAGAATGGTTTTATGGGGGAAATAAATTCCTTCATTTTTATATAGGCATTCGGGTTGAAATAATTGTTTTGACTTGATCCACGTTCTTATCCTTTATGGGGGGGGATTGTATTGACCCCAAAAGGACTGGAATTTTATCCCTTCTGTAATGACGAAGAAGGAGCCATAGTCAAATAGACATAGTGGGCAATTTCATGGGGTTATTTAATTGTGAAATCAGCCCTCTAAGGATATGACTTCCTCCAATGGTCTTCAGAAGGTCTATTCATGGATCCAAAAACACCCAAAAACTGTAGTATTCAGGATTCATGGACCTTCATTCCAATGAAAAGTGCTCATTATATTACCATTTGGCCAATGACACTTATGGACTCTATTGGTCGAGAGGATGAGATGTTGGGCTCATCACTATTTTGGGTTGAATTATTTCATATTTTGGGACTCTCCTATAGATTTAAGTCAAATTTATATGTTCGTGAATCCTTGTTTTATTCTCAAAGAGTGTATCCACGGGATACCCCTGGTTTGGAGGATCATCATGGGCATACATGAATTATATGATACATAGGCAATGATGAAATAATCCACGCAATAAGGTTGTCTGGAGTCGATCTTCATCCAAGGGGGTGGGACTAGGCATGACGTTGGGATCAGACCAATAATATTGTCTTCCTAAGTATCATTGAGAGAGGAATCAGATACCACGTTGTTTAGGAAACATGTGTCTTATGTGTGTGAGATTCCCATTTTTGGGACATTATTGGATACACTCTTTTAGATGGGAGCACCTTTTATGTTTGGGACTTCAAGTAGATGTCCTATGCATCCTGATTTTACCAGGAATCAGAGTTTTCATAGTTCTGGATGGGATAGTTTTGTGGATGTTGTAATCATCAGAAATCTATAATCCAACATGATATGTAATCGATGTGAGAAAAAAGGGGATGTGAGAGATTCAACCGACTAAACACCTCTTATCTCACTGATGTGAGAGGATAGGCCTACGGTGGAAGAGGCCAAGGAGACGGTGAGAGAGGGCTTGGATAAATGAACCCTTTAATGTGGGATGTCAATGGTGGTCACGAGGCTCGTCCCTCAAGAGGTTAGGGACATACATCAGTGGGAGTTCTCCAGAACGTGTTCTGGGAAAGGTTCGGAATGTTTCCTCTCATCAAAATGGGGAACACATATTATTCCTTCGACTGATAACTGTTCCTCATTGAATAAAAAACATGTGATCACCCTTAATCTATATAATGGGGATGTTCACGTTAGCTTCCAAAATATAGACTCAAAGTTACCATGGGAATGAAGACTTAAAAATATACCTAGAGATTGAACCATTATGTCGAGAGCATTCATGACTCATCTAAAAATGGGAATGATGACTTAAAGGGGAACACTGATGCGTTCGATGATCTGATCATACCGGTCTGGTGGCATTGGAAGAAGCATTGGCCTGATGATGGGGGACTGATTTGTGGAGATACCCTAGATGAATATATGGTAATGAAGGGGAAATAAAGGAGCCATATTTAAGGTCACCTAAAGATGCCCCATCCCGTGTACTTTTCTCTCACGTAAAATGGGTGGCCTCTGCATACCATAGTGGTATGCAGGTAGATGGGACGTATACTGAAGTAGAATGTGGGATTGGGTATGGTCCACCATACACTACAACAGTATGTGGTACTAGGTGCATTCTTCCATGCATCTTCATGTTCCATCTGCGTAATGAGGAAGTACGCGGCGTGGGGTTCAATCCTCATAACGATGCACTATGCAGATCACCATATTGAAATAGGGTCTTGGAAATTGTCGTTCGCGTGGAATTCATCAGTGAGAAATGTTTGGTTCTAGATTTCACTAATTAGGTTCGTAGTTTCCTCAATATCATTGGGTTACATGTATTTTTTGGTTTTCAACTAGTTGTTCCTATGGAAAAATGGTTCACAATTTGAACATTATTGATGATTCGATACCAATGCTGTAATCCTATGAAAATTCTTATTTACATCCTCTGGGACTCCTCCAAGATTCCTTCATCTCTCCTTTCTCAGTTACCTCTCTGATCCTTTTATAGAGAATTGGGACTAACATATCTATGGGAATGAAGAACCATTTGATGAAGCCCATAAAGAGATACCTCTATCCATGGAAGACTCGATCAACTGAGGTTTGCAGAGGCAGCGGTTCACGAGTCATGGTTCACCGAACCCTCTCGATTCTCTTCATTTGAGAACTGATGTGTTTGAAAGACAATATTTGGATGGACTTCACATTTTGATTCCATAAGAAATGTGGTTCATGGGTTCCTGGGTTTGATGTCCCTCGCTCTGCGGCCAGCGCCTCGCGGGTCCTTCTACACACTTATTGTTCGTGGGTTAGGCGTTCTGTGAACCCTTTCCAGAAATGGTACCTAGGTCACTTAAAAATCTTTGAGACATTCAATTTCTACATGTTTTTTCCAATTTTTGCAACTCAATTTGCATCCATTCACTTTAATGGACCTCTAAGAATTCTTTCTTCCTTCTACAAAGTGATTGTGGGAGTATTTTCTTCCTTATTCAATGTTTTTATGGCCCATCAATGATAATTTATTTGATGAATTAAATAATGGAGTAATTTGATTATTTTATAGTTAAATTAATTAATGGGAATGATGGGATTAATTGATTAATTAATTAATTAATCAAAGTAATGTTATTATTTAATTGTATAATTAAATAATGTGATTGACTTTGATCAATTAACTGTGAATTAATAAATAGAATTGACAAAATAAATTAATTGGATTACTAATTTAAGGGATCAAATGTGATGAATAAATTTTGAAATAATTAACATAATTTATGCGAAAAATTAATTAGTGAATTAATTGCTTGATTTTATTTTATAATTTTGTATCTAGATAATTAATTTATTGATTTTTAAGAGACATTGACCATATTGATTGGGACAATCAATTGTTGAATTAATTATGTGATATTGAGATTATTGATTTGGAAAATTAATTATTAAATTAATTGTGAAGAATTGAGATTATGACCCATAGAAATTAATTATTTAATTAACTATGGGATATTTTTATGTGAATTAAAAAAATAATCGTTGAGTTAGTTATTGAATATTGAGATTTTTGATTGAATAATTTATTTTTGAATTAATTTTGGAATTACTTGTGATTGTGAATTTTTGTTAATTAATCAGTGGATTAATTAATTGAACTCTTGAAAAAAAATTTAATGATTAATTAATTGTTTAATTAATTAATGTAATTAATGTGATTAATTAATTAATGAATTAATATATGGTATTTTCATAATTAATTAATTATTGAATTAATTGATGAAGCTTTTGTGATTAAATAATTTTATAATTAATTAATGTGATATATCTTGTACATATGATATATGTGATGTATTGAGAAAAGTGGTGTGGGACACGAACTAATGCTCCAAATATTCATGTGGTGATGGAAATGGTGTTCTACACCTGCATGATTCAACACTATATGTGACAGAGACTGATTCTACAAATACCGATAATGTGTTGGATTGGGGATGATCCTCCAAATACACATGAGGTGTGAGATAAGTACTGATGCTACAAATACCCATGGGGAACTGGACATGGCCCTCTAGACTCCAAATTTTGGCATTGTAGTATAGTTCCAATTGGTCGTAAAATGAATGAAATTGAAATGAATGAATAATGAAATCTCAATTCATTATAATTAATTGGGAATTTAATGGTAACGTAGACATTCAAATGTGAATTGTGATAATTAATGCTAACCTGAATATTACAAAATGTGATATCTTTTGTAGATGGTTCAGACTCTGGCACTGGTTGATGTAGTTATTGAGTGTCTGGGTGTCCTCCGGAACCTGAGGGTTTATATGGTTAAATAAAAATAATTGAATAATTTTAAATGTATTAATTTATTTCTTGTAATATATTCTTTATATAACTTCATACAATGCTATAGACTGGATTTTTTTAGAAACTATTTGTGGTGGCCTACAAAGTTACACTCACACCCTACTTGGGCTGCTTCATCGGTAGTCAAATAGACGTTGTGACTTATGGACAAGTTTTGGGAATATTCCCTATGTTTGATGAAGATTTAAGGATAGATTATGGATAATGAAACAAGAAATCTTTCAGGACCCCCTTGATATTCTCACTATCTTAATTTTTGGGTTTTTTTTGGCACATTACACATACTTTGGAAAGACATATATACTGTTCAGTTTTGACATTGTATTTCCAATTTTGGTCATTTTCTGATACTAGTATTGTTTTATTTATAGACATATATTATTCAGTTGTTTTCATTTATTTCATGTTGTGTATTCATATGATGCATAAAAAGATTGTATAGTCTCCCCATGATTGATATTAGACCCTTGCTTCTAGTTGGAAGCCATTGGCATCTACTAAGGCGTATTTGAGGTCATGTGACTGACTGATTCTGGGCACCGGTGTGTGGAACCATGTATTGGATGTTTCACTATAACACCTCATAACCAAACTCTTAGATATCATTCTAAAACATATTATTTATAAACTAGATTTGATACCAACTACAACATCCAAAATCTACACTCCTAGATCTGGTGCAAAGGGACTATTTTTCACAGAAGCTTTAATACCATCTATGAAAACTGAAACCTATCCATCCATAATTATATGATCTATATCAAATATTTCATCACTTATATACCCAATCCATTTAGGTTTTTAGTTTTAGAGAGTTTGGAAACTCTTTACATAATAAATTCAACACTTTTCACTAAGGGTCCATTTTTTCAAGAAGAATGGATTATTTAATTTTATTATTCCACGGTACACTTCTTGGTTACTAGGGAAAAGGTAAAATAATAAAAATGGGTGATATTAAATTCTTTGTAAGTGGTATTGTACAATATAATAAATCATGGATCAAACATGTAATGAAAAATTTATCCTGAATAAATTATATTTTACAACTAATAAAAATAAAATAAAATGTCTCCATGGAAAAATGATAATGTAAATAACCATAGGGACCTCAGTAACTAATTCTATAATAATGTATTTCATTTAACTATACGTATAATTCAAACTAGTAATGCCTTATTAAAAAATATCATACATAAATAGGGGTGTAATAATTCAAAAAGCTAAAATTGTGTGTCTCATGATGAATAATAATGCATAAAGGGGATATGTAATTTTGGGCCCCACCCATCAGTAAATAACTATAAAAATACTTCTCATTCCTCTATGCAAACATTATAAAAATATTGTTAAACATAGACCAAATACCCAAACTTGTTTTTATGTTGAGTCATTCTGATGCATCGAGGGGCTATGTAATTCCAATCCCCACCAATCACCAAATAATCCTAATGAATTCATCATAGTAAAATAATGTATAAATATAAAACACATAATCAATATTCCATATTTAATCCATTCATATTTTTAATGGTATTGAAAACCCAATTTTACAATACCTTATGAATATTTTTATGTGAAAATTTAATTTTTCAATAAAAATCAAATAATAAATGATATAAAGTCTTTCCGTATGGGTAAAAAACATATTAACACCTTGGAATATCCCATGGAATATATTCGAAGTTTGCACATAATTCTTGGGCCAACATATCCTCGATCCGAATAAAATAAAAATATTAAATTTTATATATCACACATGTGATGTTTTTCCAAAATAATGAAAAATCTTGGCTCCCACTTATGTACATAACTAGGATTAGCGGTGTTGGAAATTAATCATGGATGTTATTGATGCTCATAGAGACCATTTCATCCAAGGGGAGCGGCCATTTCAGGTAATAAGTTATGGCATTCCATCGGGCGATGAATTATGAAACTCTTTCATTCCCTCGCTACTAGCATAACATCATATAACTGATCATTTTATTAGGAAATTCCGAACTAAATTCGAAGATAAACTATCGTCTTAGGTTCTACCAGCCCATTATTGAATTAACTGGAAGGCTAATATACCATATGTAGGAAGAAACATAGATGAATTTCATTAAGGACATTATTTTTAATGCTTCTTGCTACTCTGAATTTCCAATAATGGGATCACAATAAGAGGAATGGTTGATTAGTTGTTGTTATTGGTCTACCTAACCATTGAACATTAGAAACATGGGTTTCCCTATGTTTGGAGGTGGTGTAAATTTGATCACGTAATCAGGGTAGGGTTTGTGATCTGGTTGTATAAGAGTGTTCCACCCTTCCATGGATTCTATTCGAGCTATTAGTCTCTAGATGGTAATCAAGAGCCCTTGATGCATATACTTCTAGACTCGATCTTGGGAGGGTGTAGCAGGGGTAAAGTTCGACATGACAATGCTGCTAGAATTTTGGGGGGATACTTAGCCAGGGGTATCCTTTTTTGGTTGGCCTGAATATACTTTGGAAACCTTCCCAGTGGAGGGATGTCTTGATGTCTTTACGGGGCCAGATTTAAGTATTTTAACCAGATAGGTGTTGGATTGGATGGGAATCCAAGCATGACTTCATTTACTGGGATGAGTGCTTGTGGCAGGGGTACCTCTTCTTAGAAGACATTTTGGTATTCCGTAGGGGGGACAAATCTGAGAAGATAGCTCCCTTGATGCATCTCAGTATTAATAATCCTTATCTATTTCTTTTTTTCCTCTTACATGACGAATCCTTTCTTGACGATGGGAGACACCTTCTCAGGGGGTGGGGTGGTGGTTCATAGACAACATTGGATTTATTCTCCCCCTTTTTGGGTATTGCGAGGGAGTTAATGACAGATTAACTGAGGGGGAGCCCAATTTTATGACCGCTCTATGGTTCTGGGTATACACATAATCAGAATTAGTGTGGAATGCCTCTGTGATGGTATGGTCTTCCCTTTGCATCCTCTATCTTTATATAATTTTATGTTATATCTATGTTGTTGAACTTTACTCCGTTCACTGATACATACTGCATTGGGGGTGGTGTACCAGATGTCCAATGGTATGAAGGCTTTATGCATCCATTTTTGGACATTCCCATTCCATTCTGCAGTATTATTCAGGGTCCCTGGTGAAAATTTACATGAAGGGAGCCCTAATATGACCTCATAATATATCTTCATCTCAATGGGTATGAATTAGGAGACCTAGTGGAATGAGTGAGCACTCATTGCATCATTCTTCCCAGATAAGAAAAGACAGAGGTCTGTTGTGCTAGAGCATGAGGTAATAATTCCCCCAGTCCTACAGGTTGGGTTGCTCCCATTCATCCCTTGCCTCATTAATTCATGGAATTGTTTTTCTTCCATGGGAATTTTCAGTTAAAATGTCTCTCAGCCCATTGGTCTGGGGCTATTCTAACATTTGATCGATAGCCACAGCTATTGAATCATTTTTTATTTCACATACTCCCACGTGGGTGTGAGCTGAATATGAGACAAGATCTGTATAGAATTTTTGGGATTTTTAATACCTGATCAGTAATTTCTGGTTGGATTCCCTTAATAAAGAATCCTTCTAGATGCTGTTGGTTTTGGGGGTCAGAGGATTTTAAATTACTTGATCTCATTGGACTTGATGCATTTGAGACGTACATCGGGCCAGTTTTAGTTGAGTATTACACATTTCAGGAGTAGAGATTGCATTTTATTTCTTCTTTTGGGTAATGGGTTTACACGATATCATTTCACATGAGGTCTGTAAGATGGTACATGGGGTAAAGCGTAGAGCTCCTTGTTCCCCCCGTCCCTGAATATGAGCTCCAAACGGGGCATCACCAATGAGGAAACTTGACTTCTGCTGTGCATAAGGGAAATCCATATTAAGGTTGTTCTTTTTCCTTATTGATCATGGATACTATGTAGACGGTATGTCTTATAGGTAAACTAGATAGTGAATATATCATAATCTATTGATATGGTCTACATAACCTTTATATGAAAAGATCGTTTCTTTTATCTAGTGAAGAGTTATCCAGTTATTGAGGCGAATGTCATTAATACATACAACAGACAACTCCCTTGGTAGTTAGATGTGGGAAGTGGTTATATGCCAATACATCACTGGTATAATTACCTTCACTATTTGTCATCTAATGAGAAACATATCCCATTGTTATTCTTTTTAGGACTCCCATACATGATATGCCCAACATAACTTCTTCTTAATAATTCCATAATAAGAATCCAATCTAGTGGTAGCCTCATAGATATGAGAACTACGTGGGGGTGGGTCAAAAGATAAGTGTGGCCCTAGACTGCCCTCTAGTTGAGAAAGGATATCACTGATCACAGATATAATGTATGATATGTCTGACTCCATCTTTCTAATGGTCGTTCTATAGGAAGGATTTATTACAATTGTCCTGGTAAGGGGAGATCCATCTTGCCAGTATGAATTCTGATTGTGGGTAGGACATTGGCAATTGTTTCTACAATATAGAGGGATATCATTACAACTTGATTCTTGACCATATGGAATGTCCTTATGGAATATACCAGGAAGAGGACATTCGGGGTGGTCTACAATGAGGGGAGGAGATCATAGATACTTGATGTCACAAAGCATATGACCTTATGGATGATTGTTATGATGGGGATGACTACTATAACAACTTGATATCTAGATGAAGGAAGAATTTATACAGTGTACAACCTAGGGAGGGAAACCAGGGTATACTGTAATAAGGGGAATAAATTCTCAATTATTGATGTTACTATGGGGAGGGCCCTCACAGGAACTTCTATTACAGGGAGGTCCTATACATTTAAATTCATCATGGTGAGGAAAACTATCACAACTCGACGTATGAGTATAGGGAGAAAGATATCTGTAGCGTATACTCTAGGGAGGACCATCAGGGCGAACAATGAAAAGGGTATGACCTTCATACTTCCTGATATTTAATTCAAGGGGAGGGAAACCCTGACCCGCATTAGGATACATTCTCTCGTGATCGTTCATTCCTGGCCCACGGAGTAAGCCCCCGTGGGTGCTCTAGGGAGGACCTTCAGATATGCTGGTAGTAACATTGAGAGAAGGGCCTTCACAACTTATACTACAACTTCCATAATTTGGTAATTAACAAAATTGGTCTTGATACTTTATTGATATATGTTCTAGGGTGTCAAGAAATCTTGCTTCTAGTAGAGCAGGATGATGTATGTGCTCTTAATTTTTTAGTTTCCTTTAGCACATTTCATTTTTGGGAACTCCCTTATGGATAAATGGGGTCAAATTTTATTGGAATCATCCTTCATATATGGGTCCCTATCTTGTTGGGTCCTATGAGGTTGTTAGGATATACTAATGCACATCTTGAGTTTTGGCAGGGATATATGCCTGCCCTAGAATGGCCACGACATTGGACTGACATACCCTTGTTAGAATGAGTATTTGATCCTGATCTGATTTTCCATGTATTTTAGAAAATTTTAATCGACACTTCTGAACTATAGTAGTGATGCATAAATTATCTGAACTAACTAGCGCATTTTGCGAGAAATTAATTTTGCACGATGAAACCGGTTCATGGGAATATTTCCCTGACTTAACCACTGATGAAATGATATATTGACATGTTTGGAGGATATGTTCTATAATCAATGTCTGATCATAAATCATTTCTAATATGTGCCAAGATACATATTTGGCTATAATGGGTATGAAGTCCCATTCCGATGTAAGATCATGAATCATTTCCATCTCCAATCCACCACAGTTTCCCAATGGATACTGTACGTTATTCTTTTCAAAGATAGAGGAATGAGTTTGTCTCTGGTTTTCTTTTCAAGAAACAATTATATGTGACGGGTGGCCTTCATATTCATGAGAGGAAATATTCATCCACTTTCTTTCCTCTATATTTATATGTCGGGCTTTGTACTCATCTGCAGTAATTTGACTCTGCTCATATTTACTTGACACCCAATTTGGATGGAAGGCTTTAATATGCATCATCTGATATCTGTGTCTATGTGTAGCTGGTTTCCATCTTATTTGGATAAAGTTATTCTTGTGAATTAGAAGATATTTTCATATACCAATATATTGTTGCTCTGTCTACAAGTTGAGATCGGTGGGAACTATCCGGAACATGAATGTGATCATTTTCTGTCACCCTATTTCTATGGTAGGCTTGAGTGGAGGGGGTAGAGTTGTATGTAGGTATGTAGAGTACTGCAATGTTTTTAAGGTTGAGTTTCTCCTTTGGAACGAGGTTGATATCCAATATCTGATTATATACATTCCACCCTTAGTGGGAATCTTGAGGGGCTCGGGTCTTCTGGACTTCAGTATGTTCCCTCGGTATAAGGTCGAATTCAGTGTGAGGATCCTTGGTCGCCTAGTGTTGGCATCGATGCTCCCTTGTAGGGGTCCATGGGTAGGACCATTGTTTAGTTTAGATGAAGTCTTCAGCATCAACATAATCTACCTCCATATGATAGGGGAAGTAATCATTATCATGTTCCAGGGAAAGGCTCCTGAAACGGTTCGAGAAGACCAGTGGGGCCGCGTCATGTCGGGGCCCCTATTACGGCCGAGGAGGTGGCTGGCTAGATTTTTCAGTCTGGAGGTCTTTTCTTGCAGACTCTACTGTTGGTAGAGTACCATTTCAGTGGTACTATTCGATAAACATGTTGGATACAAAGTGTTAAATATGTTAGGTTAGCGAGGGGGTCCTTCTCTTCATCGGGGCCTCAACGTCCTGCAGGATTGCAGATGCGCATGTCTACACTAGTTTTTAGGGTTTCAATTGGATTGATGGATTATATACGAAATCCTAATATATATATATGTATTAAATATATAGACACAAACCCCGTAAATGTTGAATCTATTGAATATATTCATATTTGATGATTAATCTTATCCCCCTTCCCCATTTTTTGTGATGTGAAGGGGCTTTGGTGGGGTAAAACCACCACCTTGGTCTAGAATTCATGTTGGGTTCAACATTTTCATTTCAGCCACTGAGGTAGAGAATTATCAGGTTTCAAAAATATAAGAAGAATGGTTTTATGGGGGAAATAAATTCCTTCATTTTTATATAGGCATTCGGGTTGAAATAATTGTTTTGACTTGATCCACGTTCTTATCCTTTATGGGGGGGGATTGTATTGACCCCAAAAGGACTGGAATTTTATCCCTTCTGTAATGACGAAGAAGGAGCCATAGTCAAATAGACATAGTGGGCAATTTCATGGGGTTATTTAATTGTGAAATCAGCCCTCTAAGGATATGACTTCCTCCAATGGTCTTCAGAAGGTCTATTCATGGATCCAAAAACACCCAAAAACTGTAGTATTCAGGATTCATGGACCTTCATTCCAATGAAAAGTGCTCATTATATTACCATTTGGCCAATGACACTTATGGACTCTATTGGTCGAGAGGATGAGATGTTGGGCTCAACACTATTTTGGGTTGAATTATTTCATATTTTGGGACTCTCCTATAGATTTAAGTCAAATTTATATGTTCGTGAATCCTTGTTTTATTCTCAAAGAGTGTATCCACGGGATACCCCTGGTTTGGAGGATCATCATGGGCATACATGAATTATATGATACATAGGCAATGATGAAATAATCCACGCAATAAGGTTGTCTGGAGTCGATCTTCATCCAAGGGGGTGGGACTAGGCATGACGTTGGGATCAGACCAATAATATTGTCTTCCTAAGTATCATTGAGAGAGGAATCAGATACCACGTTGTTTAGGAAACATGTGTCTTATGTGTGTGAGATTCCCATTTTTGGGACATTATTGGATACACTCTTTTAGATGGGAGCACCTTTTATGTTTGGGACTTCAAGTAGATGTCCTATGCATCCTGATTTTACCAGGAATCAGAGTTTTCATAGTTCTGGATGGGATAGTTTTGTGGATGTTGTAATCATCAGAAATCTATAATCCAACATGATATGTAATCGATGTGAGAAAAAAGGGGATGTGAGAGATTCAACCGACTAAACACCTCTTATCTCACTGATGTGAGAGGATAGGCCTACGGTGGAAGAGGCCAAGGAGACGGTGAGAGAGGGCTTGGATAAATGAACCCTTTAATGTGGGATGTCAATGGTGGTCACGAGGCTCGTCCCTCAAGAGGTTAGGGACATACATCAGTGGGAGTTCTCCAGAACGTGTTCTGGGAAAGGTTCGGAATGTTTCCTCTCATCAAAATGGGGAACACATATTATTCCTTCGACTGATAACTGTTCCTCATTGAATAAAAAACAAGTGATCACCCTTAATCTATATAATGGGGATGTTCACGTTAGCTTCCAAAATATAGACTCAAAGTTACCATGGGAATGAAGACTTAAAAATATACCTAGAGATTGAACCATTATGTCGAGAGCATTCATGACTCATCTAAAAATGGGAATGATGACTTAAAGGGGAACACTGATGCGTTCGATGATCTGATCATACCGGTCTGGTGGCATTGGAAGAAGCATTGGCCTGATGATGGGGGACTGATTTGTGGAGATACCCTAGATGAATATATGGTAATGAAGGGGAAATAAAGGAGCCATATTTAAGGTCACCTAAAGATGCCCCATCCCGTGTACTTTTCTCTCACGTAAAATGGGTGGCCTCTGCATACCATAGTGGTATGCAGGTAGATGGGACGTATACTGAAGTAGAATGTGGGATTGGGTATGGTCCACCATACACTACAACAGTATGTGGTACTAGGTGCATTCTTCCATGCATCTTCATGTTCCATCTGCGTAATGAGGAAGTACGCGGCGTGGGGTTCAATCCTCATAACGATGCACTATGCAGATCACCATATTGAAATAGGGTCTTGGAAATTGTCGTTCGCGTGGAATTCATCAGTGAGAAATGTTTGGTTCTAGATTTCACTAATTAGGTTCGTAGTTTCCTCAATATCATTGGGTTACATGTATTTTTTGGTTTTCAACTAGTTGTTCCTATGGAAAAATGGTTCACAATTTGAACATTATTGATGATTCGATACCAATGCTGTAATCCTATGAAAATTCTTATTTACATCCTCTGGGACTCCTCCAAGATTCCTTCATCTCTCCTTTCTCAGTTACCTCTCTGATCCTTTTATAGAGAATTGGGACTAACATATCTATGGGAATGAAGAACCATTTGATGAAGCCCATAAAGAGATACCTCTATCCATGGAAGACTCGATCAACTGAGGTTTGCAGAGACAGCGGTTCACGAGTCATGGTTCACCGAACCCTCTCGATTCTCTTCATTTGAGAACTGATGTGTTTGAAAGACAATATTTGGATGGACTTCACATTTTGATTCCATAAGAAATGTGGTTCATGGGTTCCTGGGTTTGATGTCCCTCGCTCTGCGGCCAGCGCCTCGCGGGTCCTTCTACACACTTATTGTTCGTGGGTTAGGCGTTCTGTGAACCCTTTCCAGAAATGGTACCTAGGTCACTTAAAAATCTTTGAGACATTCAATTTCTACATGTTTTTTCCAATTTTTGCAACTCAATTTGCATCCATTCACTTTAATGGACCTCTAAGAATTCTTTCTTCCTTCTACAAAGTGATTGTGGGAGTATTTTCTTCCTTATTCAATGTTTTTATGGCCCATCAATGATAATTTATTTGATGAATTAAATAATGGAGTAATTTGATTATTTTATAGTTAAATTAATTAATGGGAATGATGGGATTAATTGATTAATTAATTAATTAATCAAAGTAATGTTATTATTTAATTGTATAATTAAATAATGTGATTGACTTTGATCAATTAACTGTGAATTAATAAATAGAATTGACAAAATAAATTAATTGGATTACTAATTTAAGGGATCAAATGTGATGAATAAATTTTGAAATAATTAACATAATTTATGCGAAAAATTAATTAGTGAATTAATTGCTTGATTTTATTTTATAATTTTGTATCTAGATAATTAATTTATTGATTTTTAAGAGACATTGACCATATTGATTGGGACAATCAATTGTTGAATTAATTATGTGATATTGAGATTATTGATTTGGAAAATTAATTATTAAATTAATTGTGAAGAATTGAGATTATGACCCATAGAAATTAATTATTTAATTAACTATGGGATATTTTTATGTGAATTAAAAAAATAATCGTTGAGTTAGTTATTGAATATTGAGATTTTTGATTGAATAATTTATTTTTGAATTAATTTTGGAATTACTTGTGATTGTGAATTTTTGTTAATTAATCAGTGGATTAATTAATTGAACTCTTGAAAAAAAATTTAATGATTAATTAATTGTTTAGTTAATTAATGTAATTAATGTGATTAATTAATTAATGAATTAATATATGGTATTTTCATAATTAATTAATTATTGAATTAATTGATGAAGCTTTTGTGATTAAATAATTTTATAATTAATTAATGTGATATATCTTGTACATATGATATATGTGATGTATTGAGAAAAGTGGTGTGGGACACGAACTAATGCTCCAAATATTCATGTGGTGATGGAAATGGTGTTCTACACCTGCATGATTCAACACTATATGTGACAGAGACTGATTCTACAAATACCGATAATGTGTTGGATTGGGGATGATCCTCCAAATACACATGAGGTGTGAGATAAGTACTGATGCTACAAATACCCATGGGGAACTGGACATGGCCCTCTAGACTCCAAATTTTGGCATTGTAGTATAGTTCCAATTGGTCGTAAAATGAATGAAATTGAAATGAATGAATAATGAAATCTCAATTCATTATAATTAATTGGGAATTTAATGGTAACGTAGACATTCAAATGTGAATTGTGATAATTAATGCTAACCTGAATATTACAAAATGTGATATCTTTTGTAGATGGTTCAGACTCTGGCACTGGTTGATGTAGTTATTGAGTGTCTGGGTGTCCTCCGGAACCTGAGGGTTTATATGGTTAAATAAAAATAATTGAATAATTTTAAATGTATTAATTTATTTCTTGTAATATATTCTTTATATAACTTCATACAATGCTATAGACTGGATTTTTTTAGAAACTATTTGTGGTGGCCTACAAAGTTACACTCACACCCTACTTGGGCTGCTTCATCGGTAGTCAAATAGACGTTGTGACTTATGGACAAGTTTTGGGAATATTCCCTATGTTTGATGAAGATTTAAGGATAGATTATGGATAATGAAACAAGAAATCTTTCAGGACCCCCTTGATATTCTCACTATCTTAATTTTTGGGTTTTTTTTTGGCACATTACACATACTTTGGAAAGACATATATACTGTTCAGTTTTGACATTGTATTTCCAATTTTGGTCATTTTCTGATACTAGTATTGTTTTATTTATAGACATATATTATTCAGTTGTTTTCATTTATTTCATGTTGTGTATTCATATGATGCATAAAAAGATTGTATAGTCTCCCCATGATTGATATTAGACCCTTGCTTCTAGTTGGAAGCCATTGGCATCTACTAAGGCGTATTTGAGGTCATGTGACTGACTGATTCTGGGCACCGGTGTGTGGAACCATGTATTGGATGTTTCACTATAACACCTCATAACCAAACTCTTAGATATCATTCTAAAACATATTATTTATAAACTAGATTTGATACCAACTACAACATCCAAAATCTACACTCCTAGATCTGGTGCAAAGGGACTATTTTTCACAGAAGCTTTAATACCATCTATGAAAACTGAAACCTATCCATCCATAATTATATGATCTATATCAAATATTTCATCACTTATATACCCAATCCATTTAGGTTTTTAGTTTTAGAGAGTTTGGAAACTCTTTACATAATAAATTCAACACTTTTCACTAAGGGTCCATTTTTTCAAGAAGAATGGATTATTTAATTTTATTATTCCACGGTACACTTCTTGGTTACTAGGGAAAAGGTAAAATAATAAAAATGGGTGATATTAAATTCTTTGTAAGTGGTATTGTACAATATAATAAATCATGGATCAAACATGTAATGAAAAATTTATCCTGAATAAATTATATTTTACAACTAATAAAAATAAAATAAAATGTCTCCATGGAAAAATGATAATGTAAATAACCATAGGGACCTCAGTAACTAATTCTATAATAATGTATTTCATTTAACTATACGTATAATTCAAACTAGTAATGCCTTATTAAAAAATATCATACATAAATAGGGGTGTAATAATTCAAAAAGCTAAAATTGTGTGTCTCATGATGAATAATAATGCATAAAGGGGATATGTAATTTTGGGCCCCACCCATCAGTAAATAACTATAAAAATACTTCTCATTCCTCTATGCAAACATTATAAAAATATTGTTAAACATAGACCAAATACCCAAACTTGTTTTTATGTTGAGTCATTCTGATGCATCGAGGGGCTATGTAATTCCAATCCCCACCAATCACCAAATAATCCTAATGAATTCATCATAGTAAAATAATGTATAAATATAAAACACATAATCAATATTCCATATTTAATCCATTCATATTTTTAATGGTATTGAAAACCCAATTTTACAATACCTTATGAATATTTTTATGTGAAAATTTAATTTTTCAATAAAAATCAAATAATAAATGATATAAAGTCTTTCCGTATGGGTAAAAAACATATTAACACCTTGGAATATCCCATGGAATATATTCGAAGTTTGCACATAATTCTTGGGCCAACATATCCTCGATCCGAATAAAATAAAAATATTAAATTTTATATATCACACATGTGATGTTTTTCCAAAATAATGAAATATATCCTGAATAGTGCCTTATATTAGAAATTGGATACCATAGTTATTTATTGAATTAAGGATTCACTATTGGCATTACATAAATATTTTTTGTGTCAAGTTTTCTATAACATCTCAATGGGAGGTAATTTATATATGTAATTACCCATATTTCCCTGGGCCATTCCATTGTGAAAAACATGGCTTTGGGGTGTTCTGTGGGGGGGGGGGGGGGTTCTGTGACTCATTCAAAGAGTAGGGAAAACTCCAGTTTGAACCGTCAGTATGTCAGCATGTCAGTGCATCTGTATGTCAGTGTGTGGGAATTTCAGTGCATTGGAATGATAGTGCGTTGGAATGTCACTCTCTCAGCATGTTAGTGTGTCAGCAGATCAGTGCATAGGTGAGTTATGGGAGTCTGTATCAGTGAGTCAGGGGCCTCCACATCCATGAGCTGAGGGCATCAGTGTCGTTAGGTCATGGAAGCAGTGGGTTGGGGCATCAATAGGTAAAGGTGTGGATAATTCATGGAATTAGTAACTCATTGAGTCGATAGGTCATTGTGTAGGTATGTCAGAGTCGGTGGATCAATGTTGGTAGGTCTTTTTGGTATCTCACCCATCGGTGACCAACCCAATGGGGACTCAATTACAGTTTTTTGAGTTTTTCTAGTTTTCCATTTTCTCTCCACTTACATAAACTGAGTTTAATGGATTCTTTGGGCGTTATTAAGGGTGTTTCAAAGGATATAAATTATATATATAATATCATAACGTTCTGATTGATTTGATATATTCAAACAATGTAATATTGAACATGATCCTATGATTTATGGCTTTTGAAACCGTTATTCCTTTAATATTGGACAAAGCTCTCTAGAGTCTGGATCTTCCCTTCCTATTATGTTATTTTTTCCCTCTTGGGGTGGATTGAGTCATCCTCCCTAGAGAAGTTGGGTGCCTATAATAGATCCACTCCTATTTAGTTATTGTGTAGTTCTTCCCTACTTCTCATTTGATCCCCTATTCTTGACATGAAGAAGATTATTGATTGCGTATTTATTCAAGTATAGATTTATTCTGACTCTCTTAAAATTTTAATCATCTAGGATGGGTTTACAAATTATTTCTTATGATGAACAGGTGAATACTTTTTCTAAATAAGAAATAAACAAGAAGGGTATATAGTCAAAAGATAATGGAGTCAATGAAAATATGTTCTGGTAGTGGTTTAACGTCGATCGCTGGTTTTATTTGTCATACTTTTTGTTGTCGTGGCATTTTTTGGCTTTAAATCCTTCAGAAATTTATGGAAATTGGTTCAATTTTTTTTCATGGTTGATAATTTATAACAATTTTTGTTTCCTTATGAACAATTGGGGTATATTCTAATCATGATAATCATGTATACCTGTTTTAATGAAATGAATGATCCCAATGACAACTATTGTGTGATCACCCCTATCTGTTAAAGTATATTAATAACAGTATTTACAAAAATATGATAATATATTATTTGATAGGTTTGGTTGAGTGTTGTGTTTTGTTGGGTTTTGTGGCCTTGTGTGAGTTGTGTGGTTCTGTTGTAGCGAGCATGGTTATGGGTATAGGGGTAGGCCTTGGAGTTAGTTCTGTGAGAAGGGTGTGGTATGTATGTACTGAGGGGATATGGTTTAATGGTTGTTTTTGTGGGTTTGGTGTGTGGGGCAGTATAGGTGGTTTGTTGGTATTCTAATCTGAGAGACTAATTCATTTTGTAATGGATGGACTTGTAGGAAGTGAGACTGTATTTGTTGTGTTCGGGTTGTCGAATGACATTGTGAAGTGAGAGTGTGGCGTGGTTATGGAATTTTTATGCCAAGGGATTGCTTTAGGGAAATTTTATTATTTTGCGGTAGAACATTGAATAATGATAATCGGTAGTGGTTGAATAGGGGCGTGTAGTGGGACCACAAATATGGTTTTGTTATTTTTTATGATATGGTTGTTTTTGGTAGTTCCCTGATAGTGCTGGAATAAATTAATGTAAATCCATTAATTAAAAAATGCAATGTGGTTAAAATAAATGGGTTTCAGTAAAGCTTTGGCAGGGCATGTTTTGTCATTGTGTATATAGGGGTTGCAGCAAATCTGGTTCTGTATGAGTTGGTTGTCTATTATGGGTACCTATAGGTTGGTCTAATAGTTGTCTTACCTATATATATAGAAAATTATCATTCTTTGTGACTTATATATTCACCCAACCCTTTTTGAGAACCATGTGTTGAACACTCCCATTCACAAGGGATGGTGTCTTTCCCAACATCCTATTTGGAGGATGGATGGTTGGTTACTGATATTATTCCTTGCACCCTTTTCCTGGTTCATACTGCTCGAGCGTATCTGGGTAGGCTATAATGTATTTTGGCATACCATAGTCCCAGATCCTTCTATAAGATTTGTTTTGGATGAGATTCATATGTTTCTATAGGCCAGGATTGTTTTCCCAAATGGTTTCGTGATGAGACCCATGTGTCTTCTGGTGAGAGGTGTGGTTGGGGTGGCCCAGGGTGAGATGTGTGGTGTGGTTGAGGCACATGTGTGTACAAACAATTTTTGGTAGTGGAATTTCATTTTAGATGTGTGGGAGAGTCGACATGTTAGCTATTAGGGAGGGGCATTTAATTAGTGGGAAAGTTGTGTGGGGTACCCAAATGTCGATGTGCTAATACTACTACTTTAGTTGACTTTCGTTATTTAGTCAGTGTGCATTAGTGATGATGGTGTGGTTAGTACTCCTTTATATGTGATTTGAGGTTCTATTGTTCTCTCACATGGGAAATAGTATGTTCCCCCAATTTTGGATGTGCATATTCTGTTTTCCTTAATGGTATACTTGTATACTCATCCTATGTTTAAAAAAATAATTGATTCTAGGAGGACATTGAGGACCGTGATATACTTTACTAGCTCGAGCTTCATGATAGTTTCCATTTATACTTAGTATCATTTGTTTGGTACTTGGTTTTGTACTTTTTTTCTGGTTTTGTCGAAGTTATGTTTGAACATGAATATGAAAACCGTTTTGTATTTACATTTAGTTTGGTTTTTTTTGAGATTTTACCATCATATCTCCCAATCCTATTTCATTAAAAATGGTATTTCCATACATTTTTTGTGAGAATATATAGCCTTGGTGTTATTTTCCACCCCATGTCCTACTGAAGTTAGGACTCAGGGGTCCTCATCTACCCTTCATCTTGATGAAGGAAGGGTGTGGAACTTTTATTGTTCCTTCCCACATCTTAAAGTAGGAAGGTCTTGGGAAAACATTATCAGATTGAGGTTTGAGAGTTTTCAAGGTGAGATAGAGTCTATAGTTAGTCAAAGTGAGGATTTCATGGAATTTTTAGGTAATGGTGTTTGGAAATATTGTTATGGGAAATAAGCTAGGGAATACCTTCTAGTACAAGTGATTCTAGGGCCCCCTGTGATCTGATGCCTGGACTCTAGACGTAATGAACAATCTATTGAGTCTAGACAGATTGTAGGGTAGATAAAATTGGAAAGTTACATGCATCACAATGAATTATCGTCTTTTCTTGTTTGGGTTTTTTGGTAATTTATTACAAATGAAGTGATAAAATGATTTTAAAATAAAATTTCCACACTATCTAGGGTTATGAGTTCCTTGTCTAATTTTTTAGCAATGGCAACTGAATTCCATTGACTTGTGGTATGAGTAGTTGAGGCCTAGAAGTAAGAATTGGTTGATCAACGGAGGGCCAATCGAGAGGAGGAGGATGACTAGTGGAAGTATACACTTCATACCTTCAAGCGGAAGTCTCTGGTAAAGTACGAGGGAAACTTCTCAAGCATGGGGATGGATATTTGGGTCGATATAATAACCCATCTCTTTATTACACACATTATTATGATTTATTACAAAAAATATAACTTAAGACATGTCTGACAATTTAGGGGTCTAGTGTCTTGGTAAATTATGAAAATTACATTACAACTTATAACATTAAACACAACATCATTATTGAAATCTTGTTTTACATGACCAACAAAATCCTTTGAACATCTAATTTCATGGGATAACCTAAAGAAATGCATAATAAAATGGTGATCTATATAGCCTAGTAAGGGAGTAAAAAAGGCATAACAAGAATAATATAGTACATGTTAGTATATGATCTATATATCATGATTATCATAAATGAAAATGTTGTAACAACATTTAAAATGATATTAGCATGTGCCAAGGATCATTGCACATGGAGCATGAGTAAACCCTCATTGAACATGAATAATCATGAATATAACCTCGTTTCACATTAATTATAATGACTAAAACCACATCGCACTTCATGTATCATGATAATAATCATTAAGCAATACATTGGAGCCCTATAGGGGTGTACCCTTTATTAACATTTCATTTCTTGCATAAGTGTTCCACATGGATCATATAACATGGAATCATTCAACATCATCATTTATTACATGGTAATGGAATTTGGAATAAATACACGAACTTTATAATCAATATGTATATGGGAATAAAGGTGAATACCCTTGATAGAGAAATGGGTATGGTATTCACTTACACGATGATTTTGGTATGGGAAATTTTGGCAGCATAATGACGTCAAATAGAAATTGTAAAATGTGTTGATGAAATAAAAAGTGTTATATAATAACATAAAAAATAAATGGAATGTAATAGGGTAAGGGAACATAATATCCCAACATATATAAGGGTATTTAGATCCATAATATAAAATAATTTCTCGAATGTAAATGGGAAGAGAAAAATTCATTACTTAATTTCAGCATGGTAATGTGGGTACATGGGAGGAATTAAATAGGGATAAAGAGGTATCTCATCATTAAAACATAAGGGGAAGTATGAGGGAGGTGGTAAATCATACCCCAATGTTTTTAATTGAAAAAATTGGCATAATAATATAAGGAAACTTGGACAAAAATAAAGAATGAAGAAAAGTGAGGATCCCTTAGTTGGAAATGTGATCCCAACGGTTTGGGAGAGGCTTCTAGGGAGCATGGGGCACCTTGGGTGGATTATAGAGAGAGGAGGGAAGAGTTTGGTCGATCTCCAAATGGTCTGAGTGAAGAAGAATGGGAGACGGATTGGGTTTATATAGGAAAGGGGAGCGAATTCTTTATTATATAGGTTTTGGACACTACACATTAAACAAATCAAAACCACAATCCATACCATTTTTTTTGCCCATGATTTTTGAAAAAGTGTATTATAAAACATTATTTTATAGATCCAATGGCCAAAATTAATAAAATATTAGTATTTTTTATGTGTAGGTGATCCACACTCTCTAGGAAATCATTTAAAAAAGTTAAAATATTTTATAAGTACTGGAGGGTCCACTAAGGAACCATAAAATTAATCAAAAAAAATACTATCACATTTTTTAAATATGAAACTTATTTTAGGAAAAATCCAATTTTATAGTATTTTATTACATCACTCTTGGGACATTATAATGTTATAAAACACATTATATTTATAAAGGATATATAATTATGTCTTGGAAAACAATGAAAAATTCACCATTAGAGAGTTTTGATGTAATAAATCCAAAAATAATATTCATTTTATCTAAGTAATTTTCTAACTATGTGAATTTTTACTTGTAAAATAAAAAACGAAATTTATTGAAAAATCAGGGTTTTTGATAAAAAAAGCTTTCAAACCATATTAAAAATTACAATTTTATTCATAAAAAATAAACGATCATTAAAATTTAATAAACTTCATTTAGATATAATATGTTTTTAAAATATTATTAAACTAAAAATTCAATTAATTATCCAATATATATTTCTTAATTGAATATTAACAAAAAAAATACAATTTGTGCTTTAAAACCCATTTACTAATTAACAATAATAAAATGAATGTATATTAATTATTCTACACAATAATAATGAACCTAATAATAGTGCTTGGGTATTTTTACATAACCCCATATAACACCCCCATAATACCTAAGGGTAAGGTGTGTGATGGTGAAACAATATTGGGTAGGCATGGACAACATTGCTCAGGTGTTATTCTCTATTAACATCCACTACTCCCATAAGTAATTCTACTCAATATTAACACATTAAATACTAGCTTGGTCTAGGTTAGGAGCTAAGACTAGTGATTCTACCTCCCTTTGGAGCTCCGAAAAATGGTCTTCATATGGACCAATTCTACTGTATGAGGCCATTACTTCCATTTTCTAAGTAAATTGGATTTTTAAAGAACAATATTTATACTAACAATTTTATCACTATTAAATGTAAATATTAGATATGGTAATAATTTTGAATGTTATTCAAAAATCAAAAAAAAATAAAACTAAAGAAGGTCATATGTCTTATATATCTATTTTACCTAATAAGACATTTAATTATATCATGATTATTTTTCATTAACAAATGGTTGGGTCATTACAATCATCCCACATTAAGAAATTTCACCCTCAAAAATTCATTTCCCCACACTAAAATGGATGAGGGTAACTCTACTTCATCACTTCCTCTGATTCACACATTTCTTCTTCAAAAATGTGGTTTCTCCACAACACCTTAATGGTGGGAATTGTTATATTTCGTAGAAATTTTCCATAATATATAAGATCTTCACCGAATTCTCTTCATAGGATATTTCATTCTCCATTGGTACCACCTCTGGTTCGAGTGCATGTGATGGGTTAGGTATGTACTTCTTAAATACATGGAATACATCATGTACTTGATATAGGTTTGGTGGGAGTGCTAGTTGATAGGTCACTACTCTAATGCAGTCAAGAATATGAAAAGGGTGAATGTATGTTGGATTAAGATTTCCCTTCTTCCCAAATATCTTAACTCTATTCCATGGTAATATTTATAGGAATACAATGTCTCCAACATCAAAATCTAGGTCTTGTCAAAGATTTTCATCATAGCTATTTTGTCAACTCTGAAAATATTTAATGTTCTACCAGATGGTCTTAACATTCTCCACCATTTCATTAACCATTTTGGGCCCTATGTGTTTTCACTCCCCATCATCATTCCATCATGCTAGTTTTAGGCACCTCTTCCCATACATGGATTCATATGGAGACATTTGGATGCTTGAGTGGAAATAGTTAGTGTAAGAGATCTCAACCAGAGGAAGATGTTTATCCCATTCTCCTTTTATGTCCATTGACAATTCATTTAACTTTTACTCAAGTGTTTTGATAGTCCGCTTAGATTGTACATTAGTGTGAGGTTGATAAGCCTTACTGATGTAAATCTCAGTATTCATAGTGTGTTGGAGACTCTTTCAGAATATAGTGGTGAATGCCAAATCTTGATTAGATACAATCGATAGTGGTTCTCCATCAAGCCTTACCACATCTCTGAGGTATATCCCTTCCAGTTGATCTAATTATAATTCCTCTATAATTGAAATTAAGTGTGAAATAATTGTAAGATGATACACAACAACCAAGATTGCATTGTTTCATTTTGATGTATTCGAAAAACCGGTGACAAAGTCTTTGGTGATGTTCTCCCATTTCCATGTTGGTATGGGTAAAATTTGATTCCTCCCCTTAGAATTCTGCCTCTGGTTCTTCACTTGCTGACATACCAGGTACATTGATGTATACTCTTTGATCTCCTAATTCATTTAATCCCACCAATAATGCTCATGGAGATCTCTATACACTTTGTTGTTTCCTGGGTGAATGGAGAAATTAAAAATATGTGTATCATTAAAAAGTACAATCCTTTAACTCTAGATTTTATTGAACACATATTCTTGACCCAAATATTAAAATTCCTTCTTTATTAACATTGATCTCCATGGATTTCCCTTTTCTGATAGTTTTCACTTTCTTATAAATTCCCACATAATCATTTTTAGTAACCATTAACCATTCCAAAAGTGATGGTTGAACAATAATTTGTGAAAGGATTGATGATGTTCCCTTGTCTATGATTCCCATGTCCATATTCTTGAAATATAATAATATTGGATCTATAACACCCCAGGCAAATAAAGAATATGAAATTTTCATAATTATCCATATTTGTGAATAAAATATTAATATGACTTTAAATGGGATGCTATACTCGATGGCGTACCCAACACGCAACAACGAGTTTCTTGGGAATCTTACGTTGCACTCTAATAATAAAATAATATTATTTTAAATGGTAGTTAACATGTTGCCGTTGTATTGGAGGGAATGGATATAAATAACTAAAATATTATTATATATGTTTTTAAATGTTTTTACATTTATCCAATAAAAGATAAAGGCTTAAAATACGGAAAGAATTCAATTTTAGGGGTATATGCCCTAGTTTTCACTAAAGGTTCACTTATCACCTTTTGATGGAAAACTGTCATTAAATATAGTTTTGTTCACTCTTATACATTATATTGGACCAAATAAAACTCTTCTTATGAATCGGGACATCAAAATTTACTTTGTGTAACTTTTTGGTATCTTTCCGATAAAGTTCATTTTTAATGAATAGTGTAAAATGTTGTAATTTAATTCAAAACCTCTTTTTAATATAATTTATTTGTATGATTATATTATCATTTGAATTGGTTTTAAAGAAAAATTATAATATATTTTTACCATTAAATCCCATAGTGGACGTTGGAATTAATTTCAGTTTGAAATCAGACTTAAACTAGTGTCAATCTTTTGATACTTATTATTCCATAAAAACACGCTATTTGATCTGACAGCGGGAATTAATAATTAAATTATTTAATTTTACTTATATGTTTTTAATTTTTTAAAATAGACTTCATTTTTGAATTCAGAATATCAAATATATCTTAGGGTGAATTTTTGGGATTTTTCTGAAAAACATCAATTTTTTATGAATAGTGAAACCACTAAGTGATACATATAAATACTGATTTTTTCCGTTTAAATGAAATTTTGCCATATTTGTGTTTTGAATTTAAAATATCCGACATAAATGGTTGTCATTAAAAATTAAAATGTGGTTGAATGGGATAAAAATGATTTTTTGGTGAATAGTAACTGATTAAGTTTTTAATCGCGATTAGAGGTAATTAGTGTAGTTTATGGTAAGAATAATATTTTAATAAACTAAAATCACATAGAAACATGTCCTACCATCATTGGATGTGTCATGGCCGACCAAGAAAAGCCATGGGTCAACTTGAGGACCCCATGAAGCCACTTTGGTTGGAAAATGACATTAATATCTTTTTATTTAAAGTTAAAGTAAAAATGAGACAAGCATGAAATGTTTTACTAAAACAATTTTTACATGGGGTTATACAAATCATAGTTTTGACTATAAATATTCATTGGAAAGATAAAACGATTTCCTACATCATAGTATTTTTTTATAATTTTTAGACATTAAATAAATTAAATTATTTGTGAAATCACGATGATGCAGCGATGACCTCATTATTTAACGATTTAAATAAAATGGAAAGATAATGAAATATCTAAGACCTACACATGTACAAAACCTATTGGATGAGTGGATTTCGAACCCTTATCACCTTATCCTAGAAATAAATCAATTTTGGACCTTTAAAATCCAAAACTCTTTTGAAAATAAAGTATCATTTTGTAACTTTACAAGAGTGCCCCTCTTATCCTCTTATAAAAGTCCCCCACCTCTACCTCTTTACCCACACTCCCAAATCCTTTGGCTTGGCCAAAATCGGCCCATTTTGTCTCTACACTTCCCTCTATTACTCCTTGAAGCCTCACTTTTGGTATAAGTCTTCCCAACGAAGCCTTTGAGCTCAAACCAAAGGGAGTTACCCGATTTTAAGGTAATGTCTTCACTTGTGTCCTTTTGTTTTATTTTGCTTCTCCAACCCCCTAAACACTTTTTATTATTTTGTTTTGTAACAAATACAGTATCTTTAATATATAAGATGTTTTTATAAGAAGTATTCTAGCTAAACTTACACACACCTACATCTAATGGTTAAAGAACATATTGTTTCTGTGGATGGAGAATTTCTGCCTCCCGAAACGATGATTGTTCAACATTCTTCTAACACTTTCAAAGTTGGCCATTAAGATGACATATATTTATATATGATATATAATATGTTGATTTTTTCCTTAAGCTTATGTATTTTTCATTTTGGTCATACCTTTATGGTTTCTATTATGGGTAAACGGGATATCTTCATTTAAGGAAGTGCGGACTACTGCCCCCTCAAAGTGATTTGATTCGTTAATACCATATGTGGAACGTATAAATGATATATTTAATAATACTATATATGATACCATACTGGAATTAAAATACTATTATCTATCATTATGTTTTAATTCCATTAAATATGAAATAGAAATGGAAGTAGCGTTCATGCGTACGTACGGCTTACCGTCTCCATGAACGGTACATTTCATTTCTTATCTCAAAATGTTATGTAATATTATAAGTACATATATATAATGGATATATATGTAATATATTACATTAAATTTATGGATAGCATTATCTAATTATAACATATATATATATATATATATATCTCATTTTGTTTTAATTCCATTAATATGACAAAAAAATAAAAGTAGCGTTCATGCGTACTTACGGCCTACCGTCTCCATGAACGGTGCTTTTCGTTTTTTATCTCCAAATGGTATGGAATAGTATTAAATGAATATTTACTGGATATATATGATATTTTAATAATTAATACTATTCTGGATATTATTTACTTATAACTACATGGGCAATCTTTTTTCAAACAAGTTCATTTTTGACTCATGTACCAAACATCGGCAAAAACGTCTGATATGAACTAACATTATTAAATAATTATTATTACATTATAATATGTGATATGAACTGAATAATAATATATAAAGTAGGTACTTAGGAAATTATTAATTGACCAATGTTTATTATTCAGGAATATAAAGAAACGAACAAGACAAGTTGGACTTGAGGTAAGGGATCCTACTCCACTCTTTCTTTTTAAGTACACTCTTTTATGTAATCCCATTAAAGCTCATATTTCTTGTTATTGGGATGTTATTTTATATTCCTATTGCTGTAAATTTTATTGTAATGTGATGATATACCCTATTTTATCACATCAATCCATTTTTGGAAGTTTTAAGTGGCGCCGTTAGGCTGCCGAGTTTTCGTAAGGGATTTTTCATCTCACTTTTATTCCCGTGAGATTTATGCTACATTTTCCACAATTTCTTTTGAATGGTGTATGTACTGACCATTATTTTACTCATTTTTTAATATTCTTTCATTTATGGGTATTCACATCATCATTGTATGACCCGTCTTCCATGGGGTGTACGTTTCGAAAGTTACCCAACTCGGTAAGGGGACCTTTCACCCTCCTCTTTTTAATAGACTTCTTTTGTTATGTATTTTAATTCACATACTATTATGTTGGGATATGTTCTTTAATTTAATTATTTTAAATTTTATTTCCAAGTGATGAGATGCCCTTTTTATCTCTCATCAACTCATTTTCTGTATTTTGAAGTGATGCCGTTAGGCTGTCGAATTTTTCTAAGGGAACTTTTTAACCCATTTTCGATTTCTTTGGGTTCAACATGTAGTTATTGAATATGTCATCTTTGGAATATGTGTGAATGACCTTTTATTTTTTTACACTTAATATCCACTTATATTGGGTGTATTTATATTTGTCACACATAATTTTGAGATTTAATTATCCTTAATTTAAGGATACATTCTTTATAAGGGAATTCATAACATTTTACATTTCAATTGATACTTCATTGTTTCTATGCACCAATTAACTCTTATGTGGTGTATATAATTTCCTTTGGAATATTATATCATGAATACATTTATTCTCATGATATTATAAAGTTCTGACTAAATGTTATTCCTCAATTGTTGTATTCAAGTGTCTCTAATTTTGGTAGAACCCTTTTAACCAAAATATCGCTTTAAAAGTTTGAATTATTTGTTCTTATTAATATCCATGTTTTCAAAATGGTTTTAATAATTTATTTATATGGATACTAATGGTTTAAAATTTTAAAAGCTTCAAGGTGGTATGGGACACTTTGATTCAAAAATCTCTTTATTAAATGTTTTAAATAGTTTTGTAAATGGTTTCTTTTTGAATGAATTCATTATTTCAATATACTAAAATTTTATATTGTGATTGAAATGTGGAAATGTTATATTTCCTTTATGCATGTTTTATGTGATATGTTTATGTTATGGTTCTTGGGCATTGTTATGAAAACGGGTGGTTCCGTGATAAACTAAGGGCGGGTGAGCCCGATATAGCTCTCCAATGCATTGGGTAACGCGAAGGAGTGAAATGTTAAGGTTTCTCCGAAGAGATTTAGGGAATAGAATATGATGGGTATTCCAAACCAAGAGGGTTAATCCCTACGTAAGAATTTTATGAATGACTCAAGTTACCTTTAATGTCATATGATTTTTATGATTTATTCATGATTTCATGAGGTATATTAATGTGCCTATGTTTTATGGGTAAAGTGTTATTTCATTCTTATGTATATATGAACTCATGTTTCCTTTCCATATTTTTATAACCCTTACTGAGCTTTTTATTCTCATCCCATGTTTTTGAAATGTTTTTCCCAGGTCAAGGGAAAGGTACATGGTGTTATGATAGTGTCAAGGATGTGTCAAGAAAGAATCTGTGTTTTATTTTAAATATGTTTTCGTTGATGGGAAGAATGAATACTGTATTTTATGTAACCACTTTGTTTAAATGTGGAATATAATGCAATTTTCATGATCTAATTCTCTAAAACTCTAAACCTGAAAAGATCCTCTATGTGTAATCTTGTAATAACTCAAGATTAAGTAAGGTTTAGGCTGGGGCCTTATAGATGGTATCAAAGGTCGGTTTATATAACTTTAGAGGTTAGGGTATTCTTTAAGAATAAGTGGCATTACCATAATGGTTAGGATTTCAGAAAGAGTCCTAGTTTTAGATAAAGTGAATGAGTAAGTGTATCTTAGTGTTTACCTTCCTCATTAGTACATGATGGTTTTGTTGATATACTCACACTGACATTTCTGTTTTTAGTGAATAGATGGATCTAGCAAGAACAAATGAGGTAACAGGTTTGAAGGAAACTGTGGTGGTTCTATGATTAAGATACTAGAAAAAATGGGGGATTCAATGAGGAAACTCGTGGTTGATCTAAACCAACTATAAAGGAGTCTTGATAAACCACTTGAACCTTAGTATGATATGTAATGCATCATGTACGAGATGACCAATCGAAGTGGAAGTTCAGGTAATAATTATAAAGGTAACCATTAGAGTTTATATGATCCTTACTTTTGAGGTAATTATGGGTTACTATATGTTATGATGGAAGTGAATGGCATGAGATAAAATTGAGGTTAAATTATTTTATGGTTATTTTTGATGATTTTATATCTTTTTGGGGAATGATTTGAGAATTATATAGTTTTGGAAAAAGGAAAACACGCAGACTGTGTGACTACCCGTCGCGTTGGACAAAGCTGCGGGAATCGAACCCACAACCAAAGTGCGACTGGTATTTATCGCCTACCAATGGACTACGTGAAGTCCCTGGTTAGTTTGGACGATTCTTTTTAGTTAGATGATTTTATGAATTAAGAGTAAGTTGATTTTGGGTTATTTATGAAACTTTTTAACCTATCATGGAGGATATGTGATTAGGTTAATTACTTTACAATACGAGACTTTAGGAGTAACTGATGTTGTTTGGAGATAAATGTTACGATATAACTTGGAAGACTATGTGACTAAATACTTAAAATATTTGGGTTTCAATATTATATTTGTTTACATTGAATAGTTTTATGGAAAAATTGGTTATCGAATGGTCCTCGTTGAACATTGGGTTTTGTTGGACAAATTTCTGAGATTAAGAATAAATTTTCTTTTTATAAAGGGTTATCCTTTTCTGGATTACCTGATCTTATTGTAACTTTTTTGGTTTCAGTTTTGGTTACGGTTTGAAGACATGGGAATTGTATAGTTCTTTTTTGAGGATTAGGTGCTCCTCTAAGAAGTTGTTTATAGTACTCTTAATGCGAACAAGTCTTACTAAATACTCATCTTTTGGAAAAAAATATGAGTTTGATTAAGGAATCTAGTAAAATTTGAAAGCCAACATGATAAGTGATTATGTTTCCTTATGAATAAATTACTCTATAAAAAGTAACTTAAAACAAAAATGTTGTCTATTAACTTTTCCTACTAGGGAACCCAACAAAGTTTAACCCATCAAAAGTTTGTGATTTTCTTATTTTTAACTTACTCCTAAACTTGTTTTCTATCACTCTCCATCAAAACATGACCTTATGTTTTCTCCTCCATGTCCATGTTTTCCTACATGGAATCCTAGTATGGGTTAACTCGGGTGACCTCGGTACTTATCATTCTTTATTTTAAAGTGATTGTTTTACCGACTCTTGTTCCGATGTGAGACTTTCAAGGATGTTTCCAAGCTCAATTTTAAAAATTGTGAGGACGCAATTCCAAAAAGGGGGAAAGGATGTAACACCCCAGGTAAATAAAGAATATGAAATTTTCATATTTATCCATAGTTTTTAATAATATATTAATATGACTTTAAATGGGACGCTATGCTCGATGGCGTACCCAACACGCAACAACGAGTTTTTTGGGAATCTTACGTTGCACTCTAATAATAAAATAATATTATTTTAAATGGTAGTTAACATGTAGCCATTGTATTGGAGGGAATGGATATAAATAACTAAAATATGATTATATATGTTTTTAAATGTTTTTACATTTATCCAATAACAGATAAAGGCTTAAAATACGGAAAGAATTCAATTTTAGGCGTATATGCCCTCATTTTCACTAAAGGTTCACTTATCGCCTTTTGATGGCGAACCGTCATTAAATATAGTTCTGTTCACTCTTATACATTCTATTGGACCAAATAAATCTCTTCTTAAGAATTGGGACATCAAAATTTACTTTGTGTAAATTTTTGGTATCTTTCTGATAAAGTTCATTTTTTTAATGAATATTGTAAAATGTTGCATTTTAATTCAAAACCTCTTTTTAATCTAATTTATTTATATGGTTAGATTATCTTTTGAATTGGTTTTAAAGTAAAATTAGAATATATTTTTACAATTAAATCCCATAGTGGTCGTTGGAATTAATTTCACTTTGAAATCAGACTTAAACTAGTGTCAATCTTTTGATACTTATTGTTTCATAAAAACACGCTATTTGATCTGACAACAGGAATTAATTGTAAAATTAATTAATGTGACTTATATGTTTTTAATTTTGTAAAATAGACTTCATTTTTGATTTCGGAATATAAAATATATCTTAGGGTGAATGTTTGGGATTTTTCTGAAAAACTTCAATTTTTGATGAATAGTGAAACCATTAAGTGGTACTTATAAAAACTGATTTTTCCGTTTAAATGAAATTTTTCCATCTTTGTGTTTTGAATTTAAAAAATCCTACATACATGGTTGTCATTAAGAAGTAAAATGTGGTTCAATAGGATAAAAATAATTTGTTGGTGAATAGAAACTTATTATGTTTTTAATCGTGATTAGGGGTAATTAGTGTAGTTTATGGTAAGAATAATGTTTTAATAAAATAAAATGGCCTAGACACATGTTCTAACCTAATTGGATGTGTCATGGACGACCACAAAAATCCATGGGTCAACTTGGGGACCCCATGGAGCCACTTTGGTTGGAAAATGACATTAATATCTTTTTATTTAAAGTTAAAGGAAAAATGAGACAAGCATGAAATGTTTTACGAAAACAATTTTTACATGGGGTTATACAAATCATATTTTTGACTATAAATATTCATTGGAAATATAAAGAGAATTCCTACATCATAGTATTTTTTTTATAATTTTTAGACATTAAATGAATTAAATTATTTATGACATCATGATGATGCAAGGATGACCTCATTATTTAACGATTTAAATAAAATGGAAAGATAATGAAATATATAAGACCTACACATGTCCAAAACCTATTTTATGAGTGTATTTCGAACACTTATCACCTTATCCTATAAATAAATCAATTTGGGACCTTTAAAATCCGAAACTCTTTTGAAAATAAAGTAACATTTTGTAACATTACAAGAGTGCCCCTCCTCTCCTCTTATAAAAGGCCCCCACCTCTACCTCCTTACCCACACTCCCAAAGAATTTGGCTCGGCCAAACTCTGCCCATTTTGTATCTCCAATTACCTCTCTTACTCCTTGAAGCATCACTTTGGGCATAAGTCTTCCCAAGGAAGCCTTTGAGCTCAAACCAAAGGGAGTTACCCGATTTTAAGGTAATGTCTTCACTTGTGTCCTTTTGTTTTATTTTGCTTATCCAACACCCTAAACTCTTTTTATTATTTTATTTTGTAACAAATCCAGTATCTTAAATATACAAGGATGTTTTTATAAGAATTATTAGAGCTACACTTACACACACCTACATCTAATGGTAAAAGAACATACTGTTTCTGTGGATGGCGAATTTCTGCCTCCCGAAACGATGATTGTTCAACATTCTTCTAACACCTTCAGAGGTGGATATTAAGATGACACTATATTTATATGTGATATATAATATGTTTATGTTTTCCTTAAGATTCTTTATTTTTCATTTTGGGCATACCTTTATGGTTTCCATTATGGGTAAACGCGATATCTTCATTTAAGGAAGTGCGGACTACCATCCCTTCAAAGTGATTTGATTCGTTAATTCAATATGTGGTACGTATAAAGGATATATTTAATAATATTATATATGATACCATACTGGAATTAAAATACTATTATGTATAATTATGTTTTAATTCCATTAAATATGAAATAGAAATTGAAGTAGCGTTCATGCGTACGTACGGCTTACCGTCTCCATGAACGGTACATTTCATTTCTTATCTCAAAATGTTATGTAATATTATAAGTACACATATATATATAACTGATATATATGTAATATATTACATCAAAATTATGGATATCATTATGTAATTATAACATATATTTATATCTCTCTCATTTTGTTTTAATTCTATTAATATGACAAAAAAATGATAGTAGCGTTCATGCGTACGTACGGCCTAACGTCTCCATGAACGGTGCTTTTCGTTTTTTAACTCCAAATGATATGGAATAGTATGAAATGAATATTTACTGGATATATATGATATTTTAATCAATAATACTATTCTGTAAATTATTTACTTATAACTACATGGGCAATCTTTTTTCAAACAAGTTCATTTTTGACTCATGTACCAAACATCGGCAAAAACGTCTGAAATGAACTAACATTATTAAATAATTATTATAACATTAAAATATGTGTTATGAACTGAATAATAATCTCTAAAGGAGGTAATTAGGCAATTGTTAATTGACCAAAGTTTATTATTCAGGAATATAATGAAACGATCAAGACAAGTTGGACTTCAGGTAAGGGATCCTACTCCACTCTTTCTTTTTAAGTACACTCTTTTATGTCATTCCTTTTAAAGCTAATAATTATTGTTATTGGATTGTTATTTTATATTCCTCTTTCTGTAAATTTTTTTTAATGTGATGAGATACCCTATTTTATCTCATCAATCCATTTTTGGTAGTTTTAAGTGGCGCCGTTAGGCTGCCGAGTTTTCGTAAGGGATTTTTCATCTCACTTTTATTCCCGTGAGATTTATGCTAAATTTGACACAATTTCAATTGAGTGGTGTATGTACTGACCATTATTTTACTATTTTTGTAATATTCTTTCATTTATGGGTATTCACATCTTTATTTTATGACCCTTCTTCAATGGGGTGTACATTTCGAAAGTTACCCAACTCGGTAAGGGGACCTTTCACCCTCCTCTTTTTAATAGACTTCTTTTGTTATGTCTTTTAATTCACATAATATTATGTTGGGATATGTTCTTTTATATCCTTATTGATGTAAATTTTATGTCCAAGTGATGATATGCCCTTTTTATCTCTCATCAACTCATTTTATGAATTTTGAAGTGATGCCGTTAGGCTGTCGAATTTTACCAAGGAAACTTTTTAACCCATTTTCGATTTCTTTGGGTTCAACTTATAGTGATTGAATATGTCATCTTTTGAATATGTGTGAATGAACTTATATTGTTTTACACTTAATATCCACTTATATTTGGTGTATTTATATTTGTCACACATAATTTTGAGATTTAATTATCCTTAATTTAAGGATACCTTCTTTATAAGGGAATTCATCACATTTGACATTTATATTGAGACTTCATTGTTGTTATGCACCAATTCACTCTTATGTGGTGTATATACTGTCCTTTGGAATATTATATCATGAATAAATTTATTCTCATGATATTATAATGTTCTGACTAAATGTTATTCCTCAATTATTGTATTCAAGTGTCTCTAATTTTGGTAGAACCCCTTTAACCAAAATATCAATTTAAAGGTTTTAATTATTTGTTCTTATTAATATCCATGTTTTCAAAATGTTCTTAAGGATTTATTTATATAGATATTAATGGTTTAAAATTTTAAAAGCTTCAAGGTGGTATGGGACACTTTGATTCAAAAATCTCTTTATTAAATGTTTTAAATGGTTTTGGAAATGGTTTCTTTTTGAATGGATTCATTATTTCAATATACTAAAATGTAATATTGTGATTGAAATGTGCAAATGTTATGTTTCCTTTATTCATGTTTTATGTGATACGTTTATGTTATGGTTCTTGGTCATTGTTATGAAAATGGGTGGTTCTGTGATAAACTAAGGGCGGGTGAGCCCGATATAGCTCTCCAATGCATTGGGTAACGCGAAGGAGTGAAACGTTAAGGTTTCTCCGAAGAGATTTAGGGAATATACTGTGATGGGTGTTCCAAGCCAGGAGGGTTACTCCCTACGTAAGAATGTTATGAAAGCATCATGTTACCTTTTATGTCTTATGATTTCTATGATTTATTCATGATTTTATGAGGTATGTTAAAGTGCCTTTGTTTTATGGGTAATGTATGATTTCATTCTTATGTATATATGAACTCATGTTTCCTTTCCTTATTTTTTTTAACCCTTACTGAGCTTTTTATGCTCATCCCAAGTTTTTGAAATGTTTTTCACAGGTCAAGGGAAAGGTACATGGTGTGATGATAGTGTCAGGGATGTGTCAAGAAAGAATCTGTGTTTTATTTTAAATATGTTTCCATTGATGGGAAGAATGAATACTGTCTTTTATGTAACCACTTTGTTTAAATGTGGAATGAAATGCAAGTTTCATGATCTAATTCTCTAAAACTCTAAACCTGAAAAGATCCTCTATGTGTAATCTTGTAATAACTCAAGATTATGTATGGTTTAAGGCTAGGGCCATATAGGATCCTTTTCAATTGTCTTCAATTATAGAATCGATGGGTCCTTCCAACATAGAGCATCTTCCAACTTGTTCGCTTTCCTGGGGTGGTAATTGATTGTTCATCCATAGTCTTCTATGAGCTCTAACCATATTCATTGATGGATAATCAACTCTTTCTATGTGAATATATTATTGTGGCTTTTTTATCTGTATATATTTCACAATTCTCCCCAAAGGGCTAATGACGAAAAATTTTCAAAGCAAATATTACTATAGCCTAGTCCATATCATGTGATGGATAGTTTCTCTCATTAAATTTCAATTCCCTTGAATTATATGAAATAAAAGTATTAGATTGCATCAACACACAGCCCAGGATATTATTTTAAGAGTCCTAGAATACTACAAAAAGTTATCCACTTTTGCATAGTGTGAGAACATGCACAATAATTGGCCTCCTTTTAAACTCTATGAAGCTATCATTGCATTCATCACTCTAACACAACATGAATCCCTTATGAGTTATCTTGTTATGAGGGTTGGACAATCATGATAATTTTCCCCCAAATAGATGATAATAACTAGCTAACCCAAGGAAGCTACAGATATCTATCAATGATATTGGCCTCAACCATCCCTCTATTGCAGCTATCTTGGACGGATCCACAAATATCTCATTGTGTGTGATGATATGTCCATAGAATGTGAATTTATCCAACCAAACTCACACTTGTTGTACTTTTCATAGTGATTCAACTTTCTTATGGTCTCTAGTACAGTTATTAGATGATCCTTAGGGTTCTATTTTGTTTTGGGGTATATTAAAATACCATCTGTAAATACTACCACAAATTTTTCAGGGTAATTTGTAATGACTCTACTGATCCAGTTGATGAATATTTCTGGAGAATTAGTGAGTCTAAAAGGAATTACTATGAATTCATAGTGCCCGTACCTTGTATGAAATGTAGTCTTGGGGATATCCTCCTTCTTAACCCTTGGTAATATCCTCACTGCAAATCAACATTTATGAAGTATTGTGCTCCACGTTGCTAATCGAACAGGTCATAAATTCAAAGGAGGGAATACTTATTCTTTATCGTGACTCTTTTGAGCTCACGATAATCATTGAAATGGTTCATTGACCTATCATTCTTCTTAAGAAATAGGACTACTGCACCCCATGGTGAAGCATATGGGCTTAAAAACCCCTTTCTCCAGATTCTCCTATATTTGTTTATTTATATGCTCAATATTCAAAATATCTATTCAATATGGAGTCATGGATATTTACAACACCCTAGGTATAAGATTAATTGATAATTTTACCTCTATATTAGGAGGAAGACTAGACAATTTATCAGGAATCAATTTAGATAATATCCTCCAAAAAATAATTTTATCAAGGATGGTTTCTTCTCTAGAATCAGTCATCTGAGAAAGATACACGTGCTCATAGGGTCGTAATATCCACACATTAGATGATGGTGATAAATAATATTCATCTTCCTCCTTTCACTTTTACATAATCATGGGTTTATTCGCTATATAGATATTTATTTCCCTCTCATGAAATTTCATGTTGACTCTATAGAGAGAAAGCCTTAACATGCCAATAAATGCATCAAATTCTACAATAGGGAGTTTGACGTGGTTCTATAAGAAGTTCAATTCACATATTGCCATAGGGAAGGAGTAATATTCAGGGGATACATTGATTTCCCCATTTTCTGTTCTCATAGAAATCCTTAACTCCATGATTTGTGGTAGTGTTGGTATTGTTATAGTAAACCGTCTATATATAAAAGAATTAATAGGGCCAAAATCAAAAAGTATGCTCACTATTATTGAATGAATAACTATTGTACCTATGAACACTTCATTGTCGAGGTTTTATTCGGTGTTAGTGATTGGAAAATCACGCCCTTACTACATTGGAGGTTGTTGGTTGCCTCTAAAAACCCTTGTCTTAGGGAACTAGATAGCAAAGTGCACGCCTACTTTGTAGTTGAGGAAATGGAAAATGAGTTGAGGTTCAAATGGAATGTTCCTCTCCTAGATCACCACATCGGTTTTTTCATGTCAGCAGTTAATTGTCTAGTTCCATTCACTTCCACACCAAAAGAATTTCCTCACCCCTTCAAGAAAATTCTAAGGTGTTTATTTCCACATCATTGGAATGATGGGATCTAAAATTTCTTAGCTCCACTTGATTTATCCTTAAAAATGATATAATTAAAGTCCACTTTATTATTATTATCCTTATGATACACCTGGTATTCACTATTCTGTATTTCGACTTTGAGGGCACATCAGACAATTTCCTCATAGATATTATAGTCATGGATCAGAATGGATTTTCATAGGATTGTTTTTGACCCACCAAATAAGCGGTGAACCTTGCATTCAAAGGTATCGTATAAGTTGGAGTCATATCATGAAAGACTTTTGAAGTCATCCTCCCATGCATTTGATGGATTAATCATCTTTTTTATTGAGGGGAATCATGTCCCTTTCCAACTTTAGTTGGAGGGTGCATGGAAAATATTTATCAAAAAACATTTTCTGGAAATTATTTCATTCTTGCACCTCGATCTTTTCCTCAGGATTCATATTTTTTATCAATGTCCACCATTGATCATATTAACCCTCCATCCGATAAGCATCCAGATGAACCTTCTCCTATTCAATCATTGATGGATGGGGAAAATATTTTCAATGGAGTTGATCTACTGATTGACGATTGAGGGATCAAATGATCCATTGAAAATTGGATACCTTTGTCTCATGAATCTCTTGATTATAGCTTGTTCTTTTTTAGGGGGCTAAACATTCCACTTGAACCATGTTTCTATTCAAAACATGAGTTAACTAAAAGGGTATTGTGATACAGTTTGTGATTCCTTCTCCCATCGGATTGGTAATCTCATTAGAATAGTCATTACATTGATCATCACATCAGTTGTTAGCCCGAGCCTTGCTATTATTCACCATTGGATAGAATAAAAGGAATTTTAGGGGTAACATGTAAAGGGGAATCCAGTAAAAAATGGGGTAACTTTTAAATTAACTTTATATCCTTAACACATGATTTTATAGGCTTCAATCTATGTTATACATGATCTCATTCCCAACATAAATTTTTAGGGTTACGTATTTATTCCCTTCAAAAATGGTTTATACCAATCATTTCAGTTTACCATAGCATATTCCCTAGGAGTGTCATAACCAAGAGTGCATCAAGGCCTGTTGCCATGCATCAGTTCCCATTCAAGTATTTCTCAAAGCGGTTTTTTTGGGTTTTACCCCTAGATACATATGTGCCAGAGCAACCTATATTTGTTCATATCCAGAGAGGGATGCATTTTCTTGATAAATCCTTTACCCTATACTCATCAAAATTTAGGTATATTTTTGTAATACTTATTCTTATTTGTAAATCTTTAACTAGGGTTTTCTAATCCATATTCAAAAAAATAACTAATCCTAACCTCTAATAGAAACTACAACAACCCTCTTCTTTATTACACACATAAACAAGTTTTATTACATAAAAATTCACTTAAGACAAATATGAGGATGAAGGGGACAATGTCTTGAAAAATAAAGATCATTACATAACAACATAAAAAATAAAACTCAACATATTTATTGACAACATCTTTTACAAGACCACATCATTCCTTCGTACAAATAATTCCTTGGGATAACCTGAGGGCATACATAAGAAAAGGGTGATCTATAAAGCCCTGAAAGAGAGTAAATAAGGAATAAAATGAATATTATATTACATGTTAGGAAATATGTATATCAATGGAGAACAAGTGAAATATGAACATAAAGGTATGATATATCATGATTATCATAACTTGGAAATGTGGTAACAACATTTAATATGATATTTGAATGAGTCAAGGCTCAATGCACATAGAGTAAGAGTAAACCCTCATTAAAATTGAATTAGAATTATTAAACCCTTGTTTCCCTTGAATTGTCATTATTAAACCCTAAATTTACTAAATGTATCATAATACAAATCTTTACGCAATTCATTAGAGTGCTATCAAGGAACACCCATTATAAATATTTATTTTCATGCATAAGTGTGCCCCATTGATTATATAACCTGGAATCATTCAACATCATCATTTATTCCACAATAATGGAATGTAGAATAGCTAAATAAACACTATATTAAATAATTATATGAGAATAATGTTGAATACCCTTGATAATTAAATGGGTATGGTATTCACTTACACGATGATTTTTGCAAGGGAAATTTTGGAAGCATAATAATGTAAAAATAAAAATATTAAAATGTATTGATGAGAGAGAAATGGGTATCTCATAATTTATGAATGAAATAGATAGTAATGGTGTCATGAAACATAATATCCCAAAAAATTTAATAGAGTTTAGATGCATAATAGAAAATAATTTCTTGAATTTCAATGAGAAGAGAGAAGTTCCTTATGGAATTTCAGCACGGTAATGGGTGTATATAAGAGGATTTAATGAGAGATAAAAAGGTCTATAATCATTCAAAAATATTGGGGGAAGTATGGGTAAAGTGAAAAATCATACCCCAACATTTATAATTGTAAATAAAAGGGCACAAAAATATAAGGAAACTGAGACACAAATAAGGAAGGAATGAATGTAAGGATCCCTTATATGTAAGTGTGAACCCAAAGGCTTGGGAGAGGCTTAAGAGAGGGTTCCATGGAGTTTAGGGTGCCTTGGGAAAATTATAGAGATAGTAGGGAAAGGGTTGGTCAAGATCAAAATAGTTTGAGTGAATAGGAATATGGGATTGAGTTGGTTTATATAAGAAAGGAGAGGGATTTATTTATTATTTAGATTTTGGACACTACACATTAAACTAATCAAAACCACAAACCAACCCATTGTTGTTTCCAAAGTGGAGTGTTGAAAATTATTTTATAAGGCCAATTTCCTAAATTATTAAAATATTATACTTTCTTATGTGGATGTGAGTCACACTCCAAAAGAAATCATCTAAAAAATTAAAAATATTTTATATTCCTTGGAGGGTCCACTAAGGCACCATAAAATTAATGAAAAAATCTAAAATACAGTTATTTTAAAGATAAAAAATTTATTGGCTTGAAAACCATTTTATATTATTTTATTATATCACTATTGGGTTATTATGATGTAATACAACCCATTATATATTTAAATGGTATTTAATATTTTCCCAAAATTTCAATTGTCACTGAAAATTATGAAAAAATCACTATTAGGTATGATTGACATCCCAAATTAAAAAATAATATTCATTTTATCTAAATAATTTTCTAAATATTTTAATATATTACTTTTATAAACAAATACTGATATTTATTTAAAATTCAATGATTTTAATGAAAATAGCTTTCAAACCATAATGAAAATTACATTTATATTAATTAAAATTATACAATCATTTATATTTAATAAAATTAATTTACATATAATATTTTATTAAAATTTTATTTAACTAAAAATCCACTAATTCATTAAAATAAATTATTAATTGAATATTAACTGAAAATACTATTTATGCTTAAAAAACCATTTACAAAGTTAAAATAATAACATCCATATATATTCAATATTCTATACAAAACTAATGAACATAATCATAGTAATGGGTTCTTTTTACATAACCCCTTAAAATAGTCGCAAAAAACTTAAGAGGTAAGGTGTGCGATGATGAGAGAATCTTGGGGAGGCTCAGATAACATCAGTCGGGTGGTAATCTCTATTAACATACACTTCTACCAAATGATTTTTTTTAATCTTAACGTGTTGAAACTATTCTTGGGATTGGTCAAGAGTGTTGCCCAGTTATGATACTTCCTTTATGAGCTCTGAAAAATGGACTTTGTATGGTGAAATTATACTGGATGAGGCCATCACATCGGTTTTCTGATTACTTTTGATTTTTTAATGCCAAATATTTATACTAATCATGTGATAATAGTTCAATGGCTATATTTTCTATGGTAACAATTCATAATGGTATTTCAAAATCAATAAACCTAAAACCAAGGAATTTCATATGTCGTATATAATAATTTTACATAAGAAGACATTTAATCAGATTGAGAGTAAGTTTCATTAATTAAAGACTGGTTCATTACACTCGATAGTTGGTGACCGCTTTCATATTGATCCATGCTCCAATAGAGAACTCGGTTCTTCTATTGGTGATCTAGCTTTTGTGATCATTATGTCAGTGGTGGATGAATTACCTCATATATAAGAAGTAAACTCATGTTTTGTGGGTATACATTGAGAGGGTGTTCTCGGAAAAATTAAAATCTTCCACGATGAAGGCCGAGAAGGGGAAAAAGATACTCTCACTAGAATTGGGCATTATGTCATAATGGGAACTACGGATCATGTTCAAGGATATCTTATTCTCCATACTAGATATCTTTCTATATGAAGAGTCCTTAGAAGGATGCTTAGAGGAGGCACTCTGAACTTCTCTTTAGTATGTTATTACTCCCTTCCCTCTACAAACATATTTTGAGGTTCATAATAAGGATGAGGTAGTGTAAATGATTCACTCACTAGTAGGTTTACTATGAGAAGGGATCCTTCTATGTTTTTCGATGGAAAAGGCCATTAGAAGCAGGTCTCCGACGTCAGGGCCTTCCATGTCTCTTCTAACAGGGAGTAGGCCTCAGTAGTTCCAGTTCCGATATCCGAGTCCTTTATTTTTTTCCATGGGACTGGGACTGAGGTTTTTTATCGGTATATGCCATGTAAATATTTGGAACTAGTTACTAGTTCTAGAGAATTATGGGGTGATGGGAAGGTTCAACACCCACCTCAGTAGTAGTAGTTTTCATTCATCCCATTCCAGTAGAAGGGGCAGTGAGCTCTTGCTCTGGTGAGGATAGATGGTGATGGGGGAGGCCAAACTCAGGTTTCTACTCATATACCTCTAATAGTTCATGGTCATGTGGGGAGATCATTTGAGAATGGGATGAGGAGCTGGGAATGGATATCTAAACACCATAGAGGCAGCAGTTCAAGCAGGTCTGAATGTTGATTTAGGTACCATTAGTCTATTTGGTTTAATTCTCTATTCTTTGTTTGATTTAAGATCCTCAAACTACTTTGTTTCACCTAGTCTATCCCATTACATAGGACTATATGTGGATATAATTTCCATTCCCCTAGTGTTGGGTACACTTGTAAGAGGTCAGACCAATTTTTAAGATGTGTGCTAGGGATGTAGATTAATGATGTGACCACAACAGTACCATGGGGATCACCATTTACTACAGATGTAGTTGTAAAATGTCATCCCTGGAATCAACTGGTTGTTTTATATTCATGATGTTATTGACATAATCTGGAGGAGGGTTGTGTGTTTAGATATGGACAACCAATATGTATTTTTTTAGTGAGATGGGTTTTCAGGTGAGAAGTCGGCTTGTAAAACATGATCTATTTTTTTAGACAAGATGTGAGAGGTGTTGATGGATATAGAGATGGTGGAGGTTCTAGGAGTTGTCAGAGAGTTTCTTGGTGTCTTACCAAAAGCGGTTTTGACACTACCTCCCGACATGATGTTGAGTTTGGAATAGACATGCAACCTAGTGCCCGTTGGATTTAATTGGATCTCTATTAGATGGTGTCTTCTTGAGTGGTAGTATTTACTGATTCAGGTTGAAAACCTGATGACGTTGCATTTTATATGGCCGAGAGTGTCTCCATGGGGTGATCCAGTCCTATTTGTGAAGAAGGCAGATGGTGTTCTAAGACTGTACATAGACAATCAGAGCTGAAATCAGGTGACAGTAAAGAACTGTTAACCACTCCGAAGGATCTATGATTTGTTTGACTATTTAAAGGGTTCATGTTGGATATCTATGATTGATTTGTGTTATGGGTATCAATAGTTTAGGGTAAAAGAGGTAGATGTCCCTAAGACTACTTCTAGACGTAGGTACATTCACTTAGAGTTGGAGGTCATTCCCTTCGGGGTTGCGAATGCCTCAACCATGTTTGCAGGGCTCATGAAATCTGTATTATACAAGATCCAAGACCAGTTAATCATCATGTCGATTGACAACATCCTGATCTACTCAATTTTAGGGAAGGAGCACATTGAGAATCTAGGGTCTATCTTAGAGGTCCTCCTACATGGACAACTATATGGGATGTTCTTTGAGTGAAATTTTTGGATTTGAGAGGTGATCATCCATGGAAATGTGGTGTCTCAGCAATGGATAGCAGTGGACCTATCAATGTTCACGGTAGTTGCTTCTTGGGAATCACCCAAGAATGTGGAAGAGGTTCGTAGATTCCTCAGTCAAGAAGGCTATTATTAGAGGTTCATACAAGACTTCTCTCATGTTTCGTCTCTATTTATATCCTTTACAAGAAAAGACCAGGCCTTTGTGTGGAGTTAGCAGTGTTTGGTAGCTTTCAGTTAACTGAAGGGGAAGATTGTCAGTGCCCTAGTGCTTAAGATTCCATAAGAAGGGGTGGCTTTTGAGGTGTTTTTTGATTCTTCTAGACTAGGATTGGGTTGTGTGATGATGAAGTAATGAAGAGTATGATCTTATGGGTCCAGGTAGATTTTTATGCATGAATGTAACTATTCCACTGATGATCTAGAACTTCTTGATGAAAACATTTCACTGAATTTGTGCTGGCATTACCTCACTGGAGAGCATTTTTTGGTCTTTAAAGATCACAAGAGACTGAGGAATATCTTCTACCAATGATACCTGAACGTGTATTACTGATGGTGGATGGAGTTTCTCCAAGACTACGACTTCACAATCTCATACACAGAAAGAAATGGGAACATGGTGGCTAATTCTTTATGCAGAAAATCACAAAATGAGGTTCTTCGATAATCCTTGGATGATTGGAAGGAAATAGAGGAGTTTACCTCCTTTTGTTTGGATGTGAGAGTGGGAAAAAATAGAGGATATATATTTAATATGACTGTGAAGTTTTCCTTAATGTGGAAGGTGGAGGAGTCTCCGTGGGGAGACTCAATGACTGAAGTGATTCACGATCATGCTGTCCAGGGTATTGCTCCAGAGGAATGTTCAGAGGTTAGTCAGAATCAGATGATATTATATGGGAGGCTGTTTGTCTCAGCGTAAATGTGTGAAGGAGTTATCCATGAGATCCGTATCTCACCTCTAGTGGTACATCTAGAGTATCTCAGATGTACCGAGGATTGAGGTAATTATTTTCGCGGCCCAGGGTAAAGTGTGCAGTGGTGGTGTTTGTGTTTGGGTACCTAGTTTGTAAGTAGGAGAAGGCCAAGCATTGTGTTTCTGGATGTCTGTTGCATTCCTTATAGGTTCCCAAGTCCAACTGTGATGAAATATTAGTGGGTTTCATCATAATATTACATAGGAATTAGGAAGTATGTGATGATCTTTTGGTATTAGTGGATCAGTTGATCAAGTCGGCCCACTTCATGGCAATCAAGGTGTCAAGCGCTATCGATGCCCTTGCATGGTGGTATGTGGATGAGGTGGTGCAGCTGCTTGGAGTTCCAAAATCAGTTTTATCAGGTCGAGATACATGTTTGACATTGCGAGTACGGAGGGTATTGCAACATGATTTTGGAACCCAATTACACATCAACAAAACTATCCACATCCAAATGTATGGGAAGACTAATATGACCATCCAGAAATTGTAGGATATGTTGTGGGTGTTTGTTCTATACTTCATAGGATTGTGGGTATGACACTTGCCCCTGTTAGAGTTTTATTAAAATAATAGATATCACTCTACCATTGGAAGATATATATAGGGGAAGTTTCATTACCCGATATTCCGCATAGAGGATGGAGAATAATCTCATCCTGGACCAAATTTAGTGAAAATCCTGACAATGAAGGTTCATCTTGTGTTTGAAATGATGAAGACCACTCATGACTGATAAAAGTCATATGATGATTGCAAGAGTAGTCTCTTGGAGTTTGATATTCGGGTACATGTTTTCGTGATGTTTTACCCTAGGTGTGGGTATATGAGGTTTGTTAAGGAAATTAAGAATCCTCCTAGGTTCATCGGGCTTTTTGTGGTGTTAGAAAGAATTGGCGAGGTGGAAATTTAGCTGGCCATTCAACTGTTGTTGGAGAGGATCCATGATGTCTTCCATGTCTCTTATCTCCATCAGTATCTACATGGTGACTCCCACGTCCTTGACTCAGGAGAGTTGTATATCTTTTAAAATGAGACATTCATGGAGTGACTAGAAAGAATTGGGGATCGTAAGGAGAATGTGTTTCATGGATAGAACATTCCTTTGGTCCGAGTGTCATTTAGGAATAGTGGCCATGGGGAGAGTACGTCGGAGTGGGATTCACATATTTTTTCTTATTATCTAGATGTGTTATATGTTTTATTTCATTGTTTTAAATTTTTTGCTTCATTTTATGATATAATTATTGACCTTGTTATTTATATGATGAGTTGTTTCCATATTCTCTAAATGTGTGTGAATAGTACTAACTATTGGGAAGGGAGGACCTGATCCATAAACAAGATGCATTAATTTGGATGTGATTAATCTCTTGAAGCTGCATCTGTTCCACCCAAAGATGATAGTAACTTTACATTGAGGATGAGGATCCCTAATCCTTGTGTTTGTAAATCATGACCTTTGGTGTCTGTGTGGTTGTTTTTGTAAATGGGTCCTTAGTGTTTTCAAAAAATTTCAGGATATATATGATAAGGACATGCCATAAGGATTTCAAGGTTTTCACTAATGCTTTTGAATAAAACAAGGTGGTATTCTCTTGGGATGTATCTTTTGCGGTGTTTTTTTGGATGCCATTTATTCTAGGCTAGTTTTGAATTCTCACGGCTAAGAATTATAAGGCCCCAGCCTTATACCTTACTTAATCTTGATTTATTACAAGATTACACATTGAGGATCTTTTCAGGATTAGAGTTTTAGATAATTAGATCATGAAACTTTCATTACATTCCACTTTTAAACAAAGTGGTTACATAAAAGACAGTATTCATTCTTCCCATCAACGGAAACATATTGAAAATAAAACATGGATTCTTTCTTGACACATCCTTGACACTATCATCACATCATGTACCTTTCCCTTGACCTGTGAAAAACATTTCAAAAACATGGGATGAGAATAAAAATCTAAGTAAGGGTTATAAAAATATGGAAAGGAAACATGAGTTCATATATACATAAGAATGAAATCATACTTTACCCATAAAACAACGGCACTTTAACATACCTCATCAAAAAATGAATAAATCATAGAAAACATAAGACATAAAGGTAACTTGAGGCATTCATAACATTCTTACGTAGGGAGTAACCCTCTTGGTTACATTTGGAATACCCATCACATTATATTCCCTAAATCTCTTCAGAGAAACCTTAACGTTTCACTCCTTCGCTTTACCCAATACATTGGAGAGCTATATCGGGCTCACCCGCCCTTAGTTTATCACGGAACCACCCGTTTTCATAACAATGCCCAAGAACCATAACATAAACGTATCACATAAAACATGCATAAATGAAACAAAACATTTCCACATTTCAATCACAATATTACATTTTAGTATTTTGAAATAACGAATCCATACAAAAAGAAACCATTTCCAAAACCATTTAAAACATTTAATAAAGAGAATTTCGAATCAAAGTGTCCCATACCACCTTGAAGCTTTTAACATTTTAAACCATTAATATCCATATAAATAAATCCTTAAAACCATTTTGAAAACATGGATATTAATAAGAACAAGTCATTAAAACCATTAAAGCAATATTTTGGTCAAAGGGTTTTTACCAAAATTAGAGACACTTGAATACAATAATTGAGGAATAACATTTAATCAGAACTTTAAAATATCATGAGAATAAATGGATTCATGATATAATATTCCAAAGGACAGTATATACACCATATAAGAGTGAATTGGTGCATAACCACAATGAAGTCTCAATAGGGATGTAAAATGTGATGAAATCCCTTATAAAGAAGGTATCCTTAAATAAAGGATAAATCAATTTCAAAATTATGTGTGAAAAATATAAATACACCCAATATAAGTGGATATTAAGTGTGAAACAATAAAAGGTCATTCACACATATTCAAAGGATGACATATTCAATAACTACATGTTGAACCCAAAGAAATCGAAATTGGGTTAATAAGTTCCCTTGACAGCCTAACGGCGTCACATCAAAATGAGTTGATGAGAGATAAAAAGTGTATCTCATCACTTGGACATAAAATTTAAATCAATAAGGATATATGAGAGCATATCCCAACATAACAATATGTAAATTAAAAGACCCAACAAAAGAAGTCTTTAAAAAAAGAGGAGGGTGAAAGGTTCCCTTACCGACTTGGGTATCTTTCAAAACATACAGCCCATGAAAGAAGGACAATAGATCATTAATGTAAATAATCATAAACGAAAGTATATTACACAAAGATTATAATAATGGGCAGTACATACACCACTCAAAGGAATTTGTGGCCAATGTAGCATAAATCTCACGGGAATAAAAGTGAGATGAAAAATCCCTTACGAAAACTCGGCAGCCTAACGGCGCCACATAAAACTTCCGAATACGGATTGATGAGAACAAATAGGGTATCTCATCACATTAAAACAAAATGTACAGAAAGAGGGATATAAAAGAACATCCCCCAAAATTACAAAGAGGAGCTTAAAAGAAGTGACATAAAGGAGAGTACTTAAAAAGAAAGAGAGAGGTTAGATCTCTTACGAAAGATCCGCAGCATAACGGTGCCACTCAAAACATCCAAAATGGATTGATGAGAGAGAATAGGGTCTCTCATCACATGAACATAAAAATTACAGTATGTGTAATATAAAAGATCACCCCAATAACAAGAAATATGAGCTTTAAAAGGAATGACATAAAAGTGTGTACTTAAAAAGAAAGAGAGGAGTAGGATCCCTTACCTCGGGTCCGACTTGACTCGATCGTTCTTTAATCTCCTGAATAATAAACTTGAGTTAATTTCTACTTCCTTAAGAACCTTTTTCAAGTTCATTATTCCTTTTATATCACTTATTACCATGTCATAAACATTATGTAATCATTTAAGTTAATAATATTTGTTTTGCCGATATTTGGTTCTTAAGTCGAAAGTGGACTTCTTACAATTACATGTTGTTCGTGTGGACAAATGTTTATTATATCCAGAATTGTATTCATGATGTAGATATTATATATGTCATATATATCCAGTACATTCATGCATTTATAACATTACATAATCATTCAGAGGTAAGAAATGAAATGCATCGTTCATGGAGACGGTAAGCCGTACGTACGCATGAACACTACTTTCATTTCTATTTCGTATTTTACAGAATGGAATAATAATGATATAAAGGTATATTATAATTCCAGTATAACATAATATATAATAACATTAAATCCATCCTTTATACGTCCCACGTATGGCATTTAACGAATCAAATCACTTTGAGGGGGCGGTAGTCCGCACTTCCTTAAATGAAGATATTGCGTTTATCCATAATGGAAACCATAAAGGTATTCCCAAAATGAAAAAAAACAGAAACTTAAGGAAAACATAAACATATTATATATCATATATAAAAATATTGACATCATAATGGCCACCTTTGAAGGTGTTAAATGAGTATTGAACAATCATCGTTTCGGGAGGCAGAATTTCACCATCCACGGAAACCGTATGCTCTTTAACCATTTGATGTAGTTGTGTGAGAGTGTAGCTCTAATGAATCTTATAACAACATCCTAGTATATTGAAGATACTGGTGTTGTTACAAAAGAAGTAAATAAAAATAGTTTAGGGGGTTTGAGAAGCAAAATAAAACAAATGAACATTAGAGAATGAATTACCTTTAAAAGTGTAACTCCTTTTGATTTGAGCCTAAAGGATTCCTTTGAAAGGATTATGCCCAAAGGGAATCCTCTAGGATGAGGAGAGGGATGTGTAGAGAGTAAATGGGCAGGGGTTGGACGAGCCAAAGGCTTGAGGAGTGTGTGTAATGAGGTAGAGTTGGGGGACTTTTATAAGAGGAGAGGAGGGTCACTTTTGGAATGTAAGAAATATTACTTTATTTGAAAATGTTTTTCGGTTTTAAAAGGTCCCACATTGATATAATTCGTGGATAAGGTGATAAGGGTTCTAAATACACCCATCCAATAAGTTTTGGTCATGTATAGGTCATAGAGTTTACATTATCTTCTCATTTTATTTAAATCGTCAAATAATGATGTCATCGCTGCATCATTTTTATGTCATAAATAATTTAATTTATTTAATGTATAAAAATTATAAAAAAACATACAATTATGTAGGAACTATTTTTAGCTTTCTAATGAATATTTATAATAAAAAAGATGACTTGTATAACCCCACTTAAAAATTGTTTTAGTAAAACATATAATGTTTGTGTCATTTTTACTTTTACATTAAATTAAAAGTTATTTATGTCATTTCCCAACCAAAGTGGATCCATGGGGTACCCAAGTTGACCCATGGCTTTTCTTGGTCGGCCATGACACAACCAATGAGGGTAGGACATGTGTCAAGCTCATCTCTTTTTATTAAAGCATTATTTTTACCTTAAACTACACTAATTACCACTAATCGCGATTAAAAACTTAATAAGTTACTATTCTCCAAAAAATTATTTTTATCCCATTGAACCACATTTTACTTCTTAATGAAAACCATGTATGTCGGATTTTTGAAATTCAAAACACAAAGATGGAAAAATTTTATTTAAACGGAAAAATCAGTTTTTATAAGTACCACATAGTGGTTTCACTATTCATCAAAAATTGAAGTTTTTCAAAAAAATTCCGAAAATTCACCATAAGCTATAATTGATATTCCGAATTCAAAATTGAATTCTATTTTACAAAATTCAAAACATATAAGTCAGATTAATTAATTTAATAATTAATTCCCGCTGTCAGAGCAAATAGCGTGTTTTTATGAAATAATAAGTATCAAAAGATTGACACTGGTTTAAGTCTGATTTCAAAGTGAAATTAATTACAACAACCACTATTGGATTTAATGGTAAAAATATATTCTAATTTCACTTTAAAACAAATTCAAAAGATAATCTAATCATATAAATAAATTAGATTAAAAAGAGGTTTTGAATTAAAATACAACATTTTACACTATTCATTAAAAAAATGAACTTTATCAGGAAGATACGAAAAATTTACACAAAGTAAATTTTGATGTCCCTATTCTTAATAAGAGTTTTATTTGGTCCAAAATAATGTTTAAGAGTGAACAAAACTATATTTAATGATGGTTCAACATCAAAAGGTGATAAGTGAACCTTTAGTGAAAACTAGGGCATATACGCCTAAAATTGACTTCTTTCCGTATTTTAAGCCTCTATCCTTTATTGGATAAATGTAAAAACATATAAAAACATATATAATCATATTTTAGTTATTTCTATCCATTCCCGCCATTACAACGGCTACATGTTAACTACCATTTAAAATAATATTATTTTATTATTAAAGTGCAACGTAAGATTCCCAAGAAACTCGTTGTTGCGTGTCGGGTACGCCATCGAGCATTGCATCCCCTTTAAAGTAATATTAATATTTTATTCACAAATATGGATAAATATGAAAATTTCATATTCTTTATTTACCTGGGGTGTTACATCCTTCCCCCTTTTGGGAATTGCGTCATCGCAATTTTTTTAAAATTGTGCTTGGAAACATCCTTGAAAGTCCCATATCGGAACAAGAGTCGGTAAAACAATCACTTTAAAATAAAGAAATATAAGCACAGAGGTCACCCGAGTTAACCCATATTAGGATTCCAAGTATGAAAATATGGACATTGAGAAGAAAACATAGGGTCATGTTCTGATGGAGAGTGATAGAAAACATGTTCAGGAGAAAGTTAACAATAAGAAAATCACAAACTTGTGATGGGTTAAACGGTGTTGGGTTCCCCAATAGGAAAAGTTAATAGAAAACATTTTTGTTTTAAGTTACTTTTTATTGAGGAATTTATTCATAAGGAAGCATAATCACTTATCATGTTTACTTTCAACTTTTACTAGATTCCTTAGTCAAACTCATATTTTTTCCAAAAGACGAGTATTTAGGGAGACTTGTTCGCATTAAGAGTACTATAATCAACTTCTAGAGAATCACCTAATCCACCAAAGAGAACTATATACATCCCATTTCTTTAGGCTTTAACCAAAATCAAAACCAAAACGTTATAACAAGATCAGATAATCCAGAAAAGGATAACCCTTTATAAAAAGAAAATCTATGCTTAATCTCCAAAATTTGTCCAACAAAACCCAAAGTTCAACGAGGACCATTCGATAAACAACTTGTCCATAAAATTCTTCAAAGTAAACCAATCTAAGATTGAAACCCAAATATTTGAAGGATTTAGTCACATAGTCTTCCATGTTAAATCGTAACATTTATCTACAAACAACATCAGTTTCTCCTAAAGTCCTGTATTGAAAAGTAATTAACCTAATCACATATCCTCCATGATAGGTTAATCATTTTCATAAATAACCAAAAATCAACTTACTCTTAATTAATAAAATCATATAACTAAAAAGAATCAGTCAAACTAACCAGGGACTTCACGTAGTCCAGTGGTATGCGATAAATACCAGTCGCACTTTGGTTGTGGGTTCGATTCCCGCTGCTTTGTCCGACGAGACGGGTTGTCACACGATCTGCATGTTGTCCTTTTTCCAAAACTATATAATTCTTAAATCATTCCCCAAAACGAGATAAAATCATCAAAAATAATCATAACATATTTTAACCTCATGTTTATCTCATGCCCTTCATTTTCCATCATATCATATAATAACCCATAATTACCTCAAAAGTAAGGATCATATAAACCCTAATGGTTTCCTTAATAATTATTACCTGAATTTCCACATCGAGTTGGCCATCTCGTACATGATGCTTTAGAGAACTCACCAAGGTTGAAGTGGCTGATCATGAATCCTTGATAGTTGGTTTAGAACAACCATGAGATTCCTCATTGAATCCCCCATCTCATCCAGTCTCTTAATCAGAGAACCACCATAGTTTCCTTCAAACCCATTTTCACTTTGGTGCCTGCTAGATCCAGCCATTTACTAAAACCAAAAAGGTCAGTGTGAGTATATCAACATAACCATCATGTACTAATGAGGAAGATAAACACTAAGATATACTTACTCATTCATTTTATCTAAAACTAGGACTCTTTCTGAAATCCTAACCATTAAGGTAATTTCCCTTCTGCTTAGAGAATACCCTAACCTCTAAAGTGATCTGAACCGACCTCTGATACCAATTATAAGGCCCCAGCCTTATACCTTACTTAATCTTCAGTTATTACAAGATTACACATTGAGGATCTTTTCAGGTTTAGAGTTTTATAGAATTAGATCATGAAACTTTCATTACATTCCACTTTTAAACAAAGTGGTTACATAAAAGACAATATTCATTCTTCCCATCAACGGAAACATATTGAAAATAAAACATGGATTCTTTCTTGACACATCCTTGACACTATAATCACATCATGTACCTTTCCCTTGACCTGTGAAAAACATTTCAAAAACTTGGGATGAGCATAAAAAGCTCAGTAAGGGTTATAAAAATATGGAAAGGAAACATGAGTTCATATATACATAAGAATGAAATCATACTTTACCCATAAAACAAAGGCACTTTAACATACCTCATCAAACCATGAATAAATCATAGAAAACATAATACATAAAGGTTACTTGAGGCATTCATAACATTCTTACGTAGGGAGTAACCCTCTTGGTTACATTTGTAATACCCATCACAGTATATTCCCTAAATCTCTTCGGAGAAACCTTGACGTTTCACTCCTTCGCATTACCCAATGCATTTGACAGCTATATCGGGCTCACCCTCCCTTAGTTTATCACAGAACCACCCGTTTTCATAACAATTCCCAAGAACCATAACATAAACATATCAGATAAAACATGCATAAATGAAACAAAACATTTCCACATTTCAATCAGAATATTACATTTTAGTATTTTGAAATAATGAATCCATACAAAAAGAAACCATTTCCAAAACCATTTAAAACATTTAATAAGGAGAATTTCGAATCAAAGTGTCCCATACCACCTTGAAGATTTTAAAATTTTAAACCATTAATATCCATATAAATAAATCCTTAAAACCATTTTGAAAACATGGATATTAATAAGAACAAGTCATTAAAACCTTTAAAGCGATATTTTGGTCAAAGGGTTTTTACCAAAATTAGAGAGACTTGAATTCAATAATTGAGGAATAAAATTTAATCAGAACTTTAAAATATGATGAGAATAAATGGATTCTTGATATAATATTCCAAAGGGCAGTATATACACCATATAAGAGGGAATTGGTTCATAACCACAATGAAGTCTCAATAGGGATGTAAAATGTGATGAAATCCCTTATAAAGAAGGTATCCTTAAATTAAGGATAAATCAATCTCAAAATTATGTGTGAAAAATATAAATACACCAAATATAAGTGGAAATTAAGTGTGAAACAACAAAAGGTCATTCACACATATTCAAAGGATAACATATTCAATAACTACAAGTTGAACCCAAAGAAATCGAAATTGGGTTAATAAGTTCCCTTGACAGCCTAACGGCGTCACATCAAAATGAGTTGATGAGAGATAAAAAGTGTATCTCATCACTTGGACATAAAATTTACATCAATAAGGATATATGAGAACATATCCCAACATAACAATATGTAAATTAAAAGACCCAACAAAAGAAGTCTTTAAAAAAAGAGGAGGGTGAAAGGTTCCCTTACCGACTTGGGTATCTTTCAAAACATACACCCCATGAAAGAAGGACAATAGATCATTGATGTAAATACTCATAAACGAAAGTATATTACACAAAGAGTAGAATAATGGGCAGTACATACACCACTCAATGGAATTGGTGGCCAATGTAGCATAAATCTCACGGGAATAAAAGTGAGATGAAAAATCCCTTACGAAAACTCGGCAGCCTAACGGCGCCACATAAAACCTCCGAATATAGATTGATGAGATAAAATAGGGTATCTCATCCCATTAAAATAAAATGTATAGAAATAGGGATATAAAAGAACATCCCCCAACATTACAAAGAGGAGCTTAAAAGAAGTGACAAAATGGAGAGTACTTAAAAAAAGAGAGAGGTTAGATCTCTTATGAAAGTTCGGCAGCCTAACGGTGCCACTCAAAACATCCAAAATGGATTGATGAGATAGAATAGGGTTTCTCATCACATGAACATAAAAGTTACAGTATGTGTAATATAAAATATCATCCCAATAACAACAAATATGAGCTTTAAAAGGAATGACATAAAAGTGTGTACTTAAAAAGAAAGAGAGGAGTGGGATCCCTTACCTCGGGTCCGACTTGACACGATCGTTCTTTAAGCTCCTGAATAATAAACTTGAGTTAATTTCTACTTCCTTAAGAACCTTTTTCATGTTCATTATTCCTTTTATATCACTTATTACCATGTCATAAACATTATGTAATCGTTTAGGATAATAATATTTGTTTTGTCGATATTTGGTTCTTAAGTCGAAAGTGGACTTCTTACAATTACATGTTGTTCGTGTGACCAAATTTTTATTATATCCAGAATTTTATTCATGATTTAGATATCATATATGTCATATATATCCAGTACAATCATGCATTTATAACATTACATAATCATTTATAGGTAAGAAATGAAATGCACCGTTCATGGAGACGGTAAGTTGTACGTACGCATGAACGCTACATTCATTTCTATTTCTTATTTTATAGAATGGAATAATAATGATATAAAGGTATATTATAATTCCAGTATAACATCATATATAATAACATTAAATCCATCCTTTATACATCCCACGTATGGCATTTAACGAATCAAATCACTTTGAGGGGGCGGTAGTCCGCACTTCCTTAAATGAAGATATCGCGTTTACCCATAATGGAAACCATAAAGGTATGCCCAAAATGAAAAAAAACAGAAGCTTAAGGAAAACATAAACATATTATATATCATATATAAAAATAGTGACATCATAATGGCCACCTTTGAAAGTGTTAAATGAGTATTGAACAATCATCGTTTCGGGAGGCAGAATTTCTCCATCCACGGAAACCGTATGCTCTTTAACCATTTGATGTAGTTGTGTGAGAGTGTAGCTCGAATAAATCTTATAACAACATCCTAGTATATTGAAGATACTGGTGTTGTTACAATAGAAGTAAATAAAAATAGTTTAGGGGGTTGGAGACGAAAAATAAAACAAATGAACATGAGAGAATGAATTACCTTTAAAAGTGTAACTCCTTTTGATTTGAGCCTAAAGGCATCCTTTGAAAGGATTCTTCACAATGGGAATCCTCTAGGATGAGGAGAGGGATTTGTAGAGAGTAAATGGTCAGTGGTTGGCCGAGCCAAAGGCTTGAGGAGTGTGTGTAATGAGGTAGAGGTGGAGCCCTTTTGTAAAAGGAGAGGAGGGGCACTTTTGGAAAGTAAGATATATTACCTTATTTGAAAATGTGTTTCGGTTTTAAAATGTCCCACATTGATATAATTCGTGGATAAGGTGATAAGGGTTCGAAATCCACCCATAAAATAAGTTTTGGACATTTATAGGTCATAGAGTTTACATTATCTTCTCATTTTATTTAAATCGTCAAATAATGATGTCATCGCTGCATCATTATTATGTCATAAATAATTTAATTTATTTAATGTCTAAAAATTATAAAAAAAATACTATGATTTAGGAAATCTTTTTATATTTCCAATTAATATTTATAATAAAAAAGATGACTTGTATAACCCCACTTAAAAATTGTTTTAGTAAAACATATCATGTTTGTGTCATTTTTACTTTTACATTAAATAAAAAGTTATTTATGTCATTTCCCAACCAAAGTGGATCCATGGGGTCCCCAAGTTGACCCATGGATTGTATTGGTCGGCCATGACACAACCAATTAAGGTAGGACATGTTTCAAGCTCATCTCTTTTTATTAAAGCATTATTTTTACCTTAAACTACACTAATTACCATTAATCGCGATTAAAAACATAATAAGTTACTATTCACCAAAAAATTATTTTTATCCCATTGAACCAAATTTTACTTCTCAATGAAAACCATGTATGTCAGATTTTTTAAATTCAAAACACAAAGATGAAAAAATTTCATTTAAACGGAAAAATCAGTTTTTATAAGTACCACTTAGTGGTTTCACTATTCATCAAAAATTGATGTTTTTCAGAAAAATCCCAAAAATTCACCATAAGATATATTTGATATTCCGAATTCAAAAATAAAGTCTATTTTAAAAAATTCAAACCATATAAATCAGATTAATTAATTTAATAATTAATTCCCGCTGTCAGAGCAAATAGCGTGTTTTTATGAAACAATAAGTATCAAAAGATTGACACTAGTTTAAGTCTGATTTCAAAGTGAAATTAATTCCAACGACCACTATTGGATTTAATGGTATAAATATATTCTAATTTCACTTTAAAACCAATTCAAAAGATAATCTAATCATATAAATAAATTAGATTAAAAAGAGGTTTTGAATTAAAATACAACATTTTACACTATTCATTAAAAAAAATGAACTTTATCGGAAAGATACCAAAAATTTACACAAAGTAAATTTTGTTGTCCCGATTCTTAATAAGAGTTTTATTTGGTCCAAAATAATGTTTAAGAGTGATCAAAACTATATTTAATGATGGTTCAACATCAAAAGGTGATAAGTGAACCTTTAGTGAAAACTAGGGCATATACGCCTAAAATTGAATTCTTTCCGTATTTTAAGCCTCTATCCTTTATTGGATAAATGTAAAAACATTTAAAAACATATATAATCATATTTTAGTTATTTATATCCATTCCCGCCATTACAACGGCAACATGTTAACTACTATTTAAAATAATATTATTTTATTATTAGAGTGCAATGTAAGATTCCCAAAAAACTCGTTGTTGCGTGTTGGGTACGCCATCGAGCATTGCATCCCCTTTAAAGTAATATTAATATTTTATTCAAAAATATGGATAAATATGAAAATGTCATATTATTTATTTACCTGGGGTGTTACAAGAATAGTTTGTGATGTATCCAATGTAATATCCTAGATTTAATTTGGGTGATGTCCATGAATCATTTCAATAGTCATCTATAAAATATAGTTTGAACCATCAGTGCATCAACATGTTAGTGTGTCGGCATGTCAGTGTGTCGACATGTCAGTGCGTAGACATGTAAGTGTGTCAGAGTGTAATTTTGATTGGATGTTAGTGTAGTGATGAGTCAAGTGTGTCAACATAGTTGATTCAAGGGAATTGACATTGGTGAGTTGAGGGTGTTAGGGTTGTTAGGTTGAGGCATCGATAGGCTAGGTCATCAGTCGGTCAAGAAATCGGTAGGTTGAGGCCTTGATAGTTCAAGGAATGTTCTGGCTATTGTGTTTATAGGTCATTGTGTTAGTATCTTAGTGTTGGTGTATAAATTTTTATAGGTCGCATTGGTAGATCACCCATTAGTGACTCACCAATCAGTGACACATTTATTGTTTTCCCATTTTTTCCCAATTTTCCAGTTTCACCCCTCTTAAATAAACTGAGTTTAAAGGCTTCCATGTGCATTATTATTGGAATTTAAATTGATATTAGGACTATATTTAATATCCAAACGTCTCGGGGGATTTGATATATTCAAGCAGCTTAATCTTGACCATTATTGCATGATTAATGGATTCTGAAACCATTCTTCCTTTATTATAGGACCTAGCTCTCTAAATCCATGATCGTCCAATTCAAATATTTTTTTCAATTCTTCTTGGTTCCCCTAGAGTGTTTCTCCCTAGATGAGTCATACACATGTGCTAGATACCATCATGCTCAGTTTTCTTTGAGTTCTTCACTATTGTGCACACGATACCGTTTTCTTGACGTGATGAGAAGCCTTGATTTTATATTGCTTCATGTATGGATTTATTTTTTCCTCTGTTAAAATGTACATCATGTGGGATTGGTTTACTAATGATTTCTTGTGAATAACGGGGGAATTATTTTTTAAAACAAGAAAAGAACAAGAAAGGATTATGGCGAAAAGATAATCGAGTCAATGAAATAACAGGCTACGAGTGGTTTGACATTGATTGCCTTTTTTGTTATCTTTTTTGATGTTGTGGAATGTTGTGGTTGTAAATAATTCTTAATAACATGGTCACTGGGGGTGTTTGTCTATTAATGGGTGATTCTTTATAATTATTATTATTTCCTTATGAATAGTAGGTGTAAGTTCTAATATGGGTAATCATGTATACCTGATTAAATGAAATGAGTGCCCTGGGATGAAAACCCTTGTGTGATCACCCATGTTTATCAGTGTGGATTAAATAATATTTTTTTACCAAAATCACAATATATCTTATTTGATAGGTGTGGTTATGTGATGTGTCTTGTTGGGTTTGGTGACATTGTGTGAGTAATGTGGTGTTTTTGTAGAGAGCATGATTATGGGAACTGAGGTAGGAAGGGGAGTTGGTTCTATTAGATGTGTGCGGTATGTATATACTGTGGGGATTTTTTTTAATAGTAGTTTTTGAGTGTTTGGTGTGTGGGGAAGTATAGGTGGTGTGTTGGTATTCAAGCCTGAGTGACTAATTGATTGTGGAATTGTAGGACTTGTAGGTAGTGGGACTGCCTTTTTGGGGTTTCATCTATGAAATGATGTTGGGTAGTGTGAATGTGGTGTGGTTATAGACATTTTCTTTTGTGGGATTACATTATGCAAATATTGGGATTCTGTGGTATAACATTGAATAACGATAATTTGCAGTGGGTGAACTGGGGTGTGCAGTAGGACTATATATCTGATTTTTTATGTTGTTTTTATATAGTTTTGGTTGGTTTATTCCTAGTAATTATGGAATAAATTAATGTGAATACCATAATTAATAAATAGAAAATGGTTAAATTAAACTCATTTGGGTTATGCATTGGCAGTTGTTGTGCATATAGGGGTAGCAGAAAATGTGGTTCTGTATGAGTTTCTTTTCTATTATGGGGACCTATAGGTCGGGATTGATGTTTTATTACCTATACATATATAAATTGAAGTACATTGTGATTTATATATACACCCCACTTTTTTTGAGAACCATATGTCCAACAACCCAATTCATAAGGGAGGGTGTCCTTGCCAACATCCTAGTGGGTTGATGGATGACTGGTTACTGACCTTCTTCTTCACACCCACTTCTAGGTTCATACATTTCAAGTGTATCTGGTAGATTGTAATGGATTGAGGCTTACCATTGTCCTAGATCTGTCAGGTAGGTTTTTTCTAGATGAGAGGCCAAGGTTTTTGTGGGCCAGAAAAGTTTTCCAAAGTGTTTTTAGGATGAAGTTGAGGTTTCTTCGAGCGAGAGGCATGGTTGTGGTGTCCCATGTGTTTCTGGGAAAGAGTTTGGGTGTGGTTGAGTCTCGGGTGTATGTGGGGAGGTTATGGTAGTGGGACTACATTTTGGAAGAGTGGTAGCATCATGAAGTACCCAAATGTCAATGATAAATTATATAGGGGAAAGTGTGGCAGGGAACCCAAATGTCGATGTGCATATACTACTACATTACTTGACTTGAATTATTAGGAGAGTTTGACTTAGTGAAGATGTGTTGGTTAATTCTTCTCGATTGGTACACTGAGGTTCCACTATTCTCTCACAAGGGTATTAGTATGTCCCCTAACTTTTTCACGAGTAGCTCTAGTTTTCCTACTGAGTATACTTATATACTCAACCTATGTCTGTAATACATTTTCTATGTTTTCAAGAGGAGTTTGAGGACCTTGTAGGTATTTACTAGATCAAGCGTCAGGATAGTTTATATTATTCCTTAGTCACTTTTCTTTTATTACTTGTTATAGTACATTTGTTTTACTTTTGTAACAGTTACATTAGAACATTCATATGTGAATGGTTATGAATTTTCTTCTAGTATTATGTTGTTTCATATTTCAACATCTTATATCCCGATACATTTACAATTAAAAAAGGTAATTCCATCCATTTTTTGTGAGATTATATACCCTTTGTTCTAGTCTCTACTCAGGGGCCTATTTAAGGCGAGACATAATTACATTATCTCTCCATCATATTGATGAATGACGAGTGTGGCTATTTTTTTGTCTCATCCCTCAGCTTGAAGAAGGTGGGTCATTATAATATAATATTTTCATTATATTTTTTTACAAAAAAAACTGAAGTTTATACCAAACTGTGTTCGAATGATAAAACATTGAACACCAAAACACCTGTGATATATGGTTTACCCTGGGCATGAAGTAACATTTTTTGTGCATCAGGTGTTTTGTAACATCACACTCGATGGTAACTTTTCTCAATATAATTTTTATATTATTATTAATTTAATAATTGAATTCATTTTTTTACATATCATTCTGCAAAGGATGCCGAAACTCTATTTTTATCATGCGAGGTTCATCAAAATCTTGTATTTGAATGTGTTTGGACCCGAAAAATTAAGCAATGCCTTAATAGTGAGAAATTAAGACTCTGTAATGAATTTTTGGATGAATTTCATATTAAATAAATTATTTTATTTTTTCGATTAATAAATTCCAATCGTATGCATTGGGATTTAAATAGATGGTCAGATCTCGATTTTGGTTCGTCTTGTTGAAACCAGGCGACCCCAATTACACTATATGTGTGATCGGTGAGGTCTCATAGATCAATTAGTGTTATTTGTCCGATTCTATGAATGTGGAAAATACTCCTTCCTAGTCTTCATTATGTGCGATGTTGAAGAGTTATTTAGGTTATTTTGTTTTATTTTTAATTATTTGTTTATCGTAATTATTTTTCCTTTAATACGAAATTCTGAAAAAAAATAATTGGAAATAAGGAATCAATTTTTTTTTAAAGAAACTGGAAATTGAAATAACTATTTAAAGATAATATAACCAATTATCAATGGGTAATAAAATATAACAAGATAAAATTTTAAATGATAATCACATAGAACAATTAAAGGATAATATATTAGAATTTAAAAATGATAATTGATTGGAATTGTCAATGGATAATTACTTAAATTGTTAAATGATAATTTTGTGATTTTATCAAAGGATAATCTTTTAAAAATTAAAAAAGTATAATTTCTCAATTCCAAAGGTATAATTTATGAAAAAAATTGTAAAATAATTATATATGGATAATTCGTTAGAGAAAAATTATTAAAATATAGGTTTCATGAATTATAAAAGGATATTTACTACAAATAATCAGTATATAATTGCACAAAATTATCAGAGGTGATTATAGATAATCATCAAGCAGTAATGACATCAGATTATTGATGGAATGATAATTATAAAAGGGTAATTTATAATAAATTATAGAAATATAATTATAAGAGGATAATTTATAATAAATTATGAAGAGATTATTATATAAGGATAATTTAAATTAAATTATCATGTGATAATTATGAAAGGATAATTTATAATAAATTATCAACAGGTAATTATTCTAATGAAGAATATTTCGAATACATGCGTTTTCCTAAAATGATAATTTGAAAATTATTCATGAGAGAGAAATTATTATCGTATCTGATATTTTATTTATTTTTCAAATAAAACATCTTATTTTTGTTCTAGGACCCATTGACCTACCTCGAATATTGACATGTTGAAAACTACAATAATAAATCCAGTGATGAGGTGTTATTTACTGTTGAGGTTTCCAATCCAAATATAGAACCGCACAAGGTGATTTATTCTTACATTTTATGTCGATGAATTTTTTTAGGAAGGTCCTTACTATCTAGTATAATTTTTACACATGTCTCCATTATATGATTTTTTTATGAAATTTGATACCATGCCAGATATTAACCACATGACAGTGCATCAGTTTCCCTTAAGACCCTTTGTGATATTGATTCTATGACTGATATTAATGTAGCTTGATTCCATGTTTTATTGTGATCACATGTCATTATATATACATCAATCTACTCATGATGATATATTATTCATGATTTTTTTCTCACCATATATGGGGGATACCAATGACTTGGAGGTTGTTATTGACACTTAATATATGTGAACCATCGGGATATATTATCCCTTTGTAGGGGTGTGAAATTATTTGTGATGATGGTGATGAGGTACCCAAGCATTGTGAGGAGGTACGAGGTAGTTATGGTGTCATGTTGAGGGTGTTCTTAAGGTACCCTAGATTTTTCCAAGTGACATCCACATTATTATAGGCTGGTCAATGTGAGTACTATATATTCTTGTCTAGAGTATCTAGGATACATGGTCCTTTTGGGGGATAGATTATATTGGGTATAATCTCCATGAGACCATATAGATTTCATTCTGGTGTAGGTATACTTCTTCAAACCCTTTCTTTTGTCATATATAATGGAGGTGAAGAAATTATTGCCATGGAATAGAGGTGGCTTGGTTAACAGACTACCAATTGGTCTTGGGATGTATATTTATTCTCATCGAACATTTATTAACATTATAGAATAAACCTGTTATACTTCATAACATTAGGTTATTGTTAAATTGGTGGTGTTCTACTAAGTCTTGTACTCACACCATACCCAAGCATTTCGGGTCACTTGTGGATTTCTAGAGGGATCTAGTGAATGATAATGAACCTAATGTGTATTAACAAGTAGAGAAATATGGAGAAAGTGGAGGACCAAATCAGACTCAAAAGACACCTAGATTGGTGTTATTTGTTTACTTTTTTTTCACTGGACAAGATTTCCATATTGAAAGATATTTTATGCATATGATATGTATTCAATTTTTTGGTATCTACATGTTTACTCTGATAAATTATTATATTGTTTATTGATTATTTTTCATCATATGATATTATAATGATGGATTTTCTCCCCACTGTTGGATTTTGGACCATCACTATCATTTGGAAGTCTCATGTATACCGAGAGTTGCACATGAGGTCATGCGATCATCCATATCCGACATAGTGTTTCAGGTTAGGACACTATTAAATGTGCTTAGATCATTGAGATTCACTAACATGTTATGCTCTTGCCTTAATATGGGACATGATAGACATGAGGTAATGTTGTTGAGACTCATGCATGAGAAATATGAATGCGACTAGCTAACACTATATAGTGGACTTCTGAGTTCCATAAAGCTGGGTGAATTATTTTTTCTTTTTTACTATTGATTAAATTCTCTTGGGTGATGTGTATGGTGTTGATATTTTATTTATGTAATTTCAAGTGAATTCTTGAATCATATCTTGGAATGTAGGTCCACAATCTATATATATACCTAATTTTTCTATTTAATTTTTATATAATTAATGACCTTGATTTGTGATATATTTATAAGACTGTTTGTCTTTATGTGATATATTTGTGTTTCTATGCAATTTTAATATATCTCTATTAGAATTAATTAGTTGACATGAGACCATTTTTATGTTTGATTATATATGATGATTATGACTAATGTGTAGGGATAAAGACCAGGGCGAACACATGGAGGGTTATACCATAGGTCTAGGGTAGAATCCTAGGAAAAACCTCATGTGATCCAATGGTCTTATTAGGGTTTATCAAAATATGACATTATTTAAAGTGTATGATTTTTGTTAAAGAATATTTCAACTCTAAGTAGTCACATTGGACTACTTGTAATGAATATGAGAACACTTCATTAAGGGGATATGTTTCTACTTCTCCACAGGATGAGTAGGAAAATGTAGTTGATTGTACTCCTTCACTTGGTATGTGGTTTTGGTAGTAGGTCCACTTCAAATAGAAGTCTTTCACATAGTTTCTATCCTAGTTATATGGGTTCATAACTATGATAAAATATTCCATGACATCAAATATAGTTTTATTCATCATTATAGGGTACTGGAGGCACTTAGGATGATAAATAAATGATTAAAATATTTTTTGGAGTATTTAAAATAGTATAAGTTCTTGATTACTAGTAAGTTAACCTGAGATCGTGATAATTTTAGGTGAATTTTTTTTGATACCCACACATTGTATGGATACAATCGAGGAGAATGAACTCATGGTTCAACTTGATGTCTTCGATTCGAAGAGATTTATCATGTTCAATAGTTCTCTATGGGGTTCACCTATGTTGTATGCAAAGAATGTATATCGTAGTATTTGAAATTGTATTGATTAATGGAAGTTGAACCATGTGATCTTGAAGTGTATTTATCTCCTTCCATGGATCAATGATCTAAATTATTAGATATAGAAAGATTAATGGTTCTCTATTATTGATCTTTGGTCAGGTTATCATCAGTTTCATGTTAGATAGAACTATATGGAAATTTTTTTGAAGAATGTATTGATTTTAATATTACATAGTGATTATTTTCAGACTAAAAAATGTGCCAATTGTGTTCATGGACTTCATAAACAAGATATTCCACCCATACATGGACTTGTATGTCGTACTGTTAGTCGACGATATCCTTATCTACTCACTGAACCCATATTAGCATGATATTAAACTATATATGGTCCTTAGTAAGCTTCGATCACATTGGATTTATTCTATTCTTTCACAGAGTGACTTATGAATTTTATAGGTTATGTAATAAAGATAAGGGATGTATGAGATAGGTATATTCATGGACTCTAAGAATTTTGTGGAAGTAATTTCATGGACATGTCCTTTAAAGAAGTTTGATATTATGTTCTTACAAGGTTTATTGTGGAATTTTTAATGGGTTTTCCAAGATTTATCCTAACTACCATCACACATGATAGCATGGATGAATAAGGGAGTGGAATTTTAGTGGTTGGATCCATGTGATGATGCATTACTTGAACTATAAATAGGGATAATGATATATCCAGTACTGAAACTCCTGAAAGCTAGCATTGATTACGTAGTGTACTGTGACGTAACATTAACTGGTTTGGGGGTTGTGTTTTTGTAGTGAGAGAGGGTAGTAATTATGGTCCATTTGAGATATGACCCCTTGAGTAGAACTACCCTAGAAATGACTTGTATGTACAAATTTTTTTCCACACTCTAAAGTGTCTGAGAAACTATATTTTTAGAGATAAATTTATTTACATAGTCTACAAGATCACTAAATATATCTTCCATAGAGTGTCTTGAAAATGAGGTGGGGTTTTAGGTTGAGTATTTGTATACCGTCAAATTTTAAATAGCATTCACCCCTCATAAAGATAACATTATTGTGTATTATCTTATTTATAAGTAATATGATGAGCATGATCTTGGTGAAAGGCCCTTATGGGAGTATTGGAGTCTGATGAGCTTATTAGATGATTAGAGGCATGTTACCTTATAGGATCAGGGTTCTATGACTTGTTCTCTCTTGGTGTTCACATAATTTCTTTCTGACTAGAAAAAACCAACCTAGGAGTCATACAAAGAGTTTTCGATATTGAGAGATCAAATTGTTAGTGATGACTCAGTACTTAGACTTTTAATGAAAAATGATGATGTGATATTGGTATATTAGAGAATAATAGTATGTTCTTTAATAAGAGAGGAGATAATGGGGGATTACCAAACCTCTAAATGGGAAGTATGTCATAGTGTGATCAAGATGTGTCATGAATTTAGGTGGTAGTTTTGGTTTACATGGATGAAAAGAGACATTGGTTGTTCCATCTCCGGATGTGTACCTACTAGAGGGTGAAGGTAGTGCAACATCATTCTAGGGGGTTGTTGTAGCCACTCCAACTAACTATTTGGATGTGGTAAGACATCACAATTGACACTGACCTAGGACCTTGATGTATTATGATGTTTCTTGGATAATTGAAGACCAGCTAATGATGTCTTCTCACTTCTTACCAATCAGAGAGACTAACTTAGTGGAGATTATGGGAAAGATAAACATCTGTAAGATCGTAAACATATATGTTGTTGCACTGAAATTTGATTTCGATATATATGGTTGATTTACATCATAGTTTTGGTCTGGTTTTTAGAAATCCCATGTGACTAGGTGGATATTGAGAACAACGTACCATCCCCAGATAGATGGAATGTATTCGAAAACTACACACATATATGATGGTATTCTTCAATAATTAATGATAGACTTTAGGGGAGTGTGGGACGATCACATTGCCTTGGTTGAGTTTTCATACACTAATAGTAACCAGACATCAATTCAGATGGATCCTTTTGAGGTTCCTTAGAAGAGGCCATGTTGCTCACTTTTCTATTGGCATGAGTTGGGTGAGGTAGTCATTTATGGCTCCAACAAGTTTCAAGAGACCTCCAAGAGTGTGAAGCTAATATATAAGTGTTTGATCATCACTTAGTGTAGAAAAATATTTTATTATGATTGTAGGAGGATACCATTAGCATTCGCTATGGGAGATCAGGTTTTTTTAGTAGTGACTCATTGTTTAGGACACATATGTACAAGTAAGAAGGGAAAGATAAAACCACGTTTTTTGGGACCATTTGAGATCATCCAGTGGATATGGGATGCTTTATATCATTTATATTTCCCTTCATTCTATCGAGTTATGCACAATTTGTTCCATGTGTCATGGATTTAGAGGCACATAACTACCCCTAGGCATTTTTTTAATTGCGAGGAAATTATTCCAAAGTAACATTGTCTATCATGAGCAGTTTTTGATGAATATCATAGACCGATGAATGAAGGTGTGGTGAGGGAAGACAGTAATATTAATCCAGATTCAGTGGTTGTATTGACGGATCTAGGATTACACATGGGAGTGGGATTATGATTTTGAATCATAGTGGTGAGATTTGTTCCAACAAGACTTCTAGAGTTACTTCAGAGAGATGAAAAGTCGAAAGAGGGGATGAATTATAATACACTAATTTTTTTTCATAATAAAAACCCTCATAGATAGTTTTATGGTGTATTCTAATGTGAAAATATAATTTCTCAATAATAGTCACTTAATAAATGATTCAAAGGAATTTGGTATAGGTAAATTTTGTTTAAAATATTGGAATATTCTAGGGAAATTTTTTGGAAATTTTTTGGAGTTAGCCATTATGTTAAAATGAGATTCCAGGTCCTGTAGAGCCTCAATAGTGATAGAATAATAATATTAAATAAATTATATCATGCAACTTATATTTTTCCATAATAATGGAATACCATCTATATAGTGTCTCATTGTGGAAATATGAGACCACCATTAGTTCTTTAATATAGGATTTACTTTATGCGCGACATAACTTGGATTCACGTTGGGTGCTTGATAGCATCACACATAAATGTGATTTATTTAATATTTTTATTATTATTTTTTACAAAAAAAATGATTTATCTCTAGAATGGTGTATCATATGAGAGATATGAGATCTCTTTTAGGTATGGGATGTGTGGTTCAACCTTAGCGCCTCATAAGGTTTTTGTGAATAAAGTGTTTGCTAACATCACACGTGAGGGTAACCTTTTCTAATATAATTATTATAATATTATTAATTTGATTATTAAATTCAGTTTTTTTACAAATCCTTCTTCAACAGATTCCAATCATTTATTTTTTTAGGTGGGTATCATAAGAAGATTATCATTGAGATTTTTTTGACCAGGAAAATTTTGCAACACATTAGTTGGGAGAAATTAATGACTCTCTAATGAATTTTTTATTGAATCCCTTTCTAAATCAAGAGTTTTATTTTTTTGGCTAATAAATTACTATAGTATAAATTGGGCTTCCTACATGATTATCAGCTCTTGATTTTGGTTGGTTTTACTAAGTCTGTACAACTCCAGTTACTATCTATACCTGATTAGGGATGTCGCCTTGATCTCTTGGTGTTCCTCATCTGATGATAATAATGCAGTGAAACCTCTATCACCCACTTCCATGTGTTCAACATTAAGGTTTTATTTAGGTTGGCTTATTTTATTTATATTTATATTTTTTTATGTTCATAATTTTTTCATTGATCTTATATTCTGAAAAAATACTTTGAAAAAAAATAAAAAAAAATTTAGAACCCAAATTTCAAAAAATAAATAAAAACATAACACATCAAATTATCAAAGTGTAAATATTAAATTTCAAAAGGAAATTTTAAAAAGGGTAATATACATGAATTATTAAAAGGTAATTTATTGGTATTTCAAAAATATAATTTCAATAATTTATTAATAGATAATTATTAAAATTATAAGTATATAATTATATGAGTTTATGGAAGTATAATATATTAAAAATTATCAAAGGAAAATTTCAGATTTACAGAAGTCTAATTTGTGAAATATTATCATAACATAATTATATATAGATAATTATAAAGGAAAAAAATATTAGATGAAAATAGTAAAATAATCCAAGGATAATTATAAGAAAATTATTATATGGTGAAGATATAAAATTATGAAATGATAATTACACAATTTTAATAAAATTTATTATCTAAAATTATCAAATAAAATTTAAAAAAACTTATCAAAAGATAATTTTATGAAATTAATAAAAATAATTACTAAGAATTAACAAGTGGTATGAATATCAGATTATCAATTGAAATATATTTATAGAAAGACAATTTATATTAAATTATCAAAATATAATTATATAAGGGTAATTTATAATAAATTATCAGGAGAAAATTATAGAATGATAACTTGTTTAAAATTATAAATACGTAATTATAAAAGGATTGTTAATAATAAATCTTCGAATGATAGTTACTCTAAATGAAAATATTTCGAGTGAATGCACTGGACTAAAATGATAATTTGGAAATTATCCATGAGTGTGAAAGTATTACCCAATGCAATATTTTATTTTATTTTGAAATAAAATAAATAGTTTTTTTCTAGTAAACCATTATGTACCTCAATCATTTATATATCATAATGTTGTGTTAATAAGGCCAATAAGGAGGTTTTTTTAACTGTTGAGGTTTCCACTCCTACTATCAAACCACAGAGGGTGGTTTATTCCGGTCATTTTTGTCATTAAATTTGAGATAGGAAGTTCCTATCCTATTTTGGATCACATTTACACTTCTTTATATTATATGATTTTATAAGATGGAACTTTATATGGTGATTTATTATAATCACATGTGTGTATAGCCTATGAGATCATTTGTGTTATTAATTCCATCAATGATATTAGAGTAGTTTTTTTCCTTGTTTTATTGTGATAACTTTCCATTAGGTATTATAGTATATATTCATGATGATATGTTATGAATGCATGTGTTCTCATGTCTATGTATGCTACGGTTTTTTGGAGGTTGTGATTTGTACTTGAGATAGGTGGACTATAATTATATATTATACCATAGAGGGGAAGTGTGATTTATTGTGATAATTGTGACGATGGACTTCAGAATAAGGTGGAGGTATGAGGTATACATATTTCTTTGTTGAATGCATGCTCGAGGTACCCTTTCTTTTTGATGTTCCATTCACCTTGTGATAGAATGGTCGATTTGAGTAATAGATATTATTTTATAGAGGACCTTAAAGACATGGCCCTCTTCATTGATAAATTATACAGGTTATAATCTCTCAGACACCCAGAAGAATTCATACAGTTCCTGGTTTGCTTCTTCTAAACCATTCTGTTATATTTCTATATTGAGTGTAAGTAGGTACAACTGAATATTGGAGGTGTTTTGGTTAACACACTTCCAGTCATTTTTGTATTGAATATTTCTGATCTTTACACATTTATTATCATCATATCATACACATGTTATACATGAGAACATTAGATGAAGGATGTATTGATGATGTCCCACTGATTCCTATACTCTCACATTACTCGGGCATTTCAGTGTGCTTTTAGAATTATTGAGGGATCCGAAAAATGGTTAGGACCCTGTGGTGGATGGATGAGTAGAGGAGCACGAAGAATGTGGCCAACCAAGATAGACTATAGAGGACCCCCATAGTACTGTTATATATTTATTTCCCACTTCTTTTCTCACTGGACATTCTTTCCACATTAAGATATATTTTATTCATATGATATGTATTCCATGATTTAGTTTCATCATGTTTACTCTAATCATTTATTATATTTTTTATTACTGATCTTATACCATCATACTTATGGTATAGTATCCCCACTAACAGATTCAGACCCTCAATGGTATTCAATAACGTTTTTCATATGGGGTTAGATATATGATGTCATGTGAACTTCCACCTCTGACCAAGTGGTTTGGGATGGGACGTTACACATTAGTAATCAATAATTACGTCCATTAAATATAAAAATATATAAATTTTAAATATTTAATTCATAAATAAATGGATTAAAATTTTTGATCTCACCCTCTATCTTATATAATGTTCAAGAAGAATACACAAGTGTTCCACATGAATATTAAAACATTCATATTTCTATCATATCTAAATTAACCCCTAAAAATGAACAGATTTTTTTTATATTTACTAAAAAAATATCATAATACACCTAGATAAAGAAGTTTCATGACATAATTAGATAATATCTAGAGTGTAGAATAAAAAACATTAATGGATTTTTATATATACTAGAAATACATTTATGATAACATAAAAAAAAATTCTTTGAATAAAATAAATATCATATTCTTTTGATATATTTTATTTTAAATTGAAAAATTGAAAAAATAATGGGAATATAAATTAATTTAAAAATTCATGAAAATATAGAGTGTAAGATTCATTAAGAAATTTAGAAATTAAGGTGGGAAATATATTCATGTGTAAATCATTTAAAATATATTGTTTTCATTGTTTTGTAAAGAATGTTAAACAAGACATGTGTCAAAATGATAAAAATGTTATTTTTAATCCATTGTAAAAAAGTAAAAGGTAATGTAAAACTACCATAATAAATCATTAAATTATAGATAATAACATATATAATTTTTTTAAGGAAAACTAATATGGAGCATAAATAATCCCATCCAAAAAATGTGATATGGTTAGGTCCTCTAATAGGAAACCTTTCAGTTTAGTTGTAACCAAAGGGGTAGTGAAATGATAAGGAATGTAATATTCATAAATAATTAGAGGTAAATAAAATATTTTTGACTTTATATATAATGAACACAAAATTTTCCTATATAAAAATTTAATGTAAAAAACCTTGATTTAAAAGTGTGATTAGAAAATAAACTCATACATATTTGGTAACTTTTGATTCAAATAACCTTAAATAATAGAACATGAAAAATAATATTAAATGCAATGAATAAAAATATTGTCCTGTTATAATATATAAAATTGGAAATATATATACTATATAAATTAAAATAGTCATATAATATGAAACATTTATCGAAGAAGGAAATTTGAGATGAGAAAATCATACCCTGAATTTCTACATAGTTAGATGTGCTCTAACCTCAAAGAAGAGATTTTATATTCTCTTAGAAAATATCATAGTTTTTGGTGGAATTAGATAATTTACATGGGAATAGAAGATAAAAAATTTAGTTCCTATTATTAGGGAAATAAGTATTTCATCGTATAGGTAAGAGTTCTAATTTCTAGTGTGCCTTTGAAATGGCGGTGGAGGGGTCCTTTTATAAGTGGGTGATGTAAAAATTTAGTAAATACAAATTTATTAATTTAAATTGAATGACATATTCCAGGAAACTGTATAAAAAATTGATATTAAATGAGTATAAGATAACCTAATATCAAGGATAACATTATACACCCAATTATTGTTAACATTTGTAATATTTTTTTGACTTTATTCCTTGATAAAACACTTTTACCTTATATTAGTATTTACTGTAGTAACTAACTTTTACCTAGGTGACATATTTTTATTAAGAAAATTGAAATTAAACATATTACCTAATTTGGAATGGATTATTCTAAATATGAAACCCATTTTATTTAATTCAGTTTCTAATGGTGATAAAAATTCATATCAATACTAGTAAATGTAATGTGATAAATTTTTTAGAGAAATGTATTAAGATATTTTATTAACAATTTAAGCCAATGACTTAATATTTTTTCTTACCATAAAATTTATTAGTTTATTATAAAAAGAAGTATTCCAATTTTACTTTTAATCCAATCCAAAACCAAATAGTATTTTGTGAATATATAATTAAATTAATAGGACCAAAAAAAGTTTTTTATTATAATTAAACATAACTTAGGTTCCAAAATCTCAAAGAGAGATTTCAAAATTCAACATATTTTTTATGTTCATAATTTTACTTATCATATAAATATTTTATTAAAAAAAAATTCAAAATTTTTTATGTCATAATTTTACCACAATGAAGTAAAAAAGCAACAATATTTCAAAAATATATATTTTTTTACCTATTTTCATATAATTTTTTAGGAAACTCATAAAATTCACATAATCTATTCTCCACATTTTTATACTAAAAATAATTTCCATTTTAGTAAATTATAATACTAAAATTTGTAAATTTCACTTCTAAATAACGTTAAATAATTTATGAAGAAACACTTGATTAAGAATAAGAAATATTAATTTCTAAAATGAAAAATAATATTCTTATTTCAAACCAAAATAAAATTATTTACAAAAAAATATGAATATAAATAAATTAAATTAATATAAATATCTATTTATAAAATATCCAAACAGTAAATAATTGTTTAAATAGATCACAATAAGAAATAATTTCAAAACAATATATTTGACATTTCAATAAAACACCTTTTCAATTACAACGTATAAATAAATTTTTTAAATTTATAATTGGTACCAAATTTATTATATTATAGACTTTAAGACATGATATAAACATATATACAAGTTTAAAATATACAAATTAATCCTTATATATATTGGTAAACCTTAAAGGTAATATATTATTAAAAATATATAGGTCGTCACATGTGCCATGGTTTTCCATAGTGGTCATGATCATTTCTTATTTTGGAAATTTCAGGTTAAGAATTGTGCATGGGTTTGTGTATTTATATATATTTATATATGTGTGTGCATAAACATATATATCAATATATATATATATATATGCATATATAGTATTGCATATATATATATATACTTATTTTTAATTATATATATATATATATGAATATATATATATTTGTATAAATGTAACTATATTTATATATATTTGAAAACATATTACTATATTTTTGTATATATATATATTATGTGGGTATATATATATGTAGATATTTGTATGTGTTTATATATATATATATATATATATTTATATGTGTTTATATATATAAATATAATTATATTCAATAATATGTATATATAAGTATTTATCTACATGAATATATATTTATATGTATATATATTATGTGGGTATATATATTTATGTGTGTGTATATATATTTATGTCTATTATGTGGTTATATATATGTATGTATATTTATAATTGTTTATATATGTATGTATGTATGTATTTATATATATTTATCTAAAATTAATCAAAATTATATTTATTTATTTATATTTATGTATATTTATATAAATTTATATATATTTATATATATAATGTTGGTATATTTATATATGTATGTATATTTACATGTGGTAATATATATTTATATGTAAATATGTTTATATATAATTATATATATATAAATATATATTTCTATACATTAATCTAAATATATTTATATTTATATATATTTAACAGATATTTATAATAATTGCATATATTTATAAATTTATTTATAACTATATTAATATAATTTTTTGTATAATTATTATTTTTATTTTTCTGTATTTATAAATTATTAATAAATATATGTGCACACACATATGTATTTATTTACATTTATCAATATATCTATATGTATATTTATGTTTTTTAGTCATCATATGAATAACTTGGTGGAGTGTTAAAGGTTTTGTTGAATAACTAAGAGGTAAGATATTCACCACTCCCCCAACATATTTAATTTTTATGGGTGATCTGGGCAGGTCTCTGTGGGATGCAACATTGCGGGTCTATGCCTAGGAGGTGGGCCTTGTCCATGATTGGATAAGGGAGGATTGAGATAGGCCTAGACCGGGAAATCATGACACCACTATTTTATTTAAATAATTTATCATTTTTAAAATATTTAAATCATCCATAAACATTAAAAAAATTCATAAAACTACATTGAAATAATTCACAATAGGTTTTTAAAAATGTCATTAAAAAATCTCCAACATAGAAATTCATAGAGTTATAAACCTATAGTGACCAAGGGAAAATTTTATATAGATATAAAATCTTTTTATATGAATATTCATTATATTTTATAAACACATGCATGAGGACTATAATAGTTTAGTGCCTTTAAAAATATGGAATCAAAGTCTCCTATCATGGTAAAAGATCATAAATATCTCACTTAAAGACCATACCCATTAATACTCATACATCAAACCTTTCTTCATATCATAGGGAAATGAAACATTAAAAGGGTGATATTAGATGATCAAAAACGGTAAAAAAAAAGTAGATATAGATTAATAGCTTGAACATATGGTTATGGGAACATGAAAATAACATTAGAAAACCATACCATGAATATCAATGATCATAATCCCGAGACCTGGAATAATGATTGGAAATTCATAATCAATTAATCATAAGATAATCAAGAATATGATTCATGAGATCATAAATTCGGCACAAGATATAGATTTTTGGCACACAAATCAGCTTACAATATTGTGTACATGTATAAATATAAATTGTCTCACCCATTAAGTTAAGGACATTAAATCATGACCTCATATAATCTTATGGACCTAACAATAGGTCCACACAAAACATTATTAACATGTAATAAGATTCATACATATCACTATTAACATGTAATTAGGTTCACACTTAACATTATAGAAGTCAAAGATCACTACCAATTATATATTAGTGGAATGAGTTTAAAGCCAAAAACATCTTAGTAATCAAAGTTCTATCCCAAACCCATCTTAGTGAAAAAAGATAATTACTAAACTAGTTCAACTAAATATTCTATCATTTTATATCTTAAGAGATATAAATATTTACCCAATCCATTGGAGGGAGATATAGGTCCCACCAGCCACAATATTAAATCATACATACATGTTCCAAAAGATAACAATTCATTCATCATATCAGGACCATAAAAAAGTGATAGGTTTCTTAAAAATTATATCATAACACATGAAATGAAATTATTACCTTAAACATGTCTTCATATCATAATATGTGGAAAATATTTAGGTTTTTTAATCATTTCATCATAGAGTAACTCGTAAAGAGAACCAAGTTTCACAAGCATTTTTTCGTGTTATAACTTGGGTTTGAGGAATAACATTCCCAAAAAAATTAAATATTAAACATATAAAATTAAAATAAATAAAAACACTGGTTTTACATTGATCATATCTCTAGTGAATTATAAACCATAACAAAGGATTTCATCTTATATAATAGCCTTTCATTTAAAATTATTTTCCAAAAAAAATCATAATACTTTTTTTTGATAAATAAATAGTGGAAATTACAAATAAAGAATTGAAAATTTTATTTAAAGTATTTATTTTAGAAAATATACTTTTCTCTTGGTAATTTTTTTAAATATATAAAACTTTTTGAATTTGATTTTCATTAAAAATAACTATTAAAATATAAAAATCATACTTTGAAAATCAATTTAACTGATTTTTAAATCCTATATATTTTTTAAAATACTTTTACATTAAAATAATATTAAAATATAATTTACCTACATTTGATATTTTTATAAAAAATATTGTTTTTGAATATAATACATTAACCACTAAAGGGAGAAATAAAGTTGGATTTTCATAAAAAGAGTTTCTTAATTTTCACAATTACCAAATAGTAGAGAAATCGTGTCATTACATGAATATATAATTTATAAATAAGATATAATTAAATTCATGATAGTTAACGAGATATGGATCATAATCTTTCATCCGAGGAATAATAATCACAAACAGTCCCAATAAGCGATGACATTGTAGAATTATATTTCTATCATTTTGGTAACATTAAATTATAATACCTATGAAATTATAACATTAAATAAAGTATATAATATCATGTAAAGAATTATATTAATGATATAAAATGTGAAAGAGGTATTATATACACCTCGTAAAAGAATATAGGTGCGTAACATATCATGTGTCTCAAAAAAGGTAAATTGAGCCAAGATTCACTTACCGCTTTAGTTAATTTGAAACTGTATCCCCATGAAAGCGACATCCTAAAATGGAAAAGTAAAGGTCAATAATTGTTATTAAAATATTCATAAAATATCCTCATTTTCAGTATAAACACCACATACTACAAATGGGTTGTGAACATGGCTAGTGTCTCAAAGAAAATTCATGTGAGACAAAAAGACCATACCATAAGTCTTGAATTCCATTTCAATCATTCAATCAACTTTTCTAAGAAATATATGTTTATAAAAAATATATTATAGAACCATATTCATTTACATAATAATATATATAAATTTCTTATGACCTTTTATTACCTATTTTTTTACAATTCCAGGTTAATGTTACATTTCGGGTAATAACTGCTTCGTTTTTCGTATCAATTTTGATTTGTAATATTGTCATTCCTATTACTTTAAAAATAATTGAATCATATCTATAATGATAAAATTTATATAATTATCATATATATTCATTATATATGTATTTATACAAATCAATAAGATAGAGAAATTGGAAATTAAATACACTATTGATGGAGATGGTAGGTCATACGTTCACATGAACTATATTTCCATTTTCTCATCATATTGAATGAAATAAAATTATATGATATATTATTTTTAAATAATCATTTTATGTAATATATCACATAGTATTATCAATTTCATCCCTAATATATTCTATGTAAAGTGTTAATGAATCATATCGCTTAACTAGTTGGTAGTCTGCTACACACATGAATGGAGTTATCGTATTCCTACAAAATAGAAAACATTAAGGTATTTGTGGTATAAAAAATTTTAGATTCATAATAACCTCATAAATATCATAAATAGAAAAAAAATAATTATTTACATCCTTATTATAAAACATAATAGGTGGTAACGGAAAAAATAAAGACATGAATTCATGAGGCGACAATCTATCGTACACACGAACAATGATATCACAACCCATTTAATGGATCTTTTGTGGTATTAGGTGAGTGTAATTTTTTTAAAATTTATAAAGAGATAATTCCAACTTCGTCTTTTAGGGAAAAAGTTTCCAAAATGGTTAAAATTAGATCCTAAAATATGGTAATGTCTATATATGGTCATAAATTGGGCTTCAGACAAGTATATATGTCATTGTTCCCTTAAGTATAAAGTATAGTATCTTAATAAACATGTTTTCCTCTTAATATTCACAATTAATATTAATTATTTTCACTAATAACTTTAGTTAAAAAATAATTTGGGGCTATTAGACACTATAAATTATTATCTGTAAAAATATGAAATCAATATTTACATATTAAATTAACATAAGTTGAAAAAATTAAATTAAAATTAATCCCCCAAACAAAACGAAACAACATTGTTTTAATGTGAAAATTTTCAAAAGTTGGAAATGTTTTATGTCTAATTTCAAAGTGAAAATGATTAAAATGGTGAAAAAATTAATTTATTAATATATAATTGATTTAATTATATTTTAAAACCTATTTAAAATATAACATAACTATATAAAAAAATTATATCAAAAAAAATTCAATTAAAATTCCATAATTTTCATTATACATCCAAAATTGAAATATTTCAGAAAATTCCCAAAAATTCACGGTAAAATAATTTTGAAATTATGAATTAAAATATTTATGATTGTTTATAAAACATAACTTTTGAAATTTATCAAAAATTTATCTCATTAATATTCACATATTAATATAAAATGAAGTTATTTTGAGGAAATATTGTTTTCAAAACATATAAAGTCTTTATTGAAAATTATGTATTTTATTTTCAATGTTTTTTATTTTTACAAAGCCATTATAAATAATATTTTGAATTTAGTTATTACTATTCATTATACTATGTTTAATGTTGAGTTTATAAGGTTCGGGTTAAAATAACTATATTAATAATATTAAATTATTTTGTTAAAACTCAGTGTCGCGTGACACACAACCTGACCCAGTGTTGAATGTAATAAATCCTAACTCATGGTTGTGTGTAATGATTCATTTAATTATTGGTGTGTATAACCTAATAAAATATTATTATTTAATGTATCAAAATATTAATTCAACATTTGCATGCAATTAAATATATTATATTTATTAAATTTATTGGAAAAAATTTTTCACAAAATCTCCGAGTGTTATATTCTACACACCTTAAAATGAACTTTTCCCTTCTAATTAGCCTAAATTTATCAGTGTATTTAAATTTAAAAATTATTTAATAGAAACCAATATATAAAATATGAATAATGAAGTTTCCCTTAATAGGGGAATGTTGGAAACATAACAGTTACCCAAATAACTCATAATTAGGATTCCAGATAAGATAACAAAGGTGGAATGTGAGAAAATGAATAGAAGATAAAACATACAATTAAATACTAATGGAGAGTGACATTGAACATAGATCATCCAAATAGGGTTACTTAAATAAGGTTAACAACTAATAATCCATAAATTATATAGTCATGAAAATGGTCGTTAATATCATACAAAATGATAATAATTGGAATTTTTTTTATTTCAAGATCATTTTCATAATTTTGAATAACATTCATGATTATAAATACTTTATTGATTTCATTATATTTTATAATCCCAATCTCAACCTTTTGTAATGCATTGATCAATTTCCACATCATCTCTTAACCTATTAAATGAAGGAGACTTTTTCATTCATGAATAATTAATAGATCTTGAGATCCATAAATAGACTGATAAGTCTTGTAATATATCTTTAGTTATCATCACATAAACATGTTTTGAACAAGTTATCCAATAATCATAAATAATTATATGTCTCAATAATACATTAATCTACAAAACCTCATCCATTGTTTAACATAAACCATTAAATAAATGGATATCCTTTTAACCCATCTAAAAGATGAAAATAAAAAAATTCGAAAGAAGGTCAATAAATTTCTCAAATTCAGCAAAACATTGGTCCCCTATATTTTATAATGTAACTCTTAATTTCCACATACCAGTCACGGGAATAGATTAATCATGTATTCTATTGAAACATGATAATAACCAGAATTACTATAAATCAATATTGAAAACATGCATATTTCCTCATTATTTATATAGACTATTAGATATAATCATTAAATCAAAAAACTCCATAAACTCTACCCATGATAGCCTAAAAAAATTTCAAAAAAAACATTATACTATTTCCAAGGTATTTTGTGCTTTCCAATTTACTATAATCTTATCCAACATCTCTTTATCCAAACTAAACACCATTTTTTCAACATTTGGGACATATTAAGGGATAGATTATATTAATCATGTTTTTATTTCATAAAATACATCCTTTTAACAAAATTACATTTCTTGGTCATCATTACATATCAACATATTCATAAAAATCATTAATGAAAATCTTATACTAAATAATCCTTCAAAATTCATAAATCATGAATCCAAATACATAAATACTTCAACCCTTTCACATCAATGTTTGGCATAGAAAATGTCCTTCCGTTATTTAGAACTAATTATTAGGCATCATAATTATGTACGGTAATAACCATTTTCACTATAAATAATATTTTGATATCTATGAACATTTTTCACTCTATGACCCTTTTCCAAAAAGATATCATCTTTCCCTCAATTTGAGTAATTGTTCTAGGTACTTTATCCCATATTCTTAACCTGTAGGAAGCCGAATCATCTTCCATTTATATTCATTACAATGTGAAATTTTATAAAATACCATATTCCTCTTATTAAGTTTGTTAAGAATATCTCAAAAGTTCACATAGTCAATCAAATATCATGATAGTTGATTCAACATAATAATAATATATTTCTTTCAAGTTATCATTAATTTGGTTGCTAATAGTCCCAAAATTTCAAATAAATTCAAAGTTAACACAATCCCTTATTTTTCTAGCCATCAACAAAAACCAAATGAATAGTGACAGAAATACTAATCACTATGGAAAACTATGTAATCCTGAAAAGTTACTCATGGGATGTCTAAATCAGGACACTTTCATCTATAATCTATAACACCAAATATTTATCATTGATTATTCATAGCAATAATCTGTATAAATCAATTATGAAGGTTTATAAAGAGTCTGTGAATTTACAAATCATATCCCTCTAGAGTATCAATCTTGGTATTCAGAAAGAGCTATTTTCATTCATCAGTTCCCAATAGATTCTCGACCAATACAGTGTTTTCGGGGTTGTCACCCCAATGCATATTTATTCCAGAGGCACATCTACTTGTAGTATCTAGACATTGATGTAATTTTTTATATCCCAATCTCTATATATATTTTCAAAATTGTAAGACGTTTTACTAACATTTACTCAACCTTAGATACAATCCTGGACATATCCTTAGAAATATCCCTTCGGAAATAATTAAAATGTTCTCATTTAAGTTACTAAATGATGAAAAAAATTCATTTTATTCCAACAATAGAGAGCCAGGGATTATTATACATTGATATTACATAATTTAAGGTAAATATTAATTACATTTTATAATCACATGATGAAGGACAATACTAGATTAGTTCCTTTGGAAACATGGAAACATAAAATTCTATCTTGTTGAAAGATAATCAACATCTCTCATAATGTTATTCCCCTTTAGGTACTCAAACATAAAATCATTATTCATAAACTGGGGAAGGAAAACATAAGAAATGGTAATTTTAGATTCCCAATAAGCATAAAAATGTATATACATATGCATAATACGAACATAAGGGTTTGAGAACATGAGAATAACATTAGAAAACCATTACCTATATATCGATGATTATAACCCTCAAACGTGGAATAAAGTCTGTATGTTAATAATACATGAATCATAAGATAACCAAGAACCAAATTCATAAGAGAATAACATTTTCATATGACATACATTTGTCGCATACACAAACTCTTATAACATTGTAGACAAGTAAAAATAGAAACATGGTCACCCATTAAGTTAAGGAAAATAAATTTGGACCTTGTATAAATTTTTGGAGATACATACAGGTCTACAAATAACATTATGAACATGTTATTATGTTCACACACAACATCATGAACATCAAATCTCATTTATATATAATTTTATACTAGTTAAGGTTCACTGCCATGGTTGTCTTAGTGGAATGGGTTCACACCCAAAACCATATTAGAATTCAAGGTTGACTCCCAAGACCATCTTAGTGGACAATGTCCTTTACTAATCCATGTTCACTCTAAAATACATTACTTTCTATCTAATGAGATATAAATATTTACCTAACACATTATAGAGAGATATATGTCACACCCATCACACATTGAAATCATACGTGCGTGTGCCTCAAGATAATAAAACATTCAACATATCAGGTATAAAAAAATAAATGAGTTTCATAAAAATCATTTAATATCCCCTAAAATGAAATGGGTATCATAAAAATTTCAATATATTATATCCTATGGAAAAAAGATTTTTTTTTTAAATTCATCATATCAAAACATGTGAAAAGAAACAGGTTTTACAAGAATTTTATCATGGTATTACTCTTGGAAGTGAAATGGGTTTCATAAAAAAAATCATCTTAAATTTAAAACATTCAATTAAATTATAATCATTGTTTCACTTACATCATATCCCCAATAAATTATTAAAAATATCTAAGGATTTCATCTTATATATAAAAAGATTTTGAAAGATAACATAGATAATTACTTACTGAAAATAGCCTTTCATTGAAAATAAATTTCATAAAACATTTTTACAAAATTTTTAATCAAAATTAAAGTTGAAAAATAGAATCTTTATTTAAAAATTTTAATTTGAAATATTTATTTTAATAAATATAGTTTTTTCTTTGAAAATTAGTTTTTTTAAACATTTTGAAATCCATTGTCTTTGAAAATAATCTTTGAAACATATAATGGATTCATTTAAACAAATTTAAAAAAAATTATAACATAAAACATATTTTTTAAATTGATTGAAAAAAAATCAAAAAAAATAATTTGAAGCTATTTTAATAAAACATGTTTTTAAAATAAAATATATTTCTGATCGAAGAGAGAAATAATGTAATATTTTCTAAAAAATATTTTGATTATTTTATCCATAAAAGAGAAGAAAAATGGTACCATTAAATTTATGATATCATAAATAATTATAGGATAATAAAATTAATAATAATTTTTTACATCTTGATCATAATATTTCATCAATGGAAGCGTAATTATATATAATCCTGATAAACTATTAAATTATATCCATAAATATTTCCCATTTTGGTATGTTTTAATCATAATCCCCATGAAAGAATAACATAACATAAAGATTAAAATATCTTTAAAATAAAGGGACTCATTTTATATCATGTCAAAAGGTCAGTATATACACCTCATAAATGAGTATTGGTTTATAACATAAAATGTGTCTCAAAGAAAGAAAATTGGGGCTAAATTTCTTTACTGCTTTGGTAACATTGAAAACGTAACCACATGAAAAAGGGATCCTAAATTGGATAAGTAAATAAAAACAAATTCATAGTATAAGAATCATAAAATAAAAACATATGTACTATACACATCACATATAATAAATGGCAGTTGAACATGGCTTGTGTCTCAATGAACATAAAATTGAGACGAAAATCCCTTACATTAAGTAATGACTATAGTTATACTCATTAAATACCTCTATATAATAAATATAATTATATTATAAATATATTAAACAAAAAATTAATTTATATCACACCATATATGATTTTATTATGTCATTTTATTACCAATTTATTAACAATTCCATGTTAAAGTTACATTTCTGGTAACAAGTTCATTGTTTTTTGTATATTTTCTTATATATTTTATTTTAGGTAATATTTATTTATTAAAGATTTCATAAAATATAAAATTATAAATTTCATTTAAATATAATATATATTTATTTTTTTATTATATTCTATAAAAGATATAAATAGGAAATGAAATACATCATTCACAGAAACTGTAGGCCATATGTACGGATGAATGAGGTTTCCATTTTCATTCATAATAGATGGAAAGAAAATTATATTACATACTATTGTTGAAGGATAATTTTTATTCCTTATATATTACATATTTATATTAAAATCAACATTAATACATTCCATTTCATGTGTGAATGCATCACATCGCTTTACGTGTAGGCGATCCACTATTCCCACGAACAACGTTACCATATTCCAACAAAATTGAAAGTATTAAGGTATGTGTGATATGAAAACATCCAAGATCATAATAAAATTATAAAAATTATAATTAAGAAATATAATATAATATAAATCATTATTAATAATCTTGATTGGTGGTAATAAAAAAATTAATGATATCCGTTCGTGAGGTTGTAGTTCGTCGTACACACAAATAATGAATTTGTAACCCAGTTAATGAAATTTTGTGTTTTTGTAGCTCATAACCATAAAATTAAAAAATATAAGTGTATTTAATATTTTTTATTATTGAATCATGGTATAGAAATAATTCAATGGGTTTTAGGATGAAATGAAACAAAAAATGTTCACCAAATAACGTTACCTCGATTTTGAGTATCTCTTTTTGGTTAGAATCGAATGAATGACATGATTGTATTTTTACCTAATGTTTGGTTTATAGGACGAGGTTACAGAAGTTCGGAAGATATTTTTACTATTTTTTCTAAGAAAATGGATTGATAGTTTTTAATATATGGGATTTGGTGGTTTCCTTTTATATGAGAGGGGAGTGTAAAGCTTATAAATTTTTAAAATAGAGAATTACACCAACGTTTTTGATATTAAAAAAGTATAAAAAATGGTTAAAATTATTACAATATAAACTATATGTTCTAAAAATGTATGAAAAATGGGTTTTGGACAAGTATTCAGGTCATTTCCCTCTTAAATTTTCATTTTAGTCCCTTGGTAAACTTTTATTTCTCTCTATCACTATAATTATTTTTAATAATTTTCACTAATCTATTTGATTATGAATTACGTTCAAATTATTAATGATTATAAATTGTTATTGAAAATACGAAATACATTTTTCCAAATTCAATACCAATAAGTTTAATGAATTCATTTAAAATTAATCACATAAACAGGGCAAAACAACATGTTTTGAATGTGAAAATGATCAAAAGTTTTAAATAATTTTTTTATTAAATTTAAATATATAATTGATTAAAATGACCAAAATTTGATCTAATTATTTATAATTTATCAAATTATACTTTAAAACCAATTTAAAATATTATTTAACAATATAATTTAATTATATGAAAATGATGTTTCAATTAAAACTTATTATTTTTCAATATTCATAAGAAAATGAACTAATCCAATGAAATCCCAAATAGTCACCATAGGATAATTTTGAAATTATAAATAAAAAAATAAGGTTATTTTATAAAATTAAAATAATAAAAGTACTAAAAATTATTTTAATTATTATTCATTAAAGGACATAAAAAGAAGTTTTGTTTTGGAGAAAATAGTATTTTCAAAACATATAAAGACATTAATGAAAATTATGTAATTTATTATCATTGTATTTTATTTATATAAATGTTATTAAATATTATTTAAATATTATATATTACTATTCACATTACTATGTCTAACTTTTAGGTTATAATGGTCGTGATTAAATAATGATATTAATTATATAACATTATTTTGTTAAAACTCAGTGTCCCATATCACCCAAGATAACCCATTGTTGAATGTAGTTGAAGATAACCCATGGTTTCAAGTAGTGTGTATACTAATTAGTGTTTTTATAACACAATCTATGAATAGTGTTCTATTTATCAAAAACTAAATTCAACATTTTGGGAAATATAAAATATCCTAATGAAAAAATTAATTTGAAAATTATATTTTTAAAAATATAGGGCCGTTACATCTACAAACATTAAAATGAATTAATACCACTAAATTAGTTTCAAGAATCAATGGTTTTACATTTTAAAACTTTTCCATAGGACCCCACATAAGAACACTAAATAATGAAGCATCCATTTAGAATGGAAAGTTTCAAACATAACAATTACCCAAAGTAACTCATAACTAGGTACCCACATAGGAACACATAAGTGGAGAGTGAAAACATTAACATAGAATAGAAAGCATACACTCGAATACTTATGTAGAATTATAGAAAAGAATGATAGAGAAATTTAGGTGATCTAGGGAATCTTAATGACAAAATATCCATAAATAATAAAATTCTCAAAATGGTTATTGATATATTAAAGAATGATGACAACATTTCAAAATTTTATTTCAACATCATTTTCAGAAAGTTGAAGTGTCCTCACAAGAATAAATACTTGATTTTATTACATTTCATAATCATAATCTCACCCTTTGGTTATGGCTAAATCAATTTACATGTCATCTTTTAATCCATGAAATGAAGCTGTATTTTTCATTCCTCAAAAACTAAAAGGTCATGAGGTCCATAAATATAATGATATTTCATTCCATCTTTTATTATTTGTCATCATAGAAAAAATGCTTAGCATAGGTTCTCCAATATGCATAAATCCTCATATGGTGTGATAATAATTTAATATCTAAAACATAATATGATGTTTAACTTAAACCATTCCATAAATATTTAGCCTTGTAACCATTTTGAATGATGAAAATTAAAAACAGTAGATATAAGGTCAATAAATTTCTCATAATTAGCTTAACATTGGTCTCAAATTTATAAAAATTTACTTCTACATTGTCAAATACCAAACATGTGGATAACCTCTTCAATTATTCTCTTGAAACATAGTAATAACATAATTAAAAAAATCCTTATTGAAAACATGAATACTTTCTCAATATTTATATATATTATTGGATATATTACTAAAATAAAAAATTTCTATAAACACCATCCATGATAACATAAACCAATTTTTCATAAATTATTTAATATATTATCAAGGTAATTAGTTATATCAAATGTATCATAATCTTATACAATATATCTTTATCCAAATAAACACCATTTTCTAAACATTAGGGACATATTAAGGGATAAATTCCCTTAATCTTGTTTATTTCAATAAAATATATCCTTTTTTAAATCAATTTCCATTTTCATCAGTAATATTAAACACATTCATTAAAACCCTTAAGGAATTTTTTTTTAACAATCATTAAAAATTAAAAAATTTGGTATCCAAATGCATAAATACTTCAACCCTTCCAATTCATTTATTGGCATAGAATCAGTCATTCCTTGGTTTAAATGAAGATTCATTGGTCTTGGAATTGAGTTGTGTAATGCCAATGTTTTCCACAGATAAGACCTTTAACTCTTTGAGAATGTTTCACTATATGACCCATTTTCCACACAGATAACTTCTTTTCCTCTATTTATTGAATTAATCTAGGTTCTTCTTCCCTTATTATAGACTTGTAGTAAGTTGAGTAGTAATTCGTACATAATAATAATTATCATGTAATCTTTGAGAAAAGTATTTCTTCCTTTTATTCGATGAGTTACAAAAATCACCAAAGTTCACATTGTTAATAATATATCATGATGCCTGATTCATTATTCTCTAAAAATCTTTCACTCCATACATCATCCAATTCAGTTTCTCAAAGTCACCAAATTGTCAATTAGATTAAATGTTAACATAATTACTTTCTGTTTCAGCCATCAACTAAATTAATAATCATAATGTGAGAAACACTAATTGGAGTGTAAAACTATGTAATCATGAAAAATTAATTATAGGATCTAGAAATCATGAATCTTTCATCATTTATCTATAACAGATTAGGTTTATCCAAGGTTTTTCATAGTCATCATCTATTAAAATTCCTCATGGTGGTTCATAATGTTTTTTTAATTTCCAAATCATATCATCCAAAATGGTCAAATTAGGTGTGTAGTAAGACCCTTTTTAATGCATTATTTCCTGATCAATTCTAACTCAAAATGGTTACTTTGGGGGTGTTACCCCTATGTATATCTATGACAAATACAAATATTCTTATAGTATCTATAGAGGGATGCAATTTCTTGAAACCAACATTCTATATCATTTACTAAAATTCATGGACACTTTTCTATACTTTGTACCATCCTTAGACACATCCTTATAGAATTTCCTAGACATATACTTAGAATTATCTATTGGTATTTAACTACAGTTTTTAATACTAGTTTCCAATGGATGACCTAAACTTTCCATTAATACCAACTATAATAGCCCATGGCTTATCATACATGGATATTACATCTTTTTAGATGAATATTAGTTACATTATATAATCAGAGTCCTAAAGACCATAATATTTTAGTTCTTTTGTAACCTTGGAATCATAGTCTTCTATCTTGGTGAATGATATTCAACATGTCCCTTAATGATCTCATTTACTACTCATACATAAAACCATTCTTCATGACCTATAGAAAGGATTCATAAGATAGTGTGAGCTCATATTCTTATTAAGGGTAAAAAAGTTGATACATATGCATAACTTAAACCTAAGGGAATGTGAACATGAGAAATAAATTAGAAAACCGTACCTTTCATTTCAATGATTATAATCCCAAGACACTGAATTATGATTGGTAGTTCATAATACTTTAATCGTAAAATAATACAGAACATGAACCAGGATATCATAACATTAGGATAAGACAAGGATTTATGGAATACACATTACCTTATTACATTGTGAATATTTATTAATAGAAACGCCTTATCCCATTAAGTTATGGATTAGAAATTAGGTCCTTGTATAAACCTATGGACATGCACTCATGACCACACATAAAATCTTGAACATATAATTCAGTTCAAACATAATATTTTGATCATGTGATCAGGTTCAAACATTACAACATAATATTCAAGGATCATTGATAAGGCCATATTAGTTGAATGAGTTCACTCCCCAAACCATATAATTAATTAAGGTTCACTTCAAAGACCATATTAATGAAAAATTCTTTTACTGAACCAATTATACCCCTAATTCCCACTATTTCTATCACATTAGATATAAATCATAACCCAATGCATTAGATGGATACATAGGACCCAGCCATCATAGAATGAAATTAAACATACGTCTGCCATAAGATAATAAAACTACTATCATATCATCACCCATAAAAAGAAAGGGGTTTCTTAAGAATCATATCATTACCAATGAAATGAAATTAGCATCATAAAAATTTCATAATATCATATCATTTAGAACATATAAATGTTTCCTAATCATTTCATCATAGAATAATATGTGAAAGGAGGTGGGGTTTATAAGTATTTTATTATTTTTTTAAATGTGGAGGAGAAAAATGTATCATAAAAAAATTCAAATCTTAAACATAATCCATTAAAAGAAACAATAAGAATGGTTTCACATTGAACATATCACCATAAAATAATAAAATATATAAAATTATATCATCTAACATGGATAATGTTTTTAAAATATCACATGGAACATTTATTAGGAAAACTATCTTTCTTGGATTATCTTGATCATAAAACATTTTCATTAAACATTTATTTAAAAATAAAAGATAAACTTAAAAAAGAATTCAAAAATATATTTTGAACAACAATGGATGAAAATATACATTAATCTTTTATAATAATTTTTAAAACATTTAACCTTTTGTAATCAATTTTAATTGGAAATAACATTCAAAAAATTTTAAGGATTCATTGAATGAAAATTTAAAATCGTTGTAAACATATTTTCTAAAAAACATATATTTCCCTGAAAATGGTTTTAAATTTTCATTTAAAAATAACATTGTGTAAGAATTTTTATAAAACATATTTTTTTTAATAAAACATAAATATGATTTCAGAAATAAATAAGGTTATATTTTCCTAAAAACATTTTTTTAATTGTTATAAGTAACATAGACTGTAAAAATGGTACTCTTATTATAAAATATCATGAATAATAGAGGCAAAAGAATATTCATGATAATTATTTAGAGATGGATAATAATATTTCATCAATGGAAGCATAATCATAAATATTATAGATAAATGATAAGATTATAGAAATAAATTGATAGCATTTTTGTAACATTAAATCTTATCACCATGGAAAAAATTAATATATATGAAGCATAAAATATTATGAAAATAATGATATTCATGATATAAAATTTCAAATGGTTTGTATATATATTGATTCAAGAGGTTTTCCTTATGAATTTTATATTCCTAAATGTTTTGAAAATCACAAAAACATTATCTTAAAGAAAAATATTTTCCCAATGGTTAATTTTCATAAGGAATATTTTATTTATCTAAGTAAATTTGTATCTTTACCATTTTTTTGTGGTTTCAATTTACAAAATCTATAAATGTAACTAATTTTATTCATAATTGTATAATTTATATTCTTATATAAAATTATATAATCATATAAATACTTGTAAATAGAGTGTTCTTTTTTCTGATTCAAAATTCTCTGAAATTCAGATTCCGAATTCTCTGAAATTCAGATTCTGAATTCTCTAAAATTTAGATTCCAATTTCTCTGAAATTAAAACTCTAAATTCCTTAGAATTTGGTATTTTAATTCCTTTGAATACAGACTTATAATTCATTATAATTCCAAATTTTATTTCCTCAAAATTTAGACTCTGATTTCCTCAAAATTTAGACTATGAATTCCACAGAATTCGGACTCTGAATTACTCTGAATTCAGACATCGAATTCCTTAGAATTCAAACTCTAAATTCCCCAAAATTCAGACTCTGAATTCCTCATAATTTAGACTCTGAATTCTCCATATTTTAGACTCTAAATTCCTATGAATTCATGTTTTTAATTCTTTATAATTTAGACACTTGAATCTAGAGAATTAAAATTCAAAATTCTTTGTAAAACATAATTCAGATATCCTTTTCTTGCAGACTATTAATATTTATTTGGTTAGACTCAGAATTATATTTTCCATTACATTCTGAAAAATATATTTGTTTATGTAATTTCATTTTAATTACACTTTTTATGAAACATTGTCATAGAATCTTTTTATAACTAACCATTGTTTGAGTGACATGTGAATATGTCCCTCCAAAATTCGATGAAAAATATAAACATTGGTGGAAGGATCCGACCATTAGAGAAATTATTATATATAAGAGGTCATTTGAATGAGCTCCCGACTATTCAATAAATCTAGATATTATATGTTGTTGAAGTGATTTATATAGAGAGATACTATCTTGCCTTGTGTATACTGGATATCTTGTTCAGCTTTCTTCATGCGACTCTGATTGTTAATGAGTACAATCTAGGGAATCCGGGGATAGGAAGACAGAGGTTCTGACTACCTTAAAGATTGAGGGATTCTGGGGATAACAAGATAGATTTTGACATTCCTATTAAGGGCTTCCCTGGTGTGGGTAAGACATAGTTTCTTGAATGTATAAATCCTGGGACCGTTATCCAAGGTTTTGGGATACCCTACTCATTGGGATAAAAGATTTCATACTGGTTACTTTTTCTGTATAAAGTTTATTTGTGTCGTATTTTGAAAAATTAAGAAATTATAATCATCTTATTATTTCCAATTCATTTTTGAACTTTAATAAATAAAATTCTATATGATTTAAGGTAGAATTGTTTACTAAAGTAAACAATCCTTAAGTTTTCTTTTCGAAACCATATTTCCAGAATCTTGCATGTTTGTCTTATAGAAATTTTTTAGGGTTTGTGAATTTACCTTGTTTAACTTTCCTAAACCTAGTTTTACTTATGGTTAAAAATGAATGTTTTAAAACATAAAATCCCCCCCTCATGTAATTGAGAATCAACATTCATATTTCAATCCTAAAATTTATATCAGATAAGGTATCTGAAATACTTATTCTCACATATATGTTTTCTTTGTCATGTTTTCATTGTTATAAATTTTTCATCCTTAACTTTTCATGATTATGTTTTGTTTGAGATTTTAATATTTGTTTACAAACTCTTTCTATTAACATGTCTTTTGGAAATATATTTTCCTATACAATGACAGGAATGAATGTTTTGTCAACTGAAAATCTAAGCCCTACCAGACTAGCTATTTTTAATGGTAATTATTATTAGGACTAGAGATATTGAATGAAGACTTTTGTCATTAACACTCGAGTAGACAATTTTATCATGCTTACTAGTTTTTACAAAATTTCTGAAAAGGAAGTCAAAACCTTCACCAAGCATGAAAAATTATAATATCAACAAAATTAAAAGGTACACAATACTTTTTTTATGTTCTATGACTAGGAATATATATTGTGAAATTTCTTCTTGTGAACCTGCTAACTGCATTTGGAATAAACTCTAGGTTATCCATTTTGGTAATTCCAATGTGATGGAAACCATAAGTGCTATCTTAAGAGAAAAATATTTTGGATTCTTATTTCCGTATTGAGAACCAGTATTCAAGATTCAAAAATGGTTTATGACTATCATAAAAAAATAAATGGGAGAGAATAGTCTTGATGATGAAGCACTTGTGGACATGATAATTGATACTATTTAAAATGATTGGGAATCTAAGAGAATTGGTATTGATGAGAATAGGAATGTATATAAAATCACTCTTGATGTGATTTTGGGAACTCTTCTTCAATATGAGACAAGAATGAAAAGAGATGCTAATATGAATAAGAAGAAGAATGGTAATGGAACTGTAGCCTTTATTACTAATAAAGTCCAGAATCTGAAAAGGGATACAAGATCCAACTATGTGAAAGTCACTATTTTATCTGAATCAAGTGAAATATAACATTCTATGATTGAGCTAGATAATCTTCCTTGAAGGATGAACAATATAGTTGAAAAGAAAGAAATTTAGTATAGATATAATAAGAAAGAATGAAATGATGTGAAAGACTTGGAATTCACTTGATATGAATGCAAAAGGGAAGAGTATATAAGGCCAGATTTAACAATGCATACAATAAAATACAGGAAGTAAAAGCATTATGAGACAAATAGAAATAATTATTACAAGACTATGACTAAGATATTCTTGAAGAATAATGACACCTGGAGTGCCAGTAGTGGTGACTCATCAGATGAATCCTCAGATTTTGAAATTCTGATAAGATTAATCTGGGACTACTGGGAAAACTACCCATTGATAATCATTGTCTAATGGACAAGGTACATAATTCCGAATATACTATTAATTTATCTGTGAATTCAAATTATACTGATGATAAAAATTAGGAATTTTCCGATGAATAATATTCTTCGAATGAAGATAATACCTTACCTTTATTTGAAGAAGTGTCTAGGTTGTTTAAACTTCTTGAGAATGCAAATTTCAAATTAAAAAAGAAGTAAGAAAAATAAAATTCTAGAATATAAATTTTTACTAAAGAAGTATCACATCTATTAGAATATCTTGATATGAAAACATCTTATTTTGAAAATATTTCTAAAAATGTTAAGGAAGTTAATTCTAAGAAGGATAATCTTTATAAGGATCTTGAAAATGTATTTACTATAAAAAAATTTAGAAGGTAGTTGTAGTTATAATATTAAAATTCTTGAGTACAAAAACATATTTATTTGACAAGAGTTAGAAATATTTTCCATAAAGAAATGTCTATAAAATTTTACCTATGGTAAGGAAAATTTTTCAAGATGTATACCCAAATTCACACTTCAAGAATTATTCTGGATTTGGTTATACTCATTCCAAAAAAAATTAGTAATAACTATTTTTCCCCAAACTGCTCTATTTGGTACTAAATGTCAATGTTGAGGACATTAGGAAAAAAATTTTACTTTAATAAAACCTGATCTATAGGTTTTCATAAATCTTATTTTTCAACAAGAATGTGGATTCCTAAAATTTTTATTTCTAAATATTTTGTATCCAAGAAGGTTTGGATTCTAAAAGTCTAACTCTTTAATTTTAGGGAAAATAATGATTATAAAAACAATAATACATGGTATATTGGTAGTGTATGTTCCCAGAATATGACTGGTAACAAAAACTTATTAGAAAATATTATCAAGATGAAAGGAGGAAAAATAACATTCAGAGATAATGCTTAGGGAGGAATTGTCGGTATAGGTAACACTGCTCTTCTTAGAATAACATTAATTTCAAATGTTCTATTTTTTAAGGGTCTTAAGATCATCCTCGTTAGCCTATGTAAATTATGTGATGATGGTTACCTTGTGAGTTTTAGGAATGATAATTTTTTATTACACAATTCCTTGGAGGAGCTTATTGTATCTGCCCATAGGAAAGAGAATGGATACACAATAAACAAATTAAGACCTTATGAGATAAGATCTACCTTACCTTAGTGAAATGGATGACCAATATTGGTTATGGAATATAATGTTAGAACTTTTTGACCATAGGCACCTATGTAATCTCTCAAAGAAAAGTCTTTTTAAAGATCTATAGGATCAACGATTTGATTCTTCAAAAGTTTGTGATCATTATCAAATTGGCAAGATAAATAAATCTAGTTTTGTATCAATAGGTGAAGTCTCAACATCTAATGCATTATAAATAGTGAATATGGATCTTTTCAGTCCAACAAAAACACAAAGTATTTGAGGAAAATATTATGTATTTGTCTTAGTTGATGATTATAATATATTTAGGTGGGTATATTTTATAGAAAATAAATTTCATGCTTTTTCTTATTTCAAAATTTTTAGAGACCTTGTTAAAAATGAGAAAAACCTTCCATAGATAACTATTCATAATGATCAAGGTGGAGAATTTAAAATTTCATATTTTGAAAGATTTTATAGTTGTAAAGTCATTACTCATAAGAAATATTCTCCAAGAACTCCTCCACAAAATGGTTTTATCGAAAGAAGAAATTATATTCTTCAAGAGATAACTAGAACCATGTTGTGTGAATATTCAATAGCTAAACACTTTTGGGATGAATCTGTAAGTACTACTTGTTATACTATAAATTGAGTTTTTATTAGATATTTTATTAACAAAACACCTTATGAATTGGGGAATTGTAGAAAACCTAGAATTTCCTATATCAATGTATTTGGTTGAAAAGTACTCATTTAGAACACAAAAGAAAATTTATATGAATTCTCACCCAAATCTGAATGAAGGAATTTTCCTAGGCAACTCCACAACTTCTAAGGCCTATAGAGTTTTTAATAAAAACATGAGTACTATTGAAGAACGAGTACATGTTAAATTTTATGAACCTGGTCCTTTTATTTTTAAACAACCCCAACCTATATCATTGGATGTGTTTTAGAAAACTGGTTTTCTACCCAGGTATGAATATTCTTCTGATAAGTAAAATGTTATATAAAATATTTTTGATGTTTTTACCCCAGAATATTTCCTACCATATGTTGATGAACATGATTTACAAAACCTAAATCAGTTATTTCATAAGATTCATTCGTTTGATAGTATCTTTGGCGATGTAAATCAACCAGTAAGGACTAGAATTTATTTAAAAATTAAGTATAACATCATGAATTCCTTCCCATATTATAACAAAAAATAACATATGAAGATTTAGGTGATGATTATTAGATTAAAGCCATGTAAGATGAGCTAAATAAATTAGAAAGGAATAATGTTTGGACCATGGTTGAACGACCTAAGAAATCCTCTGTTATTGGAGTGAAGTGGGTCATCAGAATTAAATGTGATGAAAATGGAATCACTATGATAAATAAATATAGATTAGTAGCTAATGGTTATAATAAAAAAGAAGTAATAAACAATGAATAAACCTATGATCTAGTAGCTATACTTGAATCTATTAGAATTTTAGTTTCCTTTGCAGCATTCATTAATTTTTAAAAAAATCAAATGGATATAAAATTTGATTTACATAATGGTTATGTTTAAGAGGATGTTTATATTGTACAACCTATTAGTTTTAAAGAAACAAAACATTATAAACATGTATTCAGACATACCCAAGAATTATATGGACTTAAACAATCCCCTAGAGCCTAATAGATAGAATTACATGATTTTTGTTACAAAACAATTATTTTAAGGGAACCAATGATCTGAATATTTTTATAAAGAATGATTAGAAAAATGTTTCTATTGATCAAATTTATGTTGATGACATTATATTTGATTAAACTCAGTAATCATTAACTGAGTCATTTTCAAATCTAATGAAATCTGCGTTTGAAATGAGTATAATGGTTGAGTTAACATTTTTTCAAGGTTTTCAAATATCTCAAAAACCAAAATGAACATATATATCTGAAAATAAATATATTAAATTTCTTATTAAAAATTATGGATTTGACTACACTAAGAGTATATTTACTCCCATTGCTTCCTCAAATTCTCTTGATATTGATGAATACCGAAAACTAGTAGATCAAAAATTATTTAGAGGTATGATATGAAGTTTACTATACATGATAACAAGTAATCCAGACATAATTTATTCAGTATGCTTATGTGATAGATATCAATCGTAACCTAAGGAATCTCATTTAAAGGTAGTGAAATGATTTTTTTCTATTTAAAGGAAATAATGAATTTAGGGCTCTTTATATTTCTGGAAATGATTTTATTTAAAAATGTTTTTTTAATGAAGATTTTGGAGGATGCAGAATGGATAAGAAAAGTACATCCAGTGTAACACCCCGATATTTTATGAAAAATATTCTTTTAATTTCATTAATGTCTTGTGTTGTATTCTACACCAAGATTACCTGTCACTATACGCAACACCGTATTAGCTTGTAGTATACGCAACACTATTCTTGGATCGTGTTACACACAATTTTGATAATAGTTATTCTACGCAACATTGAGTATATATATATATATATATTCAATGTATAAATGAAATATGGTTGGATTATGTTATAAGAAACAACGAAGGATTCTTTCACAACACGCAACCCTGACTTGGCTTGCATTACACGCAATCGCGACCTTCCTCGATAGCGTGTGTTGTACGCAATACCGAGTTTTAATAAACAACGATATATTATTATAATATTGTCATGAACTAGCCGTTATGAATAGTATTTACTAAATTTTGAATTTTATAACATTATTATTCATCTTACACATTTTCTAGAAGATGGAAAAAGAACAAAATAAATTTTTCGGGTAAAATAAGTATTTTTCAAAAAATGCAGTTTTGCCGCCTTTTGATGGAACACCCACTTTAAATCTAGTTTTTTCCATGTTTATATGTTCAATTTAAAAAAATAAAATTCTTCTTTTGAATCAGGATATAAAAATTTACATTATATAAAGTTTTGATATTTTTCTGATAACTTTCATATTTTAATGAATAGTAAAAACATGATATATTTTAATTAAAAACAACTTTTTTCATCGAAATATATTATGTGGATAAATTATAATATTGAATGGTTTTAAAGTATAAATATAATATATTTTTACCATTTAATATAATTAATTTCATTAGCATTGATTTTACCTTGAATTCGTAGGTTAAATCAATTCAATCTTTTGCAAAGTTTTAAACAAAAACCCGTTTTTTTCGACAACGGGATTAATTTTAATTTAATTTCTGCAACTTTCGTGTATTTAATTTTAAAAAATGGATTCCATATTTGGATTCAGTGGGTCAAAATTATGTTAATAGGCTACTTTTTATTTTTGGGAATTATGAATAGTAACTACGGTAAATTTTATTTACCATAGTTAAAGGTAAATCGGGTAATTAAGGGTAAATATAATATTTTAAAATTACCCTAACAAATGTCAAAATCCTATTGGATGACTAAAAGTCGACCCATATCACCTAAGGTTCGGATTATATTCATTTAATTAAATTTGGTCAATGAAAATAATTTAATTATTATTAAAACCAAAGAATGTGACAACATGTCACTTTCTTAAATCTTATAAGTATAATAATTTTAATCTAGTGTTAAACTTCATGAAACTTCAAACATGAATAGTCTCCATAAATCTAATACAATTATCTACATCATAGAAATTTATTTATAATTTTTAGGGATTAAATAATTATTATTTATTATGACACAAAGATGATGCAGTAATTGTCTTATTAATGAAATATTGACATAATTGATGTTATAAATGCCCAAATAAATGTAATTTGAGACTTTTTATGACTTAAACTAATTTTCTAGGTTAATATGACATGTTATTATAGATTTAAGTAACTTGGTTAGAACGTATAATTCTGTTATGAATTTCATAAAAATCATGTACCAAATAGTGTCAAAATTGACATAAATTAGTTTTTAAAACAAATATTATATTTTTTATGTTTATTTTATTCCTAAAAATCAATGTTCGGCCAAATGACTTAGATAAGATTATATATATTAATAATAAACAACTTGGGGTTCTTTGGGATTGATATATTATGTTTATTAACCATATAGTGTAAGAAAACAAAAAGACACGGTAAAAGTTAAATTATTTAACTTAGAGTTAAATCTAATTGATAAGGTTAAAATAATAACCTAAACTTTTCTAAATCCTATTGGATGAGAGGATTTATACCCATCCCCACCTTAGCCTAAAAATAAATCAATTTGGATCTATTTAAAACCAATCTTGACTTTATAATAAAATAATATTTTTAGTTATTCTAAAGTTGCCCCTATCCTCCCTTATAAAAGGGCACCTCCTCCCTCTCTTCCTCACACAACTTTGAGCCTTCAAGCTCGGCCAACCCCTGTAAAATTCTTCTCTCCACTTCACTAGAAACATTCTAGGGGTTCTTTTATTCCTCAAAGACCAATTTTAGTGCCCTAAGAGGAGGTCTCAAAGAGGTGCTTCAAAGAAGTGGTAATTTCCGTTACCAATTATTTCAACTTTATTTCTTCTTCCACTTCTTATTATTAGGTTTTTTCATTATGAAGTAATAACATAAGTATCACTCATATACTAATATGTTATTCTAAGTATGAAACAATGCTATTTCACCATCTATCCATCCTACGGAAAACAAAATCACCGCGCGTGCGTACGTACGGAATACCGTCTTCACGCCGTGGTGTAATCTGTTTTTCCACCAACACCTTACATGTATGGGTATTATGGTGTAAAGAATAACTATAGATAGTTATTATAACATCATAATGATTCTGATATATTGTATCATCCACTCCAATTCAATTCAATAATTATGTAAATGATATCATCGCTCGTGCGTACGTACGGACTACCGTCTCCACGACGCGATGAGATTCATTCTCCATGTTAACCATTTAAGAATGATTATAAAGTATATATAAGCAATAATAATGAAATATATGAAATTATAAAGCTACTGGATTTATGTGTATATATATGTATGTCATCAACTTAATTCCATTCAACTCAATAAGGAAACGAAAACAGCGTTCATGCGTACGTACGACCTACCGTCTCCATGAACGGTGTATTTCTTTCTATTTATCGATCCATTATATATATGTATATTCTGAATATATATTATATATAAATCATGTTTTATATTCTATAATTACGTAATAATGATTTAATTAATCATATGAATAATTACAAGTTAAAACAGGGATGACAAATGAATCGATTTTACCCAAAACACTCTTTAACATGGAATTTACAAAAGAACGGATAATATAAAGTCATAAGTGAACCATATATGATATAATAACAATGAATATGATTCTGTAATAAGTCAATGACATTATTTAAATCTTTATACAGAATGTTCGGACACTTACGAAGCAAATCGGACCTAAGGTAAGGGAAATATCACAATCTCATTTTTATCTGAGATTGTTTATGCTTTGGTATTTACTGGGGTGTATTTTATCATCCACATCCATGTTTCTTCAATATGTAATATTATTTCCATCCACCTACAATTGTTTAAATCCAATTTTACCCTTTGGTGAGATTTTAGTAAAAGATATGAAAGGAATCTTTTGTCGTTTTTCGTACGAGGTACTTTTTCACTTTTCCGAAAAAAGTACGAGAAGAATGTTTTTTTTACTTATACGGAATGAATGGATTTTTAAAACATTATTTCTAAGAATCTTCATTTACAAGTTTTCATGTTTATTTTTAATCAACTTCTTTTAGTTTAATGTTTATGACATGTTATGAAAGGAAAAATGTTTTTGAAGAAGAAAGGATATTTTCCTCAAGAATGGAGTTCAAGTGGTTTATCAAAATTATTTTCCATCTAAGATAATCAAGGGTTATGTTTTTATACCTATTATTACATTGATTTGATTATTTTGTGATGGACATATTTTTATGAATTTCTTTATCTTATATGAATTGTTTTATGATGTCACGATGTTTAAGATTCCCATTTTTATTACATGGGTTATGTAATGAAGTATGATTTAAGATTTTGTGGCACACATAAGAATGGTATCATTATGGGATGGGTGGGACCTATGTATCCCTCCAATTAATTGGGTAATGATTTTATATCTCATGAGATAGACATGGCTGGAATGGTAGGTTATACCGGTTCAGTGAAACAGGACTGAAACGAGGGTGACTCGGTTCAGAAAGGCCCTATGTCCACTAAGATTGTCTTGGAAATGAGTCTTGACTAATAAGAAATGATTCTATACGATTATGTGTGTATGCCACAAAGTTTCATGTTTTATGTTATGATTATTGTGACTACATTTCACTTCCATGATTTATCCCATGTTATGAAATTATGATCTCTTTTGCAGGTTAAGATTTTCAAAAGTTATGTGCTTATGTATATGATGTGATTGATATTTATTTTCTTTCCCTTACTGAGCATTTGAGCTCACCCTTTTATGTTTTCTTTTCCCCAGGATATAAAAAAAGGTTTTAGGTAAAAAAAAGGGAAGATCTTTATGGGAGATTTTGAAAATCTTTCACCACGATTAGAAGATTATTTTATGAGTTTCCAAAGACACTAAACAATTACGGTCCTTGTGTGTGTGTTTTTGTTATGTAATAAGTATTCCGCAAAAGTAATGTAATTTCCATGTACGTCAAGATACGGGTCTCTACAGTTGGTATCAGAGGAAAAGTTTAGTCAACCTTTGGAAATTAGGATGCGAAAACGATAGTGAGATCCCTAGATATATTTCTAAGGTATGTCTAGGGATGTCCCTAAGGATAAGTATACATATAGGATATAGTCCTAGAACTATGGTAACGATATTAGATTAAACTAAATATGTTAGATATTGAAGTTACTCCCCCTTTATTATGATTTTTGCCTCTCACACTATTCTTTTTGGGTTTTAGAAAATGGCTGGAAACAAGATGATTCATGATAATGGAGGATATGATGGACAATGGAATGATATTCTTCATGAGAAACCAAATGAAATTGGATTTGGAAGTCCAAACATCATTATTATGCTGAATCAGCAATCTCATAATATGATCAATAAAGTAAAATTTGGTAAGTTTCCTGACTCGGCTAATAAGAGGAAGATGGAGTTTAATGATGATCATAGAGGAAATAAAGTTCAATTTCCCATATGTAAATCATGTTGGAAGAGGCATCAAGGAGAATATTTCAAAGAAACTGGAAGATGCTTTGGGTGTGGAAAAGAATGACACAAAGCCAGTAAGTGTAAAGGAAAAGGTTCAGTTAACACCAGGGATGAGGATAATGGTATTTCTACGACATCATCAATGGTTAAATGTTTTAAATGTGGAATGTACGGGCATTATGCAAACCAATTCCCTAAGGGAAAGACTCATGAAGAGAATCAGTATGGTCGTATGGGTAGTATTTATGTGGATGATGATGAAGAGACTACAAATGATATGTGAGATGAGAGAATTGTTGAAGCTCGGTCAATGGTTTAAGAATGTAGTGGAATGATTACATGTTTATCATGTGTAATGTTGTATAAGTAATCTCATGCTACTATGGAATAAAGACACATCTATGGATTGTTACACTATTGTATTTCCTTGAGCTTTGAAAGTGTATGATTAATGTTACCATTATCCATGTATGGTTATTCAGATATTTTTGGAATGTAGATGATATGCGCATAATGAAGGGATAAGGAGAAAATTAAATGTTTGATAGTATTCATGAGCTCATGACTGATATAAGGAGAAGGTTATATCATGGTTTGAGTATATAGAATTTTTGGATTTTGGTATGTGGAAAGAGTTAACTTCTGACAGCATTCATGTTTTCACTAAGGTTTAATGGGTATTCATTTTTCAAGAGAATACATCATTAAGGTATTCACACGATTGGAATGTGACCAACATGATATATGGGGGATAAATGATGGTATTCACATGCTTGTTTAACGACATTTCAAGTAATCATTTTCTTTATACTATGAGCTTGGACCGAAGTATTTTAGATAAGCCTAAAGATTAGACTGGATTATGTTGGACATAAGTTAGGATAAAACGTTTTTCGATATTATTGATGGGATGTTATAGTAATATAGCTTTAGAAAAAGGACAACCTGCAGGACGGGCGACAGCCCATCGCGTTGGACAAGGATGTGGGAATCGAACCCACAACCGAAGTGCGACTGGCCTTTATCACCTACCACTAGCCTACAGGAAGTCCCTGTTTAGTAGAAACTAGTTTTATTTTATTAAGCGGTATGATATATGAAGTATAAGTATATTTTTGGAACCATATACAATTAACCATAAGATGGACTTATAACTTTTTCTAACCTTTTGTTTGAAAGAGATGGAATGACCTATCATTCTATCACATGATCTGCTAACACATCACGAATGACAAATTCAACTTCATTTCTTTAAGAGATGAAGTGGAAATTGTCCAAAGAACTACAAACGGTGAGACTATACCAAAATCACGAAAGTATTTCTTCTAATTCCAATTTCATCAACTTTAGGGAAATGATCTTGAAAACCAAAAATGTTGTCTTAGTGCTCTTTTATCTGATGAATAAGATGGTACCTTAGATCGTCACAAATTTAGGGCTTTGTGATTGCTAGCTTTTCCATAGCCATGTTCTCTACCACTCTCCATCAGAACATGATTGTTAGATTTCTCTTCCATATTCATATTTTCACCTATGTGGAAACCAAGTGATTTGTTTATTTGGATAATCATTACGTTTCATACTTTTGTTTTTAAAGATTGGTTTTGGTATTCCTTTTTATGATGTGGGTTTCTATTAAACAAACTTTCGAGTAGTAAACCATTTATAACCCCGACGAATTTCGAGGGAGAAATTCATTTTAAGGGGGGCAGAATGTAACACCCCGAGATTTTATGAAAAATATTCTTTTAATTTCATTAACGTCTTGTGTTGTATTCTACACCAAGATTACCTTGCACTATACGCAACACCGTATTATCTTGCAGTATACGCAACACTATTCTTGGATCGTGTTACACACAATTTTGATAGTAGTTATTCTATGCAACATTGAGTATAAATATATATATATATTCAATGTATAAATGAAATATGGTTGGATTATGTTATACAAAACAACGAAGGATTCTTTCACAACACGCAACCCTGACTTGGCTTGCATTACACGCAATCGCGACCTTCCTCGATAGCGTGTGTTGTACGCAATACCAGGTTTTAATAAACAACGATATATTATTATAATATTGTCATGAACTAGATGTTATGAATAGTATTAACTAAATTTTGAATTTTATAACATTATTATTCATCTTACACATTTTCTAGAACATGGAAAAATAACAAAATAAATTTTTCGGGTAAAATAAGTATTTTTCAAAAAATGCAGTTTTGCCGCCTTTTGATGGAACACACAATTTAAATCTAGTTTTTGACATTTTTATATGTTAAATTTGAAAAAATAAAATTCTTCTTTTGAATCAGGATATAAAAATTTACATTAGATAAAGTTTTGATATTTTTCCGATAACTTTCATATTTTAATGAATAGTAAAAACATGATATATTTTAATTAAAAACAATTTTTTTCATCGTAATATCTTATGTGGTTAACTTATAATATTGAATGGTTTTAAAGTGTAAATAGACTATATTTTTACCATTTAATATAATGAATGTTATTAGCATTGATTTTACCTTGAATTCGTTGGTTAAATCAATTCAATTTTTTGCAATGTTTTAAACAAAAACCCGTTTTTATTCGACAACGGGATTAATTTTAATTTAATTTCTGAAACATCTGTGTATTGAATTTTAAAAAATGGATTCCATATTTGGAATCAGTGGGTCCAAATTATGTTAATAGGCTACTTTTTATTTTTGGGAATTATGAATAGTAACCACCCTAAATTTTATTTACAGTAGTTAAAGGTAAATCAGGTAATTAAGGGTAAATATAATATTTTAAAATTACCCAAAAAAATTTCAAAATCCTATTGGATGAATAAAAGTCTACCCATATCACCTAAGGGTTGGATTAGATTCATTTAATTAAATTTTTTCAATGAAAATATTTTAATTATTATTAAAAGCAAAGAATCTGACAACATGTCACTTTCTTAAATCTTATAAGTATAATAATTTTAATCTAGTGACAAACGTCATGAAACTTCGAACATGAATAGTCTCCAGAAAGATAATACAATTATCTACATCATAGGAATTTATTTATAATTTTTAGGGATTAAATAATTATCATTTATTATGACACAAAGATGATGCAGTAATTGTCTTATTAATGAAATATTGACATAATTGATGTTATAAATTCCCAAATAAATGTAATTTGAGACTTTTTATGACTTAAACTAATTTTATAGGTTAATATGACATGTTATTGTGGATTTAAGTAACTTGTTTCGAACTTATCATTCTTTTATGAATTTCATAAAAATCATGTACCAAATAGTGTCAAAATTGACAAAATTAGTTTTTAAAACAAATATTATATTATTTATTGTTATTTTATTCCTAAAAATCAATGTTAGGCAAAATTACTTAGATATGATTGTATATATTAATAATAAACAACTTGGGGTTCTTTGGGCTTGATATTGTAAGTTTATTAACCATATAGTGTAAGAAAACAAAAAGACACGGTAAAAGTTAAATTATATAACTTAGAGTTAAATCTAATTGATATGGTTAAAGTAATAACCTAAACTTGTCTAAATCCTATTGGATGAGATTATTTCGACCCATACCCACCTTAGCCTCGAAATAAATCAATTTGGTGCTATTTAAAACCGAACTTGACTTTATAATAAAATAATATTTTTAGTTATTCCAAAGGTGCCCCTATCCTCCCTTATAAAAGGGCACCTCCTCCCTCTCTTCCTCACACAATTTTGAGCCTTCAAGCTCGGAAAAACCCTGAAAAATTCTTCTATACACTTCCCTAGAAACATCCTAGAGGTTCTGGTATTCCTCAAAGAACAATTTTAGTGCCCTAAGAGGAGGTCTCAAAGAGGTGCTTCAAAGAAGAGGTAATTTCCGTTACCGATTCTTTCAACTTTATTTCTTCTTCCACTTCTTCTTCTTAGGTTGTTTCATTATGAAGTAATAACATCAGTATCACTCATATACTGATATGTTATTATAAGTATGAAACAACCCTATTTCACCATCTATCCATCCTACGGAAAACAAAATCACCGCGCGTGCGTACGTACGGAATACCGTCTCCACGTCGTGGTGTAATCTATTTTTCCACCAACACCTTACATGGATGTGTATTATGGTGTACAGAATAACTATACATAGTTATTATAACATCATAATGATTCTTATATATTGTATCATCCACTCCAATTCAATTCAATAATTATGGAAATGATATCATCGCTCGTGCGTACGTACGGACTACCGTCTCCACGACACGATGAGATTCATTCTCCATGTTAACCATTTAAGAATGATTATAAAGTATATATAAGCAATAATAATTAAATATATGACATTATAAAGCTACTGGATTTATGTGTATATATATGTATGTCATCTACTTAATTCCATTCAACTCAATAAGGAAATGAAAACAGCGTTCATGCGTACGTACGGCCTACCGTCTCCATGAACGGTGTATTTCTTTTCATTTATAGATCCATTATATATATGTATATTCTGAATATATATTATATATAAATCATGTTTTATATTCTATAATTAAGTAATTATGATCTAAGTAATCATATGAATAATTACAAGTTAAAACACAGACGACAAATGAAACGATTTTACCCAAAACGCTCTTTAACATGGAATTTACAAAAGAACGGATAATATAAAGTCATAAGTGAACCATATATGATATAATAACAATGAATAAGATTCTGTAATAAGTCAATGATATTATTTAAATAATTATACAGGAGTTTCGGACTCTTACGTAGCAAATCGGACTTAAGGTAAGGGAAATATCACAATCTCATTTTTATCTGAGATTGTTTATACTTTGGTATTTACTAGGGTGTATTTTATCATCCACATCCATGTTTCTTAAATATGTAATATTATTTCCATCCACCTAAAATTTTTTAAATCCAATTTTACCCTTCAGTGAGATTTTAGTAAAAGATATGAAAGGAATCTTTTGTCGTTTTTCGTACGAGGTACTTTTTGACTTTTCCGACTAAAGTACGAGAAGAATGATTTTTTTAACTTATACGGCATGAATGGATTTTTTAAAAATTATTTCTATGAATCTTCATTTACAAGTTTTCAAGTTTATTTTTAATCAAATTCTTTTAGTTTAATGTTGTATGACATGTTAAGAAAGGAAAAAAGTTTTTGAAGAAGAATGAATATTTTCCTCAAGAATGGAGTTCAAGTGTTTTATCAAAATTATTTTCCATCTAAGATAATAAAGGATTCTGTTTTTATCCCTATTATTACATTGATTTGATTATTTTGTGATGGACATATTTTTATGAATTACTTTATCTTATATGAATTGTTTTATGATGTCACGTTGTTTAAGATTCGCATTTTTATTACATGGGTTATGTAATGTTGTATGATTTACGATATTGTGGCACACATAAGAATGGTATCATTATGAGAAGGGTGGGTCCAATATATCCCTCCAATGCATTGGGTAATGATTTTATATCTCATGAGATAGACATGGTTGGAATGGTAGGTTATACCGGTTCAGTGAAACAGGACTGAAACGAGGGTGACTCGGTTCAGAAAGGGACTTTGTCCACTAAGATAGTCTTGGCAATGAGTCTTGACTAATAAGAAATGATTCTCTATGATTATGTGTGTATGCCACAAAGTTTCATGTTTTATGTTATGATTATTGTGACTACATTTCACTGCCATGATTTATCCCATGTTATGAAATTATGATCTCTTTTGCAGGTTAAGATTTCCAAAAGTTATGTGCTTATGTATATGATGTTATTGATATTTCTTTTGTTTACCCTTACTGAGCATTTGAGCTCACCCTTTTATGTTTTCTTTTCCCCATGATATAAAGAAAGGTTTTAGGTAAAAAAGGAAGATCTTTATGGGAGATTTTGAAGATCATTCACCACGATTAGAAGATTATATTCCGAGTTTCCAAAGACACTAATCTATTACGGTCCTTGTGTGTGTGTTTTTGTTATGTAATAAGTATTCCGAAAATGTAATGTAATGTACTTGTACGTAAAGATACGGGTCTCTAAATCTAGACCATGTAATTTCTTAGAAGATTCATCAGTTTCTTGGTCATGAAAAAAGAAACACTCGGTTTCACTCTCATCTGTTGAAACTGAATATGTAGCAGTTGGAAGTTGTTGTGCTCAAATGCAATGGATCCAACACACACTCACATACTATAGAATGAGTTTTAAAAAAAACTAATATTTTGTGATACCAGTAGTTCCATTTACCGATGAAATATCCCTACACATCACTCCAAAAAAATTCATATTGTTATTAGGCATCACTTTCTTGGGGATCACACACAAAAAGGAGATATCATTCTTCAGCTTATCAGAATGCAATATGTACATGCTGATTTTTTTGAAAAATATTTACCTAATGATAGATTTTAATACATTAAAAAAAATTAGGAATGATAAAAATAATTTAATCTTCTATATTATATATTTTATTAAACCTATCTCTTTACATTATGAAACTTTTTTTCAAAGGGGTGGGGTGCATTTTCTTATTAATAAATTTTTCATAATCAAAATTTTTCAGTCATAAATTTCTTAGTCAATTTTTTTTGTAATAAATTTGTTTTCTAATTAAAATGTTTCATTTTATTATCCATAATTTTATAGTTTTACAAGATTACAGAATCTAAATGTTCTTAATGACATACTTTCCTCATTACTGACAATTTTCATAGGAATCTGGAAGGTATGTTTCCTTACATAAATTTTCATAATCAAATTTTTACTTGCTGGTAATTTCATCAGGTTTTAATAAAATTGTTTAGATTCACTTTCATTAAATCCAAATATTTATTTTAATACTTTAATATATCAAAACCTATCAAAAATCATCTTCGGCTTTCATCTCGACCATCAGATATTATCTATATTATTTCAACTGTTAAATTAATTGGGGAATATGAATCGTCGCTTGAAAACCTATATAATGGCCCCTATAGTGGTTGTCACATATTGGTTTTCAGGCTCTTGTGTGCTGAAGAACTACTGCTCTACATAATGGTCATTCTGAATTTTCTGGTTTTCTCAAATTGAAATGTCTTTGGAAGTATCCAAGTTGAATAAAACTTCATCCACTAAGAAAATTTCTGAATGGAAGATCTATAGAGAGAGGTTAGTAAATCTGATGTATTTATCAATGTATGATTATCTTATTTCTATGAATATCATGTAAAATGACTGGGAGAGTTTGTGTGTATCCTAACCGATGTCACATGATCCAATTTATCCAGAGTTTCTGGTAGAATTTTATGAGATCGTACATTTTTTTATTCAAGAATATAAAGATATGTTTTCTTTTTAGTGTTATGGGAAAACTTATTCTCTTTCCTTTAGCTTGACTGCAAGCATTATTGGAATTCTCTATGAGGTGGATATTGATTTTTTTACCCACAAGCTACCACATATATCATGAAATTTTGATAAAGAGAAGGACATATAGTTCCTTGGTTTATCAGGGGTGAATACAATGAATATTAATCATCTCTCTACAAATTTTTATATTTTAGACTAATGGATTGTTGAATTTCTCATTCCGAGAAAAGGTGATAATTATACCTTGAAAAATAGTGATATCTATATTCTTTATTTTCTGGTGAAAATCGGGGAGATTAATTTGATGAAGAATTTATTGCTTAAAATTATGAATTTCCATAACGGGTCCCTCCAAACCCAAATAGTTATTCATTTGGTTATTCTTTCCCTGATCATTGTCCTATGTCTAGAATCTTTCAAAATTCCATGCTGTTCTAATCCAAGGAATTTCGAGGTTATATTTTTGAGTGATGATATGCTTAGAAGGATGAAGGTTGTCTTTAACAAAAAATCCAAAGAATTTTATGACTTGTCTAAAATTGAGTTCAAGGATTTATCCAAGAAACCGAATGTTTATGAGACTTCCCAGAAGGTTGGAAACAAGAGATAGCTGAATGAACCAGAATGAAAAGGAAAAACTCCTACAGTCCAAGAATCCCAATCCGCACCTCCAAAACCTAAGAATAAATATACATATCTAGATGAAGTTGTTTCTAAGTGGATAGAGGATAAAAAATAATAATAAAGAAGGAGAACCTTGTTTTGTCCTGGATGCTACTGAGGAAAAGTCTATAAAGATTAAGGCTTTCGAGGAGTATAAAAATAGCAAAAATATTTGAAGAAAATGAAAAAAATGGTCTGAGGGTGAATTAGATCAAGCTATTCTCAAATATAATGAGAATTCTTCAGGAAAAGTTCATATGCCAAAATAATTTCTCAATGAACCAGTACTAATAGAGACTCGAGGAAAAAAATATGGTCATTTTGGAACCTGATGAACATGAAGAAATTATGTAGGAAGAATAAGTGAATGAATAGTAATAGGAAGGAAGTGATGAAACTAATGATATGATAAGATAATTTGAAGAATATCCTGATAAGGAGAGTCATTTAAAGAAATTGTGATCCAGACCTCCCAGGACAAATCTTCAAAACATGATACCCTATAAAAATAAGAAGAGGGTTATAAAGAAGTAAACAAACCATCATATTATTAGAGTAGCAACCATGAATTTGATCAACCATAGAATCTGTTGGTAGATACTGAAAAGGAATTTTCTTGGGGGACACGATATTCAAACTATCAGATAGTGAACACAAATCTCCTATGGCTATTTAGATCATTCTGATAGATGATACTAAAAATAAGGTGTTTGCTGATATGCATGAAAAGGCCATGGTGGCTAAGAATGATATTGGTGCATCATCTAAAATAATGAATAATGATATGGAGATAGAATACTCACCAAAAAGAGAATCGGATTTAGTGTCGTCTTCTTTGGGTCATGATTTTGTGGTCCAATCCCTAATGAAACTGGTGGATACAATTCTATTATTTCCAAGAATTGAATCAATATGTCAAATGCTTCAGCATTCATTTATTCTAAAATCAGATTCTGTTTCCATGCATGTAGAGAAAATTATTCAGGCCTGAGGCTGATTTTAAATATTTCTACATTGGGTATGATTCTCACTAGAAGTTGTGCAAGGAAATAACTAAATTATACAAAAACTCAATTGAATAGCTAATAATATTTAATGATATTAAGGATAATATTAAGGATTATTTTGGTACCAAAGATATCAAGATCAATGATCATACTACAAGTTACAATGAGATGATCAATCATGAACAAATAGCTTAGAAGCAGGAAGACAAAGACCTAAATGGGAAACATAATTCAGTTTCATTGAATGTGAAAAGGAAAAGAGATCTCAGTATCGAGTTCGAAGAAATGCTCAGTAAGAAAGAAGAGATTTTGAAGACATGAGCTGAAATTCAAAAAGCTCAGGAAGAAAAGATTAATGCTCTGGAGATGAAAAATAATTATCAAGATCAACTGCTCAGTCATTTTTTAGAGGATCACAAAAAGGATAAAATGATGAAATCCATTTTCAAGATGCTTATACCAAAGGAAAAAAGAATAATTATTTTTTCTATAACTCTGATCTTTTTTTATTACCTTCCGTGTACAAATTATTGCAATCATAGTGATATTTTTTGGTTTCCTTTATGTTTTTTGTTGTTTAGTACTAATATTTTAGGTATCATTTTCCACTCCCATTATTCTATTTTGAAAATCAAAAAGGAGAGAAAGTAATGATAAAAATAATACTAAGTAAATTATAGAAATCCCTATGTAAGGGGGAGTCTGTCGAAGGTGGAGTTTTATTAAAGAAGATTTCCTTATGTATGAAAAAATAGAATCTCTATAAAAAAGTCAAGAATACAATCCTTAGGGATTTCAAAACCTATCAAGGAGTTAGTTGTATTCACCACGATCCATAAGTAATGGGAGGTAATTTTGTCCACTATGTTCATAAATAAAAATTCTATGTCCTTTTATTATTTTTCTTAATGATGATTGTGATTTCCAAAAGGGGGCATATTATTGATTGAATAAGGTTTCATTATAAATTTTACATTCCTATATGTTTTGAAAATCATAAAAACTATATCGTAAGATTAACTGTTTTTTCCTAAGGATTATTTTCATAAGTAGAATTTTCTATTTCTTGGGAAATTTTTATCCATACGATTGTTTTCATTGTTTTATTTTATAAACTCTCTAAATCTAACTAATTTTTTTTCCTAAGTCTAGTATTCATATTCTTATGAAAAACCTCATAATATTATAAATATGTGGATATAGAGTGTTCTATTTTCAAATTCCAAATTCTAAGAAAATTAGATTCCAAATTCTCTGAATTTTTGATTTCTAATTCACGGAAATTCAGATTCTAAAGTCTCTGAAATCTCAATTATGAATTCCCTGAAATTCAGAATCTGAATTCTTTATAATTTAGACTCCCAATTCCCCATAATTATGACTTGGAATTCCAACACTTAATTCCTCAAAATTTAGACACTAAATTTTTTATAATTTAGATTCTAAATTCATTAGAATTTAGACTCCAGGATCTATAGAATTCAGATTTTTAATTATTTGTAAAATTGAATCCAACTATCCTTGTCATATAGACTCTGAATGTTTATTTGGTTAGACTCTGAATTCTATTTTTCCTTAGACTCCAAAAAAATGATTTGGTTAAGAAATTTCAGTTTCCTTACACTTGTTATGAAACCATGTCGTACAGTCTATTTCTAACTAACTGTTATTTGAGTGACACATGTTTATGTCCCTCTGAAAATCAAGGAAAAATATGACCATTGGAGGAGAGAGATGACCATTGGAGAAGTTCCTATAAATAAGATCTCATTTTAAGGAGATCATGATTGTTCTATCAATATAGAGATTATATGCTATTGAAGTGGTATCTTGAGAAAGACACTCTCATGGCTTGTGAATACTGATCATATTTTTCATTATTCATTATGAAACTCTGATTGTTTCTGAGTACAATGGAGGGCTTCTGGGGATAGGAGGGCATATGTTCTGACTGCCATAAAGATTGAGGTCTTGCGGGGATATCAAGATAGATTCCTATATTATTATCGAGATATTACCTTGGTGTGGGTATTAAATACATTATTGATAGTATAAATTATGTTTCCTTTATCCATGATTTATGGATACCCTATTCTTTGGGTTAAAATGTTTCATACTTGTTACTTGTTTTGTTTCAGTATTATTTCCTCTATATTTTGATAAGGAAGGAATGTATAATATAAATATACATTCCTATTATTTTATGTACTCTAATAAAAAAGATTCTATATACATTGAGGAAGTATTTTTACTTAACTAAACATTCTTTATGATTCTTTTCTGGAACCATATTTCCTTAATCATGCAAGTTTGTCTTATAGAACATTTTTTGGGTTTGTGAATTTACATTTTTTGACATTGTCAAACATAGTTTTCCTTAAGGATAAAAATTAATGTTTTTTAACATAAAATATACCCCCCTCTATTAATTGAGTATCTATATTCATATTTCGATCCAAAAATATACATCTTGTAAATTCTTCCAGGCACAGAACATTACATGTTTCTCAAAAAAGAAAAATTGAGATAAAATTCCATCAATGCTTTTGTAACTTTGAAAGCATTACCCTATAAAAATAGATCCTAAAATGTAAATGTAAATAATAATAATTTTAATTATAATAATCATAAAATATATCTTTGGGATGTATACACACCACAAAAAAGAAATCGTTTGTGAATATGGATTGTGTCTTATGAAAAATAAAAGTGAGAGAGAGATCCTTTTCATTAAATCTTGAATTTTATTGTACTCATTATATCCTATGGTATAATAAATAAAAGTTTATAATATCACTATTATATTACAATATTAATTTATATAATACAATATATTATTTTTTATGACATTTTATTACACATTTATTAACAATTCGATGCTAATGTTGTGCTTCGGGTAATAACTGCCTGGTTTTTCATATATTCTTTTATTTTTTATATTCATCATTCTTATACATTAATCATGATTTAATAATATAAATAATCCTAATAATGTTGAATATATAATATATATTCAGTATATATTGATTTATAATAATCTATAAGTTGTATAAATGTGAAATGAATTACACCGTTCAAGGAGACGCTTGGTGGTACCTATAAATGAACAGAGTTTCCAGTTTATTTTAAGATTGAATGAAATAAAATTATATGATATATTATCATTGAATAATCATTTTTACCATATATAAAAAATATTTATTTAAAATAAATGGTCAGTATGTTCTTTTTAATGTATTAATGTATCACATCACTTCATATGGCAGTAGTCCATCGTATACATGAGTGATGTTATCATATTACCGAAAAATGGATAGAATTACGTTATGTGTGATATAAACATAAACAAATCAGAATAAAAAATATTAAAATAATAAATATAAAATAAATATATCTTTTCCATTATTACTCCAAACATTTATAAGTGGTACTGGAAAAATGAACGACAACGATTCGTGAGGCGGTAATCCACCTTGCACATGAACAATGATTTCATATCCAATTTGAGTGAAGTGTGTGTTGTTGTAGGTCATTCCCTAAATATATATATATATATATATAATTTATCCATTTTTTAATATAATAATTATATTAAACTAATTAAATTTAATTGATGAAGAAATAAAATAAAAAAATTCATTGATGAACATTACCACTTCTTCATGTATCTCTTTCTGGTATTCACATAATGAATTTTTTTTAATTTATGAGAATTGTGAGACTTCTAAGACGAGGGGAGGGAAATCGGGAAGTTATTTTGGTAGGTAATGGTTGATAAAAAATACTGGAGAGGTCTTAATATAGGGGAAGAGTGGGTGGCCTTTTATATTGTTCATGAATGGAAAACAAGAAATTTTTTTTAAAGATATAATTACACCCATTTTATTATATTGAAAAATTTCCCAAAATAATTCAAATTTGAACCTTAGAACTAATAAGGTCTGAATATGTCCATAAAATGTGTTTTGAAGAAGTATCTAGGTAACTTTTTTTAGTATTAATGTTTAGCCCCATAGTGTACTATTTTTTTCTCTTAGTTGTCATAACGAATTTTAAAATATTTCAATAAAACATCTGTTTAAACATAAGATTGGATTATTATAAATTATTGGTTATTATGATTCAAAATATTGAATAGATTTTTAGAAATTTAATACATATAACATTATGTAATTAATTTAAAATTAATCCCACGGATGAGATGAAACAATTGGGTTTTAATGTGAAAATGTCCAAAAGATTGAAATGTATTTATATAATATTACAATGAGATATTGATTAAAATAAACTAAATTGGATTTATTTTTTATAAATAAATTAATTATACATTATAATCATTTCAAAATAAAATTTTCCTATATAAATAAAATAGGTTAAAGGGTTGTTTTAAATTAAAATTTATTATCTCTCCGTATTCATCTGATAATGAATTATTTTAATAAAATATCAAAAAATTAACCCAAATAAAATTTTGACACTATGAATTAAAAATGAAGTTTATTTTATAAAATTATATTTTTAAAAGATTCAATTTTTTTCATAGAAGGAAATAACATTTTTTAGTTAATGATTCAGTTTCATGTGTCACACAAGCTAACTCAGTGTCACATATAGTGCCAGATATCCCATGGTTGGGTTTATTGCATGATTTACTTCGTCTTTAACATGTGATAATCCATAATTAGTGTTTCTTTTATAGAATGCTATATTAAAAGTTGAGTGTAATGAAAAATATCTAAAATATTTATATAAATTTAAAAAATATTTCACAAAATATCATGGAGTTACATTCTACCTTATTAAAATGAATTTTAACCTCCAAACTCATCTTTCAAATCAAATGTTTGAAATTTTTAAATTACAATATATAATCCCACAACATAAAAATGAATTATGAAACTTCCCTTAAAAGTGATAGATGGAAAATATAATGGTTACCCAAAGAAACTCATGAATATGTTTCCACACAGGAGAACATAGTTGAATGGTGAAAACATTGACATATAATATTCAACTTAAACTCAAATATTAATGTATTGTTATAGAGAACATTGTTATAATTGGGTTATCTGGATAATGTTAACAACAACAAGTATATAAATCATATAAGTGTCAAAAAAGGTTATTGATATCATAAAAATGTTTTAAACATAACAAAATTTTATTTCAAGATAATTTTCACAAAGTTGATGAATATTTAAATAAATACATAATTGATTTAATTATATTTCATATGAACATTATGACCATTTGGTTGTGCCTTTATCAATTTCCACTTAAACACTTACTCCAATAAATGAACGTGGGTTTATTATTTATTAATTAGTAACATATTATGAGATCCATAATCAAAATTATAAGTTATTCCATCTGTGTTTAGTTATCATTAAACAAATTGGATAACACATGGTATCTAATATTTGGGGGGATAATACTTAAAATATAAAACATCATCTGAGGATTGAATTATACCATTATCTAAATGTTTAACCTAATAACCATTATGAATGATAAAAATGAAAAAAATTATAAATAAAGTCAATAAATATCTCAAAATTAGATTATCATTGATCCCCCATATATCATAAATTACATCTTGATTGTGACATTAAAAATATCTGAATAGATTCATTTAGTATTCTCTCAAAACATGGTAATAAATTAAATTAACATAAATCCTTATTGAAAACATGTAGGTTTCCACATAATTTATCTATATTATTACATATATTAAGTAAATTAAAAAATTTCACAAACTCTATCCATGATAGAGTAAACCACTTTGTTAATAAATAATTTCTCAAATTACAAGTTAATCAATACTTTATAATTTAATTTTCTCTAATCCAATACATATCAATCCAAAATAAACATCATTTTCTCAACATTAGGCACATATTAAAAGATACCTTCACTTAATAATGTTTCTTACATAAAATATAACTTTTTCCTAATATTACATTTTTGGTCATTAGTACCATTGAACATATTCTTTAAAATACTTAATGAAAAACTAACACTGAATAATCCTTCACAATCCATAAATCTTGAACCCAAATATATAAATAATACAATACTTTCCCTTAAATGGTTCTCATAGAATATGTCATTATATGTCTAAGATGTAAATTCATAGGTCAGGGCATTGTGTTAGGTAATGCACATGTTCTCCATAGATAATAAATTGATCTCTAGTATAATTTTTACTCTATGAAACATTTTTCCACAAATATAACATATTTCCCTCTATTTGAGATATCTGTACTGGTACTTTATCCCTTTTTCATTACATATAATAAAACACATGTTCATTACTTTTTTTCATTACCATGTAAAATTTCATAAGATTCCATATTACTCTTATTCAATGCATTAGGAATATCACAAAAGTTCACATTATTAATCAAATATCATGATAGATGATTTGATATAATCACAATATTATTGTATCTATTCAGTGTCCAATTTGGTGGCTCATAGTCACAATATATTTCATTATTTTTAATGTTAACAAAATTCATTCATTTTTCATCCATTGATTAAACATAAAATCATAGTGTGAGAAACACTAATTATAGGGGAAAACCATGTGATCATGAAAAATTACTTATAGTATGTCTAAAGAAAGATACTTTTTATTTAATATATGACACCTTAGTTTCATCCTAGGTTATTTATGGTCATCATCTATATAAATCCTTCCTGATAGTTCATAATGATTATTTGAATTTCTAAATCATATCACCCAGGAGTGTCAAAATAGGTGTCCATCATGGCCCAATGTTATGCACCAGTTCCCAATCAAGTCTAGATTAATACCATTTTTTATAGGTTGATAGGCCTATATAAATCTATATTTGAACCCCATCCATGTGTAGTTTTCAAATGGGCATTTAACCGCATGAAACCCACCAACTCTATTCTTTGACAAAATTTCAGGAAATTTTCCTATACATTGACTCATTATTGTAATTATCCATAGATACATCCCTAGAAACATCCTTCCAAATATCCCTTGGGATCTCACAAATGATTTATAATCATATTTTCCAAAGGTTATCTAAATATTTCTTCTGATTCAAACTATTACATCACATGGCTTATCAGGCATGAATATTATATCATTTTAGAGGAATATTCATTATATTGTATAAACACATTCTTTAGGATCATAATTGTTTAGTGCAATTAGAAACATGAAAACATAATCTTATATCAAGGGGAACGATCTTGAATATCTCCCTTAAAGATATTCATATTTAGTAAACCTACTTAAATCTATTATTCATAACATGGGTGGAAGGAAGTATAAGAATGTTTGGGCTCATATTCTTATTATGGGTAAAAAAAGTAGATACATGTGAAAAACATAGACATAATTTAATGGGAACTCAATAATAACATTATAAATCCATACCATCCATATCAAAGATCATAATAAATAGACATTGAATAAATATTGAAATTTGATAAGACATGAATAATAATATAATAATTAACATGATCCATGAGAGAATAACATAGGAAGAATAAATATATTTAATGGAATACACCGAAACTTATTATATTTTGAACATGTATAAATACAAATAGGTTCACCCATTAAGTTAAAGACATGAATTTTGATTGTCTCATAAAATTATTGACATATAATAAGGTCCACACAGAACATTAAGAAAATGTAATCAAGTTGATGCATAAAATATTGAAGATGTAATTAGGTTCACTCATAGCAATATAATAGTCAAGGATCAGAACCAAGTATATCATAGTTGAATGTGTTTACTCACCAAACCATCATAGTAGTCAAGGTTCACTGCGAAGACCATATTATTGGAAAAAGTCCTTTATTAAACATGGTTAACTCCCTATTCTATATAAATATGTATCATGAGATATAAATATTTACCCAAATAATTTGAGGCTCATATTGTCCCCACACATCACATAATGAAATCACAGTGATGTATACTACAAGACAATAAAACATTTATCATATAAGGACCCATAAAAATATATAGGTTTCATATGTATCATATCCTAACCAATGAAATGAAATGGGTATCTTAAAATATTAATAATATCATAATATGTGGAAAAGATAAATGGTCCATAATCATTTCATCATTTTATAACACATGAAACGAAGCTGGTTTCACATGAATTTTCTCATGGTATAACCTGTTGAAGTGAAACGGGTTTTATAACCATGTTTTTATTTTAAACATAAACCATTGAATCAAATAATAATATTGTTTCCACTAGGATCATATAAAAACTAAATCATAAACTATATCAATGATTATCATCTTAGATTGAGAAGGGTTTTGAACGATCACTTGGAATATTTCTTAAGAAAAATAACCCTTCTTTTCAAAATCTCTTTCATAAAACATTTCCTTAATTATTTTATTTTTAAATAACATTATAACATATAATTAAAGATATAATAAATTAATTACATATATTTATTTATGAAAATATACTTTTCACTTTTAATAATGATTTTTAAAGACAAAAACCATCCAAAATCAACTTCATTTAAAGTAACCTTGAAAAATTATAAAAAATGATTAAAAAACATAGATAAATTGAAATCATAATTTTTTTGAAAAAAAAATTAAAACAAATGTGCTTAAAATATCGTTTAACAAATTTTTTAAAACATTTTTCTAAAAACATGTTTTTGGATGAGAAAACATTTCATAATGAAGTGAGAATTAATATCAAATTTTCTAAAGTATATGTCTTTAATTATCTTAAGTACTGTAGAGTGAAAAATGGTACAATTACATGAATTTGTCTAGAATAACCCATGTAGAATAAAATTTAGGGGAATTATTGCGATATGGATGATATTATTTCATAAATGGAATAATAGTCATTAATATTATCGATAAATTCATGATATTGTTGCTATCAACTTTTACCATTTTGGTAAATTTGAATCATATTTCCCATTAATGAATAACATTAATTTAATAATAAAATATATTGGAAATAAGGATAGTAATGATATAAGATGTTAAAATGTAAGTAGATATAACTTTAAAAATATTATAGGTGAACAATAGAACATGTGTCTAATATATGGAAAATTGAGACAAAATTCACACACCACATTGGTAACATTCAATCTCTAAACCCATGAAAGAGTGATCTTTAAATATATAGTTAAATCCTAAAAATTTCCAATTGAACATTCATTAAAGAATTTCAATGGGTTGTATACACACCACATACAAAAAAATAGGGGTGAACATGGCTGGTGTCTCACAAAAAAATGAGATAGAAATCCTTTATCATAAGTGTAATATTCTTTTTACTCTTTAAATAATGATATTTAATAAATATAACATTATTTAAAATATATTAGTGGACGAAATTCATATATATGAAACCATATATTATTTTCTTATTAAATTTTATTACCCATTTATTAACAATTTCATGTTAATGTTATGTTTTGGGTAAGAACTGCTTTGTTTTTATAATATGTTTTCAATTGTTGTATTCATATCTATGTTACAATAAAAATGGTTTCATAATATCTAAAACTATAATAATGATATAAATATTATATAAATTCAGTATATATGAATTTATAATAATCTATAAGAGGTAGAAATAGGAAATGAAACACACTAATCATGGAAACCGAAGGCCGTAATTACTCATTAATGTTATTTACATTTTCTTGTGAGATTGTAAAAAGAAAATTATATGAGATATTATCATTCCAAAAAAAATTATATTATATGTATCACATATTTAATTAAAGCTATAATTAACCAACCTAAAACATTATATATTCTGTTTTTTTACTAGAATTCATATTTGAAGATCTCTTCAATTTAGAGATTTATAAAATCAGGAACAACTCATAAAAAGAAAACTGATTCATTAAAATTTGAAACATATACTTAGTATCAATTTTTTCACCACCAGAATACTTTTTTAAATAAAACTTTATTTCATTTTAGGACCAAACATCATATTTGTCCCCATGATCTCATCCTAACATTTATTCTCCCTTAAGTATCATGGAAAAATTTTTAAAACTTGGTATGAAAAGAAAAAGCTCAGTAGGGTATATAAAAATAAATAAAATAATTAGTTCTATAAAAAAACATGAAAACCCATGATTTTTTTTCATGAAAACATAATATTTTACCCATAAAGGAAAATGTCATTCCTTTTAAAAGATCATTTATTTTACATCTAGAAAAAAAATCATTTCGAGGAAAAAATCAATAACAATAATAGAAAATTATTGAAGGCACATTGGGAAATTATCAAATATAACCCTTACATAACCCATATAGTAAACTTACAGATTAACATAGTGATTTTTCCAACCTCAAATATAAATCAATTGATGATATAATCATTAACAAAGGCATTGTAGCACTACCTGGACACACCCATAATTTAAGGTATAATAGGCTCTCTTTGCGCTATATGGATAAACCCATAATTTATTATTTCCATGAACCAAAATATGAATAAAAAATTTTATATACCATTTTAAAACCATGGACAAGTGTGATAAATATAGTTCTAAGGAAAACCATAAAATGTGTTTTTTGCGAATGAAGCCCCAAACATTTAGGAAACACTTGAATCGTAAAACCCATTAAATAATGACAATAAAAAACTATAAAAATCATGAGAAAATATAAATTCTTAATATATAATGTCAAAGGGGGTTTATATACATCTTATAAAATAATAAGTGTGCATAACATAAATATATTTCCCAATCAATGGAAATTGAGATAAAGTCCCTTAACATGAGTCTGAATCATTACATACAATACTTAAATTCTTAAAAAATAGACGTAGGATATTTATTTACATTCTCGATAATATTTTTAAAATTTATTATTCATTTTATATCACTTATTATAATGTTAAAAAAATTACTTAATTATTTAAGTTCATGTTAGGTGCTTTGCTGATATTTGGTACTTGAGTCCAAAAATAATTTTATATGATGTTAATAATAAATGAGGTCATAAATCCATTATCTCAAAATACATATACCTAACAAAATATTAATTTTTATACATAAATCATACTTTTAATAACATCTATTAAATATTGAGATGAAAAAAGAACTATTGTAAAATTCTAGAGGTTGTAAGTCGTATATATACACGAGTAACACTTCCATTTTTGAATGATTATTATAAAGAGAAGGTAAGTATAATTTCATCTTCCAGAATTATCATAAAATCATTAATATCATATTAATTATATAAATATAAATATTTATACTCTCAATTTAATTTTTTTATAAAAAAATAATCACGTCGCTTCATGGAGGTGATTATTCACATATACATATGAACAATGTTATAATTATTTTGATTCATGAAAACATACGAAAAAATGATATATTACCTTCTCATAATTATTAATTTTTAATTAATATAATATATAAAATTTAGTTCCATAATTATAAATATTACTTAAAGATAGTGATGAAAATTAATTTAATTGGTTCATGAGGTGGTAGTCCGTCGTAAGTGCAAACGATAACTTATTTTCCCATTTAATGGTAGTAGAGATGGATTTTGGTGACGATATTCTCATAATAATATCCTATTATGATATGTATAATTTATTTATTATTTCATAATTTTTGAAGAATATTTTAATGATTATGAAGAAGAAACAATAAAGAAACCCTTAATTAAGAAGGATACATTTTCTTTGTACAGTCTCTTTTTATTAAAACCTTAAGACCACTATGGGTCCGGTTATCCGTCAAATAAAGGATCTATAATTTTATGAGGGATTATAGGAAGGTATTTATTCAGATATTTTTTTTAAATAAATAGTTTTTTATGTGTGAATAGAAAATGATAAGTGGATCTCAATTATAAGAGATCAGAGGTTCACTCTTGTTATTATTCAAAATATTAAATTAATATAGATTAGTTTTTATTCCAAATGGATCCAAAATTATTAATTAAAAATATTTTAAGAATTTGATTTTTAATCCCATAGTCCAATGAAAATTAGAAATGTTTGGACTATTTTGTAATCCTTATCTTATTTAACCATTATTTAACTCTTCTAATTCTTATTGTAACTACCGGTTTTTTACTCCTAGAAGGTTAATATATTTACAATAAAATAAAAAATGTATCCTAAATTAATCATTGATGATATTTTAATCATTATAATAATCCTTTTGTCAAATTTATGTTTATAAATAAATTTTATATCATTTAATAAAATACTTGTTATTTAAAAATATCATTAATATCAATTTTGACATTATTCATTAATTGGAATTTTAAAAATATCAAAACAACAAAATAAATTCAAAAACAAAATCACATAATAAAATGCAGAAGTCCTAAATATAAATATTTTATGAAATTAATTATTTAATTTTTTTTATTTTAATATTGTTTACATAATTTATTTGGTATTTCAATTAATTATACAAGTATTGCATCATCATTATGTCATAATTTAAGGTGATTATTTTATCGCTTAAAATTTAAAAATGAATTACTTTGATTTTCATAATTCTTTTATCAATTGAATTAATATTTATAGTAAAATATAAATTCTAAATAAACCTATATTAAAATATGTATATTTATTAAAACATAATTATGAATTTTTTGTATTTTCTTTAAAATAAAAAACTATAAAGGGATCAAAGTCATACATGTGGCTCCAAGAGGTCAAAAAATGTCCCTATGGATGTTATTTGGATGAAAATAAATAATAAAATAAAATTATCTTAAATTTTAGGATAATTTTGTAATATTAATAATTTTATATTTCCCCTTAACTAACTGATTTACAAAAAAATGTGTTAAAAAAATAATAAAGTTAATATACATATTAGACAAAAATAAAGGGAAAATATACAATAAAATTGTTCATTTAGATACTAAACATGGAATCCATTTTTTAAAACTAAAAACTAAAAATTCTATAGATTTAATTTCAAATTAATCCCATTGATGGATCAAGAAAATAAGTTTTTAAAGTACGAACGTTCCAAATATTGAAATGTTTTTATATCCATATTCACTGTGAAATTGATTAAAATGAAATAATTTTGAATAAATAATATCAATTTGATCTAATTATACATTAAAATTAATTAAAAACTTTATTTAACATTATAAATTATTTAGATGATTTTTTTTCAAATTAAAATTCAGTATTTTTTACTATTCATCAAAACAAAAAACATATCAAAAAAACTAAAAAACAAATCATGGTATATTTCTATATTACAATTTAAATAAACATGTTTTTTTCAAATATAAATTATAAATATATGTATTTTTTTTTAAAGAAGAGCATAATCAAAAGCTCGTAGAACTACTTTATGAAAATTACAATGTTTTTGTGTAAACCATTATTTATTGTTATATAATGTCTATAAAACACATTAGATAAATTTTAAACATTATATTGAATATATTATAAATATTATTAATTAATACAATCCATAAATTGTGTTGGTTTATTTTTTTTGTATAAATACCACTTAGACACATTTAAATAGGTTTCTATTAAAAGATTTCATTTTATTATCAAAGAAGGATTTATTTACAATTATAACTAATTGGTCATTGGTGAATTAATTATATATATATGGAAACAATATTATCAAAATTTAGTTAATCTTGTCCAAACCCACCATTCTAACAACAAGGTTATACCGATAACAATTAATAAATAATATTTTGGTGTCTTTTTCCTCTTGATCCCATCATTGTCTCGATTCTACCTCATGCCCTGTGATTTTATTAAACATAGGATGGTAACATAAATATTAGTAAGTGATATGAAATAAACAAAACTATTAGTTCATATTAAACAGGAAAATCCATGAAATATACTATTCTTGAAGATATATCATTTTACCCGTAATGAAAAATATCATTCCATTTAAGGGAAAATTTATTTCACCTTTATTAGAAATATTATATCTATGTAAACTCATTTGAAAGAATAAAAAATTCATGTAGGTAACTTGGGAAATTATCACATATAACCCTTAAATAACCCTTATATATTATAATAACAATATTGAAAAGTTCCAATATAATTTTCCGGAGAATAAAATTATTACCCAATGCATTAGAGCGTTATAAAAGCACGCCAATTATCTATGCTATAATGGGCTCACATAGTGTTGTATAGGAACAACCATAATTTATAATTTCCAAGAACCACCACCAGAATAAAAAATTTGAAATATAATTTAAAAAACATGGACATGGAAGATAAATAGAGTTTGAAAGAAAACCATAAAATAATTTTTTTATAGGAATGAACCTTATCTCCTAGGAACACATGAATCATTAATCCGATTAAATAATGACATTGAAAAAATACTAAATATAATTAAATTAGATATATTATTGAAATATAATTTAAAATTGTGTGTATATACACCTTATAAAATAATAAATGTATATAACAACTAGATATGCCTTAATGAATGGAAATTGAGGTGAAATCTCTTACCTTGAGTCTGACTCATCACATAAAAAATTTATCATCTTGATTAATAAAATTAGGTTAATTATTTAATTTATTAAGAAACTTTTTAATGTTTATTATTCATTTTATACCACTTATTTCCATGTTATAACAATTAATTAATTATTTATGTTCATGATGGATGTTTTTTAGATATTTGGTACATGAGTCCAAAATGAATTTGGTATGATGTAAATAGACAATGTGTCTATAATTACATCAGGTAACTTATAATATTAATGACAGAATAATCACTATTATGCATAAATTATAAATCTCATTCCATCCATTAAACATGGATATGAAAAATGAACCATGTTGCAATCATGGAGATAGTAAGTCATACCTATGAATGAGTAAGGTTTCAATTTTTCAATAATCATTATTGGAAAAATGGTATGTATAAATATATAATTATATAATTTATAATAATATCATTAATATCATATTAATTATTTAAATATAGTTATATATATCTCATCAGTATGATTTGGCGATGAATAATGAATCACATCACTTCGTGGAGATGATTATTCACACGTATTCATTAACGAAGTTATCTATTTTATATGCATGAAAAGGTATGTTAAAAATGATATATTATCTTTTAATAGTGATAAATATTTCATTAATATAATAAATTAACTTTAATTCCATTATTATTAATAGTCTATAGTGACGGTGATGGAAAACTAATTTCATCGGTTCTTGAGGCGGTAATCTGATATACCCATGAATGATATCTTTTTTTCCCTATTTGATGGAATTGGATATGGATTTAGGTGAAATATTAGAATAATAACATCTCATTATATTTATTATACTTGATTTATTATTCCATCATAGTTCATGAAGATTTTATGGAGTTTGAAGAAGAAACAAAATAGAAATACTAAATTACAATTGATACCTTTTATTCATACAATCTACCATTCTTAACACCTTAAGACCATTAAGTTGGTGTTATCCCTAAAAAGAACATAGATAATGTATCGGGAGTATAGGATGGTATTTTAGTATATCATGGCAGAAAAAGATAGTTTTTGAACTTTGAATAGAAAATGACAAGAGGTGCCCTTTCATAAGAGAGGGGAGGGGCACTCGTGGAATTCGTAACAATATTAAATTAATATAAATTAAATTTCTATTTTATATGGGTGAAAATTTATTAATTTAGAAAATAAGAAGGTTTTTGGTATAATTATTTTAATAAAATAAAAATTAGACAATTTTTGACAATTTTTTAAATCCTCATCATTTTTGTTTTTTCCCTTATATAACTCTTTTAACTCTTCCTACAACAACATGTGTTTTTACATATTGAAAGTTAATATGTTTACTAAAAAATTGAAGAATAACAAAAAATGAATCATTGATGAAATTTTAAACCATATCCCAATCATTTTAATAATATTTATATTTTTATAAATTTTATATCAATTAATAATAATTATTTATTTTAAAAGATAATTAATCTAAATTTTGACACTATTTATTACTAGAGTTTTTAAAAATATCATAACAACTAATTAAATTCAATCCAATTATCACAACATGTCATTAACGTGTAAAATTCCTATTTTAAACTCTTTTTTAACATTAATTATTTCAATTTATCTTTATTTCAATATTCTTCATATCATTTATTTATGTTTTCATTTATTTAACAAAAACTACATCATCATTGTTTTACCATGTAAGATTATTATTTTATCAGTTATTATTAGAAATTATTTAATATTATGCATATAAAAATTTTATATTTCAAATTAATTTTTATAATCGAAAATTTCTTCTGAATTACCCAATATTAAAAATGTGGTAGTTATTAAAACCTATGTATGACATCATTTTATTTTCATTAAAATAAAATACTATAAAGGGCTTAAAGTCATACATGTGGCACTAAGAGGTCATAAAATTGTCCCAAGGATTAGTTTCCTTAAAAATCACCCATTAAATAAAATTTCGAGAAGTATTTTGAAAATTTTCAAATATTTATAATATTTTTTACCCTTAATTACCCGATATACTAATAACAATGGTAAAAAAATTTCCAAATATACTATTCATATTAAAAAAACCCAAATAGTAACTATTTAATAAATTTGGAAATTATGATTAAAAATATTGAATCCATTTTTTAAATTTCTAAACATTGAACTCTATAAAATTATTTTAAAATTAATCACATTGATAGAATGAGAAAACATGTTTTTAAAGTTCAAATGTCCAAAATATTGAAAAAATTTTATTTCTAAATACAATGTGACACTGATTAAAATTAACTAAATTATATTAAATGATATAGTTTTTTTGTAGTTATAATTTTAAACCAATAAAAAATATAATTTTTCTTATAATTTAATTAGATGAAAAATTTATTTTGCTTTAAAATTTGTTATTTTGCCTATTCATCAAGACAATAAACTTATCCAAAAAAATAATATTTGTCAAAGAATTAATGTTTTATATTACAATTTCAAATAAGAGGTATATTTTTTCAAATATAATTTAATATAGTTTATGAATATTAATTTAAAACAAATGCACCCTCAAAAGGTAGTAAAACAGCTTTTTAGAAAAATTTTGTTTTAAGTATAAAACTAGATTTATTATTAATTCATATATACAAAACACAAAGTATGAATGTTAAAAATTATAAAGAATATATTATACATTTATATTTCATTAATATATTCCAATAACTGTGATTTTCTTATTTTATTGATATAAAATACACTCGTACCCATTTAGATAGTTTTAAGAAAAATATTTCAAATTATTTTCAAAGAGGGTTTCATTTTCATTTATAATTATTTTTTAAACTATTAATTAATTATATATACATTTTTAAAAGAAATTTTTATAATTCAGTTGATCTTATACATACCCTCTACTCTAATGACCATGTTATAATGAAAACATTTAATAAATAACATTTAGTTGTTTGTTTATGCTTGATTGGCATATCATGTATGCTATCAAACATTGTATTTCATTTTAAAAACATAATAATTTGAAAAACACATCATAAATATTTTTCATGTTAAACATTAATGCGTCACGTAACATTAAGAGGTAGTGGTCTATTGTACACATGAATGACATTTTCATATTTTCATGAAATGGAAAGCATTAAGGTATATTTGATATAACAATTACATAAACATAATTACATAATAAAATTATTAATTATAAAATAAAAAAACTTTTACATAATTATTTCCAACCACTATAGGTTTTAATGGATAAAAATCACATCGGTTCGCTAGGCGGTAGTTCGCTATAAACACGAATAATGATTTCGTAACCAATTTGATTAATGCGTGTGTGGTTGAAGGACATAAACATAACATATTATAATCTAATTATATTTAATATAATGAGGTTATTATAAAATAATTATATAATAATATTTATTGGGATATGAGGAAGAAATAAAATGAAATCATTTATTGATGAATGTTCCCTCTTTTTCTGGTATCTCATTTTGGATTGAATCGAAGGACTTCATTGGATAGATTTAGAAAAGGCTAGGGTAATAGTATAAGAGGGGGTAATTTAGGATGTTATTTCAAAAAATCATGGCTAGTCCCAAGGTATTTAGAGGTCAGAATATAGGAGAAGAGGGCATAGCCTTTTATAAGAGAGGTGAGTGAAAAACATATAAATTTTGGAAGGATAGAATTCCACACACGTTTTTCATATGAAAAAATGTAAAAATGGTTCATATTTGAACCTTATAAATTATAAGGTATAAATATTTCCCTAAAACATGTATTTAAAAAGTATTAAGGATATTTTTTCCCTTAAATTTAATGTATAGTCCTTTATTAGAATTGTTTTTTTCTTAATCACCATGATTAATTTTAATTGACATCACAAATATCATGGGTAAAAAATTATATTTCACTTAATAGAAATAAAGAATTATTCTGACTATGAATATTGATTCCTATTTTGAATATTAAATTAACATAAGTGGAACAAATCAATTTAAAACTAAACCCATTAACCAAGCGAAACAACTATGGTTCAATGTGAAAATGTTCAAAAAGTTTGAAAAGTTTTAATATCCAATTTAAATGTTAAATTGATTTCGATAACCAAATTTTTATTTATTATTGTATAGTTTGACTAATTATACTTAAGAACAATTTGAAATATAATTTAACTATATGAATAAATTAGATGAAATCAAAATTTTCAATTAAATTTAGTATTTTATTATTTTTTATCCAATAACGAAATCTTTCATAAACAAAATCACACTAATATAAATTTGATATTATAAATTAAAAAATGAAGCTTAGTTTATCAAATTATATTTATAAATTTTTCAAAAATAAATTTTATTGTTTTTCATATAAGGACATAAAAAATATTTATTTTCAGAAAATAGTATTTTGAAAACAGATAATGACTATAACGAAAATTATGTATTTTAAAATGAATGTCATAAATTTATCTAAAACCGTCATAATCATATTTAAAAATTAGATATTAAATTTCATATTTTAATGATTAATGTTTATGTTATAACGTTATTTTTTTAAATAATATTTTTAACAATATAACATTTTTATGTTAAAACAAAGTGTTGCGAGTCACACATGATAACCCAGTGTTGCCTGTAGTGAATGATAACCCATAATTACAAGTAATACGAGATTGACTTGTTGTTTTTATTACAGAAGTAATAGTTAATGTTTCATTTATCATAAAAAAAATTCTATATTATGTGAAATAAATAATACTGAAATGTTTAAATTAATTTGGGAAAAAATATTTTACAAAATATAAGGTAGTTACAAAACCACCACTAGATGCCAAAAAACTAAAACTAAATAGAAATTTCATCTATAGTGTAAATATATATTTCCAATTGAAAAATAATTTTGGCATCATCATCCAAATGAAATCCATCTTGTATTTCAATATTTAATTCATACAAAATCCCATTTAAGAAATCTATATTTATACACAATTGAAGGATTTTATATATTCTATGATCAAAAACATATAAGAATAACATGATTTATTCATTTCCTTCTAGTGTATAAAATTTATGCTCTACATCAATATATTCAACCTAAGAATATTATTTTTAAATAGGTATTCCATTCTTATAAACACTTTTTCATTGTCATTAATATGATGGTTTAAGATGCATATTGTTCTTATAATATTATACAAAACCCCAAGCTCCCATCTGTTATTCATTACATACTAATCAATTTATTCATTCACTTTATTTATTCTAGACTCCCCCTTTATTGTCTCTTAAAATTTAATAGGACTTATTTGGTATAATAAAGTATTTATTTCAATATTATTTATAATTTTAGTATAAATTTATATTGCTATAACACAAAAAAAATTATTCATCAACATCTATCCACATATTTTAATTTCTATCTGACACTATTTTTATTATATTTCACTGATCTTTTATCTCAAATTTAAAATATTCTTCTTGATAAGCATACTATTGTTATTTTATAATTTTCATCATGATCGCTAAATAATATTAATTCAATTTGAGTATTAACTAATTTGATATATTCCATATTAATAACTTTTACAACACTACATTACACTACTTATTAAATTTTTTTAGGGAATTTTAAGCCCTAGACTTCATAGAATATCCCATAAATGTTACCACACATAATGTAACCCCAAACATTCCTTGAGTGCCTTATTTATTATAAATTAAACAATTACAATAATAAACTCTATAATGTTTAATAATAGGTTTGTTTCCATAACCTGATTCATAATATGTAATAACATTTATTAGATAAAGTAAGACTTTATTTTGGATATACACTCCAACATTCACAAACTATTTCTAATATTACCTTAACTATCCACTTATAATTAATAATTATTTTATCATTATATTCATATATATATTTCTCGTGCCCATAACTCTATTTTTTGTGAAGTTATCGTAGAATAAACCTCACGCTTTATGAAATGATTCATAAGATAATTCTCAACCACACTTGAAGTGAATTTTGTGTTATTATTATTTGAACTTAAATCCTTGATTTTTTATTCAAACATCATTTTATCCAGCCTCTAATTTTATATAATTAAATATTCCAACTAATTTTTTAATTAAAAATAAATATATATGTCATACTACTATAATCGTGGAAATATTAAATTAAATATCTTACACTATTGGCATTTTTTGACACTAATACCACACACATGTATCAATATAAATATGATCAAGTTGATATATTCATAAATTATTCTTGTTTTTTTAGGGATTTATCATAATCATTCATTTTAAACATTAATCAAAATTCTTTTATCTTTAGAATCAAAAAATAATTAAATCACTTTCATATTTTAAATTTGTGAGTTCAATAGTGTTTATTTAAGGAACAAGACTTAAATAATGTCAATATACTATTAACTACATCAATAGTAATTAATAACATATATTATTCAATTGAAACATTATAAAAATGAACATGAGTATATCGTCAAGAAAATAAATGTGAATAATTATTTTATTTTAATAAAGTATTTCTTTCTATTAAGCACAACATTCAATCCAAATACATAATGAAATATCATACTTAAAAGGTCATGTCTATATCCTTTAAAAAATAAAAGATCAACATTATTTGACTCTAATCCTATAATTTTTATCAATAAACATAATATTATATTTTGATCTTTATCATTCCTAAATATAATAGTTTCATTGAATATCTTCTTATATTTCACAATAGTCTTAAATTTTTCATCATATAGGATGAATACCCAATTTTTAGTGAAATTTCTTTTACATGCCTCTAATGAAACATATACCAAATTTTATTCTATATCCTTCTTCTTTTGTAACCATGAAAGTGATTTAAATATTTGATAATTTCATACACTATTAACAATTCCAATAATATATTCAATATAAGAACTTCAAACGTCAATAGTTGAATGTCTACTTTTTAAAGGATTAATTTTATATTCCTTTTTATCTATCCTTGAAACATTTATAGCTTTATCATAATTTTTTTTCCTCATGTAATGAAATTTATTTTGTCTATAATTAAAAAATAATAATCTTTCATTTGGAAAAGGTTACTTTTTTGGTTGAGTGAGAACCTCATTACATGAAAACCAAAAAATGGGATTTGATTAAAAGGACATAATGACATCATTCTATCAAATTTTAAATAAATTAGTTCCATCCAGCTTCTATTAGATCCAATAAAAGGAAAATATTTGTTCTGTGGTTCGTCTTTAATAATTTTATCAATGTAGTAATCTATTTTATTCCACATATTGATGTAACATTTCATGATAATATTTCATTATTGAAGAAAAAAATTATAATTTTATATTAAGTGTTGATCCATGCTCTTTGTTCATCATTTATGTCCACATGAAATGGTCTATCATTCATTTTATTGACTCCATCCACTAATTCATTTATTTCAATTACCTTTACCATTGAATTTTCCTTGGAACATGGAATCATCTCCAAATATAATGATGTAACTCGAACCTATTCCTTTTCATTAGAATGTAAATTTACCTGTATATGCTGGGAGTTACTATTATAGGCAAAAACATCACACAAAAATTACCTTCAAAGGAACATGATCTTCTATGGAATCATTTATGGAATATAGATTCTAAAGCTCATAGGATTCCCATAACGTCTCCTCAGATCCCGTACATTTATAAAGAGTTATTTTCACCATGGGTTTAGAATAAGGGAATAATATTTTAAATTTATTCTTTTCTTCCTAAAATTACTCCTATATTACCTCCCTATATGATTGATATATTCTACATTCATTTCCTATTCAAAAATAATAAACATTTTATATCCTTTAAATAAGTCAAATTTATTTACTTTTAAAGTATTTTATTCACTATAATATGTCATTGTATAACCAATATAACCATAAAAATTTTAATTTCATCAAGGTAAATATTATTTCTTACTTCATATTAATAGATTATAAAAGTATCCATATTATAGATGAATTTTTCATATTTTATTTTGAGTAATTTCTAATAAATTTTTCTTACCACTTTCTATCAAAACTACTACTTTACTGTTAATAACATAACATTTTAATTACTCTTCCTATTAAGCATGTCACAATTCTTCCAAAAAAATATTACTTTTTCATTGTTAATTCTCATGAAACACAGATTTCACTTTATTCATAAATTTATTTTAAAACCACATCATTATTACATTTATATTTCTTCTCATTATTTCAAAATATATTTTCATTATGAATATTATTTATCAAATAGAGAAATTCACCTTCAATAGATTCAAAAAAATTTACTTTTTATTACTATAACCATTAATATCATCAACAATATTATAATGATCTTCAATTTTCATCTTGAAATCTATAATTTATATCATTTTCTCTTGAAAGGGATATATATATCGAATAACACATCAAATTATTGTGTTATTTCTCTTTTATTTAATCGACATATAAATTTTGATCCATTAACACATTGGTCATCTTTTTCATATATTAAGTATCTAGTTCTTTATGTTCTACTTTAAACCCACTTTTATGATACAAAAATATTATTTAGATCCTATTCTCATTAATTACAGTAATAATAATCTCCAATTTATCAAATATAAATTTATCTTCTTCTAATACATAAGTATATTTATCATCATATTCATCTTTTATAATAAATTTTCTTCTTTAAAATTTATTTTCTTTTTTCCTTTTGAATTAGAAACTGATTTATTATTTCGGATTTATGAAAACATGTTTGAACATTCTATTGGGGTATCAGAATCCACCTCTTCATATCTTAAATTTATTATAAACCTAATAGTGAAATGACTACCTCTACCACATTTAAAACTAGTAATAATTAATTTACCTCCAAACCCTTATTTAGATATCTTCAATTTGATGGATATTAGTAAAATGAGATCATGAATTATATACTCCCCATTATTTTATTTATTTTGATTAAAATTATCTTAAGAATCAAAATCCATGTACATAATTGATTTATAAAAATAATATTCTAACTTACATATCATATTTTAATCAAATAGAATAATTTTAAAATAATTAATATAGACTTTGATTAAGTATATTTTCTCAATTATTAAACCACTATATTATACAAAGGTGAAAGGCTCAATGGAATTTTATTCATAATATCGTCATCTTCTATTTTAAATCAATTTCCTATCATATTTAGAACCATATAAATTATCTTATTGAAAATATTATCCGCACATTTATTTGGAGTCATTATCAAATCATCAAACTAATTTATCAATACCTAATTTTTTTCTTCAATCACCTTAGCATCCCCTTACAAAATTTTATATAGTTATTAAAATATTTATTTATATGATTTTTATACCAAAAATTTTATATCCTTATAATTAGAAATATATTTAGAAGAATCAATTGTTAACATATCATCAATATTTAATAGATTCTTGTCTAATTTAGTCTATAACATTTCCATTGGATCACTTATTTGAATACAAAATATAATATCATTATTAAAATTTAGAGTAATAGCTATAAAATATGTCTCTATATTTTTCCCCCTTCTTAATAACTAATCATATTAAATAATAGAACAATTTATACATTTATGGTATTATCAATAACAACAAAAACCATCCAATGATAAAAAAATAAACCATGTGGATATAATACAAATTGTTGGTTCTAAGTCCCAAATAGGATACCATGGAATAAATAAATTAGAGAATCAAAGATTTTTTATTTTATGTTATATATTGTTTACATTATAGAAGAGACACATGTGGAAACATATATCAAATACTATTCTTGTAAAAAAAATATATTATTCCATGCGAAGAAAATAAGATTTACTTGATACACCCATAAAGGATACATATAAGAAGAATAAACATAGTGGGAAGTTTGTGTAACCAATAATAAATTTTAATTTTTATTAATAAAATATTCAAAAAATTGATATCCATACTTATGTTCAATTATTTTTTTAAAAATCATGCTCATTATATTTTAATGAGTCACTCTTCCATCCTCTCTCCCTATACTATGTTATGAAAATAAACCAATAGTTCATTCCAAAGGCATTGTAGTATCATATATTACTTATTAAAATTATAATAACAAAAAATGGGTTTTATATTCTTAATATATCTAATAAATGATCTTCATAATCACATATATTTATTATAATATATTTTTAGGGGAAATTCAATCATCATTCCTTTTTCCTATCATATGTTTCAGTGGTGATCCATATTTTTTTAAAACTGGAATATATTTCAATATTCATATTCAAAAGAAATTTAGAATAAAATATTCAACAAAATCATTCCTTATTCATCCCAAAAAACTGTCATGACCACTCCCACCAAAGAGTACCCATCACGGGCTAACAATGACAGAAGGAATATAGTGATTGTTTGAGTCCTACATTCTGGAGGACATGGGTTAGCCACTATCACTAAGGTTATAATAAACATATAAATGAGATTAATTTCCCTCTAAGAGAATATGAATAAGGGAGAGATAAGACATATAATATAATGAACACCTACTCACATATACCAAATAAATACCAAAATTAATACATTAAATGTCATAAGGTTCTAAAACAAGTTAAAGGAAAACTAAATGAAAAAAAAGATAGATATGGAAGTGACCAAGAAGGTCAAACAGTTCCAGAAAAAACAAGATCTTGAAATAAAATGCATGATCATGAACTTATAACTATTTACTTAATCATAGTTTATATATATGTCTGGTGATCATGAAAATATACTCAATAGGAACCTCCCAAGGTACTATAATGAAAATGATAATGAAATAATGCTAAATAATAGTGAACAATAATGAAACTAAATAATCACCTTAAAATGTATACTATGTTCCTAAGATCACCATAACTACCTCTCACTAGGTAATACATACAATAGATCCTAAATTATACTATTGAAACATAATGGGTACCCCACTCCCACTTCCCAAAATATTTTCTACTCTTCCCCGACATCACCCATCCTAATCCAACTCTCTTCAATATAAGCTAGCCAGTAGATGTCTAGTATAATTACTACAACATACACCTCGTGCATGACATCATCAAATATCATAAATAGTTTATTAACCATTTAGTTTTCAGGAGCCACCAAATCCATTACAACCTGTATCATATGTTAAATGTTATACGACAAGCCATCATAGCGCATACACAAATGTACCTCAATCTGTTACATCCTATACACATATGAACTATAACTACCATTTGGATAGTGCATTCAGATATATGTGTGTGTGAAACAACCACAAACCATCATTGACCTCTACACATATATGTGGGAAAAATAATAATCATGTATACTAGCACAAAAAAATACTAATATAAGAGACAGGGTCTAGAGTGGGTAGTAAACCATCTATCCATCCTCCCATTGGGAGGTTGGAAAAATACCCTCCCAGATTCCACTGGGTGTCAGCCACCCTAACTGATATGGGTTTTGGGGTGTATGAAATCCAAAAAAATAATAAGATATATTATAGTTCCCAACCACACTATTAGAATAACATAGTCTTAGAATCATCTATAACTAACATCACTTGGAATCATGACTACCACTGATAAGACTTGATTTTATATAAGTACGCAAGAATTTTAAACATCTATATTAAAATTACTACTTTCATTTATAAATTTCACTTTTTCTTAAATTAATAATTTTCTACTTATTAATCAGAAAAATTATTTTGGGTTATATTACATAAAACATTTGACTGATGGCCATGATCTTCTAGCATAATCTAATATAAGAACATGGATTCCCAAGAGTAACATCCCATTTTATTTATAGAAACACCAAAACTGTTGGTCAGACATTTACTGGTCATTATTGACATCAATCCATAATTCCATGTAATCTAGGAAAAAAATCCTATGCTACAATCAAGAGTTGAAACCAATAACATCCAACTACCTCAAGCAGTGGGGAACAAAATGCAGATAAAATAATAATGCATCCTAGATCTCAGTATCACATTAATGGTTAATCACATATTCAACCAATTCCATCCATCCCAATACCATCCCCAAAACCCTATGGCATATCACGATGCATCTCACCGTCGAAAGTGAAAATTATAACCACATCATCCAGGACTCTCTGCCCATATCACTAGTTATCCCATACTCATCCATACTAGAATCATATCTCACGGAATGACTTGTATTCAAATAACCTATAATTATAATAGGAAAGAATGAATAAAAAATAGGGAAACCATAAGACCTGGTTTTTTATGAATATAATTATCTTTCTCTTATTGTATTTTAGAAAATACAAGCACTCTCTATTTTATTATTTTTATTTTTATTTGGTTTAAATGATCGTTAAGTATCATTACTATTGATAATATATTCGGTTAACAGTGATCAGATGATGAATATAAATGTAAGGTTATTAAAAATAATCCTTTAAACACATACAAAGGAGAGGATGTCCTCATCCAGTCGACTTGAGGCATACAAAGATAATTTTTTGGAGATTATAATGGATTTAGAATCACTTGGATTTTCTTTTGATCGAGCCCACAACAAGCTTCATTACGTTCAGTTTGAATGGAATCTTCTATGGGAGAAGTTCACATTAATAGAGATTACTAACTTGGAGATGTTATCTAAGACACCCCAAGAGTCTATCACTATCACACACCATACCCTTAGGTAATATGCAGGTGTTATAAGGGGTCATGTAAAAATGTTTTAGTTACCTCTTCTATAATCCCTTTTTATAAATAAAAGTCTTATTCCTACAATTCCTTTGTGAAAATAGTATTTCTAAAAAAGTACATAATTTGTCAAATATTATTTTTGTGTAAAAATATTAACTTTGAATATATATACATTATATTAAAATATGGATTTTATTAATAATATAATAAAAATAATTCTAATAAATGATTATTATTACTTGTAATAAGTTTGATAAGATTTATATTTTTTATATGGTAAAATAGAAAATGTAATTTTGATGAATATAATTAATGGAATTAATGAGTTTTTGAAATAATTAATATTTTAATATATTATTATTATCATATTAATTTATGAATAATAAATGAATATATAATTTTTATGAAGTCAAATTCAATTTTTATTATGTTTTGAAAACGTGTCTTGTCAAAACCCATGAATTTTCAATAAATGTCAATTTTCATTTAAAAGAGAAAATACACATATATAAAAATTATATAGATAAAATTAATATTACTTTTTTAATTAGTAAATGGAAATTATCCAATGGTGAATTTTTCATAATTTTATGAGACAATCAAATTTTTGTGTAAACATTAAATTCCCTATAAATAACATATGTGTTTTAAGACATCATAATGAATCTGAAATGATGTAATAAATACTATAATAGTTATTTTAATCCCAATATAAGTTTTACCATTAAAATAATTCAATTTTATATTTTTTTACTTGTTTTATATAGCCTTAGTGAATCCTTCAAAATTTATAATACACTTTATGATTTTAAATTCATTTGATTAATAATATGACTCACCTCCAAAAAAGAAAGGATAATATTTTAATATGACCAGAAATTGGGTTTATAGAATAATTAATTTCACTCCAATTTTGTGAAAAAAAAGAAAACCCCATTGTTTGGTTTGTGGTTTTGAATATTTAATTATATAGATTCCAAAACATAAGTTTGCGAAATATTAAATAATTCCCCTCTCATTTATTATATAAACTCACCCAATATCCCACTTATCTTTACTAAAAATCCATGGAATACATTAATAATCTTCCATCTATTCTCTATAATCCTCTAAAGGTTCCACAATCTCTCAATAATCCTCTCATCAAGCTCCTGAAGTCACACACTTAAGTAAGGGATTCCTTCCTTTCTCATTTTTAACCAGGTTTTGTAATTTGTAATACCCATTTAAAGTCAATTAAAAATAATGGGGTATGATTTATCTCCTTTTCAATAATTACCTACTTATGTTTTAATGATGATAAACCTGTTTATATCTCATTAATTCCTTCCATGTATACCCATTATCATTCCAAGATTCTGTAAGGGATTTCACTTTTCTTATATTGATTCAAGTATTTCTCCCATATTATGAATATAAATTATATTTCATATGTCGGGATATTATGATTCATGATCCTTTTAATTACAATTTCATAAGTAAATTATGAGAGATTCCTTTCTCTCTAATCAACCCAACTTATTAATTTTCATATGATGACGTTATGCAACTGAAATTGCACCACGATTTTCCAAGACAAAATCATTTTGTAGTGAATACCATACAAATTTCTCTAATATTGGTATTCACCATTATGAACATATTTATATATAGAATGGTACTTAAATTTATTTATTCCACCTCCCATAATCATCTAATAACTTATGATGTTGAATGATTTCATGTTATATGATCCATGTGGCACACTTATGCATGAAAGGAAATGTTTATAAAGGGTGCACCCAGATAGCACTCCAAAATCCTTGGTTAATGTTTTGAATCATGATAAACCATGTACAATGAGGGTTTGCTCATTCTAATTAATGTTAAATGAGGTTTTAATCATGTATATCTATGTCTAATGAGCCTTGGATCATGTTAATATCTTCTTGTATGTTGTTGCCACATTTTCATGTTAGGATAATAATTCTATATCATGAATTTATTTTCATATCTCTCTTATTCTCGATTAATATTTATATTTCCGAACATGTACTGTATTCTTCATGTTATTTATTTTTTACTACCTTAATGGGTTTTATAGATCACCCATTTCATATGTATTTCCATTGGTTATCCCATGCATTGTCCTGTACGAAGGACTAAGTTGTTCATGTCAAAGAAGATCAAAATTAAGATGTTGTATTTTGTGTTTTAAGTTGGGTTTTAATGTTGATAATTTCCTAAGACAATATATTTCTCAATCCTCAAATTTTTCTTATAAACAATTTTTTGTAATAAATCATGTTTATGTGTGTAACAAAGATAAGGGTTGTTATAGTTGGTTTCAAAGTATAGGCTTAGTTATTTTTGGATTAGGGTTATAAAACACTAGTGACATCCTTATGGATAAGACTAATTATATGAAAATAATCCCAAAATTTTGGGGAGTATATAGTATGTGCTTTATCAAGAAAATTCATCTATGTGTGGTTACAAATAGTTAGGGGTGGCTCGGAAACATATGCATCTATATGTAAAACCCGAAAACACCACATTGAGATACACTTGAAGGGGAACTGGTGTACGAAAATGGACATTAATGCACTCTTTCATCTACACTCTCGAAGGATATTCTTTCTGAAATTTATAATCTTATATTGAACCATTATTAAGAGATAAAAATTTCCATTTGAATATACATTATGAAATAAATCACTGAAAACATAGATTGAAAATTAGAAATTCATAACATAAGGAAATAAATTTAATCTATAAGTTTTTCCTTTTTGTGTTTGGATTACCATTTATGTGATTAATAGATTAATATAATTTCCACTAATTTTCCTTTTATTCCAGCCAATAGCTGTTAATATGAGGACTAAGGATAATAAATGAATTTAAGATCAATGTGATGAGAGTACTAATGAGATGCCCAATCCGATGGGAGTGGGAATCGATAACTTTTTCATGATACTCTCTTAGTTTACTCATGTATTTAATAGAAACATAAATCATGAGAAACTTCCACCCCCCCCCCCAATGAAAGAACAAGTTACAATTGAGAGCTTCATGAAACAAAGGCCTCCTACTTTTAATGGATCATCTGATCCCTCAATCGTTGAACAATGGTTCAACTCTATAGAGAAGATATTCTCCATCCTTAAATGTTTCAAACAAAACAAGGGCCTTTTATATTCTTATCATATGGAGGGTGAAGAAGATCAGTGGTGGAAATTGAACCTAAATATGAAGCATGAGGATGAAAATGTGGTGTTGGAATGAATGGATTTCTAGAAAAAAATTTCTGATAAATATTTTCCTCGCACCATCTGACTTAAGATGAAATGAGACTTTCATTACCGCATGAAAAAAGATGATGAATCAATAAAATATTATGTGGAAAACTTGAAAAGGCTGGAATGATATGCCTCTGACTTTTTTGTTTCCCCCAAATGTACGTTTGACCACCTCTTTGGTGGGATAAAACATAGACTAAAAAAATCCCTAGAGATATGTGAGTTTGATAGCTATGTGAAATTGATCTGATGTGCCTGAAAAATTGAAATAGAGATCTAAGAATATATGTTGTTTCATGGGGGACAAAAATCATAATATTGACATTAATTTGGGTTGTCTGATGGATAAATCCAATGGTTCTATGAAATTCTTGCACCCCTCTTTCCAAATGTGCCGAAAGAAGCACCCTATAAATTTCAAGAAGTGGACAAGGAAATGATTTTGGTGTGGAAAAGAAGGTCACCTGGTCATTAACTATCCACAAGAAAAACATGCTACTGCATTAGAGGAATTGAATGATATTTTAACCTACAACACATTTTTCATTGATACAACTGCAATGAACCATACAAATTTTCAAACTAGTGACCTACGAAAAGGGTTTTTGGAGGAAACCAAAAATCTCTAAGATAGTAAGGGTGATATTTTTCCATGACTACTACTGAAGTGAATCCCATAAACAAAGTGGTGATAGGTACACTAGTTATTCATTCAAGGATAGAAAACATACTTTTTTATTTTGGTTCAATGCATTATTTTATTTCTCGAATGTTTAGTAGAACAATTCGATGACCACCAAAAAACGTGGAAATATAGATATTGGGGAGAATAAAAAATGTAAAAATTGTTTAATCCAATATATATAAATCATCCCCTATAAAATTTTGGGGATTTTACTTCTATAAATACCTCATCATACTCCCTCTGGTGGATTTTTTTGAAATTATTGTAATATATTGTGTTTCCCTATATAGAGGAAACCTAAAATTCTATTAGAGGGAAATCACTCTCCATATGGAGAATCGACCCCCAATTTTGTACAAGTTTGACGAAGAGGATAAATATTTTTTAGAAACATCACAAAAAGAATGGATACAACTACAATATGGTCACATGAATATTTCTTAGATAATTTATTCTAAGCATGGAACCATCCTCAGAGACATGCCTCTTGTGAGAAAATTCAGTAATGTGTTTCCCAATGAATTTTCTGGTCTTTATCTTAGAAGGGATGTTGAATTATCAATTGATATCATACATAGGGCTTAGATAATATCCAAGAGTCTATATATAATTGTTATTTTGGAGCATAAGGTGATAAAGAAACAACTACAAGAGAATCTGGATAAAGGGTTCACACACCCAAGTGCTCGCCAAGGGGTGCACCAATACTCTTTTTTCAAGATGAAAGATGGTTCAATGCACCATTGTATAGGTTATCGTGAGATTAACATAGTCATGATAATGAAAAATTATACTTTTCCACAAATTGATTACATGTTTGATCAGCTACATGAAGAACAAGACTTCTCTAAGTTGGATTTGTGGTCGGGATATTACCAATTCTATGTGAAGAAGGGGGATATTGCCAATATTTATTTTCATACAAGTCATAGGCACTATAAATTCAAATTAATTCCTTTTGGACCCACCAATTCATCACAAATCATCATGTACATGATGAATAGAGTCTTCAGAGATTCCAACAAAATGTTTGTGGTAGTCTTTATAGATGATACTCAAAAATACTCACAAAACCATGGAGGAGCATGAGGAGAATCAATGCACTGTACTAGAGACCTTTCTATATTGTAATATATATGCAAAGTATATCATGTGTGTGTTCTAGTTGAATTAAGGGTAATTCTTAGGGCATATCATCACTAGAAACGGGATATCTATGGATCCTTGCATGAAAAATTAAATTGAAGGATGGCTGAGGCCAGAATCTGTGACTGATATCCATAAAATCATTGGGTTAGCTGGATATTATTTCCAATTTGTGAGAAATTTATTACGATTGTCAAACCCTCTTAATAAGATCAATCAGATGGGAGTCATGTTTTCATGGAATGAAGAATGTGAATAGATATTAAAGTAGTTGAAAATGTGGTTTATCACTATGCCAGTGATCACACTACCCAAAAGTGTAGAAATATTTTTTGTATTTAGTGATGTTTCAAAGAATGTCATGGGTTATGTTTTGATGCAAAATGAAAATTTAATTTCCTATGCTTCAAGGAAATTGAATGTTCATGAGAATAATGATTCAACACTATATCTATTGATCATTGTATTGATGATTAATTTGAATCTTTGGTGACATTATCTCTATGTGGAAAGTGTGAAATATATATAGATCACAAAATCCTTAGGTATATATTCACCCAATAAGAGATGAACATGCTCCAACAAAGATGGTTGGAGCTTATCCAATACTATGATTTCTAAATTCACTACTATCTGGGGAATGAAATTTTAGTAGTATATTCTCTAATTAGAAAGGTTCTAGAAAATATTTCATTCATAACAATTGGAAAGGATCCAATCCTCTTATATATGATGAAGATCGACATGGGAGTCATAAATAAGGGAACATCATCATCCATTAACAAATTATCTCCCAACTGTATATTTTGGAAAAGTTAAAGGATGGTAAAAAGGATGAGGTGGGAACTCAAACAAAAGTGGAAACTATAATAAAAGGTTAATCCTCGGTGTTCAATGTTAACGAAGAATGAATTGCGTGATTTGGGTCAATACTATGTGTTCCACCAAATATGGAGTTAAGAATAAACTTTTGGATGAGTCACATAATTATAATTTCTCCATTCACCCAGTAAAAGAAGATGTATTGAGATATCCAAGAGAATTATTGGTTGGATAACATGAATAAGGAGACCACTAAGTATACATCAAATGTCTAATATGTCAGAAAGTGAAGTTTGAGCGGAATAATTCTATGGGGATGATGCAAAAATTTCCCGTACCAACATGGAAATGGGTGAAAATAACTATGGACTTTGTTACCGGACTTTCTAAGACATCCAGAGAAAATAATTCTATCTAGATTGTTGTGGATCATCTCAAAAAAAATTAACACTTCATTGCAATTCGAGATGATTTCTCACTCGTTCAACTAGAATGGATATATATCTGAGAAGTTTTAGGGTTTTATGTATTACCACTATCGATTGTATCTGATCGAGATCCAAGATTCAACTCTATGTTCTGGAAGAGTCTCTAACATGTTATGTATACCGAGATGAACTTCAGTACAACTTATCATACTCATACTGTTTGAGAATATGAGTAGATTATCCAAACACTTGTGGACATGTTGAGATCATTCTCAATAGACTTCAAAGGATGATGAGATCAACATCTTCCTATGGTAGAGTTCACTTATAATAATAGTTTCCACTCAGCATCAAAATGGATCTTTATGAAGCCCATTATGGGAAGATTTGCACTACGCCAACATGGTGTGATTGTGTTGGGGATCAAAATTTTCTAGGTCCCAAAATGGTTGAATGAATGGTGGATAAGGTTATGACCATCCAACATTGAATTAAAGCTGCTCATATTCGACAAAAGAGGTATGCTCACAATCGTCAACGAGGCCTTGAGTTTGATCTTGGAGACAAGGTGTTATTCTGAATATCACTGTGAAATAGAGTTATGTGATTTTGGAAGAAGATAATTCTTGTCCCAAGGTACATCAACCCTTTTGAGATCTTAAATCATGTTAGATCAATGGCCTATTGACTAGAACTCCCACCGAACTTGTCTCAAGTAAAAGATGTATTCCATGTATCACTCTTGATGAAGTACTTATCATACCCATAGCATATACTCAATCTACAAGTGGTACCATTGGATAATTAACTCTCTTATGAATAGAAGCTGGAGAAGATCTTAGATCGTAGACAAAAAGTTCTATGAAATAAGATGATGTCCTTCATCAAGGTGATGTGGAAAAGGCATATGTTTGAAGAAGCAATGTGGGAAATAGATGAAGTGATGAGGCAGAGCTACCATTATTTTTTTAGTGTGGGAAAATGAAATTCGAGGTTGAAATTTATTAAAGGCATAATGTGGTAACGACCCAATCATTTATGAATAAAATTACATTTTTTAATGTTGTATAGAAAACACATGCACTCTTTTTTAATTTATTATTATTATTGGGATTAAATTACTGTTAAGTATCATTACCATTGATAATATATCCACTGAACAGTGATGAGACGACTGATATAAATTTACAATTTTTCAAAATAATCCTTTTGACACAGAGAAATAAGAGGATGGATTTATCCAGCAGACTCAGGTCATATGAAGCTCATTTTTTCATATCTTTGAAAGGACATACAGTTAATCGAATTATCTCTTAACCATGACCAATCAAATATTCCACGGGTTAATCTTGATTATAATTTCCAACATGAGAAGTTCATGTTAATTGAGATTAACACCTGGAAGACGTTATCTGAGCCGGCCCAAGAGTCTAACTCCATCGCACCCCTTACCCTTAGGTATTACATGGGTGTTATAAAGGGTTATGTAATAAGGTATTAGTTACATTTTGTGTAATACCTTTATATAAATAAATTTCTTATTCCAAAAATTCCATTATGAAAAAAGACTTTTTTAAAAAGTGAAGAATCTGATAAATAAACTTTTTGGGTAAAAATGATACTTTTGAAAAATATATAAATTATATTTTAGTATGGTTATTTTTAATAATATTATAAAAACAATTCTGATAAATGATGATTATATTAGGTAATCAATTTTATAAGAGTTATATTTATTATGTTATAGAACCGAAAATGTATTTATAAATAATTCATATTAATGAATCAATGAATTTTAAAATTAATTAATATTTTAATAATATATTATTATCAAATTACTCTAATGAATACTAAATGAGTATACAAATTTGATGAAGTCAAATGCTGTTTTTATAATTGGTTGAAAACTATTTTTGTCAAAACCTGTGAATTTTCAATAAATGTCACTTTTCATTTAATAAGTAAGAATTCACAAATATAGAAAACTAATGAGATAAAATTAATATTATTTTAAGAATCAGTACATCGAAATTATACAACGGTGAATTTTTTGTTAATTTTCTGAGATAGCAAATTTTTTTGGTAAAGATTTAATACCGTATAAATAAAATATGGGTTTTATGATTTCATAATGACCCCAAAATGTTGTAATAAATACTATAATGGTTATTCATGGCCCAATATATGTTTCCCATTATATTAATTGGATTTTATATTCCTTTTACTTTTTTATAATTCCTTTGTGAATCCTCAAAAATGTATAAAATACTATAGGATTTTAAATTCAGTTATTTAATAATGTGACTCACATCCACATAAGAAAGACTAATATTATAATACATTTGGAAATTGGCCTTATAAAATAATGTTTCCACTCCACTTTGGAGAAAAAACATGTGAAAAATATATGGGAAGGTTTGTGGTTTTTAATATTTAATTATATAGATTCGAAAACCTATGTTTTTGAAATATTATTACCTACATAATTAGAAGGCCTCAGCTTTAAACCTTACTTAATCTTGAGTTATTACAAGATTACACATTGAGGATCTTTTCAGGTTTAGATTTTTAGAGAATTAGATCATGAAACTTGCATTACATTCCACATTTAAACAAAGTGGTTATATAAAAGACAGTATTCATTCTTCCCATCAACGGTAACATATTGAAAATAAAACATGGATTCTTTCTTGACACATCCTTGACACAATCATCACATCATGTACCTTTTCCTTGACCTGTTAAAAATATTTCAAAAACTTGGGATGAGCATAAAAAGCTCAGTAAGGGTTATAAAAAAATATGGAAAGGAAACGTGAGTTCATATATACATAAGAATGAAATCATACTTTACTCGTAAAACATAGGCACTTTAACATACCTCATCAAATCATAAATAAATCATCGAAATCATAAGACATAAAAGGTAACTTGAGGCATTCATAACATTCTTACATAGGGAGTAACCCTCTTGGTTACGTTTGGAATACCCATCATAGTATATTCCCTAAAATATCTTCGGAGAAACCTTAACGTTTCACTCCTTCGCGTTACCCAATGCATTGGAGAGCTATATCGGGCTCACCCGCCCTTAGTCTATCACGGAACCACCTGTTTTCTTAACAAAGCCCAAGAACCATAACATAAACGTATTGCAAAAAACATGCATAATGTAAACATAACATTTCCACATTTCAATCACAATATAACATTTTATGATATTGAAATAATGAATCCCTTCAAAAAGAAACCATTTCCAAAACCATTTAAAACATTTAATAAAGAGATTTTTTAATCAAAGTGTCCCATACCACCTTGAAGCTTTTAAAATTTTAAACCATTAATATCCATATAAATAAATCCTTAAACCATTTTGAGAACATGGATATTAATAAGAACAAATCATTAAAACATTTAAAGTAATATTTTGGTTAAAGGGTTTTTACCAAAATTAGAGACACTTGAATACAATAATTGAGGAATAACATTTAATCAGAACTTTATAATATCATGAGAATAAATGGATTCATGATATAATATTCCAAATGTAATGCCCCGACCCCAGTTACCCAGATTCGGTGCATTAATTACATAACATTGTCATGATCACAAGAAAGATCAAATCTCGAAAGACCGATTGGTTTAGTAGCCTTAGAACACTAGATATATTCATAAGTTTTACATTACATCATAAAATGAAAAACTACTACAACAACATAATGTTTCCACAGTCCACACTATAATCCCCTCATAATATCCCTGAAGGTCATTCATAACTTACATCTTCACATCCTGGGAAAAATAAAACATAGAAAAGGGGTGAGCTCAAATGCCCAGTAAGGATAACAATATAGCGGAAACTTTCATAAATAAGAATAAACATTTTAAGGCAATGTATAACTAAAACAAAAGCCTTTTAAACTTGAACATTTAATATAGTATGGCATAAATAAAATGAAATAATTCCATTTACTTATTCACATTGTTATTCTACTAATCGAATAATCACATGCAAAATCAATAACCACTTTCATAATGATGGAATGCATAATGCCAGACTATCATAACCACATATCCAAGGCCTTGTGCCAAGACTACAAATAAGATTTTGTCAAGGCCTTGTGCCAAGACACTAGTTTGTCTCATGAGACCTACCGATGCATCGAGGAGCTATAGCGGGCTCCACCCGTCACATATTAAGTCCAATGCATTCCCATATGAAAAGGTTTAAACATAACATAAACATTCGTATTAAAACTAGCATACGAAATGTCAATACTTTCACCATAAACCATGAATGGTATAAAAATAGAACATCCACAGTCAAACAAATCACAAAACCTTCAATATAATATAGAAGTTTTGTATCATAATAAATCAACTTTAAATAAGTGTAAAATCCATCAAAGGATGTTGACATAGATGAAATCAAAATTCATTTTAAAGAAATATCTCTTTTTATTTTGAAATCATTTAAGATCGATATAAAATAAAACATTTTATTTGAAAATACTCTTATAGGCTTGTAAGGGAAGCTTTGATGATTTTATAACGGCGGAAAATAACAGCACCCGCCGTATAAGTTAAAAAAAACATTCTTATCTTAATTCTGTCGAAAAGGTTAAAAAGCACCTTGTTTGGAAAATGATGGAAAGATTCCCTTATAAACCTCTTATAAAAAGTCAAACAAGGGTATAAATGAATTTAACCCATATTCTTTTAAATATTAAAAATGTTTCGAAATACATTTTGAAGAAACATGGACGTGGATGATAACGAGGTCCCAGTAGATAATTACGTATAAACAACCTCGGATAATGAAGAGATTGCGAAATAGACCCTTACCTAGTACTTTTCTTTGGTTGGGGTGGGTTAACCTCCTGTATAATGGTGAAATAATTGTTATTAAATTATACAAGAATCATATATATTAATATGACATCATATATGATCTTTTAACATTGATTTGTTAATAATATCTTAGAATTATCGTCGTTTTGGGTGTTAACTTACTCAATTTCTTTTATATGTTTTGTTACATAAGCCATGTTTGTTGTATCTTATTCATATCCAGAATGATATCAAGTCCTTAAACATCATTTTTAAATCATCAAATGATAATTATACTTGAATGGATACGATGGAGAATGAATCTCATCGCGTTCGTGGAGACGGTAGTCCGTACGTACGCACGAGCGACAATATCATTCTTTTGATATTAAAATAATATATATATGGATTTTATATAATATATACAGAATAATTAACATTTTATATTTATTATTTACATGAGTTACACATCATTATTATACCCATCCAAATAATATTATATTGAATAACAATTACACCACGACGTGGAGACGGTAAGCCGTACGTACGCACGTATGGTGACATGTTATTCAAAGGGTGGATAGAATACTGAATATAGTTGTACCATATTCACAATAACATCACAGTATATATATTATACTGGATTTATTATTTTAGAATGGTAACAACAAAGGAAGAAGAAGTGGAAGAAGAAATGAACTTAGAAAAGGGTGGTGAAATCATTACCTCTTCTTCGGGTTCTTCCTTTTGATTTGATCAAAAGGGCTCCTTATGTTGGCTTTCTGATCAAACTAAGGCCCCTAGGTTGTATTGAGGGAAGTTGGGAGAGTATTTGGGCAGAGATTGGCCGAACCAAAAGGCTTTGAAGGTGTGAAGAAATGAGAAGGAGGAGTGCCCTTTTATAAGAGGGGTGAGGGGCACCTTTGGAAAAGATAGAAATATTAGTTTATAATAAATTCATATTCGGTTTACAATGGCTCCAAAGTTGACTATTCAAAGGTTAAGGTGGGTATGGGTCGAAAACAACTCAACCAATAGAATTTAGACAGGTTTGGGTACTTATATTAACCTTATCTTTAAGTATTAACTTTAAGTTAATTAGTTTCACTTTTACAATGTCTCTTTGTATTTTTATATAATATGGTTAATAAACTTACTACATACATCCAATCGACCCCCAAGTGGTCCATTAATGATGAAACTATCATGATATAAGTCTCTTGGCCGAACCTTAGATTTTTAGGAATTTAATATCAATTAATAATATAATATTTGTTTTAAGAACTCTTTTATGTCAATTTTAACACTATTCAATAGTTGGTTTTTGTGAAACTCATAACAGATTGATTACTTCGAACAAAGTCAATTAAATCAATCCTAATATATCATATTATCCTAGAAAATTAGTTTAATGCATTAAAAGTTTCATATTATATTTATTTGGGTATTTATAATATCAATTATTTTAATTTTTCACTATTACAGTAATTACTGCATCATCATTGTGTCATAAATAAAATAAATTATATAATGTCTAAAAATTATAAATAAAATATCATTATGTAGGAAATTGTTTTATATTTCTAATGAATAATTATAATCTAAAATCCAACATATATAACCATATGTAATAATTGTTTTGCTAAAAGATATATGCTTGTGTCATTTTTGTATTCATTTTAACTTAATTAAAATAAAGTGTCATTATCACTTACAAGTGGATCCATGGGGTCCCAAAATCGACCCAAAGATGCCCATGGTCGACCATGTATCAACCAATAGGGTTAAGACACGTTTTAGGGTAATTTAGTATTATTATAATATAATTTTTAACCCTTATTTACCGGATTTACCCTTAACCATGGTAAATAAAATATTTACCGCAGTAATTATTCAAAATGTCTAAAAATAAAAGTTACCTATTTACACAATTTGAACATCCTGATTCCAAATATGGAATCCATTTTCCTAAATTCAAAACACAGAAGTGGCAGAAATTAATTTAAAATTAATTCCCGCTGTCAAAACAAAAAGCGTGTTTTTAAGAGATAATAACTATCAAAAGATTGACACTTGTTTATGTTCGGTTTAATTGTAAAATTATGTCCAATGACCAAAATTATATTAAATGGTAAAAATATATTCTAAATATACTTTAAAACTACTAAAATTCATAATTTATCACTATTAATTATTTTGATTAAAAAAGTTGTTTTTAATTAAAATTTAGTAATTTTCACTATTCATCAAAATATGAAAGTTATCCGAAAAGTACCAAAATTTCACCTTAGGCTAAATTAGATATTCCGAATCCAAAAATGTAGTCCATTTTGAAATATAAAATATATATGATTTCAAAAAGTAGGTATTACTATTCACAATGGCTAGTTTAATTAGTTGTGGTGTGTGTTAGAACTCGAGGTTGCGTACAACACACGCTATCGCATTATTCCAAGGGAAACGTACCGTAGAAGCTTGGGGTGTTACATTCTCCACTCCTTCAAATAATTTCGTCCTCGAAATTTCTAGAATACTATCGCATGAAAAGACTCGGGTGGTTCTTCATCATAAGTTCCTTGGGTTCCCACGTTTCCTCTTCCATCTTATGGTTTCTCCACAAAACTTTTACCAGACGTGTCGTCCGGTTTCTCAATACTTGTTCTCTTGTATAAAGAATCCTGACGGGCTCTTCACAATAGGAAAGATCGGGTTCCAGTTCTACTTCCTCATAGGTGAGTACATGCGTTGGATCAGGCATGTATTTCTTCAACAGAGATACGTGGAACACATCGTGATCTTTGGAGAGACTTGGCGGCATTGCCAATCGGTAAGCTACAACCCCAATTCGTTCTAGAATTTCGAAAGGTCCGATGTACCTGGGACTCAATTTACCTTTCTTACCAAAACGTATGACTCCCTTCCACGTAGATACCTTCAGGAAAACATGATCACCAACTTGAAATTCCAAATCCTTCCTTCGATTATCGGCATAGCTCTTCTTCCTACTTTGAGCTGCTTTGATGTGATTTTGGATTACTTTCACCTTTTCCACCGTTTCCTCCACCAGTTCTGGGCCTACAAGTTTTCTTTCACCAATGTCATCCCAACAGGTTGGTGTACGACATCTCTTTCCGTATAACGCTTCATATGGTGCCATCTGTATACTCGAATGGAAGCTATTGTTATAGGAAAATTCTACCAGTGGTAAATATTGATCCCACATACCCTGAAAGTCAAGTGAGCAAGATCTCAACATGTCTTCTAAGGTCTGAATAGTCCGTTCTGATTGTCCATCTGTCTGAGGGTGGTAAGCAGTGCTCAAATGAAGTTCAGTATCCAGGGATTTCTGAAGACTTTTCCAAAATCTTGAAGTAAAACGGGGATCACGATCAGAAACAATTGATAAGGGTACTCCATGAAGTCTCACAACTTCATTAATATATAGTCTTGATAGACGTTCCAGGGGTAGATCTTCTCTTATAGCAATAAAATGTGCTGACTTGGTAAGGCGATCAACAATAACCCATATTGCATCATTCCTTCTAGGAGTCTTTGGTAGCCCCATGACAAAGTCCATCGTAATATTGTCCCATTTCCACTCCGGTATGGGAAGAGGTTGCATGACTCCTCCAGGCTGTTGCCTTCCAGCTTTCACTTGTTGACAAACCATACATCTTGACACAAAATCAGCAATCTCCCTCTTCATGTTGTCCCACCAAAAATGTTCCTTCAAATCTCTATACATTTTGGTGCTCCCAGGGTGTATAGAGAAATTGGAACTATGAGAATCATCTAGCAATTCCCTTTTTAGATCAGGTAAATCGGGAACACAAAGTCTCTTCCCGAATTTCAAAATCCCATCTTCATACACAAAGTCTCTCAATCTCCCATCATTCACAGCTTTTATCTTCTTCTGAAATTCTTCATCATCGGTCTGAGAACTCTTAATCCTTTCTAGTAATGATGGTTTGGCAACCATTTGAAAAAGCATTGATGTTTCACCTTCCCTGGTTATTCCCATGTCCATCTTCACTAGATCCATGAAAATTGGATCTCTTTCAATTTTCATCATGTTCAAAACACCATGGTCTTTTCTGCTCAAAGCATCTGCCACCTTGTTTGCTTTCCCTGGGTGGTAGTGTATCGTGCAATCATAATCCTTGAGTAATTCAAGCCATCTCCTTTGCCTCATGTTGAGTTTTTTTTTGTGAGAAAATATACTTCAAACTCTTGTGATCAGTATAAATCTCACATTTTTCACCATAGAGGTAGTGCCTCCATATCTTCAAAGCGAAGATCACAGATGCTAACTCAAGATCATGAGTAGGATAGTTTTGTTCATGAATTTTCAACTGTCGTGATGCATAGGCAATAACTCTATCATTCTTCATAAGGCCACAACCAAGTCCTTTCTTTGATGCATCACTATAAATAACGAACCCATCATTCCCCGATGGTAGAGTCAATATAAGAGCATTGACTAATCTTCTCTTCAGTTCTTCGAAACATTCTTCACACTCTTTTGTCCAAACAAATTTAACCCCTTTATGTGTGAGCTTTGTTAATGGGTTAGCCAATCGGGCAAAATTCTGGACGAAACGTTGATAATAACCTGCCAAACCAATAAAACTGCGTACCTCAGTTATACTCGTAGGTGCTGTACATTCTTGGATTGCCTTGGTCTTAGAAGGATCAACATAGATTCCATCTTTAGAGACAATATGGCCAAGAAAAGAAATCTCCTGAAGCCAGAATTCACACTTACTAAACTTCCCATATAATTCATGCCTCCTCAGAGTCTTCAAGATAATGCGCAAGTGATTTTCATGATCTTCGTAGGTTTTGGAGTATACCAAGATATCATCAATAAATACCACCACAAATTCATCGAGATACTCCTTGAAAACTCTATTCATCAGATCCATGAATACAGATGGTGCATTAGTCAATCCAAACGGCATTATGGTAAACTCGTAATGCACGTACCTGGTTCGAAATGCTGTCTTCGGAATGTCTTCCTTCTTCACACACAACTGATGGTATCCAGATCGAAGGTCAATCTTTGAAAAGTATTGAGCTCCATGCAGTTGGTCAAATAAATCATCAATACGAGGTAGGGGATACTTGTTCTTTATCGTTATAGCATTGATCTCCCTGTAGTCGATACATAACCTCATAGATCCATCTTTCTTTTTAACGAAAAGAACAGGGGCTCCCCATGGAGAAACACTTGGGAGAATAAATCCCTTATTACTCAATTCCTCTAGTTGTTTCTTTAGTTCGACTAACTCTACAGTGTCCATTCTATATGGGGTCTTCGATATAGGCCTTGATCCATGAATCAAATCAATGGAAAACTCAACTTCTCGTTCTGGAGGATGTCCAGGTAAATCTTCCGGAAATACATCTACAAATTCTTTCTCAACAGGTACATCCTCTATTTGAACATTCCTTTCCTCAACGACAGTTATTTCATTCTCTTTCTCCCCAATAATTTAATTAAGTTGAGCTACTGGGGGTGGATCTAAATAAGAATTAGGTGGTGACGATTCTGCTCTAAAAATAAGGTGTTCCTTATCGTTATCATCAAGAATCGTAACCTCTTTCTTCTTACAATAAATCTTCGCATCATAGTCTGAAATCCAGTCCATACCGAGGATTATATCAAACTCAATCATAGGTATGACGATGAGATCAGCAGATAAAGAAAATTTATGTGCTCTAATGGGGACTGATTCAGAAAACTTTGTTGCAATGATACTTCCCTTAGGAGTTTTAACTGACAACTCCCTTATTAAATCAAATTGGAAATATCTAATTTTCTTAGCAAACTGGGAAGATATGAAACAATGCGATGATCCAGAATCAAATAATTCATTTGCTAAACTTGAGGAAACCATTAAATTACCTGCCACCACGTCTTTCGGAGCTTCTACCTCTGCAGTAGTGATAGCATAAGCCTGGCCTTGATCCCTTGTCCTTTTCTGAGGTAAGTTCTCCTGACACTTAGGACATTCATTGGCATAATTCCCCATCTCCCTGCAATTGTAGCACTGAACGTTGGTAGCTTCCTTCTTCCCCTTGCAATCACGAGCTTGGTGGCCTTTTTCACCACACTTGTAACAGACTCCCATTCCCTTCAAGAAAGTACCAGGATGTTTCTTCCCGCATTTACCACAAGATGGATATTCAAACTTTCCCTTCTTCCCCTTATTTCCATTCCCAGATTGATCAGCAGGTCTCTTCTTCTCTTGCTTTGCTTTAATGTCATAAGACTTAGAGAATTCCTTTTCGGTCTTGATAGCACATGAGACAATGTCTTCATACGATGAAAAGGATTGTGAGACTAATGCTCGACGAAGAAATGGTTTTAACCCATCAAAGAAATGATCAATCTTACTTATTTGGTTACGTATATAATCACCAGCGTACCTTGCTAACCTTGTAAAGTTAGCCTCATACTTTGTGACATTCTCATCCTCCTTTTGTCTCAGACTTAGAAATTGCCTTTCCATATCCGCTCGATGGTCACGAGGAAAGTATTTTTCTAAAACAGATCTTTGAACTCCCTCCATTCCGTATTTGATACTTCATCATCTTCCTTCATGTTTTGAATCAATGACCACCATTGATCAGCATCTCCAGTGAGGCGGTAAACTGCCATGATAACTTTTTCCCTTTCACTGCTCCCCAAGGCCTGAAATATTTTCTCTAGGGAATTTATCCATTGCTCAGCTACTAAGGGATTTGTACTCCCATTGAACGTTGGTGGTTGTTGCCTCATGAATTGATCTAACATTGATCCTCCATGCTGCGGATCAGGGTGCTCCATACGGGTAAGGTTATTATTCATAACCTGAGTAAGTTGTCCCAGTATGGTGATTAGCTGATCGGCACCAGTTGCATCACCAGCCCCACTATAATTATCTTGAGCAGGAGTGAAATCCCTACATGGAGTGCGTGCATTGATACTGTTTCCATTTCTTCCACTAGGCTCCATTTCTAAACAATGGCATAAACTAGATCAGTTTATGAATCAAAATACATAATCCCATACTTATAAAACTCTTAACATAAATTGAACTATTTATGGATATAATCCATAATCATAAAAATGTTTTCTTTAAGGAAGTATATACTCATAAACCCTTCATAATGATTTTTAAAGAAAATGAGAGTTATCCTAAGCATATCCCCCGGGAGTGTCGTAACCAAGAGTGCAGCAAGGCCAGTTGTCGTGCACCAGTTCCCGTTCGAGTCTAGCTCAAAGTGGTGTTTTCGGGTTTTACCCCTAGGTACATCTGTGCCAGAGCCGCCTCTACCTGCTCGTATCCAGACAGGGATGTATTGCTCGGAAAACTCACAAAATCTCTACAATACCAAAATTCTAGGATGTTCTTCTATACTAATCCTCAAAGTTCATCTTAGGATTACGTGCTCTAATCAGAGTTTATCTAAATCTAGCTTCCAAGGTTTGTACTAAACTTCCTCTGATACCAACTGTAACGCCCCGACCCCAGTTACCCAGAGTCGGTGCATTAATTACATAACATTGGCATGATCACAAGAAAGATCAAATCTCGAAAGACAGATTGGTTTAGTAGCCTTGGAAACACTAGATATATTCATAAGTTTTACATTACATCATAAAATGAAAAACTACTACAACAACATAATATTTCCACAGTCCACACTATAATCCCCTCATAATATCCCTGAAGGTCATTCATAACTTACATCTTCACATCCTGGGAAAAATAAAACATAGAAAAGGGGTGAGCTCAAATGCCCAGTAAGGATAACATTATAGCGGAAACTTTCATAAATAAGAATAAACATTTTAAGGCAATGTATAACTAAAACAAAAGCCTTTTAAACTTGAACATTTAATATAGTATGGCATAAATAAAATGAAATAATTCCATTTACTTATTCACATTGTTATTCTACTAATCGAATAATCACATGCAAAATCAATAACCACTTTCATAATGATGGAATGCATAATGCCAGACTATCATAACCACATAGCCAAGGCCTCATGCCAAGACTACAAATAAGATTTTGTCAAGGCCTTGTGCCAAGACACTAGTTTGTCTCATGAGACCTACCGATGCATCGAGGAGCTATAGCGGGCTCCACCCGTCACATATTAAGTCCAATGCATTCCCATATGAAAAGGTTTAAACATAACATAAACATTTGTATTAAAACTAGCCTACGAAATGTCAATACTTTCACCATAAACCATGAATGGTATAAAAATAGAACATCCATAGTCAAACAAATCACAAAACCTTCAATATAATATAGAAGTTTTGTATCATAATAAATCAACTTTAAATAAGTGTAAAATCCATCAAAGGATGTTGACATAGATGAAATCAAAATTCATTTTAAAGAAATATCTCTTTTTATTTTGAAATCATTTAAGATCCATATAAAATAAAACATTTTATTTGAAAATACTCTTATAAGCTTGTAAGGGAAGCTTTGACGATTTTATAATGGCGGAAAATAACCGCACCCGCCGTATAAGTTAAAAAAACATTCTTATCTTAATTCTGTCGAAAAGGTTAAAAAGCACCTTGTTTGGAAAACGATGGAAAGATTCCCTTATAAACCTCTTATAAAAAGTCAAACAAGGGTATAAATGAATTTAACCCATATTCTTTTAAATATTAAAAATGTTTCGAAATACATTTTGAAGAAACATGGACGTGGATGATAACGAGGTCCCAGTAGATAATTAAGTATAAACAACCTCGGATAATGAAGAGATTGCGAAATAAACCCTTACCTTGTACTTTTCTTTGGTTGGGGTAGGTTAACCTCCTGTATAATGGTGAAATAATTGTTATTAAATTATACAATAATCATATATATTAATATGATATCATATATGATCTTTTAACATTGATTTGTTAATAATATCTTAGAATTATCGTCGTTTCGGGTGTTAACTTACTCATTTTATTTTATATGTTTTGTTACATAAGCCATGTTTGTTGTATCTTATTCATATCCAGAATGATATCAAGTCCTTAAACATCATTTTTAAATCATCAAATGATAATTATACTTGAATGGATACGATGGAGAATGAATCTCATCGCGTTCGTGGAGACGGTAGTCCGTACGTACGCACGAGCGACAATATCATTCTTTTGATATTAAAATAATATATAAATGGATTTTATATAATATATACAGAATAATTAACATGTTATATTTATTATTTACATGAGTTACACATCATTATTATACCCATCCAAATAATATTATATTGAATAACAATTACACCACGACGTGGAGACGGTAAGCCGTACGTACGCACGTATGGTGACATGTTATTCAAAGGGTGGATAGAATACTGAATATAGTTGTACCATATTTATAATAACATCACATTATATATATGATACTGGATTTATTATTTTAGAATGGTAATAACAAAGGAAGAAGAAGTGGAAGAAGAAATGAACTTAGAAAAGGGTGGTGAAATCATTACCTCTTCTTCGGGTTCTTCCTTTTGATTTGATCAAAAGGGAGCCTTAGGTTGGATTTCTGATCGAACTAAGGCCCCTAGGTTGTAGTGAGGGAAGTTGGGAGAGTATTTGGGCAGAGTTTGGCCGAACTAAAAGGCTTTGAAGGTGTGAAGAAATTAGAAGGAGGAGTTCCCTTTTATAAGAGGGGTGAGGGGCACCTTTGGAAAAGCTAGAAATATTAGTTTATAATAAATTCATATTCGGTTTACAATGGCTCCAAAGTTGACTATTCAAAGGTTAAGGTGGGTATGGGTCGAAAACAACTCAACCAATAGAATTTAGACAGGTTTGGGTACTTATATTAACCTTATCTTTAAGTATTAACTTTATGTTTATTAGTTTCACTTTTACAATGTCTCTTTGTATTTTTATATAATATGGTTAATAAACATACTACATACATACAAGCTACACCCAAGTGGTCCATTAATGATGCAACTATCATGATATAAGTCTCTTGGCCGAACCTTATATTTTTAGGAATTTAATATCAATTAATAATATAAAATTTGTTTTAAGAACTCTTTTATGTCAAGTTTAACACTATTCAATAGTTGATTTTTGTGAAACTCATAACAGATTGATTACTTCTAACAAAGTCAATTAAATCAATCCTAATATATCATATTATCCTAGAAAATTAGTTTAATGCATTAAAAGTTTCATATTATATTTATTTGGGTATTTATAATATCAATTATTTTAAGTTTTCACTATTATAGTAATTACTGCATCATCATTGTGTCATAAATAAAATAAATTATTTAATGTCTAAAAATTATAAATAAAATATCATTATGTAGGAAATCTTTTTATCTTTCTAATGAATATTTATAATCTAAAATCCAACATATATAACACTATGTAACAATTGTTTTTCTAAAAGATATATGCTTGTGTCATTTTTGTATTCAATTTAACTTAATTAAAATAAAGTGTCATTATCACTTACAAGTGGATCCATGGGGTCCCAAAATCGACCCAAATATGCCCATGGTCGAACATGTATCCACCAATAGGGTTAAGACACGTTTTAGGGTAATTTATTATTATTATAATATTATTTTTTAACCCTTATTTACCGGATTTACCCTTAACCATGGTAAATAAAATATTTACCGCAGTAATTATTCAAAATGTCTAAAAATAAAAGTTACCTATTTACACAATTTGAAAATCCTGATTCCAAATATGGAATCCATTTTCCTAAATTCAAAACACAGAAGTGGCAGAAATTAATTTAAAATTAATTCCCGCTGTCAAAACAAAAAAGCGTGTTTTTAAGAGATAATAACTATCAAAAGATTGACACTTGTTTATGTTCGGTTTAATTGTAAAATTATGTCCAATGACCAAAATTATATTAAATGGTAAAAATATATTCTAAATATACTTTAAAACTACTAAAATTCATAATTTATCAATATTAATTATTTTGATTAAAAAAGTTGTTTTAATTTAAAATTTAGTAATTTTCACTATTCATCAAAATATGAAAGTTATCCGAAAAGTACCAAAATTTCACCTTAGGCTAAATTAGATATTCCGAATCCAAAAATGAAGTCCATTTTGAAATATAAAATATATATGATTTCAAAAAGTATGTATTACTATTCACAATGGCTATTTTAATTAGTTGTGGTGTGTGTTAGAACTCGAGGTTGCGTATAACACACGCTATCGCATTATTCGAAGGTAAACGTACCGTAGAAGCTTGGGGTGTTACACCAAAGTACAGTATATACACCATATAAGAGTGAATTGGTGCATAACAACAATGAAGTCTCAATAGAGATGTAAAATGTGATGAAATCCCTTATAAAGAAGGTATCCTAAAATTAAGGATAAATCAATCCCAAAATTATGTGTGACAAATATAAATACACCCAATAAAATTGGATATTAAGTTTAAAACAATAAAATTTCATTCACACATATTCAAAGAATGACATATTCATTAACTACATGTTGAACCCAAAGAAATCTAAATTGGGTTAAAACGTTCCCTTGGTAAAATTCTACAGCCTAACGGCGTCACTTCAAAAATTCAGAAAATGAGTTGATGAGAGATAACAATTTTATCTCATCACTTGGATATAAAATTTACATAAATAAGGATATATGAGTACATATCCCAACATAAAAATATGTAAATTAAAAGACCCAACAAAAGAAGTCTTTTAAAAAATAGGAGGGTGAAAGTTTCCCTTACCGACTTGGGTATCTTTCAAAACATACACCCCATGAAAGAAGGACAATAAATCATTGATGTAAATACTCATAAACGAAATTATATTACACAAAGAGTATAATAATGGGCAGTACATACACCACTCAAAGGAAATTGTGGCAAATGTAGCGTAAATCTCACGGGAATAAAAGTGAGATGAAAAATCTCTTATGAAAACTCGGCATCCTAACGACGCCACTTAAAACATCCAAAATGGATTGATGAGAGGAAATAGGGTCTCTCATCATATGAACATAAAAATTACAGTAAGATTAATATAAAAGAACATCCCAATCACAAGAAATATGAGCTTAAAAGGAATGACATAAAATGGTGTACTTAAAAAAGAAAGAGAGGAGTAGGATCCCTTACCTCGTATCCGACGTGACCCGACCGTTCTTTAATCTCCTGAATAATAAACTTGAGTTAATCTCTACTTTCTTAAGAACCTTTTTCAAGTTAATTATTCTTTTTATACCATGTTATGAACATCATGTAATCATTTATGTTAATAATGTACATTTTGTCGATATTTGGTTCTTAAGTCAAAAATAGACTTATTACACTTACATGTTGTTAATTTGGTCAAAGGTTCGTTATATCCAGAATGATATTAATTATTTTGATAACATATATATCATATATATTCAGCATATACATGTATTTATAATATTACATCACAATTAGAGGTAAGAAATGAAATGCACCGTTTATGGAGACGGTAAGTCGTACGTATGCATGAACGCTACTTCAATTTCTATTTCGTATTTTTTGAATGGAATCATAATTATATAATAGTATATTATAATTCCAGTATAATAACATATATAATATCATTAAATTTATCCTTTACACATCCCACATATGGTATTAACGAATCAAATCACTTTCAGGGGGCGGTAGTCCGCACTTCCTAAAATGAAGATATCGTGTTTACCCATAATGGAAACAGTAATGGTATGCCATAAATGAAAAATACATAAGCTTAAGGAAAGAATAGAAATATTATATATCATATATATAAATAGTTACATCATAATGTCCACCTTTGAAGGTGTTAAATGAGTATTGAACAATCATCGTTTCGGGAGGCAGAATTTCGCCATCCATAGAAACCGTATGTTCTTTAACCATTTGATTTAGTTGTGTGAGAGGGTAGCTCGAATAAATCATATAACAACATACTAGTATATTTAATATACTGGTTTTGTTACAAAATAAGTAAATAAAAAGAGTTTATGGGGTTGGAGAAGCAAAATAAAACAAATGAACATGAGAGAATGAATTACCTTTAAAAGTGTAACTCTTTTTGATTTGAGCCTAAAGGCTTCCATTGAAAGGCTTATGCCCAAAGGTAATCCTCTATGATGAGGTGAGGTATGTGGAGAGATTAAATGGGCAGGGGATGGCCGAGCCAAAGGAATGAGGAGTGTGTGAAATGAGGTAGAGGTGGGGGCCTTTTATAAGAGGAGAGGAGGGGCACTTTTGGAAATCATGAAACTATTATTTTATTTTCAAAAGTGTTTAGAATTTCTAAGGTCCCACATTGATATATTTCAAAGATAAGATGATAAGGCTTCAAAATATTCCAAGACAATAGTTTTTGGACAAGTGTAGGTCTTAGATTTTATATTATCGTTTCATTTTATTTAAACTGTTCATTAATGGGGTCATCGTTGCATCATCATGATGTCATAATTAAATTAATTTATTTAATGTCTAAAAAATATAACAAAACTATAATGATGTAGGAAATCTTTTTTATATTTCCAAATAGTATTTTTATACAAAAATATGATTATTATAACCCCTTATAAAAATTGTTTTAGTAAAACAATTTATGTAAGTGTCATTTTCACCTTTATTTAAAAAAAGGCATTAAAGTCATTATCTCACCCAAGAAGCTCCATAGGGTCCCCTAAATCTACCCATGGGTTGTCTTGGTCGGCCATTACTCATCCAATAGAGGTAGTACAAGTGTCATGGTGTTTTCAAATTTTTATAATATCATTTTTACCTTAAATTACACTAATTACCTCTAATCGCGATTAATGAAAAAATGTTACTATTCACCAGAAAATTATTTTCATCCCATTGAACAAAATTTTACATACTAATGAAAAACCATGTATATCGGATTTTCAAAATTCAAAACACAATGATGGAAAAATTTCATTTAAACGGAAAATCAGTTTTTATAAGTACCACTTAGTGGTTTCACTATTCATAAAAAATTGAAGTTTTTCAGAAAATTACCAAAAATTCACCCTAAGCTATATTTGATATTACGAATTCAAAAATGAAGTATAATTTACATTATTAAAAACATATAAGTCACATTAATTAATTTAATAATTAATTCCCACTGTCAGAGCAAATAGCGTGTTTTTATAAAACAATAAGTATCAAAAGATTGACACTAGTTTAAGTCTAATTTCAAAGTGAAATTAATTCCAACGACCACTATTGGATTTAATGGTAAAAATATATTCTAATTCCACTTTAAAACCAACTCAAAATATAATCTACTCATATAAATAAATTATATTAAAAAGAGGTTTTGAATTAAAATACAACATTTTACACTATTCATTAAAAAAAGAACTTTATCAGAAAGATACCAAAAATTTACACAAAGTAAATTTTGATGTCCCAATTCTTAAGAAGAGTTTTATTTGGTCCAAAAGAATGTATAAGAGTGAACAAAACTATATTTAATGACGGTTCTCCATCAAAAGGCGATAAGTGAACCGTTAGTGAAAACTAGGGCATATACGCCTAAAATTGAATTCTTTCTGTGTTTTATGCATTTATCTTTTATTGGATAAATGTAAAAATATTTAAAAACATATATAATCGTATTTTAGTTAATTATATCCATTCCCGCCAATACAATGGCTACATGTTAATTACCATTTAAAATAATATTATTTTATTATTAGAGTGCAACGTAAGATTCCCAAGAAACTCGTTGTTGCGTGTTGGGTATGCCATCGAGCATAGCGTCCCCTTTAAAGTCATATTAATATTTTATTCACAAATATGGATAAATATAAAAATGTCATATTCTTTATTTACCTGGGGTGTTACACCCTTCCCCCCTTTTGGGAATTGTGTCCTCGCAATTTTTAAAATTGAGCTTGGAAACTTCCTTGAAAGTCCCACATCGGAACAAGAGTCGGTAAAACAATCACTTTAAAATAAAGAAAGATAAGTACAAAGGTCACCCGAGTTAACCCATACTAGGATTACATGTAGAAAAATATGGACATGGAGGAGAAAACATAAGGTCATGTTCTGATAGAGAGTGATAGAAAACATGTTTAGGAGAAAGTTAACAATAAGAAAATCACGAACTTGTGATGGGTTAAACGATGTTGGGTTCCCCAGTATGAAAAGTTAATAGACAAAAAAAATTTAAGATACATTTTATTGAGTAATTTATTCATATGGAAACATAATCACTTATCATGTTGACTTTCAACTTTTAAACAAACTCATATTTTCTCCAAAAGACAAGTATTTAGGAAGACTTGTTCACATAAAGAGTACTATAATCAACTTCTAGAGAATCACCTAATCCACCAAAGAGAACTATATACATCCCATGTCTTTAGGATTTAACCAAAACCAAAACCAAAAAGGTTAGTACAAGGTCAGATATTCCATAAAAGGATAACCCATTAAAAAGAAAATCTATGCTTAATCTCCAATTTTTTTCCAACAAAACCCAAAGTTCAACGAGGACCATTCCATAAACAATTTTCCATAAAAATTCTTCAAACTATACCAAACTAATATTGAAACCCAAATATTTTATGGATTTAGTCACATAGTCTTCCATGTTAAATCGTAACATTTATCTCCAAACAACATTAGTTGCTCCTAAAGTCCCGTATTAACTTAATCACATATCCTCCATGATAGGTTAATAATTTTCATAAATAACCCAAAATCAACTTACTATTAATTCATAAAATCATATAACTTAAAATAATCAGTCAAACTAACCAGGGACTTCACGTAGTCCAGTGGTAGGCGATAAATACCAGTCGCACTTTGGTTGTAGGTTCGATTCCCGCAGCTTTGTCTGAGGCGACGGGTTGTCACACGGTCTGCGTGTTGTCCTTTTTATAAAACTCCAAAAATAACCCTAACATTTTTTAACCTCAATCGTTTCCTTATAACTTAATGTTAATCCAAATTCATTATGATCTCAACATCTTATTTCTTGAAGTCTTATTTCACCACCATAAGATAAAATAAAACGATTCCCAAAATGAATAACATCATACCTTGATCATGGCATCCACTCAGTTTCATCGTCATCTTGCTCACGTAGGTAGAATTCACATGCATTACAACAATGATTTAGAGATCCTTCAAAATCATTTGCTTCATCCATCCAAATACACCTCGTACAACATGGGTCATATGGGTGTTCACAAAAAAAAATGGAAAATAATCATGTATGACGTATAATTCCAAAACATCTGATAAAACATGATTTTTATAAAAGAGTCGAACCGAAATTGAGTTGAAACTTTCTATTATTGGTCCTTTTAAAATACCATAAGTATGTAATGTGAGACTATATTTTAAAAGAAAATATAAATAGGTTGCGCAAGGGTCTCCTTCCTCCGCACCATTTCCAAAATCATAATATGCTTCAAATTCTTGTGATAAGGTAAAATCTTTGAAAATACCTTGATAATACTAACCTTTCTTGAAAATATGATAATATTGTGAAAATAGTATTTGTCTAAAAACAACCCATGATCCACGATGATAACGAGGTATAGTGGAGGTGTTTGATATCTCAAAAAACTTCTTGCAAGTTAGTTGTATGCTAGAAAAAGTTTCACAATCATACGAAGATGACTTTGCAATAATTATTGCAAGCATGTCATCAGGAAGAGATAGAGATGTCGTTTGAGATCCTACTCCTTCCATTCGTCACCGACTTTACTTGACCTGAAAAAAAGGTTATAAAACAAGGATTTAACTGAAATAATAGATATAGGGACTAATCATGTGTCTCAAAAGAACTCCTAATCCCTAAAGTTGTCTAAACCGACATCTGATACCAACTATAAGGCCCCAGCCTTAAACCTTACTTAATCATGAGTTATTACAAGATTACACATTGACGATCTTTTCATGTTTAGAGTTTTAGAGAATTAGATCATGAAACTTGCATTACATTCCACATTTAAACAAAGTGGTTACATAAAAGACAGTATTCATTCTTCCCATCAACGGTAACATATTGAAAATAAAACATGGATTCTTTCTTGACACATCCTTGACACTATCATCACATCATGTACCTTTCCCTTGACCTGTGAAAAACATTTCAAAAACATGGGATGAGCATAAAAAGCTCAGTAAGGGTTATAAAAAAAATATCAAAAGGAAACATGAGTTCATATATACATAAGAATAAAATCATACTTTACCCATTAAACATAGGCACTTTAACATACCTCATCAAATCATGAATAATTCATCGAAATCATAAGACATAAAAGGTAACTTGAGGCATTCATAACATTCTTACATAGGGAGTAACCCCCTTGGTTACGTTTGGAATACCCATCATAGTATATTCCCTAAAATCTCTTCAGAGAATCCTTAACGTTTCACTCCTTCGCGTTACCCAATGTATTGAAGAGCTATATCGGGCTCACCCGCCCTTAGTCTATCACGGAACCACCCGTTTTCTTAACAATGCCCAAGAACCATAACATAAACATATCACAAAAAACATTCATAATGTAAACATAACATTTCCACATTTCAATCACAATATAACATTTTAGGATATTGAAATAATGAATTCATTCAAAAAGAAACCATTTCCAAAACCATTTAAAACATTTAATAAAGATATTTTTGAATCAAAGTGTCCCATACCACCTTGAAGCATTTAATATTTTAAACCATTAATATATATATGAATAAATCCTTAAAACCATTTTTAAAACATGCATATTAACAAGAACAAATCATTAAAACATTTAAAGCGATATTTTGTTTAAATGGTTTTTACCAAAATTAGAGACACTTGAATATAATAATTGGGGAATAACATTTAATCAGAACATTATAATATCATGAGAATTAATGGATTCATGATATAATATTCCAAAGGGCAGTATATACACCATATAAGATTGAAATGGTGCATAACAACAATGAAGTCTCAATAGAGATGTAAAATGTGATGAAATCCCTTATAAAGAAGGTATCCTTAAATTAAGGATAAATCAATCTCAAAATTATGTGTGACAAATATAAATACACCCAATATAATTGGATATTAAGTGTAAAACAATAAAAGGTCATTCAAACATATTCAAAGGATGACATATTCAATAACTACATGTTGAACCCAATGAAATCGAAATTGGGTTAAAACATTCCCTTGGTAAAATTCGACAGCCTAACGGTGTCACTTCAAAAATTCAGAAAATGAGTTGATGAGAGATAAAAAGGGTATATCATCACTTGGACATAAAATTTACATCAATAAGGATATATGAGAACATATCCCAACATAAAAATATGTAAATTAAAAGACCAAACAAAAGAAGTCTTTTAAAAAAGAGGAGGGTGAAAGGTTCCCTTACCGACTTGGGTATCTTTCAAAACATAAACCCCATGAAATAAGGACAATAAATACTTGATGTAAATACTCATAAAAGAAATTATATTACAAAAATAATATAATAATGGGAAGTACATACACCACTCAAAAGAAATTGTGGCAAATGTAGCATAAATCTCACAGGAATAAAAGTGAGATGAAAAATCCCTTACGAAAAATTGGTAGCCTAACGGCGCCACTTAAAACTTCCAAAATGGATTGATGAGAGGACATATGGTCTATCATCATATGAACATAAAAATTAAAATAAAATTAATATAAAAGAACATCCCAATCACAAGAATTATGAGCTTAAAAGGAATGACATAAAAGGGTGTACTTAAAAAAGAAAGAGAGGAGTAGGATCCCTTACCTCGTATCCGACTTGACACGACCATTCTTTAATCTCCTGAATAATAAACTTGAGTTAATCTCTACTTCCTTAAGAAAATTTTTCATGTTCATTATTCCTTTTAAACCATGTTATGAACATCATGTAATCATTTAAGTTAATAATGTTCATTTTGTCGGTATTTGGTTCTTAAGTCAAAAATAGACTTCTTACACTTACATGTTGTTAATTTGGTCAGAGGTTAGTTATATCCAGAATAATATTAATGATTTGGATAAAAAAATATATCATATATATTCAGAATATACATGTATTTACAATATTACATCACATTTAGAGGTATGAAATGAAATGCACCGTTCATGGAGACGGTAAGCCGTACGTACGCATGAACGCTACTTCCATTTCTATTTCATATTTTTGGAATGGAATAATAATTATATAAGATTATATTATAATTCCAGTATAATAACATATATAATATCATTAACTTTATCCTTTACACATCCCACATATGGTATTAACGAATCAAATCACTTTCAGGGGCGGTAGTCCGTACTTCCTAAAATGAAGATATCGTGTTTACCCATAAGGGAAGCAATAATGGTATGCCATAAATGAAAAATACAGAAGCTTAAGGAAAGAATAAACATATTATATATCATATATAAAAATAGTTACATCATAATGTCCACATTTGAAGGTGTTAAATGAGTATTGAACAATCATCGTTTCGAGAGCCAGAATTTCTCCATCCACGGAAACCGTATGTTCTTTAACCATTTGATGTAGTTGTGTGAGAGGGTAGCTCGAATAAATATTATAAAAACATAGTATTATATTGAAGATACTAGTGTTGTTACAAAAGAAGTAAATAAAAAGAGTTTAGGGGGTTGGAGAAGCAAAATAAAACAAATGAACATGAGAGAATGAATTACCTTTAAAAGTGTAACTCATTTTGATTTGAGCCTAAAGAATTCCTTTTAAAGGATTCTGCCCAAATGGAATCATCTAGGATGAGGAGAGGGATGTGGAGAGAGTTAATGGGCAGGGGATGGCCGAGCCAAAGGCTTCAGGAGTGTGTGAAATGAGGTAGAGGTGGGGGCCTTTTATAAGAGGATAGGAGGGTCACTTTTGGAAATCATGAAACTATTATTTTATTTTCAAAAGTGTTTCGAATTTCTATGGTCCCAAATTGATATAATTCGAAGATATGATGATAAGGCTTCGAAATATTCCCATCCAATATTTTTTGGACAAGTTTAGGTCTTAGATTTTATATTATCGTTTCATTTTATTTAAACTGTTCATTAATGAGGTCATCGTTGCATCCTCATGATGTCATTATTAAACTAATTTATTTAATGTCTAAAAATTATAACAAAAATATCATGATGTAGGAAATAGTTTTATCTTTCCAAAGAGTATTTATAGACAAAAATATGATTAGTATTACCCCTTCTAAAAATCGTTTTAGTAAAACAATTTATGTTAGTGTCATTTTCACCTTTATTTAAAAAAAGGCATTAAAGTCATTATCTCACCCAAGAGGCTCCATAGGGTCCCCTAAATCGACCCATGGGTTGTTTTGGTCGGACATGACTCATCCAATAGGGGTAGGACAAGTGTCATGGTGTTTTACTATTTTTATAATATCATTTTTACATTAAATTACACTAATTATCTCTAATCGCGATTAATGAAAAAAAGTTACTATTCACCAAAAAATTATTTTCATCCCATTGAACCAAATTTTACATACTAATGACAACCATGTATATCGGATTTTCAAAATTCAAAACACAATGATGGAAAAATTTCATTTAAACGGAAAATCAGTTTTTATAAGTACCACTTAGTGGTTTCACTATTCATCAAAAATTGAAGTTTTTCAGAAAATTACCAAAAATTCACCCTAAGATATATTTGATATTACGAATTCAAAAATGAAGCCTATTTTACAAAATTAAAAACATATAAGTCATATAAGGCCCCAGCCTTAAACTTTACTGAATCTTGAGTTATTACAAGATTACACATTGAGGATCTTTTCAGGTTTGGAGTTTTAGAGAATTAGATCATGAAACTTGCATTACATTCCACATTTAAAAAAAGTGGTTACATAAAAGACAGTATTCATTCTTCCCATCAACGGAAACATATTTAAAATATAACACGGATTCTTTCTTGACACATCCTTGACACTATCATCACATCATGTACCTTTCCCTTGACCTGTGAAAAACATTTCAAAAACTTGGGATGAGCATAAAAAGCTCAGTAAGAGTTATAAAAATATGGAAAGGAAACATGAGTTCATTTATACATTATAATGAAATCACACTTTACCCATAAAACATAGGCATATCAAATCATGAATAAATCATAGAAAACATAATAAATAAAGGTAACTTGAGAAATTCATAACATTATTACGTAGGGAGTAACCCTCTTGGTTACGTTTGGAATACCCATCACAGTATATTCCCTAAATCTCTTCAGAGAAACCTTAACGTTTCACTCCTTCACGTTACCCAATGCATTGGAGAGCTATATCGGGATCACCCGCCCTTAGTTTATCACGAAACCACCAGTTTTCATAACAATACCCAAGAACCATAACTTAAACGTATCACATAAAACATGCATAAAGGAAACATAACATTTCCACATGTCAATCACAATATAACATTTTAGTATATTGAAATAATGAATCCATTCAAAAAGAAACCATTTCCAAAACCATTTAAAACATTTAATAAGGATATTTTTGAATCAAAGTGTCCCATACCACCTTGAAGCTTTTAAAATTTTAAACCATTAATATCCATATAAATAAATCCTTAAAACCATTTTTAAAACATGTATATTAATAAGAACAAATCATTAAAACATTTAAAGTGATATTTTGGTTAAAGGGTTTTTACCAAAATTAGAGACACTTGAATACAATAATTGAGGAATAACATTTAATCAGAACTTTATAATATCATGAGAATAAATGGATTCATGATATATTATTCCAAAGGATAGTATATACACCATATAAGAGTGAATTGGTGCATAACAACAATGATGTCTCAATAGAGATGTAAAATGTGATGAAATCCCTTATAAAGAAGGTATCCTTAAATTAAGGATAAATCAATCTCAAAATTATGTGTGAAAAATATAAATACACCCAATATAATTGTATATTAAGTGTAAAACAATAAAATGTCATTCACACATATTCAAAGGATGACATATTCAATAACTACATGTTGAACCCAAAAAAATCAAAATTGGGTTAAAAAGTTCCCTTGGTAAAATTCGACAGCCTAACGGCGTCACTTCAAAAATTCAGAAAATGAGTTGATGAGAGATAAAAAGGGAATCTCATCACTTGGACATAAAATTTACATCAATCAGGATATATAAGAACATATCCCAACATAATAGTATGTTAATTAAAAGGCATAACAAATGAAGTCTTTTAAAATGAGGAGGGTGAAAAGTTCCCTTACCGACTTGTGTAACTCTCGAAAAGTACACCCCATTAAAGAAGTGTCATACAATGAATATGTAAATACCAATAAATGGAATTATATTACAAAAGGAGTGTAATAATGGGCAGTACATAAACCACTCAATGGAATTTGTGGCAAATTTAGCATAAATCGCACGAGAATAAAAGTGAGATGAAAAATCCCTTACGAAAACTCGGCAGCCTAACGGTGCCACATAAAACATCCGAATATGGATTGATGAGATCAAAGAGGGTATCTCATCACATTAAAATAAAATGTACAGCAAGAGGAATATATAATAACATCCCCCAACATTACAAAGAGGAGCTTAACAGAAGTGACATAAAGGAGAGTACTTAAAAAGAAAGAGAGAGGTTAGATCTCTTACGAAAATTCGGCATCCTAACGACGCCACTCAAAACTTCCAAAATGGATTGATGATAGAGAATAGGGCCTCTCACGACATGAAAATAATAAGTACAATAGGGGTAATATAAAATAACATCCCAATCATAAGAAAGATGAGCTTAAAAAGGAATGACATAAAAGTGTGTACTTAAAAAGAAAGAGAGGAGTAGGATCCCTTACCTCGGGTCCGACTTGACTCGATCTTTCCTTAATCTCCTGAATAATAAACTTGAGTTAATTTATACTTGATTAAGAACCTTTTTCAATCTTATTATTCCTTTTATATCACTTATTTCTATGTTATAAACATTATGTAATCATTAAGTTAATAATGATTGTTTTGTCGATATTTGGTTCTTAAGTCGAAAGTGGACTTCATACAATTACATGTTGTTCGTGTGGTCAAAGGTTCTTTATATCCAAAATGACATTCCTGATTTGGATATCATATATATCATATATATCCAGCATATACATGTATTTATAAAATCACATAAACATTTAGAGGAAAGAAATGAAATGCACCGTTCATGGAGACAGTAAGCCGTACTTACGCATGAACGCTACTTTCATTTCTATGTCGTATTAATGGAATTAAAACTATATTATAGGTATGTATATTTTAATTCCAGAATTATATTAATCATTTAGATGTATCATAAATCATATATATCCATTATATATATGTACTTATAATAGTACATTACATTTGGGGATAAGAAATGAAATGCACCGTTCATGGAGACGGTAAGTCGTATGTACGCATGAACGCTACTTTCATTTCTATCTCGTACTTTAATGGAATGAAATAATAATGATATAGAGTTATATAATAAATCCAGTATAACATCATATATAATAACATTAAATCCATCCTTTATACGTCCCACGTATGGCATTAACGAATCACATCACTTTAAGGGGGCGGTAGTCCGCACTTCCTAAAATAAAGATATCACGTATACCCATAATGGAAGCCATAAAGGTAAGAATCAAATGAAAAATACAGAATCATAAGTAAAACATAAACATATTATATACATATATGAATATAGTGACATCTTAATGGCCACCTTTTAATGTGTTAAGAGAATGTTGAACAATCATCGTTTCGGGAGGCAGAAATTCGCCATCCACGGAAACCGTATGTTCTTTAACCATTTGATGTAGTTGTGTGAGAGTGTAGCTCGAATAAATCTTATAAAAACATCCTAGTATATTGAATATACTGGTGTTGTTACAAAATAAGTAAATAAAAAGAGTTTAGGGGGTTGGAGAAGAAAAATAAAACAAATGAACATGAGAGAATGAATTACCTTTAAAAGTGTAACTCCTTTTGATTTGAGCCTAAAGCCTTTCTTTGAAAGGATTCTGCCCAAAGGGAATCCTCTAGGATGAGGATAGGCATGTGGAGAGAGTAAATGGGCCAGGGTTGGCCGAGCCAAAGGCTTGAGGAGTGTGTGAAATGAGGTAGAGGTGGAGGCCTTTTATAAGAGGAGAGGAGGGGCACTTTTGGACAGTAAGAAATATTACTTTATTTGAAAATGTGTTTCGGTTTTAAAAGGTCCCACATTGATATAATTCGTGGATAAGGTGATAAGGGTTCGAAATCCACCCATCCAATATGTTTTGGACATGTGTAGGTCATAACGTTTACATTATCTTCTCATTTTATTTAAATCGTCAGATAATGATGTCATTGTTGCATCATTATGATGTCATAAATAATTTAATTTATTTAATGTCTAAAAATTATAAAAAAATACTATGATGTAGGAAATATTTTTATATTTCCAATTACTATTTATAATCAAAAATCGGATCTTTATAACCCCATGTAAAAATTGTTTTTGTAAAATAACTCAAGTTTGTGTCATTTTTACTTTAACATTAAATAAAAAGTAATTTATGTCATTTCCCAACCAAAGTGGATCCATGGGGTCCTCATGTTGACCCATGGTTTGTCTTGGTCTTACATGACACAACCAATGAGGGTAGTACATGTTTCAAGTTCATTCCATTTTATTAAAACATTATTTTTACCTTAAACTACACTAATTACCTCTAATCGTGATTAAAAACTTAATAAGTTACTATTCACCAAAAAATTATTTTTATCCCATTGAACCACATTTTACTTATTAATTACAACCATGTATGTCAGATTTTTGAAATTCAAAACACAATGACGGAAAAATTTCATTTAAACGGAAAAATCAGTTTTTATAAGTACCACTTAGTGGTTTCACTAATCATCAAAAATTGAAGTTTTTCATAAAATTACCAAAAATTCACCGTAAGATATATTTGATATTCCAAATTCAAAAATGAAGTCTGTTTTACAAAATTCAAAACATATTAGTCACATTAATTAATTTAATAATTAATTCCCGCTGTCAGAGCAAATAGCGTGTTTTTATGAAACAATAAGTATCAAAAGATTGACACTAGTTTAAGTCCGATTTCAAAGTGAAATTAATTCCAACGACCACTATTGGATTTAATGGAAAAAATATATTCTAATTTCACTTTAAAACCAATTCAAAAGATAATCAAATCATATAAATAAATTAGATTAAAAAGAGGTTTTGAATTAAAATACAACATTTTACACTATTCATTTAAAAAAATGAACTTTATCAGAAAGATACCAAAAATATACACAAAGTAAATTTTGAAGTCCCGATTATTAATAAGAGTTTTATTTGGTCCAATTGAATGTATAAGAGTGAAAAAAACTATATTTATTGATGGTTCGCCTTGAAAAGGCGATAAGTGACCCTTTAGTGAAAACCAGGGCATATACGCCTAAAATTGAATTCTTTCCGTATTTTATGACTTTATATTTTATTGGATAAATGTAAAAACATTTAAAAACATTTATAATCATATTTTAGTTATTTCTATCCATTCCTGCTATTACAACGGCTACATGTTAACTACCATTTAAAATAATATTATTTTATTATTAGAGTGCAATGTAAGATTCCCAAGAAACTCGTTGTTGCGTGTTGGGTACTCCATCGAGCATATCGTCCCCTTTAAAGTCATTTCAATATTTTATTCAAAAACATGGATAAATATGAAAATGTCATATTCTTTATTTACCTTGGGTGTTACATCTTTCCCACCTTTTGGGAATTGCGTCCTCGCAATTTTTTAAAATTGAGCTTCGAAACATCCTTGAAAGTCCCACATCGGAACAAGAGTCGGTAAAACAATCACTTTAAAATAAAGGAAGATAAGTACAGAGGTCACTCGAGTTAACCCATACTATGATTCCATGTAGAAAAAAATAGACATGGAAGAAAAGGCAAAGGGTCATGTTCTTGAGGGAGAGTGATAGTAAACATGTCTAGGAGAAAGTTAACAATGAGAAAATCACAAAATTGTGATGGGTTAAACAGTATTCGATTCCCCAGTAGGAAAAGTTAATAGACAACATTTTTACTGTAAGTTTCTTTTTATTGAGGAATTTATTCATAAGGAAACATAATCACTTATCATGTTGACTTTCAACTCTTATTAGATTCCTTACACAAACTCATATTTTCTCCAAAAGACGAGTATTTAGGAAGACTTGTTCACATTAATAGTACTATAATAAACTTCTAGAGAATCACCTAATCCACAAAAAGAGAACTATATACTTCTCATGTATTTATACTTTAACCAAAACCAAAACCAATAAGGTTAGTACAAGATCAGATAATCCAGAAAAGGATAACCCTTTATAAAAAGAAATTCTATGCTTAATCTCCAAAATTTGTCCAACAAAACCCAAAGTTCAAGAAGGACCATCCGATAAACAATTTGTCCATAAAATTCTTCAAAGTAAACCAAACTATGGTTGAAACCCAAATATTTTAAGGATTTAGTCACATAGTCTTCCAAGTTAAATCGTAACATTTATCTCCAAACAACATCAGTTGCTCCTAAAGTCTCATATTGAAAAGTAATTAACCTAATCACATATCCTCTATGATAGGTTAATCATTTTCATAAATAACCCAAAATCAACTTACTACTAATTCATAAAATCATATAACTAAAAATAATCAGTCAAACTAACCAGGGACTTCACGTAGTCCAGTGGTATGCGATAAATACCAGTTGCACTTTAATTGTGGGTTCGATTCCCGCAGCTTTGTCCGACGCGACGGGTAGTCACATGGTGTACGTGTTGTCCTTTTTCCAAAACTATATAATTCTTAAATCATTCCCCAAAAAGAGATAAAATCATCAAAAATGATCATAACATATTTTAACCTCAAGTTTATCTCATGCCTTTCATTTTCCAGCATATCATATAATAACCCATTATTACCTCAAAAGTAAGGATCATATAAACTCTAATGGTTACCTTTATAATTATTACCCGAAATTCCACATGGATTGGTCATATCGTACATGATGAATTATTGATCATACCAAGGTTTAAGTGGTTTATGATGACACCTTGATATTTGGTTTATAACAACCACGAGTTTCCTCATTGAATCCTCCATTTTATCTAGTATCTTAATCAGAGAACCACCACAGTTTCCTTCAATCCTGTTGTCTCTTTGGTGCCTGCTAGATCCATCCATTCACTAAAAATAGAAATGTCAGTGTGAGTATATCAACACAACCATCATGTACTAATGAGGAAGGTAAACACTAAGATACACTTACTCATTCACTTTATCTAAAACTAGGACTCTTTCTGAAATCCTAACCATTATGGTAATGTCGCTTATGCTTAAAGAATACCCTAACCTCTAAAGTTATCTAAACCGACCTTTGATACCAACTATAAGGCCCCAGCCTTAATCCTTACTTAATCTTGAGTTATTACAAGATTACACATTGAGGATCTTTTCAGGTTTAGAGTTTTAGAGAACTAGATCATGATACTTGCATTACATTCCACATTTAAACAAAGTGGTTACATAAAAGACAATATTCATTCTTCCCATCAACGGAAACATATTTAAAATATAACACGGATTCTTTCTTGACACATCCTTGACACTATCATCACATCATGTACCTTTCCCTTGACCTGTGAAAAACATTTCAAAAACATGGGATGATCATAAAAAGATAAGTAAGAGTCATAAAAATGTGGAAAGGAAACATGAGTTCATATATACATTAGAATGAAATCACACTTTACCCATAAAACATAGGCATATCAAATCATGAATAAATCATAGAAAACATAGAACATAAAGGTAACTTGAGGCATTCATAACATTCTTACGTAGGGAGTAACCCTCTTGGTTATGTTGGGAATACCCATCACAGTATATTCCATAAATCTCTTCGGAGAAACCTTAACGTTTCACTCCTTCGCGTTACCCAATGCATTGGAGAGCTATATCGGACTCACCCGCCCTTAGTTTATTACGGAACCACCCGTTTTCATAACAATGCCCAAGAAACATAACATAAACGTATCACATAAAACATGCATAAAGGAAACATAACATTTCCACATGTCAATCACAATATAACATTTTAGTATATTGAAATAATGAATCCGTTCAAAAAGAAACCATTTCCAAAACCATTTAAAACATTTAATAAGGAGATTTTTGAATCAAAGTGTCCCATACCAACTTGAAGCTTTTAAAATTTTAAACCATTAATATCCATATAAATAAATCCTTAAATCCATTTTTAAAACATGGATATTAATAAGAACAAATCATTAAAACATTTAAAGTGATATTTTGGTTAAAGGGTTTTTACCAAAATTAGAGACACTTGAATACAATAATTGAGGAATAACATTTAATCAGAACTTTATAATGTCATGAGAATAAATGGATTCATGAAATAATATTACAAAGGACAGTATATACACCATATAAGAGTGAATAGGTGCATAACAACAATGAAGTCTCAATAGAGATGTAAAATGTGATGAAATCCCTTATAAAGAAGGTATCCTTAAATTAAGGATAAATCAATCTCAAAATTATGTGTGACAAATATAAATACACCCAATATAATTGGATATTAAGTGTAAAACAATAAAAGGTCATTCACACATATTCAAAGGATGACATATTCAATAACTACATGTTGAACCCAAAGAAATCGAAATTGGGTTAAAAAGTTCCCTTGGTACAATTCGACATCCTAACGACGCCACTTCAAAAATTCAGAAAATGAGTTGATGAGAGATAAAAAGGGAATCTCATCACTAAGATATAAAATTTACATCAATCAGGATATATAATAACATATCCCAACATAATAGTATGTTAATTAAAAGACATAACAAACGAAGTCTTTTAAAATGAGGAGGGTGAAAAGTTCCCTTACCGACTTGGGTAACTCTCGAAAAGTACACCCCATTGAAGAAGTGTCATACAATGAATATGTAAATACCCATAAATGGAATTATATTACAAAATGAGTGTAATAATGGGAAGTATATAAACCACTCAATGGAATTTGTGGCAAATTTAGCATAAATCTCACGGGAATAAAAGTGAGATGAAAAATCACTTACGAAAACTCGGCAGCCTAATGGCTCCACATAAAACTTCCGAATATGGATTGATGAGATCAAATAGGGTATCTCATCACATTAAAATAAAATTTAAAGCAATAGGAATATAAAATAACATCCCCCAACATTACAAAGAGAGGCTTAAAAGAAGTGACATAAAGGAGAGTACTTAAAAAGAAAGAGAGAGGTTAGATCTCTTACGAAAATTCGGCAGCCTAACGACGCCACTCAAAACTTCCAAAATGGATTGATGATAGAGAATAGGGTCTCTCATCACATGAACATAATAAGTAAATTAGGAGTAATATAAAATAACATCCCAATCATAAGAAAGATGAGCTTAAAAAGTAATGACATAAAAGTGTGTACTTAAAAAGAAAGAGAGGAGTAGGATCCCTTACCTCGGGTCCGACTTGACTCGATCATTCTTTAATCTCCTGAATAATAAACTTGAGTTAATTTATACTTGATTAAGAACCTTTTTCAAGATTATTATTCCTTTTATATCACTTATTTCCATGTTATAAACATTATGTAATCATTAAGTTAATAATGATTGTTTTGTCGATACTTGGTTCTTTAGTCGAAAGTGGACTTCATACAATTACATGTTGTTCATGTGGTAAAAGGTTCTTTATATCCAAAATGAAATTCCTGATTTGGATATCATATATATCATATATATCCAGCATATACATGTATTTATAAATTCACATAATCATTTAGAGGAAATAAATGAAATGCACCGTTCATGGAGACGGTAAGCTGTACGTACGCATGAACGCTACTTTCGTTTCTATGTCGTATTAATGGAATTAAAACTATATTAGAGGTATGTATATTTTAATTCCAGAATTATATTAATCATTTAGATGTATCATACATCATATATATCCATTATATATATGTACTTATAATAGTACATTACATTTGGGGATAAGAAATGAAATGCACCGTTCATGGAGACGGTAAGCCGTACGTACGCATGAACGCTACTTTCATTTCTATATCGTACTTTAATGGAAAGAAATAATAATTATATAGAGGTATATAATAAATAAAGTATAACATCATATATAATAACATTAAATCCATCCTTTATACATCCCAATATGGCATTAACGAATCACATCACTTTGAGGGGGTGGTAGTCCGCACTTCCTAAAATAAAGATATCGCGTATACCCATAATGGAAGCCATAAAGGTAAGACAAAAACGAAAAATACAGAAGAATAAGTAAACCATAAACATATTATATACATATATGAATATAGTGACATCTTAATGGCCACCTTTTAAGGTGTTAAGAGAATGTTGAACAATCATCGTTTCGGGAGGCAGAAATTCGCCATCCACGGAAACTGTATGTTCTTTAACCATTTGATGTAGTTGTGTGAGAGTGTAGCTCAAATAAATCTTATAACAACATCCTAGTATATTGAAGATACTGGTGTTGTTACAAAAGAAGTAAATAAAAAGAGTTTAGGGGGTTGTATAAGCAAAATAAAACAAATGAACATGAGAGAATGAATTACCTTTAAAAGTGTAACTCCTTTTGATTTGAGCCTAAAGGCTTTCTTTGAAAGGATTATGCCCAAAGGGAATCCTCTAGGATTAGGAGAGGGATGTGGGGAGAGTAAATGGGCAGGGTTTGGCCGAGCCAAAGGCTTGAGGAGTGTGTGATATGAGGTAGAGGTGGAGGCCTTTTAAAAGAGGAGAGGAGGGGCACTTTTGGAACGTAAGAAATATTAATTTATTTGAAAATGTGTTTCGGTTTTAAAAGGTCCCACATTGATATAATTCGTGTATAAGGTGATAAGGGTTCGAAATCCACCCATAAAATAAGTTTTGGACATGTGTAGGTCATAAAGTTTACATTATCTTCTCATTTTATTTAAATCGTCAGATAATGATGTCATCGCTGCATCATTATGATGTCATAAATAATTTAATTTATTTAATGTATAAAAATTATAAAAAAATACTATGATGTAGGAAATCTTTTTATCTTTACAATGACTATTTATAATCAAAAATCTGATCTTTATAACCCCATGTAAAAATTGTTTTTCTAAAATAACTCAAGTTTGTGTCATTTTTACTTTAACATTAAATAAAAAGTTATTTATGTCATTTCCCAACCAAAGTGGATCCATGGGGTCCTCAAGTTGACCCATGGCTTTTCTTGGTCGGCAATGACACAACCAATGAGGGTAGGACATGTGTAAAGTTCATTACATATTATTAAAACATTATTTTTACCTTAAACTACACTAATTACCTCTAATCGCGATTAAAAACTTAATAAGTTACTATTCACCAAAAAATTATTTTTATACCATTGAACAACATTTTACTTATTAATGGCAACCATGTATGTCGGATTTTTGAAATTAAAAACACATTTATGGCAAAATTTCATTTAAACGGAAAAATCAGTTTTTATAAGTACCACTTAGTGGTTTCACTATTCATCAAAAATTGAAGTTTTTCAGAAAATTACCAAAAATTCACCCTAAGCTATTTTTGAAATTCCGAATTCAAAAATGAAGTCTGTTTTAAAAAATTCAAAACATATTAGTCACATTAATTAATTTAATAATTAATTCCCGCTGTCAGAGCAAATAGCGTGTTTTTATGAAACAATAAGTATCAAAAGATTGACACTAGTTTAAGTCTGATTTCAAAGTGAAATTAATTCCAACGACCACTATTGGATTTAATGGTAAAAATATATTCTAATTTCACTTTAAAACCAATTCAAAAGATAATCTAATCATATAAATAAATTAGATTAAAAAGAGGTTTTGAATTGAAATACAACATTTTACACTATTCATTTAAAAAAAATGAACTTTATCGGAAAGATACCAAAAATTTACACAAAGTAAATTTTGATGTCTCGATTATTAATAAGAGTTTTATTTGGTCCAATTTAATGTATAATAGTGAACAAAACTTTATTTAATGACGGTTCGCCATCAAAAGGCGATAAGTGACCCTTTAGTGAAAACCAGGGCATATACGCCTAAAATTGAATTCTTTCCGTATTTTATGACTTTATCTTTTATTGGATAAATATAAAAACATTTAAAAACATTTATAATCATATTTTAGTTATTTCTATCCATTACTGCTATTACAACAGCTACATGTTAACTACCATTTAAAATAATATTATTTTATTATTAGAGTGCAACGTAAGATTCCCAAGAAACTTGTTGTTGCGTGTTGGGTACGCCATCGAGCATAGAGTCCCCTTTAAAGTCATATCAATATTTTATTCACAAACATGGATAAATATGAAAATGTCATATTCTTTATTTACATGGGGTGTTACAAGTCACATTAATTAATTTAATAATTAATTCCCGCTGTCAGAGCAAATAGCGTGTTTTTATAAAACAATAAGTATCAAAAGATTGACACTAGTTTAAGTCTGATTTCAAAGTGAAATTAATTCCAACGACCACTATTGGATTTAATGGTAAAAATATATTCTAATTCCACATTAAAACAAATTCAAAATATAATATAATCATATAAATAAATTAGATTAAAAAGAGGTTTTGAATTAAAATACAACATTTTACACTATTCATTAAAAAAAGAACTTTATCAGAAAGATACCAAAAATTTACACAAAGTAAATTTTGATGTCCCAATTCATAAGAATAGTTTTATTTGGTCCAAAACAATGTATAAGAGTGAACAAAACTATATTTAATGACGGTTCTCCATCAAAAGGTGATAAGTGAACCTTTAGTGAAAACTAGGGCATATACGCCTAAAATTGAATTCTTTCTGTATTTTATGCCTTTATATTTTATTGGATAAATGTAAAAATATTTAAAAACATATATAATCATATTTTAGTTATTTCTATCCATTCTCGCCAATACAACGACTACATGTTAACTACCATTTAAAATAATATTATTTTATTATTAGAGTGCAACGTAAGATTCCCAAGAAACTCATTGTTGCGTGTTGGGTACGCCATCGAGCATAGCATCCCCTTTAAAGTCATATTAATATTTTATTCAAAAATATGGATAAATATGAAAATTTCATATTATTTATTTACCTGGGGTGTTACAAAAATCCCACCCAAGATCCCACTTTTCTACACTCAAAATACTTTTAGTACATCCCTACTCGGCGTTAATTTCTCTAGAGTCCTCCCAAGGCTCCCTAATCACTCAATTATCCCCTCTTGATTATCTTGAAGTCACACACTCAAGTAAGGGATTCCTTCCTTTCTAATTTTTATCCAAGTTTAATTATTTTTAATACCCATTTACATTAAATTTAAAATGTTGGGGTATGATTTCCACCTACCCCATAATTATCACCTTATGTTTTAATGAGTATATTCCAATTTCTCTATTAATAATTCCTTCTATGTATACCAATTACCATTCCACAATTCTGTGAGGGATTTTTCTCTTCTTATTTCCATTCATGTATTTATCCAATATTATGCATCTAAATTCCATTTCATATATTGGGATACTATGTTCCATGATCCCTATACAATATATTTCATGTATAAATGATGATATACCTATTTATCTCTCATAAAACCAAATTATGAATTTTCATATGACGATGTTATGCTTCTGAAATTGCACCACGATTTTCCATGCCAAAATCATTGTGTGGTGACTTTGTTACCCATTTCCCTATCAAGGGTATTCAACCTTATTCACATATAAATATTGAATGTTACTTACATGTATGTAATACATATTCCATAATCGTGTAATAACTTATGATGTTAAATGATTCCATGTTATATGATCCATGTGGCACACTTATGAGTAAAATTAAATCTTTAAAATAGGTGAACCCTGATAGCACTCCAATGCATTGGGTAATGTTTAGTATTATGATACACCATGTGAAATGATGTTTTACTCATTATTATCAATGTCAAATGATGATTTAATCATGATAATTCATGTGAAATGAGTTTTTACTAATTCTAATCCATGTGTAATGAGCCTTGACTCATTCTAATATCATGTTGTATGTCATTGCAACATTTCCATGTTATGATAATCATGATATATCATGATTTTTGGTTCATTTTTCTCTTATTCCACGTTGACATACCAATTTCCAAACATGTACTGTATTATTCATGTTATTCCTTTATTACTCTTTTCCTTGGCATTATAGGTCGTGCATTTCTTATGTATTCCCTCAGGTTATCCCGTGCAATGTTATATATGAAGGAATGAGTTGGTCATGTCAAATTACTCTGAAATATAGATTTTTTTATTTCATGTTTTACGTCGTTATGTAATGTTAATACTTTTAGAAGAAACAACACCTCTCAATCATCATATTTAACTTAGGTATAATTTTATGTAATAAATCATTTTTATGTATGTAATAAATAGATGGGTAGTTATAGAAACTAGGCCCTAAAACCTATCATTCACCCTTCACAAGAAAATGGGTGCTCATGACCCAATGACATGGAATTTGGCCTTTATAAACATATAGGCACTTTCAATACCTAGAATTAAATTTATTAAACAATTGGTTCTTATTCCATCTTTATTCAACTAGTTCATTATTCATAGGTTCCAACAAAGGGTAACCAAATTCATTAGATATAACAAGATATGAAAATATAAACATTCATTTAGTAGTAATTTTGGGTAAAGAAAAAATAGATAACTGAAATTATCATTTAACAAGCCATTTAATTTTATCATCAATAAGACTTATCATGATTCACATTATTTATCAATTCCATTATCACATGGATGTTCATAATTACGTTAAACATGAACATTGAATCTTTTTTATTATCATTGAATTATATGAAACATTTGATTAATTAAAGCACATTTCTTCTTTAAATTTTTATTCAAATAAATGTAAACTACTAACACTATATTCTTTACTATTTTCCATCATGAAAACAATTCCAATCCAAAACATAAAGAATAATTTTTAGAATCATATCATAGATTGAAAATTATTTAGGAAATCATTAGGAAATCCTATATCATGGTATAAAACATCCACATGTGAGTCGTAACCAATTATATATTAATATGGTTCAACATATATTAGGTTCATTCAATTTTTATACAAGGTTATAAACTATAATAAAATTATGATAGCACACAAATAAATATAATAGGAAATGAATCCACTACCACAAAAGGTTTATTGTTTTTCACATGATAACAGAATAACATCGTGGATCCTAATCACCGCTCCCACGTGAAAAGTACATACCTCTGAGGATGTCATGTTACAACCATTCCAACAAAAACAAAACCCCATTTGAACATTAAGTGGAAACCACCATCACATGGAATGAAAATATGGGAGGAACCGTAACAAATAACTACAATATTAGAGGTATAAAATACCCTGGATTTTTGTAGGTTGAATATGGAATTTAGAAATCAATCCCATATTAAGGGATACCAAAAATCCTAAGAATAAAGACACTATATTACTAGATATTAAGAGATGAGGTAGTATGATTTGAGTTGAGTGGAGGGCACTATTGGTTTTATAATATGGTTATAGGTGTGGATTTATGACATGAATGTGAAATTTACATAATAAATTGACCATATTTTATGTTCCATAAAAAAATACCTCATACTACATAGGATGCATTTAATTCACATCATAAATTTCATATTTATTAAATGATATTATCACAAACATATTTTCTGAGTGTGAGGAATGATACATTTATGAATTAAATATTATTATTAAATAATAATTACCTTTATGTGAATCACCCGACTCAAGATGAAAAACCAAAATTTTAACCGTAGAACCCATTTATGCTGTTACGCATAATTTACAATGTTATTTATCCATGCTTCCCTCTTTTAGAATCTATAAAAATTTACATTCCCATGATGCCTCCTCCAAGCACCAATGGATTTAAAAACATGCAAAAGGACGGGATAAATAGATCTGTACCCATACATCAAATACATCTCAATCAATTTTCATCCTTAAGAATCCAAACTAAATCCATAGGGGAAACAAAAGGGTTCCTAGAACAACTACCCCATGATATACCTCTCAGGTATCTCACCATTTCATGAGCAAAACCACATCATCATTGGAACAATTTCCAAACAATACTAAAACAAAAACTAGATCCTTAAATACTCTCTATGGAATATACCTCTCAAATGAGAGAAAGGGAATAATAAAACATAAGGGAAGCCATCTCATTTAGGATAAATATTTCTATATACATAAATACTATTAATACAATCGATGAAATAAATAATAAAAAGATAGGGGTACTGAGTGTGTGTCTACAAATCACATTTCCATGTACTACCCTCCATGTTGTAGTGTTACCAAAAGACATGAAGAAAATGAATAACATTCCCACAAAACACCTTCTCTTAGGGGTCCTGAATCTCTACAGTCCACTCCTTAATGGTTGTATCATCATCAACATTGATCTCACCCCGATTAATGATGTTATAGTCATAATAAATATAACATAGATGTTCTGACATGTGAAAGAGATCATGTATCTATATCATATATGGTGTAAGTTCCATCTAATACTCTAAAACTCAAAGATGAGATTACATCTCAAAAGAAAACAAATCATGTAGTAAACATACCCCCCATTAGAAAACCATCATATCCCATAATGAGGAGTCACCTTTAGAAGGACATGATCAAAAATTTTGAACACCATAGGTATAAACATATGATTTACATAATATTTATAATGATCATGTAATACTTTAATCCTCTCATGTGATTCCTGAACTGTATCTATTTTATTATACACTGCATATATATTTTGAATAATTTACTCTCCAAACCTAGTATAGGAAAACAAAGAATGTAATTATCAGTGATAAAAAGAGAAAAATTGAGGAAAATAAATGGGGGAGTGAAATCTTTTTTTAAACCGTCCAATGGAATGTGCCTTATCCACAAACATCCAAAATCCAAGACACAAGAACAAAACTAGTCTTCGTGAATCTAGAATATCCACTCTATCTGACTATAATTATATATATGAAAAGCAGTTCTATGGAATAATTATATGACAATAGCATGCTAGAGACCACTCTACACCAGGGAGGTAAAATGTGGATCTTTATCAAATATTATCATCATCAAAACTCTATGGCGTCTCACCACCTCTTCAAGACACCACATCAAAATCCTCAAATGTGCTTGACTCCTTAACTGCTATAAAGTGGTATTCTTTTACAATGTTTTACACTATCACCCATATAGATTTGATAACCTCTTAACCTCTAGGTAAACCAATAATTAATTTTATTTATATTTCCTATAACATCTATATGGATCGTCAAATGAATAGAGTAAAACACTGGGAACACAATGATCAACCTTCACCTTATAGATGATCGAACATCGTGGAAAAAACTAGGAAATTTAATGCTTCATTACAAGACACAAAATTTGAACTCCCAATGATCGATACTTATTTTTGACACCTAGATTCACCTATAAGGGTGAGCTGTGAATCTCATGAAGAACCACATCACCCATTAAAAACGAATAAAAATATTTCCCCGAAACAACACATAGTGGAGATCATCCTCTAGAAAACCATGAGGGGAATATCATAAAACAACTTTGCCTTCATAAACCACCACCTCAAAATACCCTATATGAGTCTCCTCCAACTACTACAGAAAATGTTACTATCATTTCAAATTAAAATGAAAACCTCCTCCACCATCCTCTCCCATATCTAGATGCATTATTGAGATCTCTTCCCCCATTCGATACAAATCTATAGATTCCCAAATTTTATCACTACACGACATTATACATAGTGCATCAGCAATAATATTTTCCCTCTAAGGTGTATATGAAATCTCAAATTCATAATCCTATAGGAATTACATCCCCCATCACTACATCTTGTTAAAGTCACACCGGGATAATTCATTCCTCAAGATCTTATTATTTTTAAAAACTAAATAATTATCACGTATAATGTAATCTAACCAAAAATTTATGGAAAATCCACTACCACAATCTTCATGACATTACTATAAGAGTAACACTCAAGTAGATGTAAATTTTTAGACCCATAAGAAAAATCATATCTCTACTACATCTCAAAACATGCCTTCCCAAGATGCAATGAATCATATAACATATCAATCCAAATTCAATCTATTAAAAAATAATGAATAAAACCACTAACAAACATCTCCTTCAGGTACTCAAAAGATACCTAACACATGTAAATACAAAATAATTCCAAATTATATTTCGTTATGGATTTAAGAGGAGTTGAAACCTAATTTAAATTACTTATGAACCTCCTTTAATATCCTCCATTACCATGTAAGCTTCACACATCCACAAATATACTGTGGAATTACCATGAAGCAATTTCCTTGATCATAAAAGGATCCGCAACTAATCCCTGATGTGATATTACATTCCCTAGTTAAATAAATTCAAGAGCTTAAAATAAAAATTTGAAGTCAACCAAAATAAATATTGATAATGGTGAAATGAAAAAATGACACATAGATTATTTGCGTGTTCCTCATCAAATGTAAATTACACATGTATATCATCAATTTAAACACACATGAACTCAACCATTAATTTTCTGAACATTTTTTTCATCAAACCCATGAACATCGTAGGATCATTCGTCACACTAAACAATATCACAATGAACTCATATTTCCCATGAAGACATTGAAAATTGTCTTCGAAATATCCTCACCATTAACCTCCATATGGTGATATCCTGATCATAAATCACTATTTAATATCCAACATTCTCTTTTTATCTAATCAAATAAATCATCAATCCATCGAAGGGGATAACAGTTCTTCTCTATCACATAGTCTAACTGATGATAACCGATAAAAATCCACAATCATCCATGAAAATTATTAACAAAATATGGTGCACCCCAAGGTCACTGACCAAGCATAACAAAAACCTACTAAAATGGGTCATCAATAAATAAATTCAGCTCAAGAGACTCTTAAGGATTTATCCTATATAGATACATAGATATATGAGACATTTTAGTGGTTTATCATCCCAAAATTGGTCTCTTTTGAATGGGGTAAAGTTAAAACATCCTTTGTAATGACATCAGGGTACTCTTCCATAACCCTAGGAAACAATGACAGTTATTCCTTTGATGATCTCAACATCATATTTACCATAAAATAAGACAAGGATAGAACATAACTGTAACCAATATAATGTTATTTCTTTCCAATGAACTCAACTATCCCTCCATGATCATAATAGAACACAAATTTCGACTTGGAGTACTCTTTAATATTGTACACTAAATATATATCCAATCCCTATTGAAGATGATTATGTGTAGATATATATGAAAATATAGGAAGTCTCCCCAAGACCAGCGATTCCCCCACACTATCTCGCAGTCTCTACATACTTCATACAGTACATATCAACCACTAATTAGAATAGTTAATGTCAAGGGTAATGGAAATCTCTCATCCTTAAGTTCCTCATAATATATAATGGAAGGAGATATGAATGAGTTTTTAGATCCTAAATCAAATAATGTATGTAACAATGTAAAAAAATCTAACGGTACCTCATATGATATATTTCTCTCCATGTTCAGACAATGCTAAAGAATGAATCTCACTATGACCTTCTCCATATCCTATCTAAGCACAATGACACCAAAATCCATGAACAAAATATGATCTATAAGTATGAGGAGTGTCTCAAGGATATTATATTCCTACCCCATCTCATATCAACTAATTTCACATGGGTACACCTTACCACTATAGCCACCATTAAAATTATCTTAATGGATAAACCTATAATGGAATAGCTACTGCACATTGAATAATGTAACACCCGAGATTTTTATGAGTAATATTTTGTTTTTATATATCATCAAAGAAATCTTTCACTACATACTATCTTGGCTTACTTTACACGCAATCAAAACCTTCCTCGATAGCTTGCGTCGTACGCAATATCGAGTTTCACTAAACAACGATATGCTATTAAAACTAGCCGTTATGAATAGTAATAACCACTTTTTGAAATTTTATAAATTTTATTTTTAAAAATGGACTTCATTTTTGGATTCAGAATACCGAAATTAGCCTACGGTGAAATTTTGGTATTTTTCTGAAAACTTTCAATTTTTGATGAATAGTGAAACCACTAAGTGGTAGGTTAAAAACTGAATTTTGCAAAAAACTTAATTTTACCGCTTCTTTGATTGGAATTTCGAAAATCCAACAGACATAGTTGATATCAGTAAGTAAAATGTGGTTCAATGAGATAAAAATAATTTTTTTTATGAATAGTAACTTATTACTTTTTTTACCGCGGGTAATAGTAAATAGGGGTAAATATGATATTACTATTACCCTAAAACTTGTCCTAATTCTATTGGATAAGTTTAATTCAACCAAAAACAACCTTATGAATAATGTATAACCATTTAGGCCCACTTTGGTAATATTAGGACATTTATTATCAATTTATTTAAAGAAGTGTTAAAATAGTTAAAATCAATGTTTATTAAGTAAATCATTTTTAATATGGGGTTATACATAAGATAAATTCGACTATAAATATTAATTAGAAATCTAAAAAGATTTCCTACATAATGGTATTTTATTTATAATTTTTATTCATTAAATAATTTAATTTATTTATGACACAATTATGATGCAGTAATTATCTTATTTATGAAATATTGACATAATTGATGTTATAAACACCAAAGTAAAGGGTAATTTGCGACTTTTTATGAATTCCACTAATTTTCTAGGTTACTATGATATATTAGTGTTGATTTAATCAACATGGTTCGAACATATAATTCTGTTATGACTTTCCGAAAAATCATATATCAAATAGTGTCAAAATTGACACAAAATAGTTTTTAAATCGAATTTTATATTATTAATTGTTATTTTATTCCTAAAAATATAAGGTTCGGCCAAATGACTTAGATAAGGATATATATATTAAAAATAAATAATTTGGGGTTCGTTTGGCATATTATAGTAAGTGTATTAACCATATAGTGAAAGAAAACAAAAAGACATGGTAAAAGATAAATTATTTAACTTAGAGTTAAATCTAATTGATAAGGTTAAAATAATACCCTAAACTTGTCTAAATCCTATTGGTTGATAGGATTTCGACCCATCCCCACTTTATCTTCGAAATATGATCCTTTGTAACCATTATAAACCGATTTTGACTTTAATATAAAATAATATTTTGAGATATTCCTAAGGTGCCCCTCTCCTCCCTTATAAAAGGGCACCTCCTCCCCCTCCTCCTCACACCAATTGGAGCACTCAAGCTCGGCCAAACCCTGCCGTTTTCTCTTCTCCACTTCCCTAGAATAATACTAAAGGTCCTTGTCTTCTTCAAAGACCAATCTTAGTTCCCTAAGTGGAGGATTCAAAGAAGCGTTCCAAAGAAGAGGTAATATCCATTACCGATCTTTTCAATTTCTTTCTTCTTCAACTTCTTCTTCTTTAGTTGTTTCATGATAAAGTAATAACATAAGTATTACTTACATACTGATATGTTAGTATAAATATGAAACAACCCTAATTCACCTTCTATCCATCCTACGGAAAAATGAAATCACCGCGCGTGCGTACGTACGGAATACCGTCTCCACGCCGTGGTGTAATCTATTTTCCACCATCACCATACAAGGATGGGTATAATGGTGTAATGAGTAAATATATATGATTATTATAAATTAATATTGATACTGAAATAATATATATATACTCTAATACAATTCCACGATCATAGGAACGATATCATCACTCGTGCGTACGTACGGAATACCGTCTCCACGATGTGATGCGACTCGCTCTACATGATCATCATTACATAGTAATTATATAAATGAATTGAATGAATAAATATGATATATGTAAACTAATACCATTCTAGATATAAGGTATCTATAACCTTAAAAGAAGAATAAGAATTTATTCGGCAAAACACGCATAAGAACAAAAGGCAATAAAGACCTGAGTAACAAGTAACAATGAACTATTACAAACAAGAAGCTAAGAATATGACCATATATGATATCATATCAATATGTATGATTCTGGAATAAGTCAATAACATTATTTAAACCATTATACAGGAGCTTCGGACACGTACAAAGCAAATCGGACCTAAGGTAAGGGAAATATCACAATCTCATTTTTATCCGAGATTGTTTATACTTTGAAAGTTATTGGGGTGTATTTTATCATCCACATCCCTGTTTCCTCAATATGTAATATTATTTCCATCCACGTACAATTGTTTAAATCCAATTTTACCCTTCGTTGAGTTTTTAGTAAAAGATATGAAAGGAATATTTTGTCGTTTTTCGTACGAGGTACTTTTTGACTTTTCGACAAAAGTACGAAGAATGTTTTTTTTAACTTATACGGCATGAATTGATTTTTAAAACATTATTTCCAAGAAGATTCCTTTACAAGTTTTTAAGTTTATTTTTAATCAACTTCATTTATTTTAAAGTCGTATGACATGTTATGAAAGGAAAAATGTTTTTGAAGAAGAAAGGATATTTTCCTCAAGAATGGAGTTCAACTGTTTTATCAAAATTATTTTCCATCTAAGATAATAAAGGGTTCTGTTTTTATCCCTATTATTACATTGATTTGATCATGTTGTGATGGAACTATATTTATGAATTCCTTTATCTTGTATGTATTGTTTTATGATGTCATGATGTTTAAGATTCCCATTTGTATTACAAGGGTTATGCAATGATGTATGATTTATGATTTTGTGGCACACAAAAGAATGGTATCATTATGAGATGGGTGGGACATATATCTCCCTCCAATGCATTGGGTAATGATTTTATATCTCATGAGATAGACATGGCTGGAACGGTAGGTTATACCGGTTCAGTGAAACAGGACTGGAACGAGGGTGACTCGGTTCAGAAAGGAACTTTGTCCACTAAGATAGTCTTGGCAATGAGTCATGACTAACAAGAAATGATTTTCCATGATTATGGGTGCATGCCACAAAGTTTCAAGTTTCATGTTATGATTATGGGGATCTCATTTTCACTTCTATGATTTATTCCATGTTAAGATATTATGATCTCTTTTGCAGTATATGATTTTCAAAAAGATATGATATGATTTTTATTTCCTTTATTTTCCCTTGCTGAGCAATTGAGCTCACCCTTTTATGTTTTCTTTTTCCCAGGTCAGGAAGATGTATATTAAGTAGAATATGCTAAAAGGGACCCTAGATATGATGAAACAAATAGGAGACACTGTAGAAGATTTATGAACCAGTTGTTTATGTTTCCCAGTTTCTAAAGACACTATACCTATACGGTCCTTTGTGGTTTTGTCATATGTTGTAATAAGTGTGCTTCAATTTTGAAGTATTAACAATGTATGTAAAGTATGGGTCGTTATAGTTGGTATCAGAGGAAAGGTATAGTCAACCTTTGGAAACTAGGATGTGAAAGCCTTAGTAAGAACCCTAAGGATAAGTCTAAGCATAGAACACAATCTTAGTGTTTTATAAATGGCCATGAATACCCTAGGATAAGACCTTAAGTGTGAAATTTTATCCTGGATTATGTGGTTTTCCTATTATAATTAGTGTTGCTCACACTATTCTTCTTGGTTTTAGTCAATGGCTGGAACCCGAAGGAACCGTGTTAATGCGGAATGCGATGGGAAATGCAATGATTGTCCCCCTGAGCAACCAAACGATATGGGATCTGGAATGTAAAATCTTGTAGCCATGCTCACACAACTTTCTCAAGCTATGAATCATGCAGAACTTCCAAACGAGCAAAGGAAGGAGCAACATTCTGTTGAATCCTTCATGAGGCAACGTCCACCTTCTTTCAGCGGGTCTACTGATCCATTAGTTTCTGAACAATGGATTAGTACTACTGAAAAGATTTTTTAAGTTCTTCAATGTTCTGAACATGATAAAGTCATCCTAGCAGTGTATCGTTTGGAAGGATATGCTGATCAATGGTGGAATCTTATTAAGAATACGAGGCAAAGGGATGAAATTGAGTCTATGGAATGGGACGAGTTCAAGAACTTATTTTTCAATAAGTACTTCCCTCGTATTCTCCGAGCAAAGATGGAGAAATAGTTTCTTGAACTGAAGCAAAGGGATGATGAATCTGTTGGTACCTATGAAGAAAATTTTACAAGAATTGCAAGGTACACTTACGGTATTATTTTCCAACCTGAGAGTAAGATCGATTGATTCATTAGTGGCTTAAAACCAAGTCTTAGAAGGGCGTTAGCCATAAGGGACTTCAATAGCTATGAGGAAATCGTTCGATGTGCTCTCAAAGTCAAGATGGAGATTGGAGTAACCCATCAGTCACATGGGTTTGATAAGAAGAGGAAGATGGAATTCAAAGGAAAATCTAAAGAGCACACTGCAAAGAATATGAGCTTTCCCTTATGCTCAATGTGTGGAAAGAAAAATGGAGGGAGTTGTCTTAAATGGACAAGTAAATGTTTCAAATGTGGAAAGGAAGGTCATCAGGCATTTGAATGCCGCGATAATGGGAAGAAGATGTCTAATGATGCAAACAAAGGAAGGGATACACAGAATGAACCTACTACACTTCAATGTTTCAAGTGCAAGGAGATGGGGCATTATGCCAATCAATGCCCAAATCCAAGGGTTGATGATGATGGTCGACGTCAACAAAATCTTAAGGCTAAAGACAAAGGAAAGTCACATGCAATTTCTATCAGTGATGTGGAGTACGATAACGAAGTGGTGAAAGGTACACTTACCATCCACTCTAAAGTAGCAAATGTTTTATTTGATTCTGGATCAACCCACTATTTTATTTCTGAAAAATTTTCTAAGGGTATCACCGTATTACCTCAACAATTAGATGTTTAGTTAGCTGTGATAACACCTAATGGCACAACAGTCGCATCAGAAGTTTATAATTCTTCTCCAATCAAAGTTTGTGGGAAAGTGCTTCCTGCAAATCTTGTGATCCTTCCTTTAGTAAAATTTGATGTGATTCTTGGCATGGATTGGCTTTCTCTACATGGATCTCATATCAATTGCCAAAGAAGAGAAGTCACATTTCATATTCCAGATCAATCAACAATTGTCTATCGATGCAAGGATGAATATAACCTTCCAGTGGAAATTCCTTCCATCTTATGGGTCTTGATTCCACTAAATGAAGGTTATTTATCTCAAATGGTTGGTGAGAAACTTACGATTAAGAAAATGCCCATCGTACGGGAGTTTGATGATGTCTTTCTGGAGGAATTACCAGGTCTTCCACCAAATCGTGAAGTTGAGTTTTCAATAGAACTCGTACCGGGTGCTTTGCCTATTTCAAAGACACCTTATAGAATGGCCCCAATTGAGTTGCAGGAATTGAAGAAGCAACTCCAAGATAATCTTGATAAGTTATTCATATGCCCTAGTGCGTCACCTTGGGGAGCACCTGTTCTATTTGTTAAGAAGAAAGATGGATCAATGAGACTCTGCATTGATTATCGAGAACTTAACAATATCACTATCAAGAAAAAATATCCTCTCCCACGCATTGATGACTTATTTGACCAACTACGCGGAGCTCAATACTTTTCCAAGATTGATCTTTGTTTAGGGTATCATCAATTAAGGGTTAAAAGGGGGGATATACCAAAGATGGCTTTCCGTACAAGGTATGGACACTATGAATTTATAGTGATGCCATTTGGTCTTACTAATGCCCCTGCTATCTTCATGGATCTAATGAATAGAGTCTTTAGAGACTATCTTGATCAATTTTTTGTAGTCTTTATAGAAGATATTCTTGTCTATTCAAAGAGCAAGGAAGATCATGAAGATCACTTGAGAATTATATTGAATACCCTGAGAAAGGAGAAGCTTTATGTCAAATTTACCAAGTGTGAATTTTGGTTTCAAAAATTTGCATTTTTTGGGTCACATAATCTCAAAAGAGGGGATATCTGTGGATCCAGCAAAAATAGAGGTTATCGAAAGATGTTCAAGACCAAAAACAGTAACTGAGATCCGAAGTTTTCTTGGTTTGGCTGGATATTATCGACGTTTTGTAAAAGATTTTTCATGATTATCTAATCCACTCACCAAGTTGACTCGGAAAGGAGTTAAGTTTGTTTGGACAGAGGAATGTGAAGAGAATTTCAAGGTGTTGAAAAGAAGGTTATCCAGTGCACCTGTGCTCACACTTCCTTGTAGTGGAGAAAGGTTTGTGATCTACAGTGATGCATCCAAGAAGGGATTGGGGTGTGTTCTTATGCAAAATGATATGGTGATAGCTTCTGCCTCACGATAGTTGAAAATCCATGAGCAAAATTACCCAACACATGATTTGGAGTTGGATGCCGTAATCTTTGCATTAAAGATTTGGAGGCATTACCTTTATGGTGAATGGTGTGATATTTATACTGATCACAAATGATTAAAGTATATTTTCACACAAAAGGAGTTGAATATGCATCAAAGAAGATGGTTGGAGCTGATTAAGGATTATGACTGCTCAATCCATTACCACCCTGGGAAAGCAAACAAGGTGGCAGATGCATTAGGTTGACAAGAACATGCTAGTTTATCGATGATGAGGATCACAAAAGATCCAATATTTATGGATTTACAAAGGATGGATCTTGGGATTATAATGGAAGGGGAAAAATCTTATCTTTCTCAGATGAATTTTCAACCATCTATACATGTGAAGATTAAAGAGGCACAGAAAGAAGATGTCGAGTTACAAAAGAAGGTGAGAAATGTTCCTAAATTCAACCTTGATTGTGACGGGATAATAATGTTCAGGAATCGGGTTTGTGTTCCTCCCATCCCCGAATTAAAGAAGGATCTGCTGGATGAGGCTCATAGTTCTTCATTCTCTATTCATCTTGGAAGCACGAAGATCTATTGGGACCTGAAAGAGTACTTCTGGTGGGATGGCATGAAAAGAGATGTTGCTGAATATGTCTCTCGATGCTTGGTTTGTCAACAAGTTAAAGCTGAGAGACAGATGTCTAAGGGGATGTTACAACCATTACCCATACCCGAATGGAAATGGGAAAACATCACTATGGACTTTGTCACAGGACATCCTAAAACATCCAAAGGCAATAATGCTATCTGGGTCATTGTTGATTGTCTTAAAAAGTCTTCACACTTCATTGCTATTATAGAGGATTTCTCTCTAGATCAGCTTGCCAGGATATATGTAAAGGAAGTGGTAAGATTACATGGAGTACCACTTTCTATTATATCTGATCGGGATCCGAGATTTACCTCGATGTTCTGGCGAAGTCTTCAGCATACTCTGGATACAGAGTTGAGTTTCAGCACTGCTTATCATCCCCAGACAGACGGTCAATCTGAGAGAACAATTCAAACCCTAGAAGATATGTTGAGAGCTTGCTCTATGGATTTCAAAGGAGGTTGGGATCAACACCTACCTTTGGTGGAAGTTTCTTATAATAATAGCTTTCACTCCAGTATTCAGATGGATCCTTATGAAGATCTCTATGGAATGAAATGCAGGACTCCAACTTTCTGGGATGAAGTTGGGGAAAGAAAGCTATTAGGACCTGATCTCGTTGATGAAATGGCAGAAAAGGTCAGATCTATTCAACAACACATAAGAGCAGCTCAGAGTCGACAGAAAAGTTATGTCGACAACCGAAGAAAAGACCTAGAGTTTGAAGTGGGTGATAAAGTGTTCTTACGAATATCTCCCTGGAAGAGGTTTATGAGATTTGGAAGTAAGGGGAAGTTGAGACCTAGATATATCAGTCCTTTCGAAATACTGGATCATGTTGGAAAGGTATCTTACCGATTGGCGCTTCCACCGAATCACTCTCAAGTTCACGATGTGTTCCATGTATCTCTCCTGAGAAAGTAAATACCTGATCCTTCACATGTACTCAGCTCAGAAGTTGTACCGCTGGAGCAAGATCTTTCTTATGAAGAACAACTGATAGAGATTCTGGATCGTAGCGAAAAAGTCCTATGAAACAATACCACTCGATTGGTGAAAGTTTTATAGAGGAACCACCAACTTGAAGAAGCTACATGGGAGCTTGAAAATATGATGAGGGAGAAGTATCCTCATCTGTTTGTTACAAAGTGACGAATTTCGAGGGCAAAATTCTTTTTAAGGGGGGTAGAATGTAACACCCGAGATTTTTATGAGTAATATTTTGTTTTTATATATCATCAAAGGAATCTTTCACTACATACTAGCTTGGCTTACTTTACACGCAATCGCAACCTTCCTCGATAGCTTGCGTCGTACGCAATACTGAGTTTCACTAAACAACGATATGCTATTAAAACTAGCCGTTATGAATAGTAATAACCACTTTTTGAAATTTTATAAATTTTATTTTTCAAAGTGGACTTCATTTTTGGATTCGGAATACCGAAATTAGCCTAGGGTGAAATTTTGGTATTTTTCTGAAAACTTTCAATTTTGATGAATAGGGAAACCACTAAGTGGTAGGTTAAAAACTGAATTTTGCATAAAACTGAATTTTACCACTTCGGTGAATGGAATTTTGAAAATCCGACAGAAACGGTTGATATCAGTAATAAAATGTGGTTCAATGAGATAAAAATAATTTTTTGGTGAATAGTAACTTTTTACTTTTTTTTACCGCGGTTAATAGTAAATAGGGGTAAATATGATATTACTATTACCCTAAAACATGTCATAATTCTATTGGATAAGTTTAATTCGACCACAAACAACTTTATGAATAAAATATGACCATTTAGGCCCACTTGGGTTAGATTAGGACATTTATTATTAATTTATTTAAAGAAGGGTTAAAATAGTTAAAATCAATGTTTAATAAGTAAATCATTTTTAATATGGGGTTATACATAAGATAAATTAGACTATAAATATTAATTAGAAATCTAAAAAGATTTCCTACATAATGGTATTTTATTTATAATTTTTAGACATTAAATAATTTAATATATTTATGACACAATTATGATGCAGTAATTATCTTATTTATGTAATATTGACATAATTGATGTTATAAACACCAAAATAAATGTAATTTGAGACTTTTTATGAATTCCACTAATTTTATAGGTTACTATGATATATTAGTGTTGCTTTAATCAACTTGTATCGAACATATAATTCTGTTATGACTTTCACAAAAATCAAATATCAAATAGTGTCAAAAATGAAACAAAATAGTTTTTAAATCAAATTTTATATTATTAATTGTTATTTTATTCCTAAAAATCTAAGGTTCGGCCAAATGACTTAGATAAGGATATATATATTAATAATAAATAATTTGGGGTTCGTTTGGCATATTATAGTAAGTGTATTAACCATATAGTGAAAGAAAACAAAAAGACATGGTAAAAGTTAAATTATTTAACTTAGAGTTAAATCTAATTGATAAGGTTAAAATAATACCCTAAACTTGTCTAAATCCTATTGGTTGATAGTATTTCGACCCATCCCTACTTTAGCTTCGAAATAAGACCCTTTGGAACCATTATAAACCGATTTTTACTTTAATATAAAATAATATTTTGAGATATTCCTAAGGTGCCCCTCTCCTCCCTCATAAAAGGGCAGCTCCTCCCCCTCCTCCTCACACCAATTTGAGCACTCAAGCTCTGTCAACCCCTGCCATTTTATCCTCTCCACTTCAATAGAATACTCCTAGAGGTCCTGGTCTTATTCCAAGACCAATCTTAGTTCCCTAAGTGGAGGATTCAAAGAAGCGTTCCAAAGAAGAGGTAATATCCATTACCGATCTTTTCAATTTCTTTCTTCTTCAACTTCTTCTTCTTTAGTTGTTTCATGATAAAGTAATAACATCAGTATTACTTACATAATGATATGTTATTATAAGTATTAAACAACCCTAATTCACCTTCTATCCATCCTACGGAAAAATGAAATCACCGCGCGTGCGTACGTACGGAATACCGTCTCCACGCCGTGGTGTAATCTATTTTCCACCATCACCTTACAAGGATGGGTATAATGGTGTAATGGGTAAAAATTTATGATTATTATAAAGTAATATTGATACTGAAATAATATATATATACTCCAATACAATTCCACGATCATAGGAACGATATCATCACTCGTGCGTACGTAAGGAATACCGTCTCCACGATGTGATGCGACTCGTTCTACATGATCATCATTACATAGTAATTATATAAATGAATTGAATGAATAAATATGATATATGTTACACTAATACCATTCTGGATATAAGGTATCTATAACCTTAAAAGAAGAATAATAATTTATTCGGCAAAACACGCATAAGAACAAAAGGCAATAAAGACCCGAGTAACAAGTAACAATGAAATATTACTAACAAGAAGCTAAGAATATGACCATATATGATATCATATCAATATGTATGATTCTGTAATAAGTCAATAACATTATTTAAACCATTATACAGGAGATTCAGACACGTAAAAAGCAAATCGGACCTAAGGTAAGGGAAATATCACAATTTCATTTTTATCCGAGATTGTTTATACTTTGAAAGTTACTGGGGTGTATTTTATCATCCACATCCATGTTTCCTCAATATGTAATATTATTTCCATCCACGTACAATTGTTTAAATCCAATTTTACCCTTCGGTGAGTTTTTAGTAAAAGATATGAAATGAATCTTTTGTCGTTTTTCGTACGAGGTACCTTTTGACTTTTCCGACAAAAGTACAAAGAATGTTTTTTTAACTTATACGGCATGAATGGATTTTTAAAACATTACTTCCAAGAAGCTTCCTTTACAAGTTTTCAAGTTTTTTTAATCAAATTCTTTTATTTTAAAGTCGTATGACATGTTATGAAAGGAAAAATGTTTTTTGAAGAAGAAAGGATATTTTCCTCAAGAATGGAGTTCAAGTGTTTTATCAAAATTATTTTCCATCTAAGATAATAAAGGGTTATGTTGTTATCCCTATTATTACATTGATTTGATCATGTTGTGATGAAATTATTTTTATGAATTCCTTTATCTTGTATGAATTGTTTTATGATGTCATGATGTTTAAGATTCCCATTTGTATTACTAGGGTTATGCAATGATGTATGATTTATGATTTTGTGGCACACATAAGAATGGTATCATTATGAGATGGGTGGGACCTATGTCTCCCTCCAATGCATTGGGTAAAGATTTTATATCTCATGAGATAGGCATGGCTGGAACGGTAGGTTATACCGGTTCAGTGAAACAGGACTGGAACGAGGGTGACTCGGTTCAGAAAGGGACTTTGTCCACTAAGATAGTCTTGGCAATGAGTCATGACTAATAAGAAATGATTTTCCATGATTATGGGTGCATGCCACAAAGTTTCAAGTTTCATGTTATGATTATGGGGATCTCATTTTCACTTCTATGATTTATTCCATGTTAAGATATTATGATCTATTTTGCAGGATATGATTTTCAAAAAGATATGATATGATTTTTATTTCCTTTATTTGCCCTTGCTGAGCATTTGAGCTCACCCTTTTATGTTTTCTTTTCCCCAGGTCAGGAAGATGGATATTAAGTATAATATTCTACAGGGACCCTAGATATGATGAAATAAATGGGAGACACTGTAGAAGATTTATGAACCAGTTGTTTATGTTTCCCAGTTTCTAAAGACACTATACCTATATGGTCATTTGTGGTTTTGTCATATATTGTAATATGTGTGCTTCAATTTTGAAGTATTAACAATGTATATAAATTATGGGTCGTTATAAATAATCCGAAAGGTTGGTAATTATTACTAATGAGGACAATGGAATCCTAAATAAAATCACACATATTATCTTTTTGTATAAGTTTTAGAGCCACCAAACCAAGCGAATGAAGATGATGAGGGTTGGGACATAACCCTGGATGACTGATATCTTTTCTATATATGAAACTGCAAACCCTATACCCTTGTTATTATTCAAGAGGAATCCTAAAGATACCCCTAACATTATGATTTGGTTTTGGATATCATCCTCCCAAAAAAATTCCTCACCAGAACCTCATGATACATCTTAAAAATAAATGATCATACAAGGATCTAGACCTCTAGATTCAATGACTCCTTGAAATGCTTTATAATAGTCTCTTTGTCTAGAAATAGGTCTAAATATTATAATATGAGGGTCCTAAAATATTTCATAAACTCCCACACACTGTAACTCCCTTTCCAAATGGTAATAATATTCTAGAGATTTTCCACATTCATGGTCGAAGAAGGAAAATATATGCAAAATTGATCTCTAAAGTTCTCCTACAAGACTATTGTCTCCTTGCGATCCCCAAAGATTAAGATCAACTATTTATTTACTACATCACAAAAAAAGATTCATAGCCAATGAAAACCAGTTTCTCTTCCAAGATCTGATCTAAAATGAATCTATCTCAATATCCTTCAAACAGTCTTATATGAATGAATCTAAAATGAATCCATCATTCTTTTATATATTTTTGAGAAAAATTTCATAGTTTCTTCATCCATGTGCGTTCATTATCAACCTTTAATCTTTGATGATCTATTGCTGCATTCAGCTGAACATATTTAGTGAGAACCTAATGAAGTTGTTCACAGGGATCCAAAATTATAAAACAAATAAATGGTTTGAGATATGAATCCTAGACTATGAAACACATAATAATAATTAATTAATAATTTCATTTTATTCATTAATGTAGAACCTATCCCATGGTCTACCCATTTGAATCATTTGTGCAATGAAGGATGATTCATGATACATAAGTATTTCTCTACCCTAAAACAAGTATCACATTGGGCATCAAATCACAGAGGGACCTAAATACCCATTTCACAATCGATCACCTATGTTTATATCACTTACTAAACATAGTTGACATTGTTTCCCTACCAATCCATGAATTCTCACCTATTCCAAAGTCCAGTTCCCTCCTATTAATTGATATGACCCTTTGATATGACTCTTTCACAAACCCTCCCCCCAACGAGTACCCCTCCTCAGATGATAATGAGAGAAGGATGATGGTGACTACTCGAGTCCGGAATCCACTAGGCCCTAGGTTAGTGTCTAGCACTGAGGGTACAATAAACATAAAATTGGGATGAATTTCCCTCTAATAAAACATATAGAGAGGGAGATAAGACATATACACAAATAAATTCTTACTTAGATATATAAAATAAATCCCAAACAAAATTCATGCAACAACTCACAAAACTAAAAAAAATAAAAGTACAAAAATATAAAGATGACATAAAAAAATTAATCTCAAACAACTCTTACAAAACCAAAAGGCAGTAATATCCAGCCCTATCACTAACCTCATCTTGATAACATGAAAATAATTTTTATATACATGGGGAGATAATTATAATATACTCAGTAGGATCCTTCCCAGATCCTCTCAAGAAAAATATAAATATATCATACTAATGAATAAGGAATAAAATTGAAATTAACATGTATCCTAAATAGGTATATTGTGTTCCTCACCACAGCATGGGTATCTCTCACCATGTAACACAACTAAGAGATCATGTGTTATATTAAGGAACATCAAGGTTACCCCACTCTTATTTCTCAAACGGTTTTCTTCTCAACCACAACTTCACATGTCATCAATCATCTCTCTCTAAAATAATATAGCATAGATACTCTAGGGATATGTATCATAACATGCATCTCATTCATCACATCATGTCATAATCCAATATCACATCATCATATAGTAACCTGGTTAATTTTCGGATCCATTACATCCTGTATGACATGCATCATATATCATGTATTATACCTCAATCCATCAAAAACCATTCACCATGTTAGGTAGATAGATACGTCCGGGCATATACACATCATACATATAAGACCCATTTAGATGCTACATTAGAAATAAGTGTGTGTGAAATATAAAAATACATCATATCCATCAACACACATGTATTGGGGGACTAACTATTATACATATCAGTACATAATACAATAAATATAAGAGAGTGAGACCAGAGGGGATAGTCATCCATCCATACTCGCATTAAAATGTTGGGGAACAAACCCTCCAAGAGTCCACTGGTTGGTGGTTGAAGAAAACTGAAAAGGGTGGTGTATTCTATGAAATAAAAAAGTGCATTATTTAATAGATCACACAACAACACTGTGGGTATAACCCATCCTTAGACTCAACAACATCTATTATCACTAAGACTCATGAATGTCACTGTTAAGATTAGATTTCATATAATCACTCATTCATTATAATGTGATAAATTAATTTACAATATTCATTTTTATAGTTCATTTTATGTGAATTTATTAATTGTCTATTAATTAACATTAATCCTTATTATCAGTTACATTACATCAAATAGTAGCGTGAATTTCATTTAATCCATGCATAATCCAAACCAAGTGCACACTTTCTCAAGAGTAACATCTCATTTTCATTCTAGAAAAACCGACCCTATGGGTATCAAATTCATTATTCATTATTATCATCATTCCAAAATACCATGAAAAATATAAGAACATCCAAATCTACAATAAAGAGATGAAAATAATAACTTCAAGCTACCTCAATAAATGGGGAAAGAAATGAAGATAAAAAAAGTAACACCTACATGGGAAATTTAAAAAATTCATAAAGAGAAAGCATCATAGATCATAGAATAACATAGATGTTAAGCCCATGTTCAACCCATTACATCAATTCTGCTTCCATCCCCAACACCATCATTCATATCCGGATGCATCTCACAGTCATAGGAATCAAATATTTCCACATCATCTAGACCTCCCTGCCCCATATCACCAACCTTAACAAGCTCAAAAAGACAAGTATTATATCAAAAAACAATGATATAATATATATAAAATTTATATGATGAAATAAAATAAGGATAATTAATTGGGAAACTAGGTTTTAAAACAGTGGATTCACCTTTCATTAGAAAATGGTTTCTCATGATCCCATACCACAAGGCATCCATCCTTTATAAAGAAATGAAAACTCTAAAACCACAAGTATTTCATTTATCAAACAACTAATTCATATTCCATAACTAATTAAGTGATTCATTTTTTAAAATTTTCAACTATTGGTGACCAATGGAATTAGAGATAAGAATCTATCAAAATTTTAACAAGATCTGAGAATTAATTTCATTTTAAACAAACATAGGAAGTACCATTATCATGTAACATGCATTTTCATTTTATCATTAAAAATGAACATAATTCACATTATTTATCAATTATATTATTACATGGATGATCATATTCAATTAATCATGCACATTGCTTCTATTTTATTTTCCTCAAATTATATAAAGCAATAGATTTATTTAAGGATGCCTTTTCTGTAATTCATTATCAATGAAATTATCAATTATAATTTTTTTGTTCATTAATATTTAACATCAATAAAAAAATTCTAATCCATATAATGTCCTGACATGAAAATAAGAACAAAATAGATAATACACTATCTAGTAAATCAAAATGAACACCGTAATCATTGAATAAAACATCAACATGAAATCATTAACCAATTCTTAATTAATCCAGTTGAATATGTATTAGGTTAATTACATTTCTATATAAGGGTCTAAACCCTGCTAACATTACGATTTCATGTGAATAAAAAGGAGAATAAATGAATCTATTATTCCAAAAATTATTGACATTTGTTGAATTAGAATGGACTAACATTGTGGATCCAACACCCTCTCCCACATGAAGACTACATACCTACAGGGATGACTCACAGCAATTCCACCTCTACTAAAAAAACACTTTTATGACATATATAGGAAACACAAATCTCATAGAAATAAAATACTGGAGGTTTCATGTTAAAGAACCTCAAGAGACAGTATATAACATACCTTGTATCATTGTGGGTCAAAGGCGGAAGCTGTGAATTAATTCCCTTTGAAGGGATCCCAAAATACCTAAGAATAATGACATTGTCCATTTGTAGATTAGGATAAGAAGCAATAAGTTTTCTATTATAGCAGAGGGAATTGTTGGTTTTATAATGAAGATCTATGTTTTGAATTAATAGATGAATATTAAATTTACATTTTAAATGGACCACATTTTATCTTCCACCGCAACACACATCACCTAAAACTGCACAACCAATATTTAATCCAAGTTAAAAATTTAGTATTTATGACTAGATTTTTTCATGACCATATTTATAGTGGATTATTCCTAACATATTTGGGACATAAATAATAATGTAAATATTTAATTTAAATCTTATCAGTCACATAAGAGTACCCATAAAACTCACTTTTGACTATAAAACTCATTTACATTATACCACATACTTAAGAAAAAAAATTATCCCGGATTACAACTCTCCCATACAATATTTTATTTTTATTTATTAATTTGTTTATTTTTTATTCTTATCTTAGTCCTATGGTTTATCTATGATTTTTTTGAGAAAATGGATTTTTTGGACCCGACAGAAGGTGGCGCACGATTGGAATAAGATTATGGAAACCATTGTCTGCCGCATAAAAAATTATGTGCCCAAGAAAGTTGAACTATTCAGGCTACATAGGCATGCACACTCACCCATGAAAGAATGTGTCTAGTTTATTCTTTGATAGAGGATATCACATAGTTGTTGTATGGTTTTCCAAACCATTTGGGCTACACATACAAACTATTGAAGTCATTAAAATTGGTGAATAACTCCTATACAATCTACTGATGTTAACCCAAAATCACACCAAATATGAGCCATATGAAATTTAAATCCCTAGGAGCCTTTTAATAACCCTATCAGAACCGATGAAATCTATTTATAATTGTAATTTAGGTGGGACCTTCATGTAATCATTAAGTAAGTTTTATTTCTCATGATTTCTTCCATATTATATGGTTCTTTTCCCCCCTCTTTAGGTTATCCTATTACATTCAGTTGAGTGACCTAACAATGGTTTAATGATGAGTTATTAGGTAATATATATATATATATTTGATTTGATGTAACCTTTATATGGCCCCCTTATGGTGCAGTTGTGGTTTTCCATCGGTTTCTAGAAGCTTCTAAGCTTACGTATGTTGATTCCATGCTTTAGTGATATTAGATTATATTTTTATTATTTATTTACTCCATGAATGATCTCTATGGAATATGTATGTGGTGAAAAATTTGTTTTCAAATGTTTCATTGGTGAATATGTCTTGATAGGTGGATTTCCAAGTGAGAACATTTAGATTTCAGGTGTTCTTCTCTTGTAAGTACTTCTATGTTGGCTATATGAATTGTACAAGTGGTTAGAAGCATGTTTTATAATGGATTTTGTGTGTGTGTAGTTTAAAGAGATTTTTCATATTAAAAGTGTTGTTTTTCATGTGCATTCATGATTCTTGATTTCTGTATGTGAAAGTGGTTATCTTTATGACATATGAAATTGAGATTGAGCACTAAGGGAATACTAGGTATCTAGGTGGGTGGAAAATGAATAGTATTCGAGTTGGATCGTCATGGCCGAAACATAGTTTTGTTTAGTAGGATTGACTCTACAACATTAAGTAAACAATACCAAGGATATAGACCACTAGACCTTGGGATGTGATCTTCTCTAGTTGCTCTTGCATGAGGGAACTATATATTATTTTTGTTATAACATGATTCACTGATATATAAAGTTCATAGGGTCCCATTGGTGCTACTACCTATAGGTATTTTCCATAATATGGTTATGACTTGTGAGGTTTTGCATACTGTCTGTACATAGTGTGCTTTACTCTTATGTTAATTTTCAAAAAATGTTTTTTCATGAATTTTTTACATTAAAATTATTTAAAAAATGTTGCAAGTTTATTTCATAAAATTTTTCATATTAATATATCATTTAATGTTATGGAAATGAATATTTATTTATGTAACATCCAACTGGGATTTTTCTCACACTCTACAAACATCCTTTGATATAAGTATAATTTTCATTATATGAGAAAGTTAATGGTAAGATGTTCCTTAATAGTAATGCTGGATACCATTTCTCATATCCTTCTTCTCACAAGTGTTGGTGGTGGTGGATTGAAGTTTGTGGCACCTATTGTGCATAACGGTTTTTGGATTTTTTGTGTGGTTGGTTTCCACCCCATTTTGTTACATTTGGTTTTTGGATAAAGTTGTAAAATGTTTAAATTGAAGTGGATTTATAAATTTTGATCATGGATATTAATCATGGATTTATATCTTATTTTGAGTATTTTTTATGGTTGTATATCTAGTTTTAATCCTACCCAAAATTGTATTATTCTTCCTGGGAACTAGTTTCTCATCTGTGGGGTCTAGAATGACCATTATTCCATGTTACAGATCTGTTTTGGTGCCGGGATGGATGGAAACCCATATTGGTTCCTAAAATATGGTATTTGAGAATGGATTTTTCTATTTCATGGAGTAATCATATTTGGGAGAGTCTAGAGAGACTAGATCATGGATTGTTGAGGCATAAGGTTATGGTTATGAGTGGAGTATCTATCCAACGCACCTCATGACAGACCTTGGGATATTGAAAAATAGTTGGAATTATTCCCCATGAGAGATATATAGGATATAGACTATGGATCAAACTATGTGAGGTTGAAGTGGTTGGGTTTGTTATTGTGTATTGGATATGGGTTTTTTTATTTATATAATTGTTAACAACTTTTTTTATTACATACAATTTTCAAAATTGTGTATTAATTGTTTTTCCTTGTGGTTGTTTCATGGTGTTGCAAAATGCCACCCGATAGAATTCATGTGATATCATAGGAATAGGCTAGAGAGATTCCTCCCTTTATAGTTAATCACAAACTAGTGGAATCCATGGTTTGGTCTATCTAGGATTTCAGTCATGGAGGGGATCTGGTCTTGCTCTTGTGGGATAAGATTAACCAAGTCCTAGAATGGAAAAATCTCAGAAGTTCCTCAATATCAATTCTCTTAGATTACAAGGTAGTGTGATCCCCTATGAAGCTAAGAAGTGACATGAGAATATAGAGAAGATATTTGAGTCTCTTAATAGTAATCAGGATGTTAGGGTAAAATGAGCATGATTCTTATTGGAAGGTCCCAGGAGGATGTGGTGAGACTCGATGGTTTACACTAGGAAGCATATGAAGATGGGTTGGAAGGACATTACGATCATAGACAATGAGAATTATTTCCCAATGACCATGGCTTTTTCCAAAACATGGGAGTTTTTTGATCCTCATACTAGTGATTAGACCAGGATAGAATATGCCAACTTTTTTTTAGAATTGGTTTGATTGACACCAGAAGTCGTTTCCAATGATAAACTAAAGGATCAAATTATCAAAATGGGGCTGTGACATGATATTCTTGCAGGGATCTTCTTGTTTAAGTTAAAGACTAATGATGAGGTGTTTGATCATGCTTTGATTGTAGAGATATATCATTGTGGAGTGTTTGGGTTATCTAGAGTAGTGTTAGTATTAGGCTAAGGTAGTGGCAGTTCGATTTTGAAGAATAGGAAATTTGAAGTGTATGAGAGGAAGAGAAGTGATATTTCATGATATCCTTCCCAACCATTTTTATATTCTTCTTCAGATGATAGGTTCGTATTGTTCCTTCAATGTGGTAAGGTTTGGGATATATGATTAAAGATTTCATCGCTTTTGAGAACATGTCATTAGTGTGGGATAATGGGAAACTTATTGTGGTTTCCCAAGGTGGAATGCCCATATCTTGGTGGAGAAGATTGTATGACCTTATGATGGATGTATGACTAGTCATATCCATCTAGGAATGTAGGCTCCCAGTTCGGTGGTTGTGATGGTAGGGTTGGATATTCTATTTGAAAAATTATGTTCATTTAGGAACATAAGGCTAGTGGTTTTTATCCGGATTAGGAAGAGATGAGGAATCTACATACCATGAAACATGTTCACATGGAATTTGATATAATACTAGTGACAGTCCGAGGTACAATTTTTATTCCATCATATATAGATTGTTTTCATTTTGAAATTTGTGCCTCTATATCTTTCATTTATATATTTCTATTGGATGTGTTTAAATTATCCACTGAGCTTTTGTCGTATACAGCGGGGTTAGTGACTCCGCTTGGTATCAAGTGAGAGAAGGGTTTTAGGTGATCATATTCTACACTAATTGTCTTAAGGGACAATATAGAATGGGATTTATTCCTTCTAGACATGGTCCTATTTGACGTGATCCTCAATATGGATTGGATGGTTCATTTTCATGCACAAATCGATTATTATCAGCATCAAATGAATTTTTTAGAACTTGCTAGGAGTACCAATGTTTTTCATGTTTAATAAGATCCTATTCTAGGACATATTGGACCTACACTTATGGATTTGGGTAGAAATTATTTCCATATTTCTCCACTCATGTTGGGGGATGGTTATGGTAGTGATTCTTAGAGATGATTACCACCTTTGTTGGATGAGTTCCTGGAGGTATTTCTTGATGATTTAGTTGGTTTTCCTCTAGAGGGAAATATGGATTTAGCCATCAATTTGGCACTGATAATGCATTTCATATCTCTTCCCTCATTCCATATATCCCATAGTTGGTTGATAGAGTTAATGGTATAGATAGACGATTTTAAATCTAATAGCTTCATTTTCCCGAGTGACTCACCTCAGGCTACTCCTATTTTGTTTAATTAGATGTATGGTGGATCTTTTCAGTTGTGTATCAATTAATGAAAGTTGAAAATGCTGATGATAAAGAATAAATACACTTTTTCTGATATTTAGGACCTTCTTGGTCAAATTAATGGGGAATGATGTTTCTCCAAGATTGAACAGACTTCTGAGTAATAGCATGTTAGAGTTATGGAGGCAGATGATCTGAAGACAGATTTATGAAGCAGGTATAACCATTTCAATTATTTGGTGATTCCTTTCAGGATGAACATTGTTCCAACAATATATATGGAACTTATAAACCGTGTGTTCCACAAGTATCTTAACACATTATCATGGAATTTTTGGAATAAATGCAGATCTATTATAGGAATCAAAAGGACCATGAAAATATGTGACGATTGTGCTAGGAACCCTTTCGAATCGTCGTCTCCATAAAAAGTTCTACAAGTGAAAATTATGGATTAGGGATGTGATGTTTCTTGGTCATCTGATCTCCGAGAATGGATTTTTGGTGGACCCTAAGAAGATGAGTATAGTGATGCCCTGGGATCAATAGAATAATTTTTTCAAGATCAGACGCTTTTTAGGCCTAGAAGGATGGTATATGCAGTTTGTTCAAGATTTATCTGAACTTATTTTTCCCATGATGACGCTAAACTAGAAAGGTCTAAATATTGAATAGAGACTAGATTGATAGGTGCCCATTGAGGGTCTTAAGATGAGGTTGACCATATCATATTTTTCATATTTCTAGAATATATTAATGGATACATGTTCTACTATCAGGCCTCAAGAATGGGTCTTGGGTGTGTGCTGATAGAATATGTATAACGCCCCGACCCCAGCTACCCAGAGTCGGTGCATTAATTACATAACATTGGCATGATCACAAGAAAGATCAAATCTCGAAAGACCGATTGGTTTAGTAGCCTTGGAAACACTAGATATATTCATAAGTTTGACATTACATCATAAAATGAAAAACTAATACAACAACATAATGTTTCCACAATCCACACTATTAACCCCTCATAAAATCCCTGCAGGTCATTCATAACTTACTTCTTCACATCCTGGGAAAAATAAAACATAAAAAAAGGGGTGAGCTCAAATGCCCAGTAAGGATAACAATAAAGTGGAAACTTTCATAAATAAGAATAAACATTTAAGGCAATGTATAACTAAAACAAAAGCCTTTTAAATACGAACTTTCAACATGGTATGGCATAAATGAAATAATGCCATTTACTTATTCACATGGATATTCTACTAAATGAATAATCACATGAAAAAATCAACAACCACTTTCATAATGTTGGAATGCATAATGCCAGACTATCATAACCACATAGCCAAGGCCTCGTGCCAAGACTACAAATAAGGTTTTGTCAAGGCCTTGTGCCAAGACACTAGTTTGTCTCATGAGACCTACCGATGCATTTTTTTAGAAGATACATACGTTTAAAATTACTCAAATATACTCCAGTGTTTTTATGAAAACATTATGCAAGCTTATGAAAACAAAATAACTAGTTCTGAGACTGCTCGACTAATTACAGGCCATGATGGGTCCACTCCCAATCCCTTCCTGTCTAGCACACTCGAGAGTCGGGTTTTCTAAAAACATTTTGGAGCTTGCGTTAAATACGTATACATTTGCACTGGATTTTCATATACTTGATAGAAATATATATATTTTTTAAATCATTTAAAAGTCACATAATTATAAAATAAAACATTTAATTTGAAAATATTCTTATAAGCTTGTAAGGGAAGCTTTGAAGATTTTATAACGGCAGAAAATAGCCGCACCCGCCGTATAAGTTAAAAAAAACATTCTTACCTCAATTCTGTCGAAAAGGTTAAAAAGGACCTTGTTTTGAAAACGACCGAAAGATTCCTTTATAAACCACTTATAAAAGTCAAAAAAAAGGGTATAAATGACTTTAACCCATATTCTTGTAAATAGTAAAAATGTTTTGAAATACAATTTTTAAGAAACATGGATGTGGATGATAAAGATATCCCAGTAGATTATTACGTATAAACAACCTCGGATAATGAAGAGATTGTGAAATAACCCTTACCTTGTACTTTTCCTTGGTTGGGGTAGGTTAACCTCCTGTATAATGGTGAAATAATTGTTATTAAATTATACAAGAATCATATATATTAATATGATATCATATATGATCTTTTAACATTGATTTGTTAATAATATCTTAGAATTATCGTCGTTTCGGGTGTTAACTTACTCATTTTCTTTTATATGTTTTGTTACATAAGTCATGTTTGTTGTATCTTATTCATATCCAGAATGATATCAAGTCCTTAAACATCATTTTTAAATCATTAAATGATCATTATACTTGAATGGATACGATGGAGAATGAATCTCATCGCGTTCGTGGAGACGGTAGTCCGTACGTACGCACGAACGCTACTTCCATTTAATTTTTATTTTAAAAGAATAGAATCCAAATGATACATAGGTATATTACTATTCCAGTATAATATAATATTTTATATATGTTACTTAAGTTCATTAACACTATCCTTTATACGTTCCATGTGTGTTATGAACGAGTCATATCATTTTAAGGGGGCGGTAGTCCTTACTTCCTCAAATGAAATTATCGTATGTATATACAACATGAAACGAATAATGGTATGAAATAAAATGGAATTACAGAAGCTTATATATAAAATATATATCATTAATATCATATTTAATTACAGTGCCATCATAATGGCCACCATGAGAGGCGGTAAGATGTATTTGAACAATCATCGTTTCGTGAGGCGTTAGTTTGCCATCCACAGAAACATTATGTTCATCATCCATTAGATGGAGATGTGTGTATGTGTAGTTTGAATCCTTCTTATAACAACATCCAAGTATATTGAGGATACTGGTGTTGTTACAAAAGAAAGGAAATAAAAAGAGTTTTGGGGTTGGAGAAGCAAAATATATGAAAATAATTTAAGAGAAATCGTTACCTTTAATCTAGGTAACTCACTTTGGTTGGAACCAAAGGACTTATTGAAATGCTTTCTGCCTAAGGGGAAGATTCAAGGAGGAGGAGAGGGATTTGGGGAGCTTAGTTGGGCAGAGTTTGGACGAGCTAAGTGGCTTGAGAGGTGTGAGGAAAAGAGAAGGAGGAGTGCCCTTTTATAAGAGGGGTGAGGGGCACCTTTGGAAAAGCTAGAAATATTAATTTATAATAAATTCATATTCGGTTTCTAAAGGCTCCAAAGATTATTATTAAAAGGTTAAGGTGGGGATAGGTCGAAAACCACTAAACCAATATAATTTAGACAGGTTTGGGTACTTATATTAACCTTATCTTTAAGTATTAACTCTAAGTTAATTAGTTTCACTTTTACAATGTCTCTTTGTATTTTTATATAATATGGTTAATAAACGTACTATATACATCCAAGCGACCCCAAATTGGTCCATTAATGATTAACCTATCATAATATAAGTCTCTTGGCCGAACCTTAGATTTTTAGGAATTTAATATCAATTAATAATATAATATTTGTTTTAAGAACTCTTTTATGTCAATTTTGACACTATTCAATAGTTGATTTTTTTGAAACTCATAACAGATTGATTACTTCGAAAAAAGTAAATTAAATCAATCCTAATATATCTTATTATCCTAGAAAATTAGTTTAATTAATTAAAAGTTTCATATTATATTTATTTGGGTATTTATAAAATCAATTAGTTTAATTTTTCACTATTATAGTAATTACTGCATCATCATTGTGTCATTAATATTTTACATTATTTGATGTCTAAAAATTATAAATAAAATATCATTATGTAGGAAATATTTTTAGATTTCTAATGAATATTTATAATCTAAAATCCAACATATATAACCCTATGTAAAAATTGTTGTTCTAAAAGATATATGCTTGTGTCATTTTTGTATTCATTTTAACTAAATTAAAATAAAGTGTCATTATCACTTACAAGTGGATCCATGGGGTCCCAAAATTGACACAAAGATGTCCATGGTCGACCATCTATCAACCAATAGGGTTAAGACACGTTTTTAGGGTAATTTAGTATTATTATAATATTATTTTTTTAACCCTTATTTACCGGATTTACCCTTAACCATGGTAAATAAAATATTTACCGCAGTAATTATTCAAAATGTCTAAAAATAAAAGTTACCTATTTACACAATTTGAACATCCTGATTCCAAATATGGAATCCATTTTCCTAAATTCAAAACACAGAAGTGGCAGAAATTAATTTAAAATTAATTCCCGCTGTCAAAACAAAAAGCGTGTTTTTAAGAGATAATAACTATCAAAAGATTGACACTTGTTTATGTTCGGTTTAATTGTAAAATTATGTCCAATGACCAAAATTATATTAAATGGTAAAAATATATTCTAAATATACTTTAAAACTACTAAAATTCATAATTTATCACTATTAATTATTTTGATTAAAAAAGTTGTTTTTAATTAAAATTTAGTAATTTTCACTATTCATCAAAATATGAAAGTTATCCGAAAAGTACCAAAATTTCACCTTAGGCTAAATTCGATATTCCGCGTCCAAAAATGAAGTCCATTTTCAAATATAAAATATATATAATTTCAAAAATTAGGTATTACTATTCACAACGGCTAGTTTAATTAGTTGTGGTGTGTGTTAGAACTCGAGGTTGCGTACAACACACGCTATCGCATTATTCAAAGGGAAACGTACCGTAGAAGCTTGGGGTGTTACATTCTCCCCTCCTTCAAATAATTGCGTCCTCGCAATTTCTAGGGTATTACTGCATAAAAAGACTCGTGTGGTTCTTCATCATAAGTTCCTCGGGTTCCCACGTTGCCTCTTCCATCTTATGATTCCTCCACAAAACTTTTACCAGACGCGTCGTACGGTTTCTCAGCACTTGTTCTCTCGTATCAAGAATCTTGATGGGCTCTTCGCAATAAGACAGATCGGGTTCCAGTTCTAAATCTTCATAGGTGAGTACATGCGTTGGGTCAGGCATGTATTTCCTCAACAGAGATACGTGGAACACATCGTGAACTCTGGAGAGACTTGGCGGCATTGCCAATCGGTAAGCTACAACCCCAATTCGTTCTAGAATTTCGAAAGGTCCGATGTACCTGGGACTCAATTTACCTTTCTTACCAAAACGTATGACTCCCTTCCACGGAGATACCTTCAGGAAAACATGATCACCGACTTGAAATTCCAAATCCTTCCTTCGATTATCGGCATAGCTCTTCTGCCTACTTTGAGCTGCTTTGATGTGATTTTGGATTACCTTCACCTTTTCCACCGTTTCCTCCACCAGTTCTGGGCCTACAAGTTTTCTTTCACCAACGTCATCCCAACAGGTTGGTGTACGACATCTCTTTCCATATAACGCTTCATATGGTGCCATCTGAATACTCGAATGGAAGCTATTGTTATAGGAAAATTCTACTAGTGGTAAATATTGATCCCACATACCCTGAAAATCAAGTGAGCAAGATCTCAACATGTCTTCTAAGGTCTGAATAGTCCGTTCTGATTGTCCGTCTGTCTGAGGGTGGTAAGCAGTGCTCAAATGAAGTTCAGTATCCAGGGATTTCTGAAGACTTTTCCAAAATCTTGAAGTAAAACGGGGATCACGATCAGAAACAATCGATAGTGGTACTCCATGAAGTCTCACAACTTCATTAATGTATAGTCTTGCTAGACGTTCCAGGGGTAGATCTTCTATTATAGCAAGAAAATGTGCTGACTTGGTAAGACGATCAACAATAACCCATATTGCATCGTTCCTTCTAGGAGTCTTTGGTAGCCCCATGACAAAGTCCATTGTAATATTGTCCCATTTCCACTCTGGTATGGGAAGAGGTTGCATGACTCCTCCAGGCTGTTGCCTTCCAGCTTTCACTTGTTGACAAACCATACATCTTGACACAAAATCAGCAATCTCCCTCTTCATGTTGTCCCACCAAAAATGTTCCTTCAAATCTCTATACATTTTGGTGCTCCCAGGGTGTATAGAGAAATTGGAACTATGAGCATCATCCAGCAATTCTCTTTTTAGATCAGGTATATTGGGAACACAAAGTCTCTTCCCGAATTTCAAAATTCCACCTTCATACGCAAAGTCTCTCAATCTCCCATCATTCACAGCTTTAATCTTCTTTTGGAATTCTTCATCATCAGTCTGAGAACTCTTAATCCTTTCTAGTAAAGATGGTTTGGCAACCATTTGAAAAAGCATTGTGGTTTCACCTTCCCTGGTTATTCCCATGTCCATCTTCACTAGCTCCATGAAAATTGGATCCCTTTCAATTCTCATATTGTTCAAAACTCCATGGTCTTTTCTACTCAAAGCATATGCCACCTTGTTTGCCTTCCCTGGGTGGTAGTGTATCGTGCAATCATAATCCTTGAGTAATTCAAGCCATCTACTTTGCCTCATGTTGAGTTCTTTTTGTGAGAAAATATACTTCAAACTCTTGTGATCAGTATAAATCTCACATTTTTCACCATAGAGGTAGTGCCTCCATATCTTCAAAGAAAATATCACAGCTGCTAACTCAAGATCATGAGTAGGATAGTTTTGTTCATGAATTTTCAACTGTCGTGATGCATAGGCAATAACTCTATCATTCTGCATAAGAACACAGCCAAGTCCTTTCTTTGATGCATCACTATAAATAACGAACCCATCATTCCCCGATGGTAGAGTCAATATAGGAGCATTGACTAATCTTCTCTTCAGTTCTTCGAAACATTCTTCACACTCTTTTGTCCAAACAAATTTAACCCCTTTACGTGTGAGCTTCGTTAATGGGTTAGCCAATCGGGAAAAATTCTGGACGAAACGTCGATAATAACCTGCCAAACCAATAAAACTACGTACCTCAGTTATACTCGTAGGTGCTGGCCATTCTTGGATTGCCTTGGTCTTAGAAGGATCAACAGAGATTCCATCTTTAGAGACAATATGGCCAAGAAAAGAAATCTCCTGAAGCCAGAATTCACACTTGCTAAACTTTCCATATAATTCATGCCTCCTCAGAGTCTTCAAGATAATGCGCAAGTGATTTTCATGATCTTTGTAGGTTTTGGAGTATACCAAGATATCATCAATAAATACCACCACAAATTCATCGAGATACTCCTTGAAAACTCTATTCATTAGATCCATGAATACAGAGGGTGCATTAGTCAATCCAAACGGCATTACAGTAAACTCGTAATGCCCGTACCTGGTTCGAAATGCTGTCTTCGGAATGTCTTCTTTCTTTACACACAACTGATGGTATCCAGACCGAAGGTCAATCTTTGAAAAGTATTGAGCTCCATGCAGTTGGTCAAATAAATCATCAATACGAGGTAGGGGATACTTGTTCTTTATTGTTATAGCATTTATCTCCCTGTAGTCGATACATAACCTCATAGATCCATCATTCTTTTTAACAAAAAGAACAGGGGCTCCCCATGGAGAAACACTAGGGCGAATAAATCCCTTATTACTCAATTCCTCTAGTTGTTTCTTTAGTTCGACTAACTCTACAGTGGCCATTCTATAAGGGGTCTTCGATATAGGCCTTGATCCAGGAATCAAATCAATGGAAAACTCAACTTCTCGTTCTGGAGGATGTCCAGGTAAATCTTCCGGAAATACATCTACAAATTCTTTCACAACAGGTACATCCTCTATTTGAACATTCCTTTCCTCACCGATAGTTATTTCATTCTCTTCCTCCCCAATAATTGAATTAAGTTGAACTACTGGGGGTGGATCTAAATAAGAATTAGGTGGTGACGATTCTGCTCTAAAAATAAGGTGTTCCTTATCATTATCATCAAGAATCGTAACCTCTTTCTTCTTACAATAAATCTTTGCATCATAGTCCGAAAGCCAGTCCATACCGAGGATTATATCAAACTCAATCATAGGTATGACGATGAGATCAGCAGATAAAGAAAATTTATGTTCTCTAACGGGGACTGATTCACAAAACTTTGTTGCAACGATACTTCCCTTAGGAGTTTTAACTGACAACTCCCTTATTAAATCAAATTGGAAATATCTAATTTTCTTAGCAAACTGGGAAGATATGAAACAATGCGATGATCCAGAATCAAATAATGCATTTGCTAAACTTGAGGAAACCATTAAATTACTTGCCACCACGTCTTTCGGAGTTTCTACCTCAGCAGTAGTGATAGCATAAGCCTGGCCTTGATCCCTTGGCCTTTTCTGAGGTAAGTTCTCCTGACGCTTAGGACATGCATTTGCATAATGCCGCATCTCCCTGCAATTGTAGCACTGAACGTTGGTAGCTTCCTTCTTCCCCTTGCAATCATGAGCTTGGTGGCCTTTTTCACCACACTTGTAACAGACTCCCATTCCCTTCAAGCAAGTAACAGGATGTTTCTTCCCGCATTTACCACAAGATGGATATTCAACCTTTCCCTTCTTCCCCTTATTTCCATTCCCAGATTGATCATAAGGTCTCTTCTTCTCTTGCTTCGCTTTAAAGTCATAAGACTTAGAGAATTCTTTTTCGGTCTTGATAGCACATGAGACAATGTCTTCGTATGACGAAAAGGATTGTGAGACAAATGCTCGACGGAGAAATGGTTTTAACCCATCAAAGAAACGATCAATCTTACTTCTTGGGTTGCGAATATAATCTCCAGCATACCTCGCTAACCTTGTAAAGTTAGCCTCATACTTTGTGACATTCTCATCCTCCTTTTGTCTCAGACTCAGAAATTGTCTTTCCATATCTGCTCGATGGTCGCGAGGAAAGTATTTTTCTAAAAACAGATCTTTGAACTCCCTCCATTCCATGTTTGATACTTCATCATCTTCCTTCATGTTTTGAATCAATGACCACCATTGATCAGCATCTCCAGTGAGGCGGTAAACTGCCATGGTAACTTTTTCCCTTTCACTACTCCCCAAAGCCTGAAATATTTTCTCTAGGGAAAATATCCATTGCTCAGCTACTAAGGGATTTGTACTCCCATTGAACGTTGGTGGTTGTTGTCTCATGAATCGATCTAACATTGATCCTCCACGCTGCGGATCAGGGTGCTCCATACGGGTAAGGTTATTATTCATAACCTGAGTAAGTTGTCCCAGTACGGTGATTAGCTGATCAGCACCAGTTGCATCACCAGCCCCACTATAATTATCTTGAGCAGGAGGGCAATCCCTACATGGAGTGCGTGCATTGATACGGTTTCCATTTCTTCCACTAGGCGCCATTTCTAAAAAAAATGGCATAAACTAGATCAGTTTATGCATCAAAATACATAATCCCATACTTATAAAACACTAAAAATAAATTGAACTATCTATGGATATAATCCATAATCATAAATATGTTTTCTTTGAGGAAGTATATACTCATAAACCCTTCATAATGATTTGTAAAGAAAGTGAGAGTTATCCTAAGCATATCCCCCGGGAGTGTCGTAACCAAGAGTGCAGCAAGGCCCGTTGTCGTGCACCAGTTCCCGTTCGAGTCTAGCTCAAAGCGGTGTTTTCGGGTTTTTCCCCTAGGTACATCTGTGCCAGAGCCGCCTCTACCTTCTCGTATCCAGACAGGGATGTATTGCTCGGAAAACTAACAAAGTCTCTACAATACCAAAATTCTAGGAAGTTCTTCTATACTAATTCTCAAAGTTCATCTTAGGTCTATGTGCTCTAATCAGAGTTTATCTAAATCTAGCTTCCAAGGTTTGTACTAAACTTCCTCTGATACCAACTATAACGCCCCGACCCCAGCTACCCAGAGTCGGTGCATTAATTACATAACATTGGCATGATCACAAGAAAGATCAAATCTCGAAAGACCGATTGGTTTAGTAGCCTTGGAAACACTAGATATATTCATAAGTTTGACATTACATCATAAAATGAAAAACTAATACAACAACATAATGCTTCCACAATCCACACTATTAACCCCTCATAAAATCCCTGCAGGTCATTCATAACTTACTTCTTCACATCCTGGGAAAAATAAAACATAAAAAAAGGGGTGAGCTCAAATGCCCAGTAAGGATAACAATAAAGTGGAAACTTTCATAAATAAGAATAAACATTTAAGGCAATGTATAACTAAAACAAAAGCCTTTTAAATACGAACTTTCAACATGGTATGGCATAAATGAAATAATGCCATTTACTTATTCACATGGATATTCTACTAAATGAATAATCACATGCAAAAATCAATAACCACTTTCATAATGTTGGAATGCATAATGCCAGACTATCATAACCACATAGCCAAGGCCTCGTTCCAAGACTAAAAATAAGGTTTTGTCAAGGCCTTGTTCCAAGACACTAGTTTGTCTCATGAGACCTACCGATGCATTTTTTTAGAAGATACTTACGTTTAAAATTACTCAAATATACTCCAGTGTTTTTATGAAAACATTATGCAAGCTTATGAAAACAAAATAACTAGTTCTGAGACTGCTCGACTAATTACAGGCCATGATGGGTCCACTCCCAATCCCTTCCTGTCTAGCACACTCGAGAGTCGGGTTTTCTAAAAACATTTTGGAGCTTGCGTTAAATACGTATACATTTGCACTGGATTTTCATATACTTGATAGAAATATATATATTTTTTAAATCATTTAAAAGTCACATAATTATAAAATAAAACATTTAATTTGAAAATATTCTTATAAGCTTGTAAGGGAAGCTTTGAAGATTTTATAACGGCAGAAAATAGCCGCACCCGCCGTATAAGTTAAAAAAACATTCTTACCTCAATTCTGTCGAAAAGGTTAAAAAGGACCTTGTTTTGAAAACGACCGAAAGATTCCTTTATAAACCACTTATAAAAGTCAAAAAAAGGGTATAAATGACTTTAACCCATATTCTTGTAAATAGTAAAAATGTTTTGAAATACATTTTTAAGAAACATGGATGTGGATGATAAAGATATCCCAGTAGATTATTACGTATAAACAACCTCGGATAATGAAGAGATTGTGAAATAACCCTTACCTTGTACTTTTCCTTGGTTGGGGTAGGTTAACCTCCTGTATAATGGTGAAATAATTGTTATTAAATTATACAAGAATCATATATATTAATATGATATCATATATGATCTTTTAACATTGATTTGTTAATAATATCTTAGAATTATCGTCGTTTCGGGTGTTAACTTACTCATTTTCTTTTATATGTTTTGTTACATAAGCCATGTTTGTTGTATCTTATTCATATCCAGAATGATATCAAGTCCTTAAAAATCATTTTTAAATCATTAAATGATCATTATACTTGAATGGATACGATGGAGAATGAATCTCATCGCGTTCGTGGAGACGGTAGTCCGTACGTACGCACGAACGCTACTTCCATTTAATTTTTATTTTAAAAGAATCGAATCCAAATGATACATAGGTATATTACTATTCCAGTATAATATAATATTTTATATATGTTACTTAAGTTCATTAACACTATCCTTTATACGTTCCATGTGTGTTATGAACGAGTCATATCATTTTAAGGGGGCGGTAGTCCGCACTTCCTCAAATGAAATTATCGTATGTATATACAACATGAAACGAATAATGGTATGAAATAAAATGGAATTACAGAAGCTTATATATAAAATATATATCATTAATATCATATTTAATTACAGTGCCATCATAATGGCCACCATGAGAGGCGGTAAGATGTATTTGAACAATCATCGTTTCGTGAGGCGTTAGTTTGCCATCCACAGAAACATTATGTTCATCATCCATTAGATGGAGATGTGTGTATGTGTAGTTTGAATACTTCTTATAACAACATCCTAGTATATTGAGGATACTGGTGTTGTTACAAAAGAAAGGAAATAAAAAGAGTTTTGGGGTTGGAGAAGCAAAATAAATGAAAATAATTTAAGAGAAATCGTTACCTTTAATCTAGGTAACTCACTTTGGTTGGAACCAAAGGACTTCTTGAAATGCTTTCTTCCTAAGGGGATGCTTCAAGGAGGAGGAGAGGGATTTGGGGAGCTTAGTTGGGCAGAGTTTGGACGAGCTAAGTGGCTTGAGAGGTGTGAGGAAAAGAGAAGGAGGAGTGCCCTTTTATAAGAGGGGTGAGGGGCACCTTTGGAAAAGCTAGAAATATTAATTTATAATAAATTCATATTCGGTTTCTAATGGCTACAAAGCTTATTATTAAAAGGTTAAGGTGGGGATAGGTCGAAAACCACTCAACCAATAGAATTTAGACAGGTTTGGGTACTTATATTAACCTTATCTTTAAGTATTAACTCTAAGTTAATTAGTTTCACTTTTACAATGTCTCTTTGTATTTTTATATAATATGGTTAATAAACTTACTATATACATCCAAGCGACCCCAAAGTGGTCCATTAATGATTAACCTATCATAATATAAGTCTCTTGGCCGAACCTTAGATTTTTAGGAATTTAATATCAATTAATAATATAATATTTGTTTTAAGAACTCTTTTATGTCAATTTTGACACTATTCAATAGTTGATTTTTTTGAAACTCATAACAGATTGATTACTTCGAAGAAAGTAAATTAAATCAATCCTAATATATCATATTATCCTAGAAAATTAGTTTAATTAATTAAAAGTTTCATATTATATTTATTTGGGTATTTATAAAATCAATTAGTTTAATTTTTCACTATTATAGTAATTACTGCATCATCATTGTGTCATTAATATTTTACATTATTTGATGTCTAGAAATTATAAATAAAATATCATTATGTAGGAAATCTTTTTAGATTTCTAATGAATATTTATAATCTAAAATCCAACATATATAACCCTACGTAAAAATTGTTGTTCTAAAAGATATATGCTTGTATCATTTTTGTATTCATTTTAACTAAATTAAAATAAAGTGTCATTATCACTTACAAGTGGATCCATGGGGTCCAAAAATTGACACAAAGATGTCCATGGTAGACCATCTATCAACCAATAGGGTTAAGACACGTTTTTAGGGTAATTTAGTATTATTATAATATTATTTGTTTAACCCTTATTTACCGGATTTACCCTTAACCATGGTAAATAAAATATTTACCGCAGTAATTATTCAAAATGTCTAAAAATAAAAGTTACCTATTTACACAATTTGAACATCCTGATTCCAAATATGGAATCCATTTTCCTAAATTCAAAACACAGAAGTGGCAGAAATTAATTTAAAATTAATTCCCGCTGTCAAAACAAAAAGCGTGTTTTTAAGAGATAATAACTATCAAAAGATTGACACTTGTTTATGTTCGGTTTAATTGTAAAATTATGTCCAATGACCAACATTATATTAAATGGTAAAAATATATTCTAAATATACTTTAAAACTACTAAAATTCATAATTTATCACTATTAATTATTTTGATTAAAAAAGTTGTTTTTAATTAAAATTTAGTAATTTTCACTATTCATCAAAATATGAAAGTTATCCGAAAAGTACCAAAATTTCACCTTAAGCTAAATTCGATATTCCGAGTCCAAAAATGAAGTCCATTTTCAAATATAAAATATATATAATTTCAAAAATTAGGTATTACTATTCACAACGGCTAGTTTAATTAGTTGTGGTGTGTGTTAGAACTCGAGGTTGCGTACAACACACGCTATCGCATTATTCAAAGGGAAACATACCTTAGAAGCTTGGGGTGTTACAATATGACCATATGGTGGAATATATATTCCTCCAACCCTAAAAACATGAAATAAACTATCCAACCCATGGCATGGAGTTAGTGGCAGTAATGAATTCCTTGAATTAATGGTGTCATAATATTTTTGGGGAGAATTTTGTGGTATATTTTGATCATTAGAGTTTAGCCTAAATTTTCTCACAAAAATATAAAAATTTGTGGAAACAGAATTGGGTGGAGTACCTTCCGGAGTTCAATTTTGATATCTTTTATACCTTAAAAAATGGTAATGTGGTTATAGATACCATGAACATAAAAGAATAAAAGGAGTCATGTGATGATTGGACCTTGATGTTTTTTTCCCAGATGAATCTCAAGACCAAGGAACATAGTGGAGGTGTGTTCTTGGCAAGAGTTTAGTTGACACAATCTATTTTGGTGTTGATTCAGCCAGAACAGCAAAAGGATGAGTTATGAAAACATTATATGAAATTATTTATTCAGGGGGAGGTGTCCTATGAATGTTTATTGTCACCTAGGTGAATTATATGTTTCATGGGTCACATCATGGTTACATTTTTGTTGTGATAGGTGGCGAGGAACGATATCCACCAGTCATAGTGGTATGTTCATCCCAGTTCTAGGAAGAAGTTTTTTGATGTGTGTCATCAGTTATGGTGTCTAGGTATGAGATAAGATATAATTGACATCATATCTCAGTGTTATATGCATTAGTAGGTAATATAAGAGCAAAAGATATTCTATTATTTTCATCAACCCTTACCCATGTTGACCAGGAAGTGGGGTGATATCACCATTGATTTTATTGTTGGATTTCCTTGTAGACCTTGGGGATGAAATTATATTTCTTTAATGATTGAAAGTTAGACCATATCAGCTTGTTTCATTCCAATCTGATATTTAAACAATGTTCATGAGTATTGTTGATTTTATGTTTAAGAGATAGTGAGTCTTCATGGTCTTCTATCATCTATCATTTTAGATAGGGAATGTTTTTCCCTTTCTATTTTTGGGATTCCCTTCAAAAGGGAATATGGTCGCATGTCATAATGATTATAACACACCATCCTCAATCAGATGGTTAGACAGAATAGGTGAATAAAATATTTAATGTAAGGGTTTGTGAATGACTGTTGTATTTTTAACGATTATTGGATAGAAATTCATGTTTGTTCTCATTAACATATTACAATATTTATCAATAATTAAATTTGAATGGAACCATTTGAGGTTATTTAAGGTCACCTGTGTCATTCCACTTTATGTTGGGAAGAGGTGGGTGAGAACTTATTGTTGGGACTGAGCATTGTGCATGAAGAGTGGGATACAGTCTCATTAGTCTAGTAGAATTTGATGATATGGTAGTTTCATGAGAAGTCATATTCTGATCAGAGTTTCCAAGACTTGGAATTCTTAGTGGGTGACCGAGTGTTTCTGAAATTGGCACCACACTTAGGTCACTACCATCTTGGTAAGAATGGGAAGAAAACTCTAAGGTGTGTCAGATATTTTTATTTTACTAAGAGAGTTGGTATGGTTTCATATGAGTTATATTTTCCTTCCATGTTGGTGTAAATTCATTATGTGTTCAATGTATCTTGGTTAAAGAAGTATAATTTAGATCTGTCCCATTAGTTTAATTGTGATGAGTTGGAGTTGGAACCATATTTCTATATCATTGAGAGACCATTATAGATTTTATTATTTTCAAGAGAAGGTACATTGGGGGAATTTTATACCATTGGTCTATGTTCTATGGAATCAAGGCAGTGAAGATCATGAGACATGGGAATAGAAGTCTTTGTTTGATATGGAAGGCCAATTTTTAATTATCTGATCTGGATTTATAATTTCTTTTAGAGGATGTAATATCTTCATGCTAGAGAAAATTTTTACATGTGTTATTTTATTTTTAGGTATTCCATTGATTATTTTTTTCCCATATCAGGTTTCTTTGGTTATTCAAGGTGTTTTTGTTGAAAATGTTGTTTTTGGACCCAAAAGTATGTGGAACATGATTGAATCACATTTAAGGGAAACTGTGCACCAACCCAAGTGAAATTGTGTTCCCTCGATATTTTATTTGTCTAGGTCACACATCATGCCTGACATCCATATACCATCCCCTAGGAAATTTTGTCACTATATTCTTCTTAGAGAGAGGAGACCTCACAGTTTCTACAATGTTTGGGAAAATGTACGTGCTAATAGTGCAGCCTATCCAAGTCATTAAAATTGGATAATTAATTTTATATCCTTCTCCAATTTTAACCTCAATCACCCCTAATCTGATCCATATGAGATTTATATCCTAGGATCTTCCTCCTCTATCCCTCTTGGAACCCTTGAACATAATTTTTTTGGATGATCATGTGTGGGATATTAAGGGAATCATCAACTAAGACTCTTTTCTCTCGATTATTTCCTTCTTCTAGGGTTCCTATATAACCCAATATGGTTTATTATTTTCTCATGGTTTAATAAACCTAATAAGGGTTCGATCTTGGGTTTTTGGTTAAAATATTAAATTTTTTCATTCGATCAGGCCTTTATAGATCCCCCTTGTGGTGCGGTTGTGGTTTTCCACCAGATTCTTGAACTTTATAAGCTTGTGCTAATTGATTCAATGTTCTATCATTATTAGACGATTTTTATTCATTCTTTTCAATAGTAATGTGTTTTATGGATTATATATGTGGTACAAAATGTGTCTTTAAATTTTTCAATGGGGAATTTGGGTTGAAATATTTTTTTTTCAAATGGGTTTTTTTTAATTTCATGTTTTTTTCCGTTTTCATTCTTTCAAACTAGATTTATGAATTGTATATGTGGTACGGAGAAGGTTTAAAAATTTATTTGGTTTGTTTGTGAAGTTAAAAGTGGTATTTTATTTGAAAATTTATAGTTTTTCATGTGTATTCATGATGCTTGATGCGTGTATGTGAAATCAGTGATATATGTGACATGTGAAGAGGAAATTGATCACAAAGGGAATCATAGGTATCTATGTGGGTGGACATTGACTAGTACACTAGTTTAATAAAAGGGTCTGAGGCCTAGTTTCTTCTAGTAGGATTGATTCTACAATAATAACTAAATAATGACAATGATTGGAGACCAAAAGACCTTGGGATTTGATCCGTCTAGTGTTATGTGCACACCAGAATTGTAGGTTATGGTTTCTCTACCATCTTTTCCTAAGATATGAGGTTCCTAGGGTCTCACTAGTGCGAGTACATATGGGTATTTCATGTGATGTTGTAATCTCTTGTATGTTTTCTTATTCCATCGATATGTGGTGGGATTTATTATTCTTTTAATTTGAAAATATTTTATCCTTGAATTTTTTTTCCTTAAATGATTCTTAATATATTTATAGTTTCTTTATTAAAACATGTACATTATTCTATCTTGTAATGTTATGGAATAAAATCATTTTTTAGTGGAATTATATTAGTAATTGAGTCCCACCCAATATACATGCTTGGGTTTATGTATACTTTTCTATACGTGAGTCTGACCAAGTCAATATGTCCAATAGTGGGGATATTGGATCTTCTTTCTAATATCATTTTTCTCATAGGTGTTGTGGGTGGTGGGTTTAGTGTGATTACCATAATTATAAAGAAATGTTTTTGGGTTGTTGTGTTGATAATTTTTCACCCAATTTTGTAATTTTAGGTTTTGGTTAAAGTTGTAATTTTTTTAACTTTAAATGTTTGTATCTATTTTGTATATAGATATTTATCATGGTGTGATTTCTTAATTTGAATATTTTGTATGGTTTTATATCTGGGATAAATCATTCCCAACTGCATATTGTTGATCCCAGTCACTAGTTTACATCCCTTGGGGGTCGAGAATGACCTTCATTATATGTTATGGTTTGGGTTTGGTGATGAGTTGTATTGTATCCAGACATAGTTTTTGACACCAACATTTTTCATCCAAACACCTTTGTAGTCGCACTACGCCTCCTCCAAGCACCATGATCTTCAAAACTACACAATTACAATGACTACAAGGATCTGTTAAAATAAAAAAATTATTCAAATTTCAAACATGTATGTGTATCTCATTATTGAACCATCCATAATTCTTGATCAACGATCTTTATAAATCATAATTTCTTTATTTATTTTAATATTCATAAAAAATTGTAAGTAATGTTTTGAATAATTCATATAATATCATTCATTCCTAACATATATATATTATCATCTCCTGATCACACTTACATATTGGATTACTCATTTTAATCTTGTGAAACACCAGCTGTCAGTTTTATATGCAAATGAAAAATAATTTTAGTCGTTTTTGGATATTTGATCCTTCAACTCAATATTATGTCATTGATTAGAACATTATTTTAATTTTATATGGCTAGTTCTATTTCATTGAAAAACTTATATAGCCTCAATTCAAACATACATGGCAAGTTAATATATTTTTTTAATTCTATAATTCCTATTAAAAATTGAAATATTTGTTACAAAACATTATATCATTTATACATAGCCTTTGGAAAATTCACTTTAACCTTACAAACATGTGTACCTTTCCAAATTTGTCCAGATACCTATCGTCCCTGAAAAAATTTTACATAATAAATTCTTATAATGAAAAAATATATTGATATTAGAATATCAATGTTGACAACATTTGTAAAAAATGATTCATTTATTAATTCATCTGTGTAAACAATGTTGAAATATGGATCTTATCACACAAATAAATATGATATTATGGGTTTTAATTTTAGTGGGATTGTATTCATGAAAATTATATATTGGAGACTTATATATAATATAATACTCACTTGAGAATATATTTTATCTTATATTATAATGACTTTAAAAAACCCACATGTTACTAATGATATCTTTGAAGAGAAAGAATCTAATAACCGTCTTAATTATTTAAAATGGAATGAGGACGTGAGATGAACACCGCCGTCCAAAAAAACCTACATCTCAAAATCTATTTGATATCAGCACCATAGATCTAAATAGGAGATGAGAAGAGTAAATTTAGTTCAGAGTAAGGATTTGTGTCGCCACTGAATCTGAATGTAGGCATCATAGATGAGAATGAAACAAGCTTCCAAAAATAACAACTAGCCGACATAGGAAGTGCCTGTAAAAATTTCGAATGAAGAACCACATAACCCAAAACCACGTTGTCACCACAGCTCCATATCCAAATAAGAGACTGTAACACCCTGATATTTTATGAGAAGTATATTTTTTTATGTATTATGTTATACGCAATGGAATCTTTCATTGCACACAACACTATCTTGGATTGCGTTACATGCAATTGCGACCTTCCTCGATAACATGTGTTGTACGCAATACCGAGTTTCACAAAACAATGATATATTATTATAATATTATGAACTAGCCGTTATGAATAGTATTAAATGAATATAAAATTTTATAACATTATAAATCATCTTTAAAATTTTCTAGAATGAGGTATGAAAACAAAATTAGTTTTTCGGATAAAAGAAATATTTTTCAAAAAATGCAGTTCTACCGCCTTTTGATGGCGCACACATTTTAAATGTAGTTTTTCACATGTTTATAAGTTCAATTTGACAAAATAAAATTCTTCTTTGGAATCAGGATATAATAATTTACTTTGGATAAATTTTTCATATTATTATTGTAACTTTCATATTTTTATGAATAGTAAAAACTTGCTATATTTTAATTAAAAACAACTTTTTTCATTGCAATAATTTATATGGGTAGATTATATTTTTAATTAGTTTTAAAGTGTAATTAGAATTATTTTTACCATTTAATCCAATGTTGGTGATTGGAATTAATATCACTTTGAAATCGGACATAAACAAGTGATGATCTTTTAATAGTTATTGTTTCTTAAAAACACTCTATTTGTTTTGATAACGGGAATTACATTTAAAATTAATTAATTTCACTTCTATGATTTGAATTTGAAAAAATGGAAATCATTTTTGAATTCTGAATATAAAATATAGCTTTGGCTTAATTTTTGGTATTTTTCTGAAAAACTTCAATTTTGATGAATAGTGAAAACACTGAGTTTTTGGTTAAAACCAACTTTTTATTTAAATAATAATTTATTTTATTTAAATTTATGTTAGGTAAAAATTGATACATAATACTTATATAAGTTCAATGAAATTCATTGGAATCATTTTATAATAATTTTAGATTTATAAAAAAATTGTATTGAACTTTTCACCGTCTTTTACCCACCTCCTAGGAGCTTTCACAATTGTTCATGAAACATAATTTTACTGCTTCTGTGAGTTGAATTTCGAAAATCCGAGAGACATGACTAATATCAAGGAGTAAAATGTTGTTCAATTACATAAAAATAATATTTTGTGAATAGTACCTTTTTACTTTTATTTAGCACGGTTAAAGGTAAATAGGGTAATTCAAGGTTAAAAGAATATTATAATAATTCAAAATTACCGTAACACTTGTCCAAACCTTATTGGATGAGTAATGGCTGACCAGGGGCATCCTCGGGTCTATTTTGGGACCCCATGGATCCACTTATGAAATACAATGACACATTAGATTAATTAATTTAATGTAAATACAAAATTGACATTAACAAACATCATTTAGTAAATAATTTTTATAAGGGGATATATAAATTATCTTTTTGACTATAAATATTAATTGGAAAGATAAAATTATTTCCTACTTGTTGGTTTTTTTTTATAATTTTTAGACATCATATAAATTAAATTATTTGTGACACAATAATGATGTAGTATTTACCTCAATAATAAATAATTTAAATAAATATTATTATAATGATTAAAATATTTTCCAAAACATGTCCAATTCTGATTGGATGATTTTATTTCGACCATGAGTCATCTTATATTCATCTTGAATGATTTTTGGACCTTTTCAAACCTAAGATAAGTTTATAATAAAATAATATTTTTACACTTTCCAAAGTTGCCCCTCTCCTCCCTTATAAAAGGGCACCTCCTCCCTCTCCTCCTCACACAACTTTTAGCCTTCAAGCTCAGCCAACCCCAGACCATTTCACTTCCCCACTTCCTTATAAACCTAGTAGAGGTAATGGTATTCTCAAAAGGCCAACTCTAGTGCCCTAAGAGAATGTTTAAATGAGGCACTTCGAAGAAGAGGTAATACCTTCTACCATTTTCTTCAATTTCCATTCTTCTTATAATCCCTCTTCTTTATTTGTTTAATTATGTGGTAATAACATCAGTATCCCTCATATAATGAAATGTAATTATAAATATGAAACAACCCTAATTCATTTCTTATCCATCCTACAGTAAACAAAATCATCGTGCGCGCGTACGTACGAAATACCGTCTCCACGCCGTGGTGTAATATGTTTTCCACCACCACCTTACATGGATGGGTATAATGGTGTTAATAAATAACTATTTATGATTATTTTAAAGTGGTATTTATTCTGAAATATTATTCATACACTTCAGTACAATTCCACGATCATGGGAACGATATGATCGCTCGTGCGTATGTACGACCTACTGTCTCCACGATGTGATGCGACTCGTTCTTTATGATCTTCATTGAATAATGATTATATAAATGAAATGTATGGATGATAATGATATATATTACAGTAATACAATTCTGTAAATGATGTTTCTATATCCTAAAAGTAGTAATAAGAATTTATTCGACAAAACACGCATAAGAACATAAAGCAATAAACACCCGAATAACAAGTAGCAAACAAATATTACTACTAAGAAAACACAAATATGACTATATATGATATCATAACAATGAATATGATTCTGTAATAAGTCAATTAACATTATTTAAACCATATTATAGGAGGTTCAGATTCATACGAAGCATATCAGACCTAAGGTAAGGGAAAATCTCACAATCTCATTTTTATTCGAGATTATTTGTACTTTGGTATTTACTAGGGTGTAATTTATCATCCACATCAATGTTTCCTCAATACGTAAAATTATTTCCATCCTCCTACAATTTTTTTAATCCAATATTACCCTTCGTTGAGTTTTTAGTAAATGATATGAAAGGAATCTTTTATCGTTTTTCGTACGAGGTACTTTTTGACTTTTCAGGCCAAAGTAAGAGAAGAATGTTTTTTGAACTTATACGGCATGAATGGATTTTTTGAAAATTATTTCCAAGAAGTTTCCATTACTATTTTTCACGTTTATTTTTAATCAAATTCTTTTAGTTAAAAATTTTATGACATGTTAAGAAAGGAAAAATGTTTTTGAAGTAGAAAAGATATTTTTCTCAAGAATGAAGTTCAAGTGTTTTATCAAAATTATTTTCCATCTAAGATAATATAGAGTTCTGTTTCTATCCCTATTTTTACATTGATTTGATTTTTTCATGATGGAATTAATTTTATGATTTCCTTTTATCTTATATGGGTTATGTTATGATGGCATGATGTTTAAGAATCCCATTTTTATTACATGGGTTATGCTATGATGTATGATTTATGATTTTGTGGAACACATAAGAATGGTTTAATTATGAGATGGTTGGGACCTATATCTCCCACCAATTAATTGGTTAAAGATTTATATCACATGAGATAGACATGGCTGGAACGGTAAGTTAAACCGGATCAGTGATACAGGACTGGAACGTGGAGTGAAATCGGTTCAGTAATGGGATTTTTCCTCTATGATGGTATTGGCAATGAGCCTTGACTTATATGAAATGATATTCTTTGATTATGTGTCTATTCCACAAAGATTCATGTTTTATGTTATGATTATTTGGGATTAATTTTCCTTACTATGATTTATTCCATGACATGATATTATGACCTCTTTTTCGGGTTAATATTTTCAAAATGTTATGTTCTTATGAATATGATATGACTGCTGTTTCTTTTGGTTACCCTTACTATGCATTTGAGCTCACCCTGTTGTATGTTTTCTTTTCCCCAGGTCAAGAAGAAGGATATTAAGTAGGATATGCCAAAAAGGGACTCTAGATATGATGAAATAAATTGGAGACAATGTAGTTGATATTATGAACCAGTTGTTTATGTTTCCCAGTTTCTAAAGGCACTATACTGATATGGTCCTTTCATGGTTTTGTTATATGTTGTAATAAGTATGATTCAACTCTGATGTAATAAAAATTTATGTAAAGTATGGGTCATTATAGTTGGTATCAGAGGAAAGGTATAGTCAACCATTGGAAACTAGGATGTGAAAGCCTTAGTAAGAACCCTAAGGATAATTCTAAGCATAGAACACAATATTAGTGCTTTATAAATGGCCATGAACAACCTATGATATGACCTTAAGTGTAAAAGTTTATTCTGGTTATGTGTTTTTTCTATTATTATTAGTGTTACTCACACTATGCTTCTTGGTTTTAGTCAATGGATGGAACCAGAAGGAACCGTGTAAATGCTGAATGCGATGGCCAATGCAATGATTTTCCCCCTGAGCAACCAAATGTTATGGGAGCTGGAGTGCAAAATCTTGTAGCCATGCTCACATAACTTTTTCAAGATATGAACCATGCATGACTTCTAAATGAGAAAAATATGGAGAAACATTCTGTTGAATCCTTCATGAGGCAGCGTCCACCTTCATTCAGCGGGTCTTGTGATCCATTATTAGATGAACAATGGATTAATAAAACTAAAATGATATTTTCAGTTCTATAATGTTCTGAACATGAAAAAGTCATATTAGTAGTGTATCTTTTAGAAGGTGATGTTGATCAATGGTAGAATCTTATCACGAATATGAGGCAAATATATGAAATTGAGTCCATGAAATGGGACGAGTTCAATAACTAACTTTTCAATAAGTACATCCCATGTATTCTCCGAACAAAGATGGAGAAGGAGTATCTTGAACTGAAGCAAAAGGATGATGAATCAGTTGGTACCTACGAAGCTAATTTTATGAGACTTGCAAGGTATGCTTCTGGAATTATTATCCAACTTGAGAGTAAAATCGATTGATTCTTTAGTGTCTTAAAACCATGTCTTCGAAGGGCGTTATCCATAAGGGGCTTCAATAGATACGAGGAAATAGTTCGATGTGATCTCAAGGTTGAGATGGTGATTGGAGTAACCCATCAGTCATATGGGTTTGATATGAAGAGGAAAATGGAATTTAATGGAAAATCTAAAGACCACACTAAAAAGAAGATGAGTTTTCCTGTATTCTGAAATTGTGGAACGAAACATGAAGGGAATTGTCTTAAAGGGACAAGAAACTATTTTATGTGTGGAAAAAATCCCATCAGGTAGTTGAATATCGAAATAATGGGAAGAAGATGCCTAATTATGAGAACAAAGAAAGGGATACGCAGAATGTACCTCCTACACTTCAATGTTTCAAGTGCAAAGAGATGGGGAAATATTCCAATCAATGCCCAAATCCAAGGGTTGTTGTTGATGATCGACATCAACTAACTCTTAAGGCCATAGAAAAAGGAATGTCACATGTAATTACTATCAGTAATGTGGATTATGATAAAGAAGTGGTGAAAGGTACACTTACCATCCACTCTAATGTAGAAAATTATTTATTTGATTCTAGATCCACCCACTCTTTTATTTCTGGAGAATTTTCTAAGGGTATCGCCATATTGCCTCAACAATTAGATGCTGAGTAATCTGTGACAACACTTAATGGCACAATGGTCGCATCAAAAGCTTATAATTCTTCTCTTATTGATGTTTGTGGGAAAGTGATTCCTACAAATCTTGTGATCATTCCTATAGTGGAATTTGATGTGATTCATGGCATGGATTGGCTTTCTTTATACGGAGCTTATATCAATTTCCAAATAAAGGAAATCAGATTTAATATTCGAGATCAATCATTGATCTTCTATCGATGCAAGGATGAATATAACCTTACAGAGGAAATTTCTTCCTTATTATGGGTCTTGATTCCAATAAATGAAGGTTATTTATCAAAAATGGTTGGTGAAAAACTCATGATTAAGAATATTCCCATTGTATGAGAGATTGATGATGACTTTCCGGAGGAATTGTTGGGTCTTCCACCAAATCTTGAAGTTGAGTTTTCAATAGAACTCGTACCGGGTGCTTTGCCTATTTCAAAACCACCTTTTAGAATGGCCCCAATTGAGTTGCAAGAATTGACGAAGCAACTCCAAGAGAATCTTGATAAAGGATTCATACGCCCTAGTGCGTCACCCTGGGGAGCACCTGTTATTTTTGTTAAGAAGAAATATGGATCAATGAGACTCTGTATTTATTATCGAGAACTTAACAAGATCACGATCACGAAAAAATATCCTCTCCTGCACATTGATGACTTATTTGACCAATTACGTGGAGCTCAATACTTTTCCAACGTTGATCTTCATTCAGGGTGTCATCAATTAAGGGTCAAAAGGGAGGATATACCAAATATGGATTTCCATACAAGGTATGGACACTATGAATTAATAGTGATTCCATTTGGTCTTAATAATGCCCCTACTATCCTCATGGATCTAATAAATAGAGTCTATAGAGACTATCTTGATTAGTTTGTGGTAGTCTTTATAGATGATATTCTTGTCTATTCAAAGAGCAAGGAAGAACATGAAGATCACTTGAGAATTGTAATGAAGACCCTGCAAAAGAAGAAGCTTTATACCAAATTTACCAAGTGTGAATTTTGGCTTCAAAAATTTTCATTTTTGGGTCACATAATCTCAACAGAGGGGATATATATGGATCCAGCAAAAACAAATGTTATAAAAACATGGTCGAGACCAACAACAATAATTGTGATCCAATGTTTTCTTGGTTTGGCTGGATATTATTGGCATTTTGTGAAATATTTTTCATGATTATCTACTACACTCACCAGGTTGACTCGAAAAGGAGTTATGTTCATGTGGAAGGAGGAGTGTGAATACAATATCAAGGAATTGAAAAGAAGGTTATCCAGTGCACCTATGCTCACACTTCCTTGTAGTGGAGAAAGGTTTGTGATCTACATTGATGCATCCATAAAGGAATTGGGGTGTGTTCTCATGAAAAAGGATATGGTGATAGCTTATCCCTCACGACAGTTAAAAATTCATGAGAAAAATTACCCAACTCATGATTTGGAGTTAGCTGCGGTAATCTTTGCATTAAAGATTTGGAGGCATTATCTTTATAGTGAAAGATGTGATATTTATACTGATCACAAAAGTTTAAAGTATATTTTCACACAAAAGGAGCTGAATATGCGCCAAATAAGATGGATAGAGCTGATTAAGGATTACGACTGCTCAATTCATTGTCACCCTGGGAAAGCAAACAAGGTGGCAGATGCATTAAGTCGACAAGACCATGCTAGCTTATCCATGATGACGATCACAAAAGATCCAATATGTATGGATTTACAAAGGATGGATCATGGAATAATAATGGAAGGGGGAGAATCTTATCTTTTACAAATGAATGTTCAACCATATATACATGTGAAGATTAAAGAGGCACAAAAAGATTATGTAGAGTTACAAAAGAAGGTGAGAAATGTTCCTTAATTCAACCTTGATTGTGATGGGATAATAAGGTTCAGGAATCAGGTTTGTGTTAATCTAATCCTCGAATTATTGAAGGAGTTGCTGGATGAAGCTCATAGTTCTTCATTCTCTATTCATCCTGGAAGCACGAAGATGTATAGGGACTTGAAAGAGTACTTCTGGTGGGATGGCCTAAAAAGAGATGTGGCTGAAAATGTCGCTCGATGCTTGGTTTGTCAGCAAGTTAAAGCTGAGAGATAGATGTCTAAAGGGATGTTACAACCACTACCCATACCAAAATGGAAATGGGAAAACATCACTATGGACTTTGTCACTGGTCTTCTTAAAAAATCCCAAAGCAATAATGCTATCTGCGTTTTAGTTGATCATCTTACGAAGTCGGCACACTTCATTGCTATTAGGGAAGATTTATCTCTGGATCAGCTTTCCCAGATATATTTAAAGGAAGCGGTAAGATTTCATGGAGTACCACATTCCATTATATCTGATCAGGATCCGAGGTTTACCTTGATGTTCTGGTGAAGTCTTTAGCATACTCTAGATACAGAGTTGAGTTTCAGCACTGCTTATCATCCTCAAACAGACGGTCAGTCTGAGAGAACAATTAAAACTCTAAAAGACATGTTAAGAGCTTAGTTTATGGATTTCAACGGTGGTTGGGATCATCACCTACCATTGGTGGAATTTTCCTATAATAATATATTTCCCTACAGTATTCTGATGGCTTCTTAAGAAGCTCTCTATAGAAAGAAATGAAGAACTCCAACTTTATGGGATGATATTGGGGAAAGAAATCTATTAGGACCTGATCTTGTTGATGAGATGGCAGAAAAAGTCCAATCTATTCAACAACACATAAGAGCAGCTCAGAGTCGACAAAAAAGTTATACCGACAACTGAAGAAAAGACCTAGAGTTTGAAGTTGGTGATAAAGTGTTCTTACTAATATCAGGTTAAAGAATCTCAAATTGAGTCTATAGATTGAGCTGAGGTGAGTCTCAAAGATGGATGAATATTATATTCTATAAAATCTCTCAATGATGACATGTTCTGCCCTCATTGGTAGTCAGTAGCCTCCAAAATATAGGGATGCATGCATGAGTTCATGTTACACCTCTGATCCAGACAATAGTGAGTATTGTAGGGATGAAATTTTAGGTTTTATTAGATAATAATAATAATAATCAGACCATGAATAAGTTGTTAGAACACATTTATGAGTATATCCCATCCATAAAATATTAAACTAAAAAAAATATAAAAATTAATAACTTTCTATAAAATATGTGTACCATACTCCATATAAGCTACTACATCATCTAAAAAAATGACATGAGTTTGTGAGAGATCAATAAGTGTATTAATCATCCAACCTCATGATGTATCCATGGGTAAATCTTAATTTAAAATAACTTGTGCATGATTCTCCTTCCACTATGTTGTTTTAGTACCTTATGCATAAATAAGGTATTAGAAGAGAACATCAGGCTAAGGGAGTTTCAACTAGGAACACATGCTTAAAATAGAATAACAATACTATATAAATAATCCTAGGGAAACTGCTTGGTGTGTCTCATTTTTTCACGTGATTAAATTCATGAATTAATACTATTGATGAAATTAAAGATTCATATACATTTAAACCTTCAATTTTTCATATAAATATAATGTATTTAATTTAATGATAGATTATGTGGGTTACACCAAAAAAATAATTTTATTATTATTTTACTGAAATTTCATATTGAATTAAATAATATACCATTAATTGTATGAAAATAATAATTTTCATTATTTTTATATATATATATATCATATATATAAGGATTTAGGGAATATCTCTATCAATCTATCACTTACACTAAATCCTAATACACATTGTTCCATTTATCCTTATGTTGCACAAGATATATTTACTTTTTAAATGATATCAAAAAGTCCCTTTGTATATCATCCAAAACACTTTTTTAAATATATCATTAACCTAAACTTTTATCACATAATATTCAATACCCTTTGAACACTCATACAATGAACTTTTGGATTAAATCTATACCCATTTTAGAGGGTCTCTCTAAAGAAAAAGGTTTCTATATTCAATTAACAACATAATGTGACTGCATAAGGATTTATATCATTGATGATAAATATGAATCTTAAAATATATAAATGTAAGTAAAGGGGAGCCACTAGAAAAGAATCAATGCTACTCAAGCTATAAAGGGATATGGTGAGATCTATGCCATAAAAATGTATCTCTAAACATATTTTCATTTGTCTACATAATATTATAATGTGCACTCTCATATTTTCCATTTTTCGAAGATGTCGAGGGACCTTCGGATATATATAATGCAAAGCCCACATAGAGAGCTCATATATTCTTTGCTCTAAGATTATAGATTGATCCGATTATTGAATATATCATATTATATTCATCCTTATAGACAAGCTCATCACATCTCCCTTATCTACATATATATAGACAATATCTATTTTCATACACACAAACCCACAGTCTATCTCAATCAAGGGCACATATGTCACAATTGCTTTATGAGAGGAAAAATCTCATCTTTTTTAAGCTTCAACTGATGATAAGATAAACAACATACACAACTACCCCTGCATTAGCTTAGTCAATATGTATAATTGTGTAATTTTGGTTTCAATGTATGAATGTTATCATTCTATCTGTCCCACAAAACTCATGTAATGTGGACCCAAATATGATCCATGAACCCATATTATACAAAAGAAATTAATGTACCATACCATTTTTTATACTTAATAGCTCATCCAGTGCACCCAAAGAATCATATTCATTGTTTTGTTGAACATGGTCATATTTTGTATCTTTGTACATGAATCATAATAACCCTAACATTAAATTTTCTTCATAATCTATAATACCCCCTGATGAACTTTTGATAGGGAAAACTCAAAATCATAAATTGTGAGGGAAATTATCAATTTCATTCCACCAAATTTATATATATATTTAAATTTATATAGGAAAATGAAGGAATGATAAAGTATACGTTACATTTAGAATGATATATTTTTATAATCTTAAGCACCTTATGAAAATTTAAAAAAAACAACATAAGAATTGGTTTATCATATCATATTTGATGATATTATATATTAGTCTTATTTTCACTACACATTCTGGGGTTTTTCATCGCGTTACATAATATGTATTCCATGTCACATCTCTATGTGACTATCTGATAAAACCTCCCACTAATCTCTTTAGTGATAATCTTATATGAAGTTAGTAAGTTTGAATAATGGTGATACTTAGGAATCATATTTCTAACAATTCAACATATTCAAATAATTTAACTTTACAACATATTATGTTATGATATTAACTTGTATTATCTACATATAACTCTTATAAATTTAATATTCATCATCCTTGGTTTCTTATACATTAAAAATCATTCATTGATATAATTTTAGTATAAAAATTATTGTTTACTGATGCATATGAACTAAATTATTAAATAAAATTAACATTAAACATATATTTGTTTAATTCTTTATTTATTAACTATTAAATTCATTAAGCCCAAACATACTACCACTATCCTATTAGATATTATATTTCTTTATCTATTATCTTAATAAGATAATTAAATCTTTTTTTGTTTAAAAATAACATTTATTTCCCCTCAATATGAATATTAAAAAAATAAAATATATCATATATGGTATTTTATGTTTTAGAAACATTCTTTCATTAAAAATATATGAATTTATTTTAATATAAAATCAATGGTTATTGGGTAATAATTCCCATAATTTTTAACAAATATTTGTATAAAATGTTTATACTGGATAAAACAATATTACCCATATCTTATTATCAAAATATGTTATAAAAATTGATGAATCATAAACCATGATTATAAAATTAATCATCTTATACTTCTTTCACAACAAAACTATATAATCCAAAAAATTATCTCATAACATAAGGGAAACAAGATGAAGATACAAATATTTTACTCAGATTCATTTGAGTTTGATAAAATTCATTTCATTCAATTCCATGATATGATAACTATCCACATTATCTCATCGATATAAACTAAATGATAGATCAATTATTCGTTTTATTTTAAAGTACTTTATATTTAAAAAACAAAATAAAAGATACAATTGACATCACATACCTTTCAAAATTTTTGAGGTAATTTCTATAACATCTATACCTGAGATGAACATTCTAATGAGTTTCAAAAATAAATTCAGGGAATTATTGGATAATACAATCATATTTAATTGTTAATTTTCCTTTTCAAAAACCCTTAGGTTCAATTAACTTTTTTGGATTCAAAAATAAACATTATTGATCTTTTGAAACTTATTTTCATCTTTTAGTTTAAATTTTTTACTACTTGTGTTATCTATATGGTAAAATATAACCTAAACATTACATGTCTAGTTCATAAATATATTTCCAAAAATTTTAGAATATTTTTTAAACCTTATTTAAATTCAATCATATTGTGATAAAATTTTCATATATATGTTTGTATAATTCATTTTCATATGGTTTATTATACAGACTACCTTTCTGTGGATCTCTCATGTAACGGTACGCCTCTAGTCTCGCTAATTGCATAAGGGTAATAAATGGAGACCTGTTCATAATAAGTAAAGTCTAAATATAGTTAATTCCTTGTTTACCCTTACACATCTTAGTATTGTAAGGGTAAGTCCATAATCTATGTATTCAAGCCCTTCTATGTATTCAAAAACACTTTTTTAATGATTTTTTCAAAACCTATAATGCATTGCTTTATTTTTTTGATTCTGCTTCATTTAATTGCAATTTTACATAAATAAAAACCATGAATACCATCATATACCACGATTAGCTATTAATATAGTCTTATAATAAAAAATAAACTTATTAGAATGTATTAAATATATTGTCAGATGATCTCGCATGCCTGATATATGAAACCGTGTAAAATACATAAATAAAGAACATTGTGTAAATATACATACCAAACTTCATAGAAACCAATATATCATGCTCAAACTCTACCTCATGGGTTTTAGATATATCATTAAGTGGTAAAATTATCCCACCATCGTGGTGTATTAATGGGTTGAGAATAATTATACACCACTTCTGTGGGATTCTCCATTATCCATGACATGTTACCACCTTATGGGTAAAGAAGGTAGAAGAAGAGAGATTCAGGATAAGGGTCCTTAGACTATGAAAAAAAACCTATTATTTCATGAATTGGTCTATAAAAAATCCCATGGATTATCAATGACCAATCTTATTTATTCATGTTCTACAACAATTGAATGAATACCATGGATAAAATCAAAGACTCGTATGAATTTAATCCACAAGTATTATATATATATATATATGATATTATTTCATTTAATGATAGCATAGAGGGTTCAAAAAGGTAGTTGTTTATTTTTTTATATAATTTCATATTTCCTAAAATAATATACCCTTATTTTTATATCAGTCATATTTTCAATATATATATATCAAATATATATATATATATATCAAAACGTTATATAAGGATTTTAGTAATATCTTTATCATGACATGGAATCACAATGTAGTATCTGAGCATAAGATTCACTTTATTCTTTTTTATGGGTAGGTAGATAGGGAATAATGATCTATCAAAGCTTATAAGGGACTTTATACTTGTGTGTCGTGAACACCTTTTTCGATGGGATGTTTGGTTTACCAGGGTTATGGGATTTTTGTGCTTGGTTTTATCTATTATGATTGAGATCTTTATTCAATTATGATGTGTGTATTTAGATACTTATATCTTGGTCTTGGTATTTCAACCTTGGTAAAGAGGCCACTGTACATGCATCATTTTTGGCGTACGAGACTTAGATGAAATTCATGTGATTTCTTATTATAGATATCATTGATAATAAGGTTTTAGTAGTTTAAAGTGTTAATAATAACCTATATGACACTTTCAAGTATAACGTATTGGTGGTATTCCACTCATATAGATCATAATGTACATTCATCAATTCCAGTTTATAGAGATATTATAGAGAAATGTTCCCTGTCCAAGGTATATAGTCCCTCTATGCATGGGGTGTGTAGTAATCCTTGGTGAGCTAGTATAATAATTTAATTAATTGTAAATGAACACCGTATAGGTAATTAGTGATATTTGTTTTTACATAATGTTTCAAAAAACCCAATATGGTGTTTTCCCATATGTTTTCCTTGATTAATTCTTTATCTGAATCATGTGAATATTTTTTTATTGACAGAAGTCATTATTGGATGATGTTGTTATATAAACATGGATTTAAACTAGTTCCTAAGGGTGCTAGTATATTATAATGATTCTTGATTAGGATGCTTTCATAAGTTGGGTCAATGATTTTCCATTATATTCCTAGTATATATATGTGAGACCCTATAGATATGGTTTTGGCATGTGATTCTCCAAGTGATATTTGAGATAGGAGATGGGATGTTTCTCCATGAGTTGTGGTCCATGTGAGAAACGGTTTATGGGATTGGTGGATTAACCTAATGTATATGTGATATGACACAATTTACTTGTGAACTAGGAGTTCTAATAGAGTATTATCTCTCTTCCTGTTATGGTTGAGATGACTTGTTATATATGAGGGTAACCTTAGGAGGGATAAACCTTAACGCGTTAGTTTCCTTAAGGATGTGGATACCTAGCCTCGATATATAGATATGTGTTTAGATTATGTATTGAAAGATTAGTTGTATTCCAATACTCATAGATTTGAGGGTTAGTTCTCAATTAGGATTTGGATTAAAATCCTTCATTGTTGGATCTATTGTGGTTAGAGAATGGATGGATGCTTGTTGTTTTGGAACAAATCCCATGTGGTGAGGGATTGTTTAGTATGCCTTGGAATGGGTGATATGCCTTAGTATTGTTATAAAAAATTTTGAGGTGCTTCTGTCTAGATAATATTGGTATATGGGGGAAAAATAATTATCCATATAAGTTATTAATCCTATATTGGATGAGACACATATCATGGAAGTGGGATTCGGAATGTGCAATCGAGTGGTATGAAAGTGTATGCATGTCTGGGTAAGATGAAGCTGAGGTGAAAAATGGTTATGAACCTACATGATAGTTCTTAAAATATCACACTCCCTATGGAAATGAGAGTGGGGGTTGACATCGATTTTACATGAAATCCATGATGTGTTAGGGGTCATGTGCACTGGGTGTATGTGGTTCCCAATTAATTTTGGATATGTGAGAAACCATCTACAACCTAAGGGCCAATGGTTTTCATGAGTTTCTTCTGATAAATTTACCTAGAGGTTTTTGATGAGAATATAATTTGTTTCATATATGATGGATGGTGATATCAGGGATTGATATGATCATGGTTTAATAGGATTAGAGAGTATGGATCGAGAGGAGTGACAAGTGTGTGCTGATGGGGTCCATTTGGTTTGTTGATTGAGGATTTTTATATGAGAAACCATATGATATAGAGTGCACCACTAGCCATAGAGGTTGTGACCCATGTTACAGATGTAATTTTAGAGGATAAAAAAGATAATATTCTTAGGGTGTCGGAAATGGGGTTTTTTATGGGGATTCACATCACCATTTTGGTGGGAGGGGTATGAGCACATCCATTTATTATGTGTTGTAATAGAAAGACATTAGAAATGGAGATTGGGTGGTTTGGTTTAGTGTAAGGATGGGATGAAAAATCAATGGATGTGGAGAATTTAATATGCTATAAAGGTATGACCCTCCATGCTGATAGAATCATGGATGTGGTGATACTAATTGGTGGATGGCCAAGATGACACTAGGATGACACTATGTGGGATTGATCTAATGTGTGTTGGGTCCATGAATTGTTTTTCTAAACAACTAAAAATGCACCAACATAACATAGCACGTAGAAAAACAATTTTAAAAAATGTGTACCAGAACATTAATTCAATCATCCACCCACGTAACATTACTACAACACAAAACCTCTATAATACTTTGAAAAGGACATTCAATTACAAAAAAGATAAAATAGGTGAGGCAAAAGAACAATAAGAGATTACATGGTTCAAAGTCTTCTCATACTCTATGAGGGAATATTACATTATATATATTCATGATAAATAAAGGTGATTATAATTAAAATCATATGTTAATCACAACCTATTTAAATAGTTCTGTAGATCCATTTCTTCAATTCACCACTTCCTTATTATATTTTTGGGTTAAAATCAAACTATGCTGATCTTCATGGATGATCCTCTATTTTATTAATGACTACCACAACCTTAACTAGATCATCTGATGCACTATGGAACATATGGTAATATCACATGATATACATCCTAGATTATCATTTGATTATTGAAAATTTAGTTCTCCATTCCACTACACATTCTTGATTATCATCTTTAACTTCCAAAGATCCGAACTATGGTCGATATGGTTACATCATACCTTTAAGTTATTTATAATTAGGCCTTAGAATTTACTTCTCATGGTATTATTAGTTTTCTAAACCTGAAATATGATTCTCACATATCTTTATCCAAATAATGTTGTTCATGATATTATATTTATATGATTGTGACTAGGTCCTCTATATACTACCACCCCCATCCAACCTTCCACAATATCTTTTTTAAGAGATACATGGTTTCTAATAGATCTACTATGTTCTTATAAATAACTTTGTATTTACTAATTTTAATCACAATATTTTACCAATATTTATATTATTGTCACATTTCTTGATTATAGGAACTATTTGTGTTCACTTATGAAAATTTATTAAATCTTGTTTTTGATGTTTTTATAAAACATTGGAATTATTAGTGTAAATACTATATTAATTATAAATATTTTTTTATATCTTCCAGAATATTGGATAGTTAGTGTTTTTAGGGATATATGGACATTGTATGAATCAAAAAATTCCTAGACATTTCTATGTAATGATCAATATGATTTTTTGTGGGCCTAAATTCTGGTGGCATAATAATTATCCAACACTCTTCATAAGTTTCATAACAGCTCTGCATAACCATCGTCTAAAAATCCATAAATTTTATTCATTATATATAATCATAAATATAGACACAAAAAACATAAAGAAAGATAAAGATTTGTCTTCAAAGGCATTGTAAATATCATATGAATATCTCTGTATCTATCAAACATGTCACCATGAGAATTATTCTCTTCAAAAATCAACATGAATCTACACTTGCACACAGTTTATCCATCATTTATAGGAATTTTGAATTTGAGAAAATCATTGGAAATATTATGAAAAAATGGCGAATCATAAAGATCATATTCACTTCAAACAGAGGATTTATGTTTACACATCATCATTCATACAAATTATAGGCGACCATGAAGATCAATACATGAATAATATTTTATCCGATAAATAAATGATAAAACTATGAATTTTTGTGATGGATGAATCATGTGAATATTTTCAGCTATGATGAAGAAGGAAAATTTCTATTAACTCAAAAAGATAATATCTCATATGTATTTGGAAAATTATAAGATAATAAAACCAAATATATTTAGAAGATAATGGGTCTTAAATAAGAGTATAGTTCACGTAGTGGGGAGTTCAAAGCATTCTGAGGTTCTACATGATTACTTTTATTGTTTACTATTTTCATTATTCTAATTTCTATATTTTTAAAATGTATTTATATTCTCCAATCATCTTTATTACCATTTAAATCAAGGATTAATTCTATTGGTGACCGTGGAATGAAATATTTTCCATTTTAATACATAAGCCTATGTATTTAAATGGATAATACATTCTCTTTATTATTAAATGGTTTTGATATTTACAAATAGTTCTTAATTTTAATTAAAAATTAATTTGATTTAAATTTTTATTATTTATTTACATTTTAAATAATCCATAATCTATGTAACCTTAGTTTCATGTTATATGTGATTTAATAGTCTGAGACAACTGGTGATGTTCTCGGTTATTGTTGAAATGTGTGAAAGGGGTAGTAGTTACTCATAGATTTATTAGGTGACAAAATAAACAATTGGTTATTTTATAAATAAACCAAGTGTGATTTTTTATTTCACATAAACATATAAAAAATATGGTAGATTGATTAATGGATTATATTAAGTTAATTTTCTCCAAAACCATTTAATAAAGGCAGAGAGGAGAAACTTTTGTTGAGCTCCACATTCATCGGTTAACAACAAGAATAAGCCTTGATTTTTGGAAAAGGATTGAATTATTTTTGTGTTTAAAAACCTTATCCAATCCCCATTTTCTCATATTATTTCTTCATAACTTCTTTTTTCACATATTTACTTTTATTTTCAAAACTAAAACTATTCAAAAATACCCCATTTTCTAACCAAAGTGGCAAATAATTTTATACACTCATATCCAGATAAAACCCTATGGTTACCAATACTATTGCATTTAATATAGGTAATAATTACCTTGGTCCCACCCCATGAAATATATTTTTTCAAAAACAATCTTCCTTTTTCATTTATGTAGTGCTGAAAAATAATTTTTATATTTCATGAATAAGGATTGTAATAATAATCTTCTACCTTTTAATCCAAAAATTGTAAAATCATTTCTAAGTAGAAATATAAATTTAATATTTCAATTTGAGTTCATGGATTTTTTCTAGAAATATTATAATAAAACATCGAGTGTTCATCTTGATCTTCCCACCAAGGTAACTAACCCTAATCGGACTTTGAGTGTCCTGTATATAGTACAATTCATCAACTAAGAAAATTATATATCTTTGACTATGTTTTAAAATTAGTTTGAGTTAAAAATATGTTTTATTCAATTTCTTCAATAATTTAATGTATTTTCAGGTGAAGACCAAAAAATAATATCAAATAGTTTACATTGGTCAATTACACCTTAAATCTGAGACAAGTGGTATAATAATAAATATAGTTAAGGTAATTATCGTTTTCAAATGAAAGAGTAGATAAGTAATGGTTGTATAATATACAAAAATGTTAATTTCATGATTAATATGAGATTAAAACATTCCTTATTTAGATATTCTCACCTATCAGTACAATTATATCCCTGAGGAATTAGTTTTATGCCATAAAGAAGGCATCATGAGAGGCTCTTAAGAGTATTTGGAGCTACATAAGAAACTCTATACTAGTTTCCCACTCCATGCCATCAAGGAGCACCACATTCTTTAATTTTTTTATTATTCATTCCTTAAAAATTATAGAAAACATTTTTATGCATCATTTAGAGGCGTTTTGATAAAAAATCACCGATGTATCCCTATGGAAAGATTTTGAAGATCTCAAAAAACTCAAAACATTTTTGAATAGGAGTTATAAGTATTAGAGGACCTCATGATGAAAGATCATATGATTTATCACCATTAATGGAATATATAAATGAATAAATAATATTTAATATGATAAAAAAATTGATAATAAATACTAGTGAGAAACAATTACTAACCAAAGTACGTGGTTAATGTTCATCCCCTCACAACATTATTAACATGTGTTTTGAGGTGATAAGAACAAAGAACTATTCAAAAAACATAAAAAAAGGAATGTTTAGTAGTTTAATGGATATTGGAGACACAAAATCATTGACCAATTTTGATTCTAGATTCAATATAATTGAGCTATACTACTCTACCAAAATCCACACCAACAAAAACCCCCATTCAGGCATCAAACACAACAATTATAGCACCTAAAAACATTCCATAAATATATAAATATATATATAAACCTAAATAAATTAATATTAATTGTCTACATTATAATTATATAATCACTTATAACAATAATAAAACAATTTTAAATACCACGTATAGTAACAACAAGAATAAAATTTTCTAGAGCTAATGAATACAGTGGGGGAGATGAGAAATAAACTAAAATCCAAGTGGAAATATTTTCTAAAAATATAGTAATGAAGCTCATATTTTCACATATTTTATTCTATAATTCAATGTTTTTAAACATAAAATAATTTTATTTGATAATAAATTGGAACATATTTATGTTATTGTGTTATTTTTAGCTTAAATACAAAAATGCCTTTATTCGGAATTTTTAACAAATTTTAATCATAGGGGTATTACGGAAATTTATCAAAAAATATTTTTTGAAATTTTTTAATTATAATCCTTTTGGAATTCATATTTTATTTCCGTAAAAAAAAATTTCTGGACCAGGGGTTGATTCGAGCATCTAAAAGCCTAAAAAATCATTGAAGATGAATTTTCCAGGCGGACTACGTGGACCCCACCACTATAACGGAAACACAATTAGGTCCACAAACATCAAAATTAGGTTATTTCACTTGGGAATTAAATATTTCTCAATGCCACTTTCAAAAAAATAATGGAGTTTGTAATCCATTATAGTGGTCATTGAACGAAAATAATTGAACAAAGCTCTATATAACCCTCATTTAGGAAAATTCAAAGACAATAAAAATACCTTACTCCATCTATGAGAGTCCTATGATGATTAAATTTCTAGTGTGAATTCCCAATATCATTTTTAAAAAACATTATTTTGTACAAAATGTGTGAAGTATCCATTTAATGTGTAAAAATCATGGTCAACTTCAGAGAACAGAAATCTGACCTATAAAAGGAGGGGAGATCCTCCTTCTAAACTCATTCTATTATTTCCCAACACTATTATGGGGATTCCTAGACTAGTTGGAGATGATTTATTAACTAAATTAAATAGAATTGGTGTTCCACTGAAAATAAACCCATGATGGGATGAACTCCAAGTGATGGTGGCCAGTGAAGATTAGAGGATTTGGACCTTTTGAGGTTGTGTTTTTTAATTTTAACGCTTTTCATTTAAATTTTCTTGGGATTTTTTTCATGAGGGAGTTATATTTCAAAATTGTTATAAATTTCTTCTATTTTTTATTAGATTATTAATGTAAAATGTTTTTCATGTTGTTTAGGCTTCATTGGACGAAGTCTCCCTAATTAGCACAATAGGTTTAACTAGTTTCGATTGCTCAGGGGACCTTGGGAAATTGGATCAAATAAGCAAGTAGATAAAAATCCATTTTGAGGTATCAATATTGTTTTTGGTCAAAATAGTTCTATACATCAAGGTTTTTAGGTATATACAGGATTATTTCACTAGAATACAGTCGTTAATAATGATAAAGAGAGAATCCAATGATCTACAATGGTCCTCCCCTGCCTTCTAAGGTTTGTTTTCTCAGTTTTGTTTTATATGGATTACAAAAATATAACATATATTTAATATTTCATTATTAATTTCTTATTATTTTTCATTTCAATCTACCCAATATATATTATATAAGCTATTTTTATATTAGTCACATTAAATAGTGACAATAAGAAGATAGTGTGTGTTGGCGGTCTCCTTCTGATCAACCATAGGTTGTGCCACTATGGTACACTAATTGGAAAATAATAATTTCATTTAATAGGGTAAATATACTAAAATAACATCATTCAATTTTGCATCTTTTTAGGGGAGTCCAAGTGCATTTACATGATTTTTTTCATAAGAAACATATCTTTAAAAAAAATATTTCCATTGCATATTATTCTTTTTTTGGTCAAGATGGATTATTTTAGTGATTTCTAATATTTTAGACTAGAAATTATTTGTGTAGAAAGGAATTTTTTTTTGAAATAAGTGAGGACCTATAAATCCAACTAGACTACCTTTTTTCCCTTATTCAAGAATTGAGTGTCTGATGGTCGAATCCAAAGCTAGTTCCAGAACAAGAATTAGTGTTGGAAGAAGTATCTACAATAAGTTTTAATACTAATAAATCTGATGTGGGTGAGAATCATATTCTAATATAATTAATCACATCGTCTAGTACTCAACCATTGCTTGACGAGGACCCTAAAGTAAACATGCCAGGTGCCTTACATGAATAAAATGAGTTTAAAGTTGAATGTTTTAAGAGAGATTTAATTTATAATCCTTCTCTTTATATAAAAGATATTATATATGAATTGAAAATTGATCTTCTTTATTATGATTTGGAAGATTCAACACCACTAATTTAGGCCTTGGATGAATAATAAGAAATATTTTCTTGTCTTGAGGATATAGTAGAGGAGCATAAAATTCAAATTTTCATATTATAGAGGGGTTGAGACTATTTTACTTTTCATTAGGGGGACTCACTTTAGGAATATACTGATAAATGTTGGGAAAAATATTTTTTGGTGGTTTATAATCAAGAAACATCATCAACCATTGAATTGGGGTTAACGCATAGAAACATCCTAACTGGGGACAGTAAAAACATATCACCCCATTGGGGGTCAAACCAAGCGTTATTCCTTTTCTTTCCACTTTCAATTAATTTTTATTTTTATTTCCCATGTTTTATTATTTATTTCATTTATGTTTAATGTGGTAGCATCTTAGATAAATACTCAAATATTATACTATAAAATAAAAACAGGTTGAATCTATGATTATATTTAGTTGTTTCTACCATATTTATATTTTTATGGCATTAAATTAAGGGTAGTGGAATTTAAGTTTGGGGGTAGCTTCAACCTGCATAGTTCTTGGGTGATTTTTCATTTAATTTTTTTTTCAGTTGTTAAGAAACATATGTTTCAATGAATATTCTTATAACTTTCCACACATTGAATAATTTTTGAAAATTGAAATCATTTTTGAATGAATAGATTTTGAATTAGTGTAGATGTGAAAACCATTTTAGAAGAATTGTATTTTCATGCATTTTTATGAGTTTAAAAGTTTTTTTATATCCATTCTCCTAAAACACTGACACAAAATGTTTTTCTGGTCCTGTGAGGTATTCTAAAAAATTTTGACATATTATTTCTTACACACAAACTTTATTAAATAGAATTTTGGATTTTGTGTAAGAACCGGAATTTGTGATTTTTCTCTTTCGAAACATTGGATTTCATGTAATGTTTTTTATATGATTGAGGCACTACTTTGGAAAGCCACGTTTTATCCTGAGACATACTGTTACATCTATCCTTCATTATATCATAGATTCCATGAATTTATATATAGGTTTAAGACACATTGAAATTTTTTTTATACCTACCCACACTTTTAGTATTATTTCATGGATATTTAAAATTTGACTATGGAGTAAGGGCTATTCACATGCATTATTTGTAATGTGTTTAATTTGAGCATGATGTGAGGTGTGTGTCAGGAGTTTTCGCAATGTAGAATGAAATAATTGTACATGATTCATCATTTAATTATCATTAATTTGTGTCATTTATTTATCATAAAAAATAAAAAAATTAAATAAAGTTTTTGCCTTTATAGAGATGTAAAATAATTATAAAACAATAAAATTAAGGTTTGAATTTTTCGAGCTTTATAAAAAAAATAGGGAGAACATGGATGATATCATTGTTTTTAATCACTGGTTGTCACATGTAAAATTTCAAAAAAAAATGGTGGTGTTGTGTTTCACATTCCCATGCGGATTTGAGTGTGGTTCATCCTGTGTTTTCACTTGAATTATTCATGCATTTTATTTAAGAATCAAATCTCCTCTTTCTGGCCATAAATTATTTTAACCATTTTCCCCCCAACCCGATGTCATAGAGTCATTTGAACATTTAATTAATGACATCATGTTTGAATTAATTTTCATGTTTCATGCTGTGGATAAATGAGAATTATCACAAGACTATAGTGATACATGCAATCTACAAGTATGAGCATAACTTCGGAATTAATTTCTCTGGAGTAAAGAGTGACATAAAATTCAATGTGAGGTAGGTTGTGGCTAGGTCATGGATGGATTTATGATTTTGAAAACAATTGAAATTTGAGGAATAAAATTTATACGCAATTGTTTTTCATATATGAGACATGATGTAATTTCATTTTGGAAAGGAATATATATGTTTCCTCAATTTTTATTGTTGTTTGAATCTTGATTTGAATATACGATAATTTCACTAAAGTGAAAAGGTTAAGTGTGGCGGATTTGTGATGATCATATTTTCACATATTTAATTATGTAATTAAATGTTTTTAAATGCACTATAATGTTATTTTAAGGAATATTGACACATATTTTTGTTTTTTCTGTTATATTTATTTTCATTTAGAAAATACCTTAACTATGAATTTTAAAATATTTTTATCAAATGAGTATTATGGTCATTTCTTATAAATTATATTCCAAAATTTTTTGATTATAATTTTTTGGAATCCTCCTTTTATATTTTTCATTAACTTTGTCTTCTAGACCAGGGATTGATTTTATCATCTTGAGGCCAAAAAAATCAATGAAGATGATGATTTTTCCGGAAGAAAAAAATGGACCACACCTCTATAATAGAAACACAATTCTGTCTACATACCTCCAAATGAGTTTATTCGATGTGCGATGAAATATGACTCAACGTCATGTTACCAAAATAAATTTCATGGTGTTTTGAATTCATTATGGTGGAAATTGAATGATACTAATTGAAGGTAGTTTTTAATTCATTATGGTGTCCGTTGAATGAAACCAGCTGCAGGATGTATTGAATTCATTATGGTGGCCATTGAATGAAACCATTTGATGGATGTTGGATGGAACATTTGTCTAGAAAAATTCATAGATAGATAGTTCTATAACCTCCCCTAGGAACATCAAATGGTGCTTAAATTTTTTGGGTGAACGAAAATATATATATATATATAAATATATAAACTTTATGAATTAAAAAATGTTTGAAGAATCCAGTTAATGGGTCAAAAATGTGGCCAAATTCGGTGAATAGAAATCTGTCTTATAAAAGGCGGGGAGATCGTCCCTCTCAACTCATTCAATTCATTCCCAACACTATTATGAGGATGCATGGACCAGTGGGAGCTGATTTATAGATTCCATTATAGAGAATATGTGTCCAACCAATAATCAAACCTTGATGGAATGAACTCCATGTGGTGGCATCTGGAGAAGATCCAAGGATTTGTCCCTTTCGAGTTTGTGTTTTTTTAATTTTAATGCTTTTCTCTTAAATTATTCTGAGATTTGTTTTAATGATGAAGGAGGTATCTTCCATCTTGTTTTAAATTTCTTCTATTTTTTATGAATATATTAATGTAAAATGGTGGGATAGTGGTTTAAAATTATTTGTATGAAGTTTCCCCAATGAGCACAACATGTTCAACTAGTTTCAATTGCTAAGAGAACTGTGGGAAATTAGATCTCATTTTTAGGAAGATAAAACCACATGTTTGACATATCAATATTGTTTTTGGTATAAATAGGCATACACCTCATGGTCTTGATGCATACACTAGATAATTTACCTAGAACGCATTCATTAAAAATGATAAAAGGAGAGTCCCAAGATCAACGATTGTCCACTGCTACCTTCCTAAGTTTGTTTTCTCATTTTGGGTTTCTTTGGATTTCTAAACATTAACATAGATTTATTATGTCATTATTTATTTCCGATTTCAATTACGTTCAAGACACTCCCATATATTTTATATAAGATAGTTTTATATTAGTAAATTTAAATAGTGATAATAGAAAGATAGTGTGTGCTGGCGGCCACATTTTGATCGATCCTAGGTTGTTCCACTATGGTACACTCTTAGGAAAAGAATAATATAATTAAATGGAGTAAGGTGACTAAAATCCCCTCCATCAATTTCCAATCATTTTTGGGGACAAAAAGGGATTTCAAATTCTGTTTTTCATATAGAAAAACAAAAAAATCATTTATTAAAACATATATTTTAAATGCATTATCATTATTTTTTAGGTCGGGATGGATTATTTTAGTGATTTCTCTTATTCATGGCCTAGTGAAGATTTGTGTTGCAGGGGAATAATTTTGATGAAAAAAATAATGAACTGCAAATCTAGCAAGATAATCATTCTTCCCTTATACAATAATCAAGTGTTCTATGGTCAGAACCTAAGCCCGTACCCGATCCAAAACGAGGAGCGGAATAAATTTCATCGATAAAATTTTATATTAAAGAACCTAAGGCAGGATAGAAGGATTGTCTAACATAGTTAATCTCATCATACCATACTCAGCCATTTGTTGGGGAGGTCCCTAAAATACACATGCTAACAACCGTACTTGAAGAAAAGACATTTGAAGTTGAATGTTTTGAGGGAGATTTAATTTTTGAACCGTATCTTTTTTAAACTTTTAATATTTATGAATTGAAAAATGATCTCCTTTATTCTTATTTTGTAGATTCATCACCCCAAATTCAGGTCATGGATGAAATTTAAGAAGAAGTTCCTTATTTTGAGGATCGAATTGAGGATCTTGGAGAGCTGTACACCATTGAAAATGATGATGATGGAAGAAAATATAAAATCCATGAAGAATCAATTAAAAATCCTAAACCCGATGAGAATACCCTTCCTATTCATCTACCATTTCCACCAGTAGAAACCAATCCTCCAATAGAATAAAAAAATAGAGAAGCCCTATATTCTTTTCCGTCCCCCTCTGAACCTAAAATTTTCATTTTCATCTTATCTGGTGGTTGAGATGATTTTCTTTTTCATTGGGGGTTATAACTCCTAGAATCTACTGAAAGATGTAGGGAAAAATAATTTTTGCTGGTTTCTAAGAATGAAACATCATCAAATATTGGATTGGGGTTAACCCACAGAAACTTCCTAACTAAGGGAAGTGAAAACATAACACTCAATTAGGGTTCAAACCGAGCATTATACCATTTCATTCCCCTTTTAATTTATTTTTATTTATTTTTTCCATTTTATATTATATATTTTATTTAGGTTTAATGTGGTAGTATCTAGGATCCTAGTTCAAATATTCCACTATAAAATAAACATAGGTTGTATCTTTCCATATCTTTATTTTTCCTACCTAATTTATATTATTTGAAATAAAATAAAGGGTAGTGAAATTTATGTGTGGGGGGGGGGAGTTTAAACCTGCTTTGTTTAAGTGTGATTTTTCATTTTATCTTATTTTGATTATTAAGAAACTTACATTTCAATGAATATTCTTATCATTTTTCACACATTGATTCATTTTGAGAAAATTGAGCTAATTTTTGAATGAATGGATTTTAAATGATTGTTGATGTGAAAACATTTTTCCTTGAATAGGATTTTCAAGCATTTTTATGAGTTTAGTTGATTTTTGAAATCTATTCCCCTGAAACACTAACACAAAATATTTTCCCATTATTTGAGGTATTTTATAAAATTTTTAAGTATTATTCCAAATACCCAAACATTATTGAGGGAAAAGTGGATTCTGTGTTAGAAAAATAATTTGTGATATTTAACTTTTTATGCTTTATATTTCATGGAATGCTTTTAATATTTTTATGGCACTACTTTGGATTACAAATATTTATCCTGAAACCCACCTTTATATCTATCCATCAGTATCCCTTAGATGCCATGAATATCCATATAGGTTTATGCCACATTAGAAGCTAATTTTTCCTTACCTACCAACACTTTTAGTATTTTTTTAATGGATATTTATTGTTTTATTATGTGGGAAGGGCTTTTATGTGAATTATTTTGTATGTCTTCAATTTTTGGGTGATGTGAGGTGTGTGTCAACATTTTGGGAAATAATGAATGAAATAATTTGTCATTAGTCATCATTTAATTGAGATTCATTTATTTCGTTCAGTTCTCCTAAAAATAAAAAATAAAAATAAAAGTTGTGCCTTTATGGATCAATATAAAAAAATATAAAAAAGGAAAATAAATCTATGCCTTTCTAGATCTTTATAAAAAATTAAGTTGATCTTTGATGATATAATTATTTTTAATCTCTGATTGGATTATGTACCATGCCAAAAAATGGTGGTGTTGTGTTTCACATTTCTAGGGGGATCTGAGTGAGGTTCATCCTATATTTTTTTCTTGAATTATTCATGCATTGTAAATAAAAGTCAAACCTCCTCTTTCTTACCATATATTATTTTAGTCATTTTTCGACCAAATCAAAGCCACCAAGCCATTGGAAACATTTATTTAAGCCCTCATTATTGAAATCATATTCATGATTCACACTTTTGATAAATGAAAATTATCCCAATATTATGGTGATTCATGAAATCTCCAATTATGATAATAACTCTAGAATTATTATCTCTTAAGTTAAGAGTGAAATAAAATTCAATGTGAGGTTGGTTATGACTGGGTCATGGATGGATTTATGAGGTTGATAAACATTTAAATGTGACAAATAAATGTGATGGGGAATTTTATATCATATATAAGACAAGAAAGAATTTCAATTTAGAAAATATCATTGATTTTTCATTATTTTTTATTATTTTTTGAATTTTAATTTGAATATATTATAATTTATCAGGAGTGCAATGGTTACGTATGGGGGATTGATGAAACTAATATTTTACTATATATTATTCTTTATTTCAATGTTTTTAGACCCAAAAAAAAGTTATTTTATGGAAAACATTCAAATATTTATCTTTTTGTGTTGTTTTGAGCTTAAATGAAAAAATGGCTTAATTTTTTATTTTTTACATATTTTTATCAAAGTGTTATTATGGTCATTTATCATAAAATATATTTAAAAATTTTCTGATTTGAATTTATTTAATCTTTATTTCATTTCACTTAACATTTTTTTGGACCAGGGGATGACTCGAGCATATAGAGGCATAACATATCAATGTAGATGGAGATTTTTCCTGACAGCCAGCATGGACCACACCTCTGTAAGGGAATGAAAATTCAGACTAGATATTTCAAAATGAGGTGATTATACATGAGAATGAAATATGAATCCAATTAGTATTCAAAAAATAAATTTCATGGAGTTAGTAATCCATTATGGTGGTCATTTTATGGAACCAATGGAAGCAAGCTGCATTGAACCTTCATACAAAAATGGCATAGACAATAAAAAACCATAACTCCCACTAGGCGCATCCAATGAAGTTGAAATTTTGAGGGTGAACACAAAAGATAACAATGAACAAAACTTAAGAAGTAAACAATACGTGAACCATTAATTTAATGGGTAAAAAATTTAGTCACTTTCGTAGAAAATAAATCTAGCCTATAAAAGGACGGGAGATCCTCCCTCTCTACTCATTCCATTCCTTCCCAACACCATTTTGGGGATTCCTAGATTAGAGGGTACTAAGTAAGATATTTCATTCTGGAGAAGGGGACTTCAACTGACAATCAATCTATGATGGGATGAACTCCATGTGGTGGTGGTCGGTGAAGATCCGAGGATTTGTCCCTTTTGAGTTTTTGGTTTTTAATTTTATCCCTTTTATATTAAATTATCATATGATTTGTTTTCATGATGAATGAGGTCTATATCCATCTTATTTTCACTTAATTATATTTTTTTATCAATTTATTAGTGCAAAATGGTTGTCTTTTAGTTTAAATTTCACTGAAAGAAGTATCCCTATAGAGCATTACAAGTTCAACTAGTTTGGATTTCTCAGATGTCTTGGAGAAATTAGATCACATTCGTAAGCGGATAAAAACACATGTTTGAAGAATCAATATGGTTTGTGTTAAGAATAGGTGTATAACATGAGGTCTTGAGGAATAAAGTGGATAATTTAAATAATATTAATTTGTAAATAATGATAATGGGAGAGTCTAAAGATCAATAATTGTCCACCGATGTCTTCTAAAGATTGATTTTTCAGTTTGGTTTTCTTTGGATTTCTAAACTTTAAAAAGGATTTATTATTTCATTATTAATTTCCTAGTTTAGTTTTTTTTCAAGGACACCCATATATATTAGATAAGATAGTTTTATAATATTTAAATTAAAAAGTGATAATAGGATGATAGTGTCGTTTGGAAGCCTCTTTATGATCGACCCTTGGTTGTGCAACTATAGTACACTCTAAGGAAAATAATAATTTAATGGAATAGGGTGAAGCGACTAATTTTTTTTTATCATATCGGCAATTTAATTACATAATTATTATCTTTTATCATGGAAAATTTTATCATGATGAAATCAAAAAGTGTTAATAACATTCCATCAATATCCACATTTAAACATCAACCCAAGAAACCAGAACATGACAAGTATTAACTGAAAGCTAAAGAAATTATCCACTGGGTCATAAAAATAAAATGAAATAAGAAGAAGATAAAAATAAATGGAGATTTCTAGAAAGAATAATAAGAATCTATAGTACCTATTACAAAAGTATTAAAGATAAAATATATACCTTACACTTCCATTCCCATCAATAATGGTGCAATCCTATAAAGTACAATTAGAATAACATTAAATATAATTTCTAGAAACATTCTAAAAAGGTGATATTGATATTCCTCTTCTGGAATATCTCATAAAAATTCTAATTTATGTTAATCCCCAATAATATAATTTTAATAAAAATATAATTATTCACGGTAATTAGAGAATTAACTTGAGTATAAGTGTCTCATCTTTGTTCACACCACAACTAACCAAAAATATTCTACAACGAATGACATTTTATATCCCTTGAACCATCTGTTGACTATATATTCAAAAGGTTTTATGTAATTTTGGTGATTCCATTTATTTCATGCCTTGGATATTGTTTATATATTACCATATGGGATAACTAAATTCCACTATAGTCATGGAATAACTTATAAATAGATCCAAAACTTTTTCTTACATGGTTCATAGGGGATATTCTAATTAGAGTTCAAAAAATGATCTTTATAGTATAATTTATTTATTTAACATGGATGAAGTAGAACCCTAACTTAATAACACATCATTTTCTTAAAAACCTTGTTAATGTAAGTCACGGAGATCACCATTGTTCAAAAAGGAAC